>CM023951.1:14029166-14106168 GCA_013407115.1 Glycine latifolia | reverse complement strand
TGTTGACTTCTTCTCTTGCCTTGCTGCCCCTGGGTCCTGATGACATACTGTCGCAGTTTACCGTCACGAATGAATTTCTCTATTGCATCATGGAGATCCCAGCATTGATCAGTCATATGACCCAGTCCGTTGTGAAACTCGCAGAACCGAGAATAGTCTAATCCTTCCTTTTTGAAGACTGGACGAGGACGATCTACTTTCCTCATGTCCGTTGAGGCAACTTCTTTCCATATCTGGGCTCGGGAAGTATTCAATGGAGCATACTTATCAAATTTCCATTCATACTTTCTGGACCTGAAGCCGGGGTCAGGAACATTTCGTGGAGGTCGGCCAGTGTGAAAGTTCACAGGATGTCAGCTGGTATATGAGTTCTCCTGACGTCAGTTCCTCGGTGAAGAAGGCTTTCTATTTTCCTTTCGAGCCAAGTTGGCGATTTCCATTTGCTCCAATTCCAAATACTTTTTTGGACCGCATCCTGAATTCCATTAAGGATTTCACAGGGTCTTTGTAAATTGATTTGGCAAGGCGGGATGATCCGTTGAGCCCGGCTGAGATGAGATGTACGTGTACCCTTTCTTCCAAACCTTGTACTTGTAAGGCGGCTTCCTTGAAGCGATCCAGATAACTTTGCAAAGTTTCTCCGGGCTGCTAGCGTATTTTACCCAGAGCGAACTCGGACTTGGGCTGTTTCTTACTGGTCGCAAAATTCAACAAGAACTTCTGTCCGAAATCTTCAAAATTTAGGATAGAACGCGGTGGCAAAGTGTGAAACCAGGTTTGGGCGGCTCAAGTTAAAGTGGTAACGAAAATTCGTGAGATTATCGGCTCGTCTATGCCACGAATGCACATTTGCATGTTGAACTCGTCAATGTGCACCTGAGGATCCTGACTTCCATCATATTTGGATAAGAATGATCCATCGAAATCCTCCAGGAATTGAGCATCCACTATTTCATCAGCAAACGGGCTGTTATTCTGCTGACCCCAACGGTATTTCCTCCGGTAGGTGTTATCTTCTCGTCTGGGCCGGCGTATAAGTTCTACTGTTGGGCTCTCAACAGCGGTATGTTCTGGGATTGAGATTGAGGAGATGTGGAGTCTGTCATTATGTGGCTGGGAACGAGATAGTCCGCCTGGCTCGGATTGACTGATCGGCTCCCTATTCCCGATCTTGGCAGTGGGAACCAAGGTCTCCGGCCCGTGTCTTCTTGCTATCGCACGAGGTTGCTCGGTATGTTCCGTTACTGGATTCTCTATATTTCGAATCCGATGCTCTATGTGTTGGAGGCGATGATTTTCATCCTGTCTGCGTTTGGCACTACGTTCGTCCAATTGTGTTATCAGGTTCTGGACATCATCCTGTCGTTGAAGCTCATAACGTTTCTCCAGATTCTCCATCTGAGATAGAAGTGATTTCAAAGCATTATGAATGAGGCGCTGCGCGGTCTCCATTTCCACCTCGGCAACGGATGGTGGGTTGGCAGGCAGTCGCGTTGCTGGTATAGCTGGGGATGATGGCGGTGTTAGAAACCGCATCTTCTGCTACCACGTTCTCCTGATTTGTGTTTCTTGGTGGTTCGTCACGTCCTTCAATTTGGTGGCTTCTTGTGTTAACCATTGCGAGTTGATGGGAATCGAAATTTATCGTCCCCACAGACGGCGCCAATGTTCTCCTCAAGATGAACAGGACATGTCCAACAAGATTGCTGGATAATTAATATGGGATCAGGCTCTCTCTCTCTCTGAAGATGCTTATGGTGTTGAAGCACCTCAAGGAAGAAGATCACTACAGAATGAATACACAACACGAGTGGCGTGCAGTGTGTGCTCTGTGTGAATGGAAAAGAGAGAGTCAGAATGTGTGTACCTTTCTCTATGGGTAATATTCTATTTATAGGATATTGACCTGGACCCTAATAGAGAAGTAGTTGAAGCCCACTATCCTTGACCGAGATATTTGGGTAACTGATTAATCTGGACCGCTACGGTTGTGATATTTGTTATATCTTCTGTTCTCTGGTAGTTACAATGTTGAGAAATTCAAATATTTGAATTTTATAAATGGACCTATCTTTATCCGTAACACATTGATTATGAAAAATCATCCATAAAGTATCACTTTCTCAGACAAATTCACTTTCTCACTTGAATGTGTAGTATGATACGATTATATATACTCAGTCAAAACATTTTGTAAAAAGAAAGAACAAAATATAAAAGCAGATTGGTGGATGGCATTTTTTTTATTTTCCTATATTAATCACAAAATCACAACAATGATAGAGAAAAAGTTGCTTACCCACATTGAATGAAGGCTATTTCAACAAGTGGGGCCTTCTTTGCCTCAGGAGATGCTTCAGCGAGGCATTCCAATTCTCTAATTCTTCTTATATGATTATGAATTATCATAGCAATAATCAATATGATTGATCAAAGAGAGTTTTCAAGGTTAAAGAAACAAACCTCAGTCAAGAAGGAAAAAACGCGATTGGCAGGTAAGAGACGATAAAAAATTACAAACGTCGCCTGAGATTCAAACTCTCGCGGGGAAACCCCATGTACTTAGCAGGCACACGCCTTAACCACTCGGCCAAAGCGACGTTGTTGATGCATAACTGAAAGTTAAAACCACATTGTTTTTGGGTTGGGAAAACTAGAAAGTTATTATAGTAGTAATTTTATAAAAGATATTGACAAATAATTCTTATAGATTTTATTTTCACATCTATAATTATTCGTAATTTAAAAAAAATCATTAATTTTTAATTAAAAGTGGATATCTTTAACTCTTATGAGTGAGTATAAAAATGAAGGTTAGAATCGAGTATTTTAATCCTAGGATAAAGAAAAAGAAAAACGCACGTGTATGCCAACATGCATAATTGAGCTAGTGTCACAACAACTATATATTCACGACAAAACAAAATGTAAAATTGAACTATTCACGACATGGTATGGTTGGCAAGAGTATCGTCTAAACATATAAAATTATGCCTCTTATAGGTAATTATATGGATATAATTATGACGGTGTCACTAAACATGTACTCTTGATTGCTATTTAGAATATTCATTCAAAAGACCATAGTATTGAGCAACAATTTTGGAAGCAGTTTTTAAAAATGTCAATAAAATCAGTTTTTTATCCTCTTTACAAAGGGGTGTGTTGTACAAACTTTAGGACCTAAAGCTAAATTATTAGGGAGATTATGTAATATAAATAATTAAATATATTAATCTTTTAGTTTTACAAAATCATCTATCAAAATTTTGTTAATAAATTAATTCTAATATTTCACTTCTATTCGAATTATTAGGGAGACTATGTAATATCTAACTGTAGAGTAAACATATAATATAATTCTAAATATTAATAATTGTAAAGATCTTTTTGTAAGTTCTTCGTCCCAACCAGAGACGGACGTACGGGGCAAGTATGGGCTTTTAGTCCCCCTCCTTTCCAAATGCAAATAATATATACACATTAAAAAATATATTTAGATTAGTAACAATAATAAATTTATAATTATAATAATATATTTTTTTTAAGAGATATGTAGCTAGAATTTGTTGTATTAAATCTTTCTTTTTTAAATGTAAATATTAAATATACTTTAAAAAATATTTTATTAACTTTTAAAATATTTTTTTGAATAACTTATTAGATATACTTTCTTTTAATATATTCAAGCAATTATTATAACGTAAATATTAGATATACTTAAAAAGATATTATTAACTTTTACAATTTTGCAAATTTCTTTATTACGTAGAACACTACAATTTTTTTTCTTTTTGCCAATTATTTTCCTTCTTCATGTACTATTGTTTCTTCAATTGTCACACGCATGATTTCCTCTACTTCACATTTTCAAAAATGTATATGTTGTTTAATTTAGATTTGTTTTGAGTTTTTTTAATTGATTGTAGAGAACACTACGGGAAAATTTACTCTCTATGTATATTTTAAGAAACAAGTAGAGATAGATCAGAAGCAATAAAACATTTTATTTATCTTTTGATTGATTTTAATTCGTTTGATATTGATTTTTTTCTATTTCAACTGTCACAATGGAGAGATCATTTTCAGTTACAAAGATTGTCAAAAATAGACTCAGAAATAAAATGGAAGATAAATTTCTAACTGATTGTTTGATTACGCACGTTAAAAGAAAGATTGCTGAAAATTTTGATGCAGATTTTAATATTGATGAATTTTATAATATGAAAGAACGACGTGCATAACTTAAATAAAATAAAAGCTACATTTAAAGTGTTAGTTTATTGTAGTTTAAATTTTAGTTAATATTTATTATTAATTTTTTAACCCCTTTGATTGACTTCAACCCACGTGCTTCGTTCACCGACTCTACCACATGAATTGAATGTTGATATAATTAACGGGCTTGAGAATTTATCTCTTTTTCCCAAATGCCCCCAAGGAATTGGCATCTTATTCAAGTATTATCTATGAAAATGGGTGAGGTCGTTTATCAAGGATTTTGAGTCTGGTTTGACTTGTTTATTATAAATGTCAGATTAAATTTTTTTAAAAAATTTATTTATATATTTAATTTTTCATACTCTAATTCTGTTCGGGTCTCAAAAAAATGAAAACAAAAATATTTATAAAAAAATAATTAAAAAACAAAAAAAGAAAGAAAAAATAATTATTTTTTAAAAAAGAAAAGGGAAATGATGAAATGAAAAAAATAAAAAAAGGAAAAAAAATATTAAAACAGGAGAAAAGAGAAAGAAAACGTAAAAAAAATGAAGATAATAGAAAAAGGGAAAAAAGAAAGAAAAATATTAAAATAGGAAAAAAAGAAAAAAGATATGGAACAGAAGAAAGAAAGAAAAAAGGAAAAGAAAGATAATAAAAAGAAAAAAAAAGAAAGGAAAATAATAGAAAAAGGAAAGAAAGATGATAAAAATGAAAAAAAAGAGGAAAAATAAGAAAGATTGGAATAAATTTGGTTTTAGATTTACAAATTTTTATCTTTATATTTATGACATGTTTTTTAATAGGCTCATAGATCAAGCCAGACTTTTAAATAGGTTAGGTCAAACATAAAAAAAAAAACTAAACTTTAATAGATTCATAATAAGTAAATAGATCGGCCAAATTTTATGTTTTTAAATCAGGCCAAGATGAGGCCTAACTAAATCTGGTATGATCTGATCTATTTTTACCCCTAATCCATAACACCCTCCGCTAATTATAGCATGACTTTGAATGGAATTATATGACATATATGCAAGTGTAACATTTTTTTATATAGTTTTTAAAATAAAAATGAACTTTTGTTTCTGTAATTGAATTTCAACTGAATTTAGGAAACCTAACTCAAGAGCATTCAAGTGAGATCAAAATCTAATTTATTTTCTTCACTAGAGTTGAGGGACTCTTATAGACGAGATTTATCTCTCTTTGTAGCGATCAGTCCCTTCCGTTTATTGTTCATTAAGACGTTTCGATGATTGCTCCATGATAAGACCTTATGACCTTACTTGGGGAGAGAGAAAAAGTAAGGAAACCTCTATGTCAAAGGACACGACATCGTTCAATGGGAATGATGAGTGAGACACAAAAAGAAGCTTAAAATTATTGGATCAGTACGTAAACAATACACAGTTCTTCAACCTCTTGCTTAAGTATAAAGAGACTTGAAGTCGATCAGATAAGAAGAAGAAGGATACAACTTTCAACTTATTTTAATTAAAATTAATTTACAAAATTAAAACAAGTTTACAAAATAAATATTAAAGTAAAGTGTAAATTACATAATGCTCGCTATAATTTAAAATTTCTTCTAAATTCACACGACATTCCTGAATGTTAGAAGATTAGTTTTAATCTAGCCAGAAGATTCAATTATCTGACCATGTAAGATATGATAAGCTGGATCGCAACGTAAAATTCTCTGACATGTCTATTAGTACTATATTACTTCTACTATTGTAGATTAGTCCGATGAACATGGTAGCGGAAAAGTTGTAATCATTTCTTAAGCGTCGCTGTTATTGAAGTTTGCTAACAAATGTCATGAGAACACTGATTACATATTAGATGTACTCTATTAAATAATTCTAATTAGTTGTAAACATTAAATAATTAAATAACTATTAAAATATCCAGAAGTCGGAAAAGTGTTAGATGGATAGACAGAGTACCGGAATAATCCCAAATGACAACAATAAGGAAAATTTGTATTTAGTAACAAGAATACCCATAATATAAATTAATGACAATTATTTAGAACGCTTAAGGTCAAACAGAATGATACAACTTACAGCTGACCTGGAAAGACAACAAAGCAATGAATCGAGAGATCCCTAAAAACACAGAAAAAACGTCTTCCCTGGTATATAAAGTGCCTCAACATCATGTTTAGCAGCGCATGGTCTCTACATTAAAATTACATAGCAGCACAGATTGCCCTATATATAAATTCCTACTTCTCCAGGAACATACACCAAGGCATTGGGGATTATGTGGGCTATATTGCCTACTGGCTAACGAAACCAAAAGGAGGAAAATTTACGATTTTATATAAAATCAACCAGTAAAATATGGCAGAACACTTGGGCAAGAACACCCCTTCTCAAAGGTAGCACATCACCATCACCTGTAAAAGCTTAACTTGCAAGGGGTTTTGCAATGACTTTCTTAACGGCTTCAGCATATGTCCTGTGCTGATATGTCAGAGTGGACTCAAGCAGGTCCCAAAGTGAAGTCTTAGGATTCCATCCTGAGATGAGAAGCAAACAAGAAAAGTAAGTTACAATCTTAAAGGGGTCAAATATGGTTAAATTAAAGAGTGAGTAAACCTACCAAGCTGCTTGTTTATTATGGTCATGTCAGGGATTCTCTTGTCACTGTCATCATATCCCTCACCATAAAATTCTTTTGAGCTCACATCAATGGTAGGTGTTTCAGGAGTTTGTTCTCCACTTACCTTTGAGTAAACCTGTATATAAAAAGAATGAAATAACAATTGATTCATGAATTCCCATAACAACATGCCTAAATTCTAACAGTAGTCAAATAACAATAAAGAGTTGATCATTCAACCTGAATCATTATTTCAGCAAGCTGCCTAACAGTGACCTCATTGTTCGGGTTGCCCACATTAAATATGTGGCCATTGGCCCTGGCAGGGTTTTCCTGTTAACAGGTCATAACACTCAGTGGACCAACCGACAATAACAATAATTTAACGTGAAAAAATATCACATTAATCTGTATTTAAAACACAAACAGTCCCAAAAATAAAGATCGGACATTAGAACGTACAATCATCAACAAGACAGCTTCAATAGCATCTTTAATGTAAATGAAGGTTCTCTGGGACTGGCCACCGTCCACAAGCTTGAGGGGCTCTCCTCTGAGAAGATTCTGCAGACAAAGGAAAACATAAAATTTTGAAAAAAATTTCAAAACTCCGGCTAAAATATCAACAAACTTCAACAAAAAGCAATAGCAAAAGTAAGTAACTGACATTGCTAAAACAAGCAAGAACCCGAGGAACACCCTCACTTGGACCATCAATCCCGGGAATGAAATCCATTCGAGGTCCAATCCAGTTAAATGGCCTTACAATTGTGAACTCCAAGCCATTTTCAGCACCCTCAGCTGCCGATGATCACACATTAGTAAGAATAATCAAAATTGAAAAAAAAAACATATACCAAAACAAAAAATACAAATCAACTCACCATAAATCAGCCTCTCAATCAACTGTTTTGCACATGCATAAGACCACCTCTGCTTTTCAATAGAACCAAAAATGCAAGGAGACTCGTCTTCTTTAAGAACATAGTATGCCGGATCCTAACACAACATTGCATCCAAAATAACACATCTCAGCTCAATCTCATCACAAGAAAGAAACAACAACCAAACCAACCAACCCTTGCTCCCAATACAAAACCAGAAAAATCAGATAGCCACAAATGATTGCAAAATTGAAAAAAATCCAACCCAAAACCGATCCCGAAGAAGGAAGAACCAAAAGAGTAATTCATGAAAATTCACAACACGTCAACATCCTATAACTAACAATTAACAACCCAAACGCAATTGAAAATCGCACACAATCAACATCATCCAATAAGGAATGCAACCACAACCTAAATACAACGCCAAATTCATCAAAAAGAACAAAATCACAACACGTCCACCTCCTCTAACTAACATCCAACGCAAGTGAAAAACACTCCAAAGTCGACATCGTACAATATCAAGGCAATTATTAATCACACTAATCACAACCTAAATCCAAATCCAATTAGCCACATCACGCCACAAAATCCACGTCACGGAAAAATTCAAAAACCAACGCAAAACGCAAAAGCACAACTCACAAAGAACAGATCTAAAAAACGCTCTTCAAAAGAAAACGGTTCAATAATAAAATTCAAAAGAAAGGTTACCTTGCGAAGAGGACTATCTTTAGGAAGAAAGGCTCCAATCGTTTTCCCGTACACTTCGCAAGTGGAGAAATGGATAAGGCGCTTGTTGTTCTCGGAACAGTATTTAACCTAAAAAGCACAAAACGACGTCGCATCGAACTCAAATCTTCAAGATACAGCGTTTCACATTTTCAATTTGAACAGGTGGTTAGTTAGTTACCACGGGGAGCGCGTCGATGAAATTGCTGTAAATGGTGTCGAGAGGGCGCGTGTTGTAATCCGCGGGAGTGCAAATCGCAGCCAGATTAATAGTCTGAAAGAGAGACACAAAGTGAGGTCGACTATAAGAAACACAGAATACGATAGAACGTAAAGAGAATAAAAAGAAAAGAAAGAGAAATGGTGTTATTATTACGAGATCTGCCATCTTGATGAGGCCCTCGAGGCGAGAGTCGTGTTTGATGTTGAGGCGGTGGAAGGTGATGCGGCCAGCCCAGGGGAGGGGGGAATCGGCGGGTTCGAGGAGGTGTTTGATCTTGTCGCTGTAGACGTCGAGGGCGAGGACGGTGTGAGGGGTTTCGGACATGAGCTTCTCGCAGAGGTGCGACCCGATGAACCCGCCAGCGCCGATCATGCAGATCGTAAGTGGCTTGATGGGGTTACCATCCAGATCCACTCGCGCCATTGTGATTGTGAAAAAAAAAAAAATCAAAGAACAAGAAGAAGAAATGTATGTGAATGAATTGGTGGTGAATTTTAACGGGAGTGAGCGAATGTAATATATAGAAAGAATGGAATGGAAGCGAAGAAGAGTGGTAATGCCGTAATGGTAATTATTTAATTAAATAATTAATTATTAATTTGACTATTTAAGGATGAATAAGAAGAACGTGTATTTCTTTTTCCGACTGTGACACCCTCCTGGCGTACGTTCCTTTTCGTTCATTAGCACTCTCAGAACCAGTCTCCACGCGCCTTTTTGTGCTTTACTGTCTACTCGCTCTGCATGCCTCCCGCGATTTTTTCTTTTCTTTTTTAAAAAAATAATGATTACTTAATTCTTGTAAAAAAAAACATTAAATTTTAATTTTAATTTTTTTTTATAAATTTTAAATCCACAAATTAAACTCATAATCCTTTCTTTATAAATAAGAGAATAAATCATTAACATACTTATTTTATTTAATTAAATACCTTAACATTATTTTCTATATATCATTAATCCAGAGTTATTATTTTTTTTTCCAAATTATCAAAAATTTTAAATTAAAAATTATTTAATATTTTTTAATTTTATTTTATATCATTTTATATGTTTTTATTTTGAATATTTTACATATTATATTTTTATTTTTCCAATTTATAATTAATTTTTTATAAATTAATATGTAATTCACTTACATAATTTTTTATAAATTGATTTAATATACAAATTATTTTACTCTAATTATTGATGTAAAATTAAAAATATTTTTATATTGAATATTTTTTAATTCATAAATTTTTATAATTTAAAAATTAATAACTCTTAACTAATTACACATAAAAAATAATGTTAATATAAATAATCAAATAAAACAAGTGTTTTATTATCTTGCCTATTAATAATTTTACGTAAATAATTACAGTAAAAATATTTTTTATATTAAAATTAATTTATAAAAAAATTATGTAAATAATTTACATATTAATTTATGAATTTTAATTATAAATTGGTAAAATAAAATTAAAATTAAAAAATTATATATTAAATATTTTTAATTTTAAAAATTTAGATAAATTGAAAAAAATAATAATAACTCTTAACTAATGATACATAAAAAAACAATATTAATATAACTAACTAAACAAACAAGTCTTTTAATGATTTATTGCTTATTCTATGAATAAAGGATCATAGGTTCAATTTTTCTTAAGACATTTTTTATTTTTGGCTTCATTTAATTTTTTTACATAAGTGTCATTTCAACACGTCAAGTGATGAAATGACCAAAATTATTTATTTTAGACAACAGAGGACTAAATATATTATTTTTTAGAAATAAAGAAACCAAATTTATATATTTGAAATTATAGGGAGACCAAAATTATAATTTAGCAAAAAAAAAATTTGACTAGACACATGATTTTTTGCCCTCTATGTGTGCCTCCCAGTCTCATGAGGCCACGATAATTGATAGACAATAGTGTAATTTTGTAGAATATTTCTTATAAATGTTGAGTAAATAGGTAATAGGTAAGTTGGTACTTGGTACATATGGCTAATAATGAATCCAACTCACTAGAAATTAGTTTGAAATTGGACTAATTTGGTCGTACGATCATAATGGTTCTAATCAGAATTGACCTAAAGGTAATGTAATTACAGCTTTTTAAGTTCATTAGCAAAAGAAATTGTTATTCATTTTAAACAGAGAGAAAAAGTTTTATATATATATATATATATATATATATATATATATATAAGTAAAAAGATTAGACATATAACTCTCGTATTTAAAGTAAAAAATCTCAATTTTACTCTAGGACTCATTGTTGATTCAATCCTAATGGTTAGAGGTGTGCAAGATGACTCGGCCTAACTCAAAATTCCACTAACTGAAAAAAAATGCATCTATAGTGGTTTGGGACGAGTCAAAGAAATGAGTTAAGGTGGTTGTATATGCAACCCAACCCGAAAGATTTGGCTTACCATAAGTTAATTAGGCCCAATCCATTATCCTAGTTCCTTCCCACTCAGATCTAATTCTAAAACCAACTTACAAACACAGACACAAACCCTAAGCCTAAAGCTAGACAAAACCAACTTACAAACACAGACACAAACCCTAAGCCTAAAGCTAGAAAATAAGAACCTTAAGAGTGTTGCCCTCTACGACCCCCTATGCGTCACCCCGCGCATGCTGTCAGAACTACCTAGATTCGACGTTTTCCCAATGAAGGAATGAAGACTTCTCCAATTCGAGAGAAATTAGAATGTTGTCATCCTTTATCGTTGTTGTCAGGTTCACCGATATGCTCTCCAACTACCTCCCCACCTCTGCCACCACAAATAAAACCTCATTCTTTCTGTCATTGTCATCATTCCATGACTGTCGATGTGACCTCCAAAGGATTCTCCAGCAGAGCCTTTGCTGGTGGAGTGGAGAGGGTAAAGGCAATTAGTAGGGCAACAAGTGAGAGTGATGCAAAAACAAAGGGAAAAAGTTATAGAGGGAAAAGTGAAAAGGATGGAGTAAAGAAGGACAAAATGATCAACATTGTTGTATTGTGACTTCGCTTACTTCCTTTCTTCCCCTGCTTAGGAGAAACAAATGAAACATTTTATGTTTTGTTGTGTGTTTGTTTAGTTTGGTAAGTGTGTTTGGATTGTTGTAAGTGTAGTTGTTGTTTGCATCATTACAAGTATCGCAACAGATGCCACCGACGACATCACAAGATGTGATATAGGCATATGATTATGAGGTTAAAGGGTTAGAAATCAAATCAACCGAACCATATAACATGCACCCACCTAAACCGAATACTATCATAGGTCGAGTTCGTTTCTAATAAACATTGGACTAGATTTCTACACCCGAACTTGACCGGCCTGGCCATATGCACTCCCTACCATTGGCAACAACAAGCTATGACAACAATAAAAGATCATGATGGTAATGTTGATGGATCAACTACCATGATCATTAATTGGTGGTGTTGACAACAACAATAATAATTGTGACTTGTGACGATTATGTTAGTGATGACAATGATGATAATAGATGTGGTAGTGGTGGTCATGACAGTGGCAATATCACTAATCATGGCAATGAATGTCGAGACAGCCATGGCAATACGATGACTTATATTGTGATTGTGACGACAAAGGTCATAGTAGTGGTGGTAGCATGGATCATTGTCATAGGTGAGTTCATTGTGCAAAATCAACATACACCAATTCAACACCCTGTTATCTTAGTTGTTGTTAATACATTATGGGTATTTTGTTTGGTTGATTTCTAAGCATGATAAATAGTTAAAAAAATTATGAACTTTATTTGTTTTCATTAGGTATTTGATTTTGAAGTTTTCAATTCTTTAAGAGGTTTCCTATGGAATAGTGATAGAAAATACATTTAATTTCATTTTCATTTTTTGTTGATTGATGACTAAATGATAGATTCTAATAAAAAGTCTTAAAGTATGATTTAGTAAGTAAGGAGTATGGGCCAACAAAAACTATAGTTTTTAGGCATAAGACTATATAATTAAGGGATACATTATATTGTTGATTGATTTTTCTTGTTATTTAAGATTTTTATTTTATATTAATTTTAAATTTTATTTAAAGCTAAAATATTTATTTTTGCTTACAAATATGTCACTTTTTTCTTTTAGTCCATGTCTTCTTTTGTTTTTTTTTTGCTTTTGTAAGTCTTTTTTAGCCTTGTAAATTCATTATTTTAGTTTTACATGAAACTATTAACATGACATTATTGTTGACATAACATTAATAATATGATATTATGTTGATGTGATGCATTATCATATTATTTTTAACATTTTTTAACAAACTTTGACCATAAATACTAAAAATAAAACTCTTAAATGTTATGAATTAAAACAAAAAAAATCTTATAAAATCTAAAAGTTAAAAATACTAAGTTACAACAACTACTCAAATCATATTTAAATCTCGTAAAAAATCAAATCTAACAATAATAAATAGTTATTTTGTTCATGCAATTAACTTTATAATATATATATATATATATATATATATATATATATATATATAACTTATTTTGTTCTATACTTTTTTTTTTATCTCATCTTTCTTATTCTTATATAAATTATTGTAAGAATTTATATTATAAATAATATTAGGTAATAAATACTAATCTCACATGTCCACATATATTACCAAATAACTATTGAGATATTACATCATCCTTTTATATCAATAACTATTAAAGTATAACATCAAAGTCAATATGTCACACAATTGAGAATCAATTGATAATGAAACTAAAAATGCATAATTTTAAAAATTGGACAACTAGCATCACATATTAAATATTATAGAGAATTAAAAATACAATTTAATTTAATAAAATTTAAGAATTATACCTTATAACTGTTTATAATTAAAAAAAGATTAATAAATCTTCTTATCTTATTTAAATTTAATACTATTTATTTTATAAATGAATTTAAATAATTATTTTTTTACAAACATGCTTTATTGAGGAAGCCTAACATTGCTGATTTAATATATATATATATATAAGCAATTCTAAAAGCCGCATATGTAGGATGTTAAATTGGACTACAAGTCTTGAATGTCCAATCCTTTTTGTTTAAGATAAAAAAAAAATATTTGATGCAAAGTCGAAACGGGTAACATAAAAAAAAGATTTGATGCAAAACCAGTTTGTTTCAGATAAAAAAATAATTAATCGCATTAATTCATAAGATAATTGATGCCATATTTAATTATAGTTAAATTCAACTCGTTTCTTTTTACACATTTATATTGTCACGTTTTCTTCATGTAAAAAACTATGTGTTTTGGGGTGAAGTGAATGATGTGTTATTCTTATTTTATTTTATTTTATTTTTGCATGAAAAAAGTGTTTATTCTATGATATACAGATAAATAATAAACTAGTTTTAATAGTAAAAAAATTCGAAGACGTTGTCGCGTTCAACGCACTTATAGACGAAGAGACAGGTTTTGTAGGTGTTATTTGCAAAGCGAAAACGATGGAGGTCAATCACCTTCACCGGCGTCACATTATGGTCATGGGCTCACACAAGAGCACGTGAAAGTAAGGGAGCCACTGGTGTAGCGCTGAGCTGTCTAAATTTCATTCTCACGTCATCACATGCATTTGTTATCACTTGCTTTATTATAGTTCAATTTCACCATTTTTTATAGAAAATATTAAGCATGTTTGAATTACAAAAAAAGCTTTTTTTCTTTTCTTTTCAATTATCGATGAATAATTAAAAAAATATTGTTTTATTTGATCTTCTTAGAGTCTTTTATGGAAGATAATAAAACTATAAAAGTAAGGTTCTATCCCTTTTATGAAGGTTAAAATAACCACTTTTGTTTATATTATTCAATTTGATCTCTCTAATTTTAAAATATACAATTTGACCCTTTATTTTTTTAAATCAATGTTGTTCTTTTGTCCAATTTTTTTAATGTGCTAATGTAAATTTGGATAGAAAGACAATATTGAATACTGTTTACAAATTAAAAAATTAAATTGAACATTTTAAAAAGATCAAATTGAAAAATATAAGTAAAATAAGAACTAAAAAATTAATTTATTGATTTCTTTCTAAAAAGAAAGAAAATAAATTTAATCTTTTATATTTTTTTATTATTTACAATTTAAAAAATATAAACAATATTTTTAGCTATTGATAAAAAAAGTAACAAATAAAAATACAAAGCATTTTCTCGTTGATAAAAAAGAATCATATTTTAAAATAAATTCTTTAATATGAAAAACATATTTTTTTAAAAAAATTAATATGAAATAAACATATTCGGACTAAAACAAGTTATTCTTTGATAGTTACTTTTTCATTTTCGTTATAAATCTTTAGTGCTAAATCTTGAGCTCAAGATATGATCTTCACTAAATCTTTCAATAAAGAATGTGAAAAGATCTCCAACATGAAGAATGAGTTTTTATGGAAGAACCCTCAAAATATGCATATTGTTAAAAAAAATTCCTCATTCTCTCTCCCTAAGATCTTAAAATGAGATCTATTACTAAATAAAAGAATGAGAGAGATATTAAGAGATTTTCAATCTTATGTGGCACTATAAGGTTTACCAAAAAGTTATCTAAAACTCCAATTTAATATCTACCACTGAAGATACTCTTAGGCCTAAATTTGTCTTGATTCATAATTACAATAATTGAACTTGCTTTGATTTTTTGTTACAGGCTAATTTTCAAGACATACGCTATCATGCTTAATGGTAGAACTTAGTGTGAGAGGTATAAACACCTACTAAAACATATTTTACAAAAACACAATGTTGAGTCATAATTGTAACAAAGAAGAAAAGTTGTCTTGATTTTTTTGTTGAGAAATTATTTCCTTTTCAAATAAAATTGTTTGGTTTGATTGGGAGGTCAATTACATGCTAGTACTATTTTTAATTATTTTTTACTTGCTTGAAGAATTTAACCTTAACTTAGCATGACCTACTTAAATGTCTATAAAGGTGGAAATATGTCAAGTAGCATATTAAGAGCTAGGTTAAGCTAGGTCCTAAAAATTAACTTATAAAAAGGAAATAAATCAAACTCAAACTTTGTAAATGCGAATTAGGCTAAATTAAGACATATAAGAGTATAACTTGACTTTCATACTATTTTAACTCCTAAGTATTTTTATATTTAAATTTTTAAATAAATTATTTATATTAATATTTAATTTGAGACTTACAAATCTTTTTTTAAAATATGTCACTTTTTTTTCTTTTTAGTCTTTGTAATATTTTTTTCTTTTTAATTCCTATATATTTTTTTTGTTTTTAACCGTTAACATAACATTATTAACATGACCTCTTCAAAAAAAAAAAAGACTAAAATGACATAGTTTTATGATGTGACATTTTTATGATGTGACACTTTATGATATTGTTTGTTAATATAATAGTTATTGACACCAATGTTAGTTACATTTATAATTTCTAACAACAAAAAATAAGGCATGTTTCAAGGATTTCCCCCCTCAAATTGCAAGAAGCAAAATTCAAAGAAAAGTAAATTATAAAGACCAAAAATATATTTAGGTCATGAAAAAACTTAGTTGGAGAGAAGAGATTATACTATAAGTGACTAATCATATTCTTAAATTGAGATTAGTATCAACAAAGTTGAATACTTTGTAGCTAATATATAATTAAAAAATTATATTACATTTGTATTTAAATCAATGAAATACACAAATATTTTGATAAAAAAAATCAATGAAATACATAATATGAAGCAAGTAAATATATTAAAATTTAATTAAAGTATATTGATAGTGTGTTTTTTTAAATGTTATTCAGCCATAAATTAGTATTTATTTATAGTAAGTTTATTAAATATTTTATAATAATTATTTTGATATTTATCAATAAGATCACTTCTAATTTTTTTAATTATACTCTGATTTTGCATGAAAATTAATATCAATGTATTAATTCTCAAAAAAATATGAATGTAACAGTCCTTCGTAATAGCAAAACTTTACAGAAGAACCTCATGCATGTGTTTAATTCAATACTAGATTTAGGATTTAATTTTGGTATATTGTTAATGTAAATATTTTCATATTATTAATTACAATACATTTTAAACCTGAATCTTACATAATTATTAGAACATAAATCAATATTTTTAATTGTATTGTAATTTATAATAAAGTACTGTAATAGTGTAAATAAAAATTTATTTAGTTAAGAGAAAAATAAAAAAATTCGATGAAATAATGATTGATTTAATGAAAAATAAAACTATAGTTTTGTCAGCAAGAAAAGGGCAAATTTGTCAATTGGGACTCCGCAACTTCGCACCGACACAGTGAATGGTTGCACGCGACGCGATTGTTGAGCGCTTGGAAACACAAATATTATGTTTTCAATTATTATAATTTTTAATCTAGAAGTCAATTTATTTCCTTTAAACTAAAATCAATTAATCAATTGATAAAGATAAAAACTTTAAGTCGCGTAATCATTGATCATGAATCTATCAGGAAGATTTGCTGACCTTCATTGTCTTATTCCTAATGCTTTGTTTATAAATAATATTGTCATATTAAAATTATTGTTCTTTTTTAATAATTATTAAAGTTATATTTAAAATAACTTTTATTTAATTGATTTTTTTTAATAATTGTATATATATATATATCTTAAATTAAAATAAAAATTATTTATATATAATTACATATCATATTTGTTAACACTTTGACAAGAGTACCAATTTATCCAAATAATAATAAATGGTAAGTTCAAATGTCGAGCTCACATGAACTTTGACTCTCAAAGTTGTATATTTCTAATTTTAAGCAAATAATGAATAAAATTTGATATTTATTTAATACTAATGCAGAAACATAAAATTAAACATAATTAAGCAAAACACATTAAATAGATAAAACACAAACACTTGAGGTGGTGATTGTCGATTGATGTAGAATACGAAACATGTTGGGAGCTTTAGCCTTCCGAAACTACTCTTAATGCAATATTAGAGATTTTTCACCATTTAATGTTATTCCAATTATTACTTTCATCCACTAACCTACCCTAACCATGATTTCCCATGTGAAAGAGCTTAAATTAACTAATTTTACTCTTAATCACTTAAGAGTTACATCAAATAATTTGTTTTAAGAATGAAGATGCATAATTAAGGCTAAATAATATCATTCTATCCCTAGACATTGATTACCTAGATGCTCTTTTCAAGTTCTTAGGGAGCAAACATTTTCCAATGCATAAACCCTATAACATACATGTAAATGAGTGATCAAACCATAAACAAGACAATAAACTCATAAAAGAGACAATAATATCAAAATAATATTAAATAAATAATGAAAATCATTACATCAAGAGTGTTTAGTTACTGAACTCCCAACAATGAGTGATTTAGCCTCTCATGACAGTGAGAGACTTACAAATCCAAAAAGGAAGCAATAAGAATGGAGGAAAATAGAGGAAAGAGACCCCAAGTGAGTGGATTTTTTCCTTTTTTTTGTGCCCTAGCTCTTGTTCTGTCTGTCCCCAATGCCTCAGTTTCCCTATTCTTTTTCCTTAAAATGTAGTCCAACTTGTGTTTTTTGACGTGGTCGCACGCTGAGTGGACAATGGCGTGCTAAGAGCACCCGTAGAAACCAATTGGATAAGTAGTCACACACTAAGTGAGCTGCTCGCGCTAAGTAAGCTTGATATGCTAAGTGGGTCTGTCGCGTTGAACGCGATGCTTCATACCCTCGATCCACCTTCTATGTCTTTGTTGTGAATTTTTTACAAAAAATACAATCAACACACTATAAATCAACTAATTTTAGCATCTATAGGATAAAAGCTCAGAATAAATTAAATTCTTATGTTTTAATCACAAAAAGAAATGTCAAAAGAGGAAAAATAAGACAATTTCTATATGATTTAACATATAACTTTACCTATACATAACAATTATCAATATTCATGGCAAAAAATTAAAATATAGCAATTTTAATAAAAAAAATTACAAAAATATTGTAGTTTTAAAAGTATTTGCACATTTATAGCAACCAGTTGCGTTCCTCTTAGGCGTGACTCATTCCGTCACTAATTCCGTTGCTGATTCAGTCGCTAACATTTTTTGCAACGGAATATTGGGCGTGACCACAATATTCAGTCAAAAAAGTATGAGCGACTGAAATAGAAACTGAAATTAGAAAAAAAATAGATATTACCAATATTCAGTATAATTAATTACGAATTTATTGTAGTTTGTAATAATATTATTAATTGTTATTTTTATCTAATTTTAAAGTATTTTTAGACCAATCTTCATTATTGATTTTTAGACTGACTTTGAAGTCGTATATTAATAATAATAAACACTTAAAGTTGTAAAAAAAAATTGATTTTAAAGTCGTACGTTTAAAAAAAATTATACTGCAAATTTTTTAACGATTTCGGTTTAAAAAAATTAAAAAATCACAATATTGTGGTCGCAACACTAATCTCAAAAATTGAAAAAATTATACTGTAAACAAAAAAATTGATTTTAAAGGTGTACACTAATTTCGGTCTCTATCTCAGTCGCTAATACTTTTTGCGACTGAATATTGTGGTCACACTCAATATTCCGTCGTAAAAAGTGTTAGCGACAGAATTAGAGACGAAATTAGCGACAGAATGAGTTACGCCCAGGAGGGGCGCGACTGGTTGCTATAAATGTGTAAATACTTTTAAAACTGCAATATTTTCGTAATTTTTTATTAAAATTGCTATATTTTAATTTTTTTCGCCCAATATTCATTATATTACTATGACACGTGGTATTAAATTTAAAAATAAACAATCACTAAAAGTTATCAGTATATTTATTATAATAAAAAAATATAATTTCAATATTTTAATATATTAAATATATAATTTTTAAATATTCCTTACTTTTATTTTTTTTTAAAATTATCAAATAACTAATTAACACATTCTTTGAGAATACTATTGTCATAACATACAGGAATATTTTCTTTTTTTAAAATAATAAATTTTAAATAAGAAAAATTCCCTTATAGTGTGAATAAAATTTATTCAAATAATAATAATTTTTTAAAGTAGTATATTAATGAAATTTACTAAATTGGTATTTCTAAAAAAAACATTTATGTTTATGTATTCATAAAAAATATGTTGAAACCAAATATTGAAATGTTGATTTCCAATAAACATGTATAAACTTTTATAGAATTCCTTCAAATTTTTTTATAGAATGTTTATAATTAACTAAATAGATTTTAATCGTTTTTAGCAATCACAACAATAAAGATGTTTTCTAAGAATCACGATTTTCAGAGGATGGAAATTCTTTATTTGCCAAACATCTCCTTAGAACTTCAAAACTTATAGAGGCATGTAGACCAACTAAATTACAAATGAAAAAGAAAATAGCATGGAAATTATATCTATTATTTTAGAGATGAAAAAATTATTTAAAATTATCCACTTTAATAATTAACATCCAAATAGAAACCAAGGATCTAGCGGGATATTGTCACAATAATTTACTTTTTCTTGGCCTGTTGTTAAAATATTTAGCAATAACTTCATGTTGATATGTATTCATATTGGACCACGAACATTTAAGGGCCCCTTCTCTACGTGCTTAATGGGCTCGATGGAAATTAGGATCATCGCACAATCGTCTTGGGGATGTGCTTCGTGCACCCTTGTTATTGTTTCCTGTTACATTCTGGAAAGCTCTATTCGGATATTGCTTCTTCTTGTGTCTCATTGCATTATAAAAAGATTAATCCGAATTTACATTTTGGATTAAGTTTTTCATATTCCAATGAGATGCAACAACAAACAATAATGGAAGTATAGAAGGTTTTAGCCTTGTCTTAGTCCTCTTAGATGCTACATCACATAATTTTATGTTTTTTTAATACACATCTTAATTTATTTTATCATACTAGATATTTAAATAATTTCAATTTTAAATCTTAAGTATATAAAATTTTATTAGATCAGCGAAAATAACGTATTTCAAACGAAATTAGCCTTTGATAAAGTGAGTTAGGAGACACCCATTGATATATAATCAGTGAAAATGTTTTGAGTAAATATTCTATGCATAATAAATTTGTATATTATCATCTAATTAAATTGTCATTTATAATATATTTATTTATTTTATAATAATTATCTTAAAATTCACACTAATAATAATGATTGCTTGCTGATTGACCAACAATATTAAATGTTTTATAATGACAGTCGTAAAAATTGTAAAAAAAAAAAGTACCAATACAATAGTCTTGTGCTAGGAGTGTTTCAATTTTTACATCTAAAATTATGAGTTTTTAATTTGATATACAGAAATGGGAATCTATGGCCATTAGAACCTTTAGCAATCCCCCTACCAAACTGTCGAGAACCAATGCTGAGTCTCTCTAAAATGATTGCAAAGCATCAGTTCTTCCACTAAACTCTTTGAAGAAGATAATGCTTCTCGTGGGTTCGACATGGTTGGGGAATCTATAGCGTCTTCGAGTACAAATTTTAAGTGCTAGACTTTTTTTTTGAAAGAAAGTGCTAGACTTAAAATACGTTTTTATTTATTTATTTAATATTTGAACTTGCACACTAAAGGAAGTGGAAGGAAATTTTGAATATGTTGGAGCCTATCTTCATTGTACATTAGCATATGATAATTAAGTTGCTACCAGTTTCATAGCTTTATCTTGTTGATTTTCCTCATTCAGACTTGAATACAATTTTCAATTTCAATCTTGGACATTCCAAATTGGATTTTAAGAAAGAATAATTTGAAAGAAATAAACATATATGATAGGGTATTGATGCTTCTTTAATCACGAAGAGAATAACATCCCGGGCACGAATCATTCTAGATATAAACCATTTATTTTGACTATGTTGATAATATATTTTAGCTAATTTTAAATTTTTTTATTAGTTAAAAAAACTCATTTAATTATTCGATAAATATTTTTTTAATAATTTCTAATTTTTGAAACATTTTCTAAAATAGCAATTTTTGAACCACTAACTTCTAACTTATAATTTTTCATATTTTTTCACTTTTTATCCTTAATATATTTATCAAATTTCCTTCTTATCATTTTTAAATAAATCATAATTATAATTTTATTTTTTTCAATTATTTTTCACTTTTCAATTATCTCTGGCAACTAATTTTACTAAACACTTATAATTTTAAAAAATTAATTTTTCAAGTTTCAACTCTTAATCCTGTGTTAACTTTCTAGCTAATTTTGTCCAAGATAATATTTTATTATTGAGTTTCATATATAATTCAATATGGCTTAATTAGTGAATGTTTATGGTGCACATAAATAGTTAATACGAAAGGATCATCTCATGTGTAAAAAGTGTGACAATATCTATTTATTTTATAAAACTTTTACTTTGTACTACTCTTCATCTAAATCATATTCATTATGTAAAAAAAATCTAAAACATATTTATATTCATGTCTCTGTGTTCAAATTTCCCTAAATTTATTTTAATGTTTTTCTTAATAGAGAGATCATGTGGTACACAGAAACTACATCAACTAATTGAGCTAATTAAGCCTGTATGTTCGGTAGGATTTTCCTTTCTCTCTCTCTCTCTCTCTCTATATATATATATATATAAACTTTTTGTAATTAAATATTGTAAATCTTAAGGGTTTTTGAGATGAATAATTATAGGAAATCAATAGAACATTGAAATATATGATTTTTACAAATAATAGATAAACACTGTGCACTTTTCTCCATAGTGAGACTTATCTCCATTGCGCTTTGATTTCTTAAAAGAGAAGAAACAAAATTTCGCTTCCTTGACTATTCTTTTTGTCTCTCTACGTTCGTGATGACTAAGTTTTTAGATAACACTTTTCTGTCAAGAAGGGGATCTTATTTCACGTTAGCGAGTATTAACCCCTTTATAATCACTACTCCCATCAAATAATAGTTATATCTAGGAACTGCTCTAATTTAACCCAATTACACTTTATTCCTTAATTATTAATTATTTATTTATTAATCCCTACATAAGTTACATGCATCTCACATGAGACATTAATTCTTACAATCTCGCACTTTGCTCATGTGACATTAACAAGCATTTTTTACTAAATAAATAAATAGATTAAACTAACATACTGCGTATTAAAATGACTAAATTGTTCTATACTTTGGGTACGTCATAATTTCATGATTAAGAATATGAACCAATTCGAGTCATGGCAGTTGTACATCACTTAATCAACACAGTCTCTTCCATGTATTACAAATTAGTCTTCTCTTTAATATGACCATTAATTAAAAGTACATAATTGGTCAAACATAATGTTTTTATTCAAGACAAAACATCTTAACATAACTCTAATACAAATATGCATGCAAACATAGAGAATATGTAATCATAAATATATCATAAATGAGCTCAGAGTGTCAGTAAAATGTATAAGGTAAATTACACTCAATGATCATCAATAACAATAATGCCCATATTTTCAACATGTTCTATAAATGTCTTGGTTAGTAACCCCTTTGTCAAAAGGTTAGCTATCATAAGGTTTGTATTAATATGTTCTATTGACACTCTTTGTTTTTGAACTTCTTTCTTCACGACAAAGTACTTCAATTCTATATGTTTAGCACCCTTAGAGTACTTATCGTTCTTAGGGAAAAATATTGTTGCGGAGTTTTCACAATAGATTTTCAGTGGCCTAGCAATATGTCGACAATTCCAAGCCCTGAAATAAAGTTTCGTTGCCAATTAGCCTGAATTGTAGCCTTAAAATATGCTACATATTCAGCTTCCATGGTAGATGAAACAACAACTTATTGCTTTGCAATCTTCCATGATACTACTCATTCGACTAAAAGAAATGCATAGTCAAGAGTGGATTTTCTCGTATCCACACATTCAGCAAAGTCTGAGTCTGAATACCTAATCACCTCAAGGTGATCAGAAATCCTATATGTAAGCATGTGTTCTTTTGTTCCATGTAAGTATCTCAAAACCTTCTTTGTAGCTTTTCAATGTTCCATTCCCAGGTTACTTTGATATCTTCCTAATATTCCAGCTGCAAAGCTTATTTCTGGTCAAGTACAAAATTGAGCATACATAATACTCCCAACAATTAATGTATACAAAATTGTTTTCATTTGTTTTTGTTCCAGATCATTTTTAGGACATTGTGCGAGACTAAATTTGTCTTCTTTTTGAATTGGAACGGGTGACGCTGAGCACTTTTCCATCCTAAATCTCTCTAGTACTTTATTGATATATGCTTTATAAGACAAACCTAACAATCCTTGTGATCTATTTTGGAATATTTCTATCCCTATCACATAGATTGTTTCACCTATATCTTTCATTTCAAAGTTGTTAGAGAGAAACTTCTTAGTCTCATGAAGAAGACCAAGATCATTAGTTGCAAGTAAGATATCATCAACAAACAGAAGTAGAAAAATAACCTTACTCCCACTAACCTTTAGATATATACACTGATCAATAGTATTTTCCTTAAATTTAAAGGAAACAATGGTATCATTAAACTTCAAATACCATTGGCGGAAAGCTTGCTTAAGACCGTATATTGATTTCTTTAATTTGCACACCATGTGTTCCTTTCCTTCAACTGAGAACCCCATTGGTTGGTCCATATAACATTCTCCTCTAAACCTCCTTAAAAAAGGTAGTTTTCACATCCATCTGATGTAGCTCCAAGTCATAATGGGCTACTAATGCCATGATAATCCTGAAAGAATCCTTTCGTGAGACTGGTGAAAACATCTCTTTATAATCAACACCATATTTCTTAGTAAATCCCTTAGCAACAAGTCTAGCCTTGTAATATTCAAGGTTGCCCTGAGAGTCACGTTTAGTCTTGAAGACCCACTTACAACCAACTGTCTTACAACCCTTTGGCAATTCTATGAGGTCCGAAACACCATTATGTTCCATGGAATTTAGTTTTTCTTTCATGGCATCTAACCACTTCTCAAAATTAACACAATTTACAGCTTGTGCAAACAAAATTGGATCATTATCATTAATGCTTAAGTCTGTTTCTGTTTCATGTAGATATACCACATAGTCATTCGAAATAGCTGGTCTCCTTTCTCTTTGAGACCTCCTTAATGATACTTCTTGTGGTTCTTCCACAATATGTTCATTATGTATCATGAGCTTATTATTTGTGTTGTTCTTCTTCATTGTTGTTTGGAACAACAACTGAAGGAGCAATCACCTTACTGCTAGAGACACAAGTTAAATGGACTTGCACTCTAACTTTTTAATTTCCACATCTCATGGAATTGTACTCCAACTGATTTCACCATTTTCAATGAACCTTGCATTTTCAGTTTCGAAAATTCTTATACTATGATTAGGACAATAAAACATATATCCCTTTGACTTTTCTAGATAACCAATGAAATATCCATTGATTGTTCTTGCATCCAATTTTCTTTCTTGTGGATTATAAATCTTTATTTCTGCCTAGCAACCCCAGACATGCAAGTGCCTTATAGTAGGTGTCCTATTCGTCCACAGGTCAAAAAATGTCTTTGGAACTACCTTACTAGGAACCCTATTCAACAAATACATGACAATTTTCAAGGCATACATCCACAAAGATAGGGTAAAGTTAAGTGGCTTAACATATTCCTAACCATATCCATTAAAGTTCTATTACGCCTTTATGATACACCATTTTGTTGTGGTGTATCAAACATTGTGTATTACGCACAAATACCACTTTTCTAAGGGAGTTTAGCAAATTGGCTTGGGTGTTGCCCATTTTCATCGTATCTTCCATAATACTCACCACCTCTTTCAGACTTAACAACTCTCACTTTTCTGTGCAATTGTCTTTCTACTTCATTCAAGTAAATTTCTAAGGCATCCACTTCCTGAGATTTCTCATGCAATAAGTAGACATAATTGTAACATGAATAGTCATCAATAAAGGTGATAAAGTATCTTTCATTTCCAAAAGAAGTTGAGTATGCACAATTTCAAATGACCCACAAATATCAATATGTACAATTTCAAGAAGCTAAGTGCTTCTTGTAGTTCCTTTGTTTGTGTGTTTTGTTTGTTTTCCCTTAATACAATCAACACAAATATTTAGATCTGTAAAATCTAGATCAGGAAGAATTTCATTCTTTATTAATCTTTCCATCATTTCTCTAGAAATGTGACCTAAACGTTTATGCCACAAGAAAAGAGATCGTTCGTTCACTAAACTACGTTTAATGCCAACATTATGATGTAGAGTTAAAACGGTTTCAACATACAAATAATCTAATTTTAATTTATATGAACCATCACAAAGAACACCAGTACCAATGAGATTATTATGCTTAAATAAACTGAAATATCCATTACCAAAATTAAAAGAGTATCCAGTAACATAAAGTTTAGATAATCAAACTAAATTGTTGTATAAACTAGGTACATAAAGAGTTTCCAGTAAATCTAAATGATGTCCAATGTCAAGTTTTGAACGATTGGAGCTTTCACTCTATTCCCCATGAAGACGACTTCTCATTTGGGCTTATGGTTTGGATTGTAAAGAATCCCTGCATAGTATTAGAAACATGAGTTGTACATCCAGAATCAATCCACTATGTATTATGGGGAACTTCAATTAAGTTTGATTCAAAACATACATGAGCATTAAACTCACCTTTCTTTTAGAACCAAGACTTACGCTTTGGGTAATCCTTCTAGAAGTGCCCAAAATTTTCACAAAAATGGCAATTATTGCTCTTTGATGCCTTATTTTGGATTTGCACAAGGCTGTCATTGATCTTTAATGCCCTTTGCCTTTATCGTGCTACTTCACAAAGTTCTTTCCAGCTCTTTGATTCCCTTGGTGACTTACATAATGGACTGAGTGATTTCCTTGATTCTTAAGCTTCGTTTCTTCCTAAAATAACATATTGTGCAATTCATGTACATTTCATTTATCTTTCATAGTATTATAGCTAATTTGGAACGAGCCATACTCAGACACTAATGAGTTCAGAATAAACTGAAAAAGAAAGTTTTCGTTCACAGCCATTCCCAAGGTCTTAAGTCTTATTGCAATGTTTGTCATCTCAATGACATGCTCATGCATAGTACGTGAACCATCAAACTTCATAGTACGTGAACCATCAAACTTATTAGCTGTTTGAGAGTGCTCTCCCACTAACCCCATATACTTTTTAGCACTATCAGTCTTAGGGAAAGTTGTCTTAACATTATCTGCAATAGTCAGTGTCGTGAACATTAGGTTGAGTCTATTAGATCTTTCCCAAGCTTTATAATGAGCTTTCTCTTCATTTCTACTAGCATCAATGATAGTAGCTGTAACACCCCGTATGCATCTGGTTGTTAACATTCAAATCCGATCATTAAATGCAGCAAATAAATTAACAACAGTTAATATGGAAGCAACAAAAGAATGATGTCACCTCACGTCAATATTATATACAATAATATTTGTACATTATGCATGGCAATACACGTGAAATAAACACCCCTCAGGGCTGGGTTACATAACAAGGGACGAGTTACAAAATACACACATACGTATATCTATAAACACAACCGGCACGCCCCAATATAGCTAAGTTCAACGCGACACCCATCCCGGCTCGGCCTCTGGTCCGAAAACCCTCGGACTACCTTGCTATCCGGGCCTCTTGCCCCAAGATCCGTCTTCATCCCTATGCTCTTCACCTGCAACACATATAATCCCCATCCGGGGTGAGATAATAATCTCAGTAAACTCCAAGTTCTGGAAGGCCTCTCCTTCCCCGGGTTCACTTCCATGATACAAGTATTCAAACAGGCATTACACACTAGCTATCCCGACTTTCATCAATATAACACATATATAAAATCACACGGATCATACGAGAGAAGATCATCCAACTTAATGAGCATACGCTATCGTATATTCCTTGCCTAAGGAAGACCATCCAACTTAATGGGCACATTCTCTCAGGACTTCTGGTAGATACCCCAGAGGAAGATCATCCAACTTAATGGGCACATTCCCTCCGGGTTCTACGTGGACGTATATGGCTCTTCCAAGAGAGGTTCGTCCAACTTAATGAGCATTCTCTCTCAGGGTTTTCATATATACTAATTGACCACTTAGAGTTGTTCCACATCACTTTGGCTCTAAGGGAAGTCCATATTTTGTCCATTTTACTGGCCAAAGAATTATCACACAATCACAACAGATTATTAAAGTGCAAATCATATACATGTTCTCAAACAAAGCAGTAACACACAGTTTCAATACATGCATAAGGACATATAATAACCATCACTCCCTTGGAGTATGGTGGAACGCCGTCAGGGGGGCAACTTCCAAGAACAGAGAGCTTACCTGTCCGAAGCTCTGCACTTGTTCTTTCATTCTCGCGGTTCCGAACACCACTATCCTCAACGTCACACCTTACATACATGCATGCAAGAGATTAAAAGCGGTTCTCCCCCATTGCATGTAAGGAAACTCTTATTTTCTAGGTTACAAGAGTTAGTCACCCAACAGGTGACATGCAGACCCCCAAAAAGGGTCCAAAATCCCTAACAGTTAGATTTTGAGGTTCTTACCTGCGTTTCTTACTTCTAAGGTGTTTAACAACACTGGCGAATAGCTTTTCCCAAGCTTAAATGTCTCAAAATCGCCTTCTTTTCCTTAACTTGAAGCTTTCCTTCGTTTGTTAATGGAGGAAGCGAAAGGAGGAAGATAAAATGTCTTTGGTGAAAGGTCAGAGAGAAAATGGGTTAGGTAGGGAAATGACCCAAACTCACGTTACTTATATATATCCACTGAGTTAGTGCACGTCGCATACGTCACTAAAGTCAACACGTGTCACTTAAATAGCCTAGTAACCAATGTGGATCATGTGCATAAGGTGAGCTGGTGAGAGCACCAACTACCGGGTTCGTGAGTTAAAAATATATCTTAGTTTTTATGTAAGAATGTCGGGATCTCCATATTCTTACTATCCTATCGGGTTGGTTTAATTAATAACATATGCGCTGCCTTGACAGCCTTGTCCGGGTTCCCACTTTGCGCAACTCGGCATTAGTAACCCGGATACCCTCATATACGTGCACGGTATCGAGTGAGTCCAGAGCGTCTTTAATTGATTGCATAACGTTGGAATCCGTCCAAGGCACCTTATAAACCTTGAGGTACATCTTTGTCCGGCCTCGTCCGGGTTCCTGCCTTGACACCCAACAATCCGTGTTTCCGCCCTCTTCTAGCCTTATCCGACCTAACCGAGCTTCAACCTTGGCGCTTCCCAAGTCCAAGGTTCTGCCCTCGTCCGAGATCATCCGAGATTACCTACCTGGTAACACGAAGGAATAGAATACACGGGCTCGTTCGAAGTCGCTACTCGATAGCTCGAAGGAAAGAAAGATACGAGCCCATCCGGGATCGCTACCCGGTCACTCTTTCCTTCCTTGTCCGGGTTGTTTTCTTTATAGCGCTTATTCCCATAACACATAAGCGATATCCCAATAACACCTCGAACCCGGTCTTCTTGTAATTGCTAACATACTTAGCATGATCCCGGCTTTGCAAGGTTTCTATCCACACCCCTCCCTTAGCTGAGTTCTAATTTGCACTCCCCCCCTTGTATGACACCCCGGTCATACGAACCCGGATTATACCACAGGGTCATAATTATCATCATTACCATGTAATTACTACATTACAATGTTCAAGTGCCACGTGGACATCCGAAACCTTACAGTAGCAGACTTCTCTTCCAATATAGCAAGATCAATATCTAATACACTGAGGTGAAATTGGACTTGCTCATTCCAATCATAGAAGTTAAGCCCATTAAAAATTGACATAGATGATACATGAGATCTCAGTGAATTTGGAACAAGTATTGCATAATAAAATGCACATGAGCATTTTGAGACATAAAACACATGTCATACATATAACTCATTCAAATAACAATCAATGTATATTGTGCTTTCCTTTGTGTGATACACCAACCCAACATACAAACATGATGATGCTAATAAAACTCTTAACATTATTTGGCAATTAAATATGCACCAATTAGTAGTACCTATTACCTTTGGGCATATAAATAAACCAATGATACACACAAATTACCTACAATTATATTCATTGATTATAAGAACAACTAATCAACCTTTAGGCGATCCATAAAAGCCTTATAAAAATGAATTTCAATGTCCCCATAAACCAATAATCATATAATTTTTAACATCCATTATTCTATGAGTAATTGAAATAATAATTAATTTGGAATTAGATAATCTTATAGATTTGACTAACAAATCCATCATACACTTAATTCCAAATAAATATACGGCTTACAAATACTTATTGCTACCAACAATTCATAACATTCACGTTAATTTAATTTTAGGCAATATACCATTCATTCATATTATATATAACTTTTTTTTTTGCAGTCATGTTAACGTTCACATATAGGTCTCTCATACAAAATTGGAACATAAATATTTGTTCCAACATTTTATGACATCCACTTCACTATGTAAATATTTCTCACCAATATTTTTATTGTGTTCCATGTTTTCAATGTCTAAACCATGCATATCTAAGCTTTAACTGACCCTAATGAAAAAGGCGTGTACCAAGCACATTAACAAGGCAACCAAAGTACCAAGCCAATCACTTTATGCCGATTCTAATTTTGATTTTGCACCTTTCGGATAACTTTCTCCAAGGCCAAGTAGGATTTTCACAACAACAGACAACACGACAATTAACACACGCGCTCTCATTCAAATAAAAAATAAATGAAAACTCGTTGCTTTTTGTTTCCCTATTATAATTGGAGCCACCAAGCTCTACCCCTTTATTAATTAAACCCAAGAATTCACAAACAAAAATTTTGGTTGGATCCTATAAGAGAATGAAATATTTTTAGAACTTTTCATCGATTCCTGATTGTAATTCCGATTTTATAGAACTTCTATCATTCAAATCAATTCTTTAGTCATATACATGCGATACTATAAACAATCCATACTTGCAACAGAAAATAATAAAATCCCTAAATTTCATAATTAAGGTTCATGCGCAATTGGGAGAAAATAAATCATTCTTGGAGAATCATAAATTTTATAATCTGACTTTGATACTATATGTAAATCTTACGGGTTTAGTGAGATTAATAATTATAGGAAACCAATAGGATTTTGAAATATATGATTCTCAGAAATAATAGATAAATAATGTATACCTTTATCTATACTTAGATTTCTTTTCGGTGTGCTTTGATTCCTTAAAAGAGAAGAAACAAGATTTCACTTCATTAACTATTCTTTCTGTTTCTCTCTACGTTCGTGATGACTAGGAGTTTTTAGATAACACTTTTATTTAAGGAAGGGAACCTTATTTCATCTTAGCTAGTATTAACCCCTTTATAATTACTACTTCCATCAAATAGTAGTCATCTCTAAAAATTACTCTAATTTAATCCAATTACAATTTAGTCATTAATTATTAATTAATTATTTATTAATCCAAGACATATATTCACACTTCCCAAATTCACTCTATAATACAATATTTTGAAAATGGATGGGTCATTTTACATGGAGAAAATACTGCTTTAAGAAATTGATAATTAAATATTTTAATACTAGCATATATTTTATTAAATAACGAACTGATATAAATTATCTATTGTATATTATAAGTAAACTTTTATATATACATATTTATTTATTTAGAAATATTTTTAGTCAAATATCATACTTGAATAAGATTTTATTACTTCCTCGGTTATTTTAATTCTCAAAATTTTGGATAATTTTTATTTCTATTTATCTATCTTTTAGAAAGTCAAGATTATTACATTAATTATTATTTTTTATCAATTATATATTTATTTGTCTCTTTATCTAATTAATTTATACATGCATTTATTATTATAAGAGTTTAATATTTATCCACTAATTTTATATTATCATCTAATTATAAATCATCATTTAAATTATTTTAAAATAATTATTTAAAAGTTAACAAATTTATCACATCACGATGAATTGTGATTAAAAATTTATTATAGAATGAACGGATAAAAAAAGGTAATATATCCTTACTTGTCTCTATTGATGCATGTACTTATTATAGAATGAAAAGAAAATAAAAGTAAAATAAAAAATCCCACAATTATTTAATTATAATTAAAAATATTTATTACATTTGATTTCTATACAGCAACGACCCTACAAGACAGATAAAAATTAAGGAATGGAAGTAGTACTAAATTTCTGTGTTTGACCAATGTTATTTAAGTCAATCAGAGTTTGTCCATTTTTCAATATAATATTTCCCAAAACAATTTCTCTTGTTGCAGCCCAAGCTCTCTTCCACTACATGAAATTAAAAAAATTAGGGTTTAGCAAATAATGGATATTAATTAATTGTACTATATATATGCACTCCTTTTTTTTTTTTTTCTGCATTCTGCCGCATCACATCCATGATCTCTTATTATTTTCTTTGTCCAATTTTCTTTTCTTTTCATGTGTGTTTTTTTGGGAGTGTGTGCATGGTTTCTTTCCCATGATTAGGGACACACACAAACAACACGTGGTGTTGAGGAAGTGAATACTGAACAGTGAACACTTTTACTGATTTAGTGACTCATCTGAAGCAGCATTTCAACATTTAAAGTGAGTTTGAGTACTGAAAATGGTTTCAATTTGGAGGTTGCAGAAGTTCTACTTGGTGGAGCCTGTGATTGTGAAGCCCTCTTCCCTTGGTTTACAATCTTTTGAAGAAACGAAGAAGGACGAGAGCATTGTTACAAATGAAGTGGAAGGGAATAAGAGGGAAAAGAAGCATAGAAAGAAGCAATGTTATAAGGAGTGGAGGTGCATTGGTTATTGCTTTTGGATGATAGGGTACATGTGCACCACTTGGTGGCTTCTCTCTTTGGTGTATGGGTGCTTGCCTGCCACGTTGCTTGGCTTTGAGGCACCAGTGTCACCTGGGGTGAGGCTGAGCCGTGAGGGAGTCACTGCAGTTCACTCAGTTGTTCTTGTACCGGGCATTGTGATTGGTGGGTTGGAGCATTGGGAAGGGAGGTCTTGTGCTGAAGGACTTTTCAGAAAACGGTTGTGGGGTGATATTTTGCTCAAATCCTCAAAAGGTGTGATTATAATTAAAGCTCATTAACTGTTCATACTCTTAACTCATGGTAGAGTAAGTTAGCTAGGGTATTAATTATAGAGTTTAACGGTGATGCACTCCCAGTTACAAATCAGATATGACTTATAAGATAATTTTATAAAAGTCAATAAATTCATCGAAAACAATGCATAATCCTTTTTCTCTTGATTATATTGGTGTTCAAACTTTACATGACCTAGGATTTTAGTTTAGGAAAAAACTTGCATGCAGTTCTACAAGTACCTTTGGCACTATTTTTCAATTAGAATTGGAGTTTCATCTTGTAATCTATGTTAATTTTTAATAGAAACTTTAATTACGCATATCACTAAGGTAACAACTTTAATTTTGATTTGAAGATAACACCGAAAGCACTTATTGAACTGCGTATTAGTTTAGTCCTTTAGTTTAAGTTGTGAGTGTGAATGGTGAATCCAATCACTCATTAATTCATTAATCAATACATATAAATACAAGCACTTTCTTTTCTGAGGCCTTTGTGCTGGTTAGAGCATCTCTCTTTGCATGATGAGACTGGGCTGGACCCTCCAGGCATTAGAGTCAGGGCACTGCCAGGGCTTGTTGCTGCTGATAATTTTGCTTCTGGTTATCTTCTTTGGGCAGATTTGATTGAAAATTTGGCAAGAATTGGTTATGAAGGGAAGAATTTTTTCATGTCTGCCTATGACTGGAGACTGTCTTTCCAGAATACTGAGGTATAATGATTATTTAAAAAGAAAAATCAATACCTTATAGTATAATGCTTATTGAATTCAGCCTCAATCTGTCATTGTTCAATTCTTGTTGCTCAAATGATCCTTGTGCAAGAATAAGTTGTTCTTGTTCATGTACTATTAGCAAAACTATAGATGAAATCAATGATGAATTGCAATCACAATGGTATGGAACTGCCTACCAGGCTTTCATATTCATTGTTGAAAGAAAAGAATGTGATATTTGCTTTTAATTTCACGAGAGATAATATAGGTGGACTTTCTCTTCATTTTATTCTCCCACTCTCACCCTTTTTTCTTTTTGGAACCTTTTTGCCCCTCGGTATTTCTTTCCTTTCTGTTTCTATTACCAAAATTTTAAGTTGAAATCATGCATGGTTGGCATCTTTGCAGAAACAAGTTTCAGCTATTTTTTTTTTTTTTTAATTGGACAAATCAGATTCGGACCAAGCTCTTAGTAGATTGAAGAGTCATATTGAGCTTATGTTTGTAACAAATGGCAATAAGAAAGTGGTAGTGGTACCACAATATATGGGGGCTATTTATTTTCTCCATTTCCTAAAATAGGTTGAGGCACCTCCTCCCATGGGAGGCGGAGGCGGCGGTCCAGGTTGGTGTGACAAATACATCAAAGCAATCATGAATATTAGCCCTGCATTTCTTGGTGATCCTAGGGCAGTTAGCAATATATTTTCAACCAAAGGCAGTGTTGCATTTGTCAGTTCAGTATTTGCAACAAAATCCTCTATTTCAATCTGGCGTCTTGTTATGAAATTATGAAATTCGAAGGTATGATTTGAAATTGTAGAAATCATGATTCATTAGTAGATTGAATGCTGTCTGTCTCTAATAATCTGGGGATTTAAAGTACAAATTTCAGCAAAATATTGAAGGTATCAGTATATTAAGTTAGAAAAAGAACTTTAAAAGGTAAATGAAAGCAAATACAGGATAATGAATAAGTTGCAACTGATTGTCACATTTTAAAGAAGAGAAGTTGGACACAACAGAATCTCTGCAGTCTGCAAGTAATATGTATAGTAAAACGAAAAAGATTGGAACATTGCTTATGTACACTCAAGTCTTTTGACTTACCTAATTGTTAAGATTTTGTAATAACTTGTGGATTGATATTATCTAATTCAACAGAAACTCATCTACTTATATGTTTCCATAAATCAAAGGTAAAAGACAGTCTATTTGAATATGGAAATTTAGGGTTATCCCCTAAACAACTGAAAACTAGGATTGTAACTGTCAATATGTCAAAATCTGAACCGTAACCACAAACAATTTTACACATTTAGTAGATGATGGAGTCACTCATTTTTTGCAGAGCTTTGGCTTCTGGCATTTTAAATTTTGATTACCTTGGTCGTCAATCTCTTGAGCAAGTTATGCGGGTGTGTAGAACGTGGGATTCAATCATCTCATTGATGCCAAGAGGTGGTGAAACCATCTGGGGTGGCTTGGATTGGTGTCTTGAACAATGAAATACCTATGATCAGGTAAAGAAGGGATATGTGAAGCACTTTGCAAGGAAGAAAACTTTAAAAGCAGTGATAAGCAAAATCGCAGAAAGATCTCCATGTAAAAGAAACTATGAATTCTGGAAGTTTAATCTCGTTGGGTGAGGCAGGCTCACAGTTACCTGTTTCACTTCTCATTACCCTTCATTCCGAGATACCATAGCTACACACTTTTCTTTGTTCCTAATAAAAATGTCAGTTCACTTTTTTTCAGAAGAAACAAAGAACTTGCTCAATTTTCAACTGTGTAGTAATTGTGATATGGAAAAACAGAAGTAATGATTCTTATATGCCATGCTTTAAGTATAGTCTTCTATCATTAGAAGAGGCCATCTTGTAATTTTCCATGGAAAATTCCATTTATTCTAGAGCATCCAAGACTAAATATATATTATTTGTTTTTTAAGTTTATATAATACTGTGCATATTTAATAAGGCATTCCTATCATGGATTGAACTTTGAAGCATATCATGGTAATTATTTCAGTTTCCATGTGGATTTGCCACTTTTTTGTTCTGATCAGTGTAATAAACATATTTGAGAACAACAATGATTCACGTGTCTTGTCATCAGCCGGAAATTTCATGGGGAAGCAATTCTGCTACCTTTAACTTATCATGTGAGGCTATGTGGACTGATTATGATGAGGTGAGCAGAGAAAGCATCTGAAAAGTTGCTAAAAAAGGGATTATACTGCGAGTACAGTTTTTTATCTACTTAACTTTGTGGCTCCAAAAATGATGAAGCCTGGTGAAGCTCACTTCTCTTACAGAATAGCAAAGAACTTAGATGATCCAAAATATGCACACCACAAATACTGGTCTAATCCTCTTGAGACCAAGTAAGTATGTAGATTCATGAAATACTTTTAACTATTTTTTCCTTAAAAGATTCTGTAACATTCCTTTAACTTTGACACAAACTTTCATAGTTATTCAGAAATTCCATATGTCTAAGTTTAGTTTTACTTTCACTCATTTGTTACAACACCATAAAAGAACGTGTTATAGAATTCTTGCTACCAAAATTGAGCATCTGTTTCAGATGATTAGAAGGAGCAATTTTCTTTTCCTTTTCTAGTTAAGCATATTAGAAAAATTAACACGAATTTCTGATTCAGACTACCGGATGCTCCGGATATGGAAATATAATACTGTCTATATGGAGTTGGAATTCTGACTGAAAGATCACATGCACACAAGTTCTCCCCTTCTGAAAAGGACAGGAGTAATCCTTTCCAAATTGATAGTTCAGCAGATGGAGAAGAGGGGGGAAGTTGGTTGCAAAATGGTGTTTATTTTGTGGATGGTGATGAGAGTGTGGCTATTGTAAGCTCCGGTTTCATGTGTGCCAAAGGATGGCGCGGAAGAACACGGTTCAATCCAACTGGCATGGCTACATATAAAAGAGAGTATCCAGCTCAACAACCAAGTAGATTTTTTGATAGGACAAGCCTAGAGAGTGGAGCAAGTTCCAAAATTATGGGAAATGCTGCCTTAATTGAAGATGTTTTACTAGTAGCTGCTGGAGCCACTGGAGTAGATATTAGAGGTGATAGGATATTTTCAGATATAATGAGGATGTCTGAGAGGATAAATCTCAGACTATGATTGTGTTTAATGGTTAGATTTTCTTGCATGATAAGAGCTGTAGAAGAAATATGCAAAGGTTAATGCAGAAATAAAGAGTGATCACTGACATAACAGGTATGTAGGTGGAATCTGATGACAACTTGTGTAACCATCTGCCGTCAAGAGAAAGCTGTTGAGTGTTGAGTTTCTGAGATTCCTAAGCTGTTGAGGTTTCATGGTAGGATGCAAGGACAGGGTGGAAGCATCAAATGGTCTCAATAATATATAAATGCTAAATTACACAACACGGAGCACAAGTTAAACTAATCGTTCCGTAGAGTGAAAATAAATGGAAAGAAATAGAATTGAGAAGAAATATTTAAATTAAAACAGTAAGAGTGAGACACATACCAAAATTTTGAAACTTTCTGCCCATTTCTCTTTCTTTTCTCACAAACCGAATGGACCCTTGGGGTCAGACATGGGCACTTACAATTGAAACAATCAACTTCCCATTCAAGTTAGATTGAATATAAGTAACACATCCTATTATTATTCCATTTGAATGGTTAACAGAATTTTGTATAATTGTACATGATGTTTAAAATAAAACTAATTGGAAAAAACATAGTGGAAAAAAACAACAGCTCATTATGAATATATATCTTCTATTCATATTTGCTCTCATGTCACTTTAAGTGACCAGTTAATAATTCATTCATTATTTTTTTCCAATTAAATTAATTATTGAAAATGGATCAAGTGAGTTTTCTTTTTCCTTTTTTTTGTTTCGTTTAAATTACATGTATTGTTTACGGGAAACAATTATGCTTAAACCTTGTAAAATCATTACGAGTGATAACTTTTCTTTTGAATATTTTTTTTTTATCGATAAATATTTTTGTTAGTGGAGGAGTCAAACTCGTGACCTCTCATTCCCTCCCTTCTCCCTTCACCAATAAATCAATCTTATAACTCCTTCAAATATTTATGTTATTTTGTTGTTGCTAGATTTTAAACAAATAATGATATACCATGAATATTTTCTATTAAATAGATTAGAAATAGATTTTTCAAACACTCTTTAATAAATTATAAATAGATTAACGGTTTGTTATATACTCGTACATTATCCTAATTCAACTTAAACTTTATCCAAATATTCTAGTTACACCTTTAAATTTAACTATGCACCATTTACACTATTAAGAATAGGTTTAAATATGAATTCAGTTTGTGCTTTTTTAATTTTAGTCAATTTTGCTTTTTTTAAACTTTAATCTATGTTAATTTTTATGTTCATTTTTAGTTTATATAAGTTTGTATTTTTTTTTTTAAATTTTAGTCTCTAAAGCATGAACTTTCAAAGACTAAAAATGAAATTTTAAAGAGATTAAAATTGAAAAAAATATAAACTTATAAGAATTAAAATGAACAAATAGATTTATAAGGACTGAAATTAAAAAATATAACCTTAAATAAACTAAAAACAAAACATATATACACAAGACTCAAAATTTAAAAAGCACGAATTTATAGAAATTAAATTCATGTTTAAGCATTACGAGTATGTTAGTGCTAGAATACACCATTAATTGTTTGAAAAGTTAAGGGTTTTGTTTTTCGTAAAATAGAAAAATGCACAATGTCAATGCTATTACAGTTCTGCGTAAAAGTACTTAAAGAAACATTGATTGCCTGGGATGATATTTATGTTTCACAGTGAAGTGGCAGACAATGGCATCACTTCGGATACCCTTTTGAGTTTTGGTACCTCATAATTAGTTAAGCATGTATGATGTGGTACTGAGAATTATGAACGAAAGATAAATTCCAATTTAGCAGCGAACAAAAGATAAATTGTGACGAGATGGAATGATATAGTATAATTCATTTGACTAGATTGCATGAGTTATTATAATTTTTCAGTATTTGTTTTTTATTTTTAGGGATAAAAAAATTATAATAGATATAATAGGTGAGAAACTTCAAAAAAATTTTAGTAACACATTTAATTTGATAATTATATATATTTTTTGTTTGAAAAGAGGAGTGAAACTCTAATGTCAGAAATTTGTAATAATTCATACACACAGATTTAACTAACTTAGATTCTTTGTTGACTTGATAACTATACTAATTATATTAAATTTTGACAATAATACCAAATTTGAATCCTAGTCTAAACTTAATATAAGTGAATTTTGTCTATAATTTAGAAAAGGCTTAAATATGATAATACTTTTTGATATATACTTGAATTTTATTTTTATTCCCTGATAAATTTTTTTCTTTGTTCTTGCTCTCTGATATTAGAGAAGTTTTGATTTGTGTCTTTTTCACTATCTTGAATTGTTAACTGTTGATGTGTATGTTAATTTTACTCGACAATTACTTACGTTTTATGCCATGCCGGATTTTATGTGCCACCTTATTTGATGATGCATTTGTTGACATGACTCTAATAATTAATAAATAAATTTAAATAAAAAAGTAATTGTTGACATGAAAATTTTGATTTAGGTCCTTCTTTCATAAATTTTTCAATTAGTGCTAGATCCGTAATAAACTATACAATATATGTTAGGTCCCTAATAAATTCAAAAATTTTGATTTAGGTCCTTCATAAAATGTCCACTATGTGTTAGGTCCCTAATAAATTGAAATTTTTTGGTTTAGATACCTATGTTTTCCTTGTGTTGTGTGGTCCTTATTGTTAATAAACGGTCTAATTGTCATAAGTACTTGGATTTCACATTAAATAAACATGGTAGAAGTTGTTCAATACATAGCAACAAAATGACGGGCAACAAAACCCGCAACATTAATCAAAATGCAACCTTGTCCATTGGTAAAGCCATGTAGTACATACATAATACCATAAACTAAAGGTAAAAGTAAAACATCTAGCATCTCCAAAATAAGTCATAATTCATTATGCTCAAAAAGCATCCTTCATATGTGGTCCATTGCTTTTTTTAGGTGTTTTTTGCAACCCTACAGTAAGGCTATTAACTTCTTGTGACAAAGATTCCTTTGTTGTGACAGAGCTTTTTGTGATTGGTCTTGGTGGCTTCAAACCTTGGGCCTTTTTTTGAACTTTTGCATCATGTTTTTCCTTATCACCTTGAAAAATACAAAAGTTTGCCAACATCTAATTATCATTCTTGAATAAGATTAGTATTTAGGATTTGAACATAAAATAGCCTTCTGAATTGTTGCTTGTCCATCTGATTTTGCTTTGTATGGATAAGTCAACCTCATGCACAATTTTGTCAATCTGGTTGATTGCATTATTTTACTTTCAATCACATCATGCATAGGTTGACCTTTGTGGTCAATTCCCACAAAATTTTCAGCTTATGAATGCTTGATGGGGCTACGTTTGCAGAGGGTGTTGTCCTTTCAGATAGCTTCAACTTTTTCTTAACTTTATCATTGTTGTTATGCAATACATCATCCTTACTTTTCCCTACATAAACAAACATACCGATGTTAGCTTCACATAATCAAAACCCCAATGTTCATCTTAATTTCACTATGTTGACAACATACCAGGTTAGCTAACTTGAATTACTAGAAGACATTTTTTGTAGAATGGCCAACAGGACTTGTTGTAGCTGGTGTAGCAGCAATATTCTTTAGCTGTGCATATCCAATGGTAGAACATGCAAAACATCCTTTTTAATCAATGTTGGTTGATGGTTGCTTAGATTTACCTGCTAGTTTTGCATTCTTGATAGGAGTTGGTTTTGCAGTCTTGATACTAATAGGTGCTAGTTTTGCAAGCTTGACATGAGTTGGTTGTGCAGTCTTGACATGTACTTTTCTTTTTTGCACCTTTCTAGCATTCTGCTCATTTACTTGTAATGACAAAATCATCAATGCCATTGAAAGTTTATTATTGAATGTTCATTTAATACACTAAATTAAATTAGCAAACTTACCATATCATTATGTAGATCATTCTCAGCTTGTTGTGACTGAGTAATAGGCATTACATTTCCAACTTCAAGCACTACATTTTCAGCCACAGGTAGTGCATTTTCAGCCACAAGCACTAAATTGATAGCTTCCACATCAATTATAGGAGGAGGCAAATCACACTTCCTCTAATTGTGCCCAATTTTTCCACATCTTCTACATTGGTAAGGTGGTGTTTTTTCCCTCAATTTAGTAGGATTGAGAACCTCATTTGGTTCCCTTCTCCTTAAATTCTTGGGTCTACCTGAACCTCTCTTATATTCAGGTGGCAAAACAGATTCCACAATTTTGACATTTTTCCACATCATTTGAGTAGCACAGTTCATAATATTTTATAGTATAATACTGATGAACAAACTTTTCAGGTTTTTAACCAGCATACTGCAAGGTTGCTATTGCATGGTGATAAAGGATATCAACTATACCCCAAAAATTACAAATACAAGAATTATGGTGCCAGTTCACAACAAAATTTTCACCATTTAAAGCATGGGTAACCTCTAATATCTTATGAGAAGAGTACTTTGAACTCCGTTACGACTAAGCTCAATTTCCCTATCTAGCCTCTTCATTGGTTTAGGCATAATTTCACCACTATATTTTGCTAGCTTTTATTGTTGTGTAACAAACCTAGATTAAATACGACCTAATTCACTCAAACAATGTTATTATTGGTTTCTCCCTTGTCACTAAAATAGTGCTCCACTCAAATTATTCATCAATAGATCACATTTAGGAAAATGAGAAAAGACATGATTACATTATGCATTTTTGTCAACAGTGTCATCAACCAATCATGTGCTTGCTCATTCAGATCCTTTAATTGAGCCATTTAATCTTCTCATGCTTGCACATATGTTTCCTTTGTTGCACCCATCATTAGATCTCTTAGAAGTGTTCCTTCACCAATTTTTTTCTTGAAGTTTTGATACAGGTGTCTCAAGCAAAACCTATTCTCTGCACTGGCCCCTATACTCCAAGTGTTTAAACCAATCCTTGCAACAGAAAGAATAAATTTATTGGTATCAAGAAAACAAGTCCAAATATAATTACATGTATAGAGAGGTAACAATTGAATGAATCATTTTACCTGATGAATATCTATTTGTTGGCATCTATCTCTCCAATATCAGATACAAGAAGGTCCAAAAACCACTTCTATGAATTCTTTGTTTCATTCTCCACAACAACAAATGCTAAAGGGAGATATTGATCATTGGGGTCTTTCCCAACTACAATCAATAATTGTCCTCCAAACTTACTCTTCAAGTGACAACCATCAGACCAATTATAAGTTTGCAAGCTTTCTTGAATGCTATTTTACATCCTTGAAGACACATATAGAAGCTACCAAACCTAGGCAACAACAACTATCACAGTCTTTCTAATATCAGTTTATAGCTATTCCATACACAAACACACTTAAGCTCATCACCATAAGTCTTAAGATATGAGTAGTATCTAATAACATCCTCATCAATTATTCCTCTAGCAATCATCCTAGCTTCCAAGCAACAACCAAACTTATGCGAATACCATATCTTAATATGACATCATCTATTATTTGTGTCAATTTAACATCATTGTTGGACCTTAGTTTCTCTACAGAAATCGTAGCCACCCACTTAGAGCTTGCATTCTTGTTTTTAAAAACCCTACTATAGTGATGTTTTGGTCTGCAAGTTTTAATCTTGTAAGTTTCACTCCTCCCAAACTTGCTGCAAAAAATCATATAACCACATTTCTGGTTGCACTTTGCCTTGACCCTTACTTTGTCATTTGATCTAAACACAATTTGTCTCTCATTCAAGATATAACGTTCAAGTATTGTTTCTTTGAACTCCTGTATACTGAAGAAATCCAAACCCACCTTGAACAAAAAATCTATGTTCAACTCTTCTTTTTTTGAATCTTACAAATTTACCTACATCCTTTTCATTAAATTTTGATCCACCACTAACAACTTCTTTAGTTTCATACCCTTCACTCATCTCATAATCTCCTTCTTTTACATGTTTATCTACATCACTGGATCCAATATCACCATCAGCTTGAGCTTTCCCTTTTTTTCCTCAAAATAAGGTTAAAAAAAGGTTCATCCTCATCAAAACCATCATCAAGTGCAACCGCTATCTCCTCCTCACTATCTTTAGAAAGAACAACATCATTATCTCCATCAGAATCACTTTCAAAACCTTCATTAGAGTCACTATCATTTTTTTTATCAACAAAATTAATCATATATATATATGATAATAAAATAGTACCTATGGTACTAAAATATATACAACCTAATAACAGCACAAACCTATGGTAGCAAATCAAATTTGATAACCTCATAGAATTCTTTAATGAACTTGAAATTTAATCCATTCGGTCCAGGGCTTTTCTCATTACCACAAGCCCAAACAACATCCTTCACTTCTTCTCAACAAAACACGCCACCAAAAGGTTATTATGGTGTTGCTCCAATACCTTAAAGTTGATCCCATGTAGCTTAGGCCTTTCCCACACATGCTCTTCAAATCTTCTCTTGAAAAATAATATGATTTCCTCTTTGACCCTGGTAGGTTCCTCAAACTAGCACCCATCAACCATCACACCTCCAATTGAATTATTCCTACGCTTCCAATTTACAATCCTATGGAAAAAACTGGAGTTGCAATCCCCTTCTTTGATCTATTTGGTCCTTGCTTTTTGTCTTAAAATTGAAGCATTTGACTGTGCTGCAGTCCACAGTTCCTCCTATAATTGTAGTCTTTATTTTATTTCTACATCAGACAATTGTCTTTCATCACCCTCCATCTCCAACTAGTTAAGCTCCAACTCCACTCTTATAATATTTTTCTGAATGTCACCAAACTGAGATTCATTCCAGGCTTTCAGCTTCTGTTTCAAGTTTTTAATTTTTTCTTTTAAGGCACATCCCCCCCAGCCATAAACCATGTTAGTATTCCAGCTTCCTGAAGGATTTATCTTCAAACTAGCAATCCAGAACTCGAAAAGGTTTGGTGCCCTAGTCCACAGAGGAGGATGACAACAACATAGGGCAATGGTCAAAGAAATTATGATCCATTATTATCTGCGAGTACCTTGCCATTTGGTCAGCCAATCATTTGAAACAATAGCTCTATTCGGCCTACTTTTTGCAGTCCCATTTGGTCTATACCAGATGCATTTCCTCCCAACACAAGACACATCTTCAACCTCTAAATCAGCAATCCATTCATTGAATTCCTTCATGATACTCTCATCTTGAGGTCTGTGACAAATACCAATTCTTTCAGAAGATCTTCTAATGCTGTTAAAGTCACATATTATACACCATAGACCCCCTATATTAGTAATTCTCAGCTGCCTGATATCATCCCATAGAATTCTTTTCGAAGCTTTTCTCACATGGTGAGTATAAGTTTATAATGACTACTTTTCCACCATCTGCAGTCCATACCCCTTCCAAATAAATGAAACCACTCCTTGTCACCTTCTTCTCAACTTTAAATGTCTCATTATTCCAAATGCATAGAAGTCCACCAGCTTTATTGCATGTTGGCTGAAATTCCCAACTCACATCGTAATCTCCCCACAAAGCTTGGCAAATCTTTTTGTCAATAACTTCCTTCTTGGTCTCTTGTACACATAGCATATCCATTCTTTCTTTGTTTACCAGTTTCCTGATAGAAGCCCATTTCACCCCCCTCCCCAACCCACTTATGTTGTATGATAAGATCTTCATCAATCACCATCTCTATTTCCCATCCTCGGCATCACTCCCCTGTATCTTTCTTCCAATGCTTTCATGTTGTTTACCAGTATATAATTATTGTTGCAGGTAATACCCAACAGATCTGCTAGTTCCAAATCCCTGGATGCATCATTTGTCCACTCACCCATGGCAGGACATGAATTTAACTTTGAGACTGCTACCAACTGGTCTTCACCATATCTCTCCCCCCAATCAACAATTACCTCCATCCCACTTCCTCCCAAAGTATTAGGGGAAACCTCAGGGTTTGCTTGGTAGACAATAGCTTCCTTACCTTTGTTGATAGTCAGCTGATTGCCTTTTCCATATTTCATTTCCCTTATAACTTCTACATTGGGCTAAAAAATCTTCTTACATTTCTTATTTCCTGAATACACCTTCCATTGTGTCTCAAGCCCATTTAGATTATGGCACAACATCCCATATTGGTCATGTACCTTTCCAACACTGATAGAATGCCCCGTAGTTGGCTAGACCTTTTCGTTCCCCACTGCCCCATCATCTACCTCCTTACTTTAATTCAAAAATTTGTAACAGTTGTGGGTCTACCCATAACCTTTTTTCACCCATCATATCATTGCCAACCTCTATCTCACAAGGGTCAACATCAGTACCCTGCAGATTTGCTTCCCTAACAACCTCTCCTACCTCCTGTGCCCTATTTTGTACCTCTGCCACTTCATATACCTGTAAGTTCCTATTTTGTGAGTTTGGCTGACATCCTTGGAAGGTGTCACCAACTACACCCTAGAAACTGTAGCTTCTAGCTTGTCCCTGTTGGATACCCGACGGTTCTTGCGGATTACTTTGACCATCGGACCTTTGGTTTATCCTCTTGCCTCTACTACATTCACCCCTATCTGCAATCGCCACCGTGTCTGACGTTGGAGTTTCATTTACAACCATTGGGTCCTTCGACGAAATGCTCCTCTCCAAATAGCTTTCATCAAGCGAAATCTCCTCAGAGGACGCATTGAACCTCCCCCCTGTTGCATTTGTAACTGCAAGGGTTGAAACAAGTGTTCTCAACTATGTTGATGCTGAACTCGACATCGTTAATGGAGGCCACTACATTATGGTTGATCAGTGGCTGCCATGGAGTTTTAATAAGTACTCGAGCTCTGTCCATATGATGAAAGTCATCTGTATTGTTATCCATGTCCACCATATCACCCACCCTACAATAATTTTTTATATTCTCCAAATCCCAGGCGTGGAAAGGGATTCCCCAACAAAGAACCCAAACCAGCCTAAAACTAGACCTCAGCTCAGGGCTCCATTTTTCCAGTGAGTGAAACAAGGATATTCCACTACTAACTGGCTGCTTACACATTTTCTCAGCCTTATAGTCGCTCAAACCCATGAGAAGCACCGTATCATCACCCAAGTACTTGGGTTTAATCTCCTCACCTCCAGCCCACAAAAATTTATCTTCCAGTCTGTCGAAATCAGAGAGATTCCTTACCCTGCCCATCCAAGTATCAATGCACCACTTTCTATCTTCCATAGGTATAGATAGTTGGATAGACGATTGGGATGGTTTAGACTTCTCCTGTGCGCGTCACTGACGCCCCATCTTACTTGTCACATGGTTGGTCCTTGTAACTGGCGTTCCGCATATGATACCCTTAGTGGCTGGCGTTGGGGGGCATATTGTGGGTGAGTCACATGTTTCTGCATCTCCCTGTTCACTGTTACTTGTTCTGTTCTTACCCACCCTTCCGTATTTGTTTTTTTCTTCAGCTTCCAGTCCCTTACATGCCTAGGAAGGTTAGCATGTAGTTTAAGACCCCTTATGAACAAGTTATCCAGTTGTCTCTCAAGTTTTCTAATGTCTTTAACCCCTTTAAAATGAACAAAACCATATCTTCTTCCACTTTTGTTTCTATTTTTTGCAATAAAGACCTCGTTGACATCACCCACTTCTTGAACTCCAACCAGAGTTCCTTTTCCCCCACTTCCTCTGGAAAATGAGTAAAGTAGAATAAAGATACGTTAAGATCATCCCTCAAATTTTTACTCCTCCCATCCCCTCGACGTGCCATCGCTGATTTCGCAAAGTGTTGGTCGTACCCTTTTCCGGTGTGGTTGACATGGGATGAAACCCTTGCTCCCTCACTAACACGCTCGTACCCCCTGTTACGATTTTGAACTCTCACCCACTCATTGTTTCTCTCACTACCACTCTCCCTCATCTTTCTCTGTACATGGACAATGTTTTTAGTTAGTTGCATGCACTTTGTTGTTAATTTAGGATTAGATTTGTTAATAATTCTCTTTTTTTCATTCTTGTTCTTTGTTATGCATATTTGTGTTAATTAAACAAGGGGCCAATCAAGTTGAGTGATTAATCAAATAGGAAATCATTGTGTCACTATCATAAATAGCAGCACCTTCAGGCTCAACAATCCCACCACCAACACCTTCCTCCACATCAACCAACCCAAGATTCAACTTCTCCACATAAAATTTCACTGGAGAGTTTTGACTCAACCCAAAATTTAGCACCTTAACAACATGGCTATCCAACATCAACTCTTTAAATCCAGCATTAGCCCCCTCCCACCATAACTTAAAATCTCCCTTAATCTTAACATCCTGCTTCAAAAAAGCTCTGTTTGTCAATGTCTATCTCCAATAATAGAGTTATGTCTCCTCCAACATACTTCAAAAAGGTTCACGAATAAAATAGCCCCCATGGTTAACCTCCACAGTAAAAGCCATGTCTGACAAAACCAGGAAAAAAAATAATTACCCTAAAAAAATATTATTTTTTCCATCATTAATGACCCCACCACATAATGACAACATAGTAGCAGACATGAGAGAATAAACAACGTGAGCACAATAAATAAGACTCACTTGTTTTGGTCCACCTACTTCACTTTTGGAACCACAAGCTTCAATACCAAAACCTTGATCCCAACCTTCACCCAAACGTGTATGCTTCAACCTCTCACAAAACCCTAACCCCCAAAACATCTGAACATCAACCTCAGAGGCACACAGCTCACGCGATCGCCGTCAGCACCTACATGTCCCTAAACAAGACCCTCTACAATAGCAATGATGACCCACAATTGCGAACCCTAACCCTTTTGTGATGAAGTGAGGCGGAGCGTGTGTAGGGAACACAAGTATGAGACTGGGGAAAGGCTGATTCATTTGGCCTTTATAAGATAGCAAAATAACACAAGTATTTGTGTTGCATCAACTTTATTTTAATTCTAAAATTATAATTATAACTGTTAATTATATTTTAAATTAATAAATATTATTAAAAATTAATAACCAGAGAGTACTTCTTACTTGGAAGTCTAACTCAGCCTTGGAGCATATCTGGCATAACACATAAGCAATTGACGTGTCAAACTAACAAACATGTCAACAGTGAATAGATCAGGATAACAAACAAAGATATAAATTAAAACTTTTCAAATACCAGAGAACAAAATCAAAGAAATTTTTATCAAGGAACAAAAATAAAATTCAAATATATATTAAAGAGCACTAACATATTTAAACCTTTAGAAAATATAAAAATACCTTGTCTAAAAAAAAACTATACAAGATAAAAGTTACCTCGATTTCAATATATTACTAAAATGTAGAGAAGAGCTGATAATACATTTGATAGTACATCTCTTAAAAAAGTAATTTTTTTTAATATTAATTGAAATTTATTAAAAATTACTCATCAAACTATGTGAATTTTATAATCAGGATCAACAACTCAACATCGCTAATGTAGTTTTGCTGATTGCTCAAGCATTCATTAAAGTGTGGCTTTTTTCAAGAAAAAAAGGAGCATCATAGTAGTGGATAGTGGAAGAAAAAAAATCATAAAAAACATGTCCCACCAAATGTGGAAGTGTTGAAAATCCCCACTTCCCGGCGCAAGTGAAGCAATTGAGCCAGCCAAGAGAAAAAGGTCAAGTGAGGAAAAGACACCTAAAAGGCTCTACATTAGTGCTGTCAGAGGAGGAAGGTTGTGATCACAGTGATCAAAGTGGTGCTGCCACTTTAGTAAATAAGGCACGCAATACAAAAACTTAAGTGGTCACCAACCGCCTTAATACCACCAAATACAAGTTACTACTACGTGTCCCTTTCATTATTCTTTCTAATTTCTTCTTCCTTTCCCTTTTGTTCTCTCTGCCCATGTTTTAGTTGAATTCATGTTGTGTCCTGTTGTATAAATTTGGTAGTATGGTTGAAAGTAGGAAGTTAGGATCCTGGGACAGTTGAAGACATCGTGTGTCAATAGTCCAATTCTTGTACTTACTGGTAAGTGGTAGTACTAACAAACATCCATTATTACTACTATAATATTCTGTCATGTTTTTGGTAAGTGAACTTACTAAGAAGTAGACATTTACTACTATTTATTTGCTTCTACATGTTTTTAGTATATGCTGAAAATTACACTCAGCTTCAAGCCTTACTGTGCTCTGACTCCTTATGGCTCTCTCTGATTCCAATTAATAGGCCTCAGCTCAAGACATGCATGTGATTTCATCTGAGAACTGAGAATGAGTTAATATTTCCTCAAGATTGAGTGATATACAGCTAAGAAAGTTAATGCCATGTTGCCACCTAAATAATACCATCTCAACAGTAAACTTTGGTAGCATTAACCAAGCATGCAAGACCTTTTTTCAAATTCTCAAATTAAGAACTCAAATAGTAGTGTTTTGAAGTTACAGTAATGTGGACACTGGACAGATATTTTCTGTATTGACTTACTATGTTAGTACAGTTCAATACCCTATATTTAAGTTGGAATATTAATGAAATTCTTGGAAATGCAGCCTTGCCAAACCAGCTACTATACTGTATGCACCAGATTCAAAGCAAAAGACCAAAGTCAGATTATCAATTCCCAAAACTGTAACCCATCTTCAGAGTCTGCTTTCTCTATTGTGTCTTTTTGCATAAACAAGAAGCTCATTGCTGAAGAGAGAAAAATGTCAAGTATGGGGTATTCAAGGTCTTTCTTGGCTTCTTTTCTTCTTGCTGTGTTGCTCAATGTGACTAATGGGCAGCCTCTAGTCCCTGCAATGTTCACATTTGGGGACTCAATTGTAGATGTTGGCAATAATAACTACCAATTGACTATTATTAAAGCAAACTTCCCTCCTTATGGAAGAGACTTTGAGAATCACTTTCCAACAGGAAGGTTCTGCAATGGAAAGCTTGCAACAGACTTCATTGGTACCTTTTCTTTTTCCTCAAAATTCCCATTTTACTAAATATCTTTTCCCTGAAGTCCCTATTACTCATTTTTTTTTAAACTTGGATTTGATCTTTGTTTCATTAATTCATTCACTGCAGCTGATATCATTGGATTTACCTCTTATCCACCAGCCTACCTCAACTTAAAGACCAAAGGAAAGAACCTCTTGAATGGTGCCAACTTTGCCTCTGCTTCTTCTGGTTACTTTGAATTGACATCCAAACTATATGTAAATACATAAGTCTTAAACTCAAACTCATTGTTCTATTTTTTTTTCTTTATTTATTTAACATCATATAATTGTCAAGTGCTGTTGTGTGTTTTCCTGGGTGCAGAGTTCAATTCCACTGAGCAAGCAGCTTGAATACTACAAGGAGTGCCAGACCAAATTGGTGGAAGCAGCAGGGCAATCAAGTGCTTCATCAATTATATCTGATGCTATATATCTTATTAGTGCTGGGACCAGTGATTTTGTTCAGAACTACTACCTGAATCCTCTGCTTAACAAGCTTTATACAGCTGATCAATTCTCAGACACTATCTTGCGATGCTATTCAAATTTCATCCAGGCATGCCTTTCTCAACCTTGACATCTTGTCCTAAAGGCTTAAATACTTTTTTTGTCCCTGCAATTTAGCTTTTGTTCATTTTTGTCCTTATAATTTTTCGTTTTAGTAATTGCAAAATGTGTTTGTTTTATTTTTCATCCTTAAAAGTATTTTAGATAACACTTTCAACAGTAACAAATGCTTTGAATAGTGAAAGAAAGCATTATCTAAAGAGCTTTAAGAATGAAAAACAAAACAAACACAAGACTAAAATAATTTGTTTTTTGCAAGGAAGAAAATGAAAAAAAAAGCACTGAATTACATGTACGAAAAAAATATTTAAGCCTAAATAAAAATTAAATATTACCAAAAAGTAAAACAAAAGTTATTTGCTTTTGCTGATTTTGATTTGCCTTTCTCATCATGCCTTTGATAGAGTTTATATGCATTGGGAGCAAGGAGGATTGGTGTGACATCATTACCTCCAATTGGTTGCCTTCCTGCAGCCATCACTCTCTTTGGTGCTCATACCAACGAATGTGTGACCAGTTTAAACAGTGATGCAATTAACTTCAATGAAAAGCTCAACACCACGTCTCAAAACTTAAAAAATATGCTTCCAGGCCTCAATTTGGTCGTCTTTGATATCTACCAACCCCTCTATGACTTGGCCACCAAGCCTTCTGAAAACGGTAGAGTCTATTTAGATAAAATTTTGATACAGTTCCTTAGGTGCTTTAAATAAAAGTTTGCATCAAAGATAAAATGATCATTAATTATTACTGGACTGAAACTCCAATTCTGATTGAAAAACAATAGTAATAGTACTTAAGAAACTGGATTCATGTTTTGTCCAATCTAATTGTGCTTTGACTAGTGAACTAATCATCTAATGGATTATGAACCAAGATTGTTAATTTGTCTCCAAAGTCTTTTGAAAATGGTACAAAATCTAACTATATAAAATTTAGATGTAGTTTTGTAGGTAATTTTAATAAAAAGTTTGCATCAAAGATCAAATGATCAGTATAGGTTACCGGATTAAAACTCCAATTCTGATTGAAAAACAATACAAAAAATACTTAATTAAGAAACTGCATTCATGTTTTGTCCAATTTAATTATGCTCTGACTAGTGAAGTGAACTAATCATCTAATGAATTATGAACTAGGATTGTTAATTTGTTTCTCATGCATGATGGCATGCATTGTGTTTTGTTATTACAGGATTTTTTGAAGCAAGGAAGGCGTGTTGTGGAACGGGGTTGATAGAGGCCTCTATTTTGTGCAATAAGAAGTCCATAGGAACATGTGCCAATGCATCTGAATATGTATTCTGGGATGGTTTTCATCCCTCAGAGGCTGCCAACAAGGTTTTGGCGGATGAATTGATTGCTTCTGGCATCTCTCTTATATCCTAATCAGACACTACTTCACGAGTCATACTTTGGATTTCCTACACTTATGGTTGTTGCTATTGTTGCATGAAGATGGCTTGTGAAAAAGACTAAAGGAGATTGTAGATGTTAAATCCCAAAGATCATTGTGTGGTTTTAGGTTCCGTGTTATTGAACAAAGACTTTTTTCGTCTAAGGTTGATAATAAAGTGAAAATGAACGCTTATGGCATTTTAAATACTATTATTAAATTATAATTTTTCTATCTTTTTTTACACAATAAATTTTAATTATTTTAATTATAACTTTTCTATCTCTTTTCCCACGTTTTAAGTGTTTGTTGTTCAAGTATAAACAATTGTGATATTTAATAATGAAGATTATATTTTTAAATATTAAAATGTTGGTCACCAAATTTTGAGAAAATGCAGTTTAATTCCCTCAAATTTACTATTTTATAATTAAAAACTATTTTGAAAAATCGTTTTAATTCCTGAAATTTAGTGTTTAAGAACTAAAAAAATCATTAAAATTTCTCATATTTGACTTTAATGGTCATGCATTGATAATATAATTTTTCTATATCACTATTCAATCATAAATCATGATTGATATGATTTTTAAAGTAATTATTATATATATTAAATTGTGATTCAACGAAAATATAAAATTATTTTATAGTGCTGTTATTAATGTATAATATATTTTCTTTTACCATTTATACTATGTTTTTTGAATAAAATTGTCCAAAAAAAGTGTACAAATATGCTAATATATATATATATCTTAGTTTTAATTTTTAAATATAAGAAAATTTAAACTAATTTTATTTTATTTAATGTTTCTTTTTCTAATATATCTTTTATTTAATTGAAGTATCAATTTCAATTATTTTTATTTATTTTTGATATCAAGTTTTAATGAAGAGTAAATTAAGAAAAAATTATTTTTTATTGAAATTGATACAATGTGATTAATTAATTTTAATTTAGTTAATGTGTTTTATTTTTTATTGTTGTTATATTTGAGATTGGAGAGATTATATATACAGTATAAGAGAAATGCTATTGATTTAAATTGATTGAAAATTATACAATTATGAAAAAGAATTATTAAATAAGATGGACGACTTATAATTTTGTGTGTAATTTTCAATAAATTTAATCCAATAAAAAAGAGGATTGAAAAGACTGTGCGATATAGTGTTGTCAGCATTTCTCATATAAATAATGCGAGAGAGCATAGAGTGAACGAGAGAAAGTGATGGATTACGGTTTAGCAGCGTTGAAGCTTTTTTGTTCGCAGCTGAAGCAGGCTCGAGAAGAAGCACTACCTTGTCAAACTCAAAGTCAAAGTCAAAGCAGCTTCACTCTCGGCGGCCTCCTCTTCCAGCGCGCTTGGTTGCAGGTTTCCACTCCCATTTCCATTCCCTAAACGCCGCCGTTTTCACTCTCTCATTTCCATTTTCATTTTCGCCTAATCTCTCTCTCTCTCTCAGGGCGTTCTCGTCTCCGCCTCCGCCTCCGACGCCGGCTCTCTGCTTCTCGACGACGGAACCGACCTCGTCGAGCTCTCCCTCAATAGCGAGTTTCGCCACCGTCCATGGAAACTCGGTAATCATTGCTTCCTCTCTCTTTGTTCAATTCAATGTATTATATATGTCTTTAACGAACCAAAAGATGGAAATTCTCCTCAACAAAAGACAATAGGAGGTGATTTATGATGATAATGCTTTATAATTTGTAGAATTGCAATTCTATATTGATCTTTCGGGTAAATACCCATTTTGGTCCTGATAGGATGATGCGGTGTCAAATTGATCCTGAAAAATTTAAATTTAGTTCCCAAATATGTTAAAAGTGTGACAGATTGATCCGGCTAATGACCCTCAACTTTGTAATTTAATGTCAAATATGTCCTACAAAAATACAACTTATTGTCAGTTAATAGTTGAACATTACAATTTAATGAAAAAATGGTCTAACAGATTTAATGACAGGATCAATGTCACACTTTTTGCACATTCAATAACTAAATTTAAATTTTTCGTCTTTCAGGGACAATTTGTCACCGTCTTACATTTTCAAGGACCAAAATATTTATCCTTGATTTTTTATGCATATTTATACATGTATCTTACACGAATTGTATTCTATATAACTTCTTAGATTAATCGCATGGTACTGCAACTGTACTAAATGACGTCGTGTGATTCATGTAGCGGATCTCACCTCTTGGTTTATTGTAATCATACAGTACCGCCTTATCAGATACGTGTCGTATCTGATACATGTATTGTATCTGTGCATCATAGATTTATTTACTTTGTCAGGGATGTATGTAATGGTGGTTGGAGGATACGCTGCACGTCCGGGGAAGCTTCCCATGATCAAGGTATTGTACACATTTTTATCATTTTGAGTTAGAGGCACTTCTAAAATAAATGAATTAATCTCAAAATTAGCATTCATACTTGCATTGAGGATGAATCCTGACACAATGATAAAGTTGTGTCTTGGTGACTTGTTGGTCATGGGTTCAAATCCGGAAATAGTCTCTTTGCGTATGCAAGGATAAGGTTGCGTACAATATTTCTCCCCTTTACCTGCAATAGCGTAAAGCCTCCGGACAATGGGGTACTTAGTTGTTAAGAAGGCGAGCCCTGACACAGCAATAAAGTTGTGTCTTGATGACTTATTGGTCATGAGTTCGAATCCGGAAATAGCTTCTTTGTATATGCAAGGGTAAAGCTGCGTACAATATCCCTCCCCCTTACCTGCACATAGCGTGGAACCTCCGGGCAATGGAGTACGTAGTTTTTTTAGTTTTTTATACTTGCATAGATTTTCTCTCACACAAAGTAATGGAGTTTGTTTTTGGTGATGTTCAAGTAAATGTATAAAATCTGATTTTCAATTTCTGTCTATCAAGAGGAGCATTTGTATATGGCTATATGCACTCAGGTTAGGTGGATGTATGTAGTGGGAAGAAATATATATTAGGTGTCTGGTTTACTGGTAGAGTATAGGGAACACCACGGCTACATGCCTATGGTAGTTTTTCGACTGTTTGTGTTTGGATAACTATTCTTAATTTACATTTGGGTGTTGAATGTACTTTTGGAGGAAATTCTTTTTGTGTGTTTGGATGGACATTAACAAAATTGATTTTGGTGAAAATTGATTTTGAAATGATGTGACTTATGTTTAAATGTTTTATTATAAAATCAAGTTAGGAATAAAATTCTATACACAATTTTGGATCTAATGCAGAAGTTACTCAAAGTTATTTCAACCCAGAATCAATTTTGAATTCTTCTCCAATGCGAAACCAAACATGTGAAAATGTATCCAAAATCAATTATAAACCCAGAATCAATTTTCCAACATCAAACCAAACATGCACTCTATTTTTATTCTAAACGTACTTTTGAAAGAATGCAACAATTTTCCAAACTTACATGAAATAAGCTGAATTTGTTCTTCCTAAGGTTTGCTTAGCCTATATTTTGTGTGACCTGAAACATACTAAATTTTTAATGAAAAGGAACTGGTTTTCTTTCTTTTATTGGAACATTGCTAGAAAGAGAAAATGCTAGACAACACTCTTTTGACACTCCTTTTATCACCCTTTATTATTGTGTGAAATCTAATGATGGTCTCACCAATAAAGAATAGGAATAAATTCAAATTTTAGGTGCAATATCATGAGTGTTTTTTGTGTTATTCTCTAATTAAAATTGGAGTTTACGTCAGTGGCTCATGCAATAAAGGTCGGTATTAAAAAAAAAAAAACGAATTACTGAAGTGAAATTTCAATTTTGATTGGAGACTAACATCAAAAACACATATGTTGACGGCACCTAAACTTCCAATGTTAAATGCAAATGCAATAATAGAACGCATCATAATATTGCTCTCACTAGTCACTAGTGGAAACAATGAAGTGATTTTGGGGCAAAATAGTTTAATTTGAAATTTTGAACTGATAATTGTAACAGGTTCACAAGATTGTTGATCTTTCATCGTCTCCTAACCGAGAGGCTATGTGGTATCTTGAAGTTATGGAGGCATACAAACTGTTCTATCAGCCTCTTGTTGAAGAATTTACATGATGGGAGTTGTTGATTAAACAGAGAATGGGTATTGAGGTTGGCATCTGACATCTGGATTTTCCCTTCTTTTGACAAGTTAAAGTTAGCAGATAGAGAATTTTCTAAGATTTAGTTGGTATTCACATATCTGAGAATTCTGTTATCTTTGTTATACAAAAATTTCTAAGTGCAAGAACTTAGATGAATTTCGATGTATATCGTTTCAATTGCAAGAAATACAACAAGGCTAAAATACTTAGCACGAGTCAAGGATGTCGAAATGGTTATCGAAATAATAAATTTCGATGAGCAAATTAAGCACATGGAAGAAAAGAGTGCTAAGACTGAAAATTTTAAATTCAAAATAGCAGTTGGCAGTGGTTGATAAAAAGGATTACGTGAAGACATTAGATGTCATTAGATCTAAGTAATTAGAAATTTGTTGTATACGTGTTGAAATTCTAGAATTCAATTGTTTAGTAGTAGTAGTCTATAAATAAAGACATTTGACAATCATTTTTGTTGGACTCAATTAATGTTACTCAAATCTTCAAATACCAATAACACCGCACTTGAAAATGATTTCCGGTTCAAAGGTCGCAGTATATGTATTCACTCACTTTTAATGAATTTTTGTTTTGTTTACTTTTTTGCATTTTTCTGAATTTTTTACTCTTTCCATTCTTCATTTCTTCTCTAAGCTTTGCTTTTATCCAACCTTCTTTGCTTATTCTTATCTAAATTATGAACAATAGTGTTATAGCACTATAATAAAACTCATCAGAATTACCATTACTAATGAAAATCATTACTTATAAAAAAGTGATCTATCAACTATTCTATATAGAAAGAATTATCATTTTGGATATTATTATTGAAATCATCATTAATATTTTCATAAATTTATAGATAATTCTCTTCTGTTGAAAATTATAGTTGTTTATTCGATTGAAAAGAACTTACAATCAAATATGAATTTTATGTCTCATTATTAAGCATTTATTTGTTAATAGAATCATTAGTGAAAATCAGTATCTTAGAAATAAAAATTATTTTTGAAAACCCTTTGACAATCTTCACAGTTAACAAAGTGGCACACTCGATGGAACTAGTTGCCAAAACTTTCGATTCTAAGAACTCTTAAATGGAGGTTTATGCTATTAAGAAGTGATAGATGACAACTTCAAAAAATAGTCATAGAAACTGTAACAATAATAACTCTACATAGAGTTTGAATAATAACAATAATAATGAACAAAACCAACCAGTCTTTATTGGGATAAACAACGAAGTTATCACAGTTGTAAGTCAGCCAAGCAACATAATTATAAGTGCAATAGGCGAAGATGTGATGCATTCACAGGTTATAACCTCTACTAGAGAAACCACTTTGCCACAAAACAAAACACTCCACCATTTTTTACTATAAGGCCATGGGATATGCCACCACTATTGAGGGTCCACATGCCCCAAAATCAATCAATCCATCGATCGATCTATCTATCTATCAATCTATTTATTTGTCGATCTATCTATCCATCGATCTATCTATCTGTCAATCCATTAATCCATCCATCCATCTATCTGTCTCGCATGAAACATTTCCCCAGATATCAAATTCTAAGGACCAGCAAAACTTATCCATTAAAACAGAAGAGGTTGCATATACCGACAGACAAGCCAATTTATATCTATTTGAATTACTTTAGAGGTTGGGAGTCTTGAGAGGCTCAGAAGTTCCTTTACTGGCTATATTCCTCAAACCAAATTTCCACCGCCTCCTTCTCAACCGTTTCCCTCTTCCTCCTTTCAAACAATTCCTCGTTGATGGCATCAGGTTGCACCATAGTTATTGAGGGCCGAAGAATCCGAAGACCTGCACTCATCCATGGATGACTAAGGCACTGAGCAACTGTTGGTCTCTTTTCTGGGACAAAATTAAGTATTGGTACAAGGAAGTCAATCAAGTCCTTTGTGTCTTGCTCGTTGAAATTATACTTTTCCATCAGCACCTTATCCATTGGCCAAAATCGCAAATTGCTGATGTGCCTCAAGTCACCATGTCTATTGAAAAATTCTCGAGAATAGAGACCACCTAGTGCAATCTGAAGGAAATATTTATTCAAATTTTGCAGTTGAACACGGATGAAATATCATCATCGACCAATTTTCAGAATGAAATACAGTAAATTACCATATTCTTCAGTTTTAAGCACAAAACCTCATGGATAGAAAAATGGAGTACACTGCATGAGGATATGGAATATAGTTTGAAATGGAGTTTAAATTTGAATCTTGATTCTTGAATATAAACACGCAAAATTGACGATACCAACAAACTTCAAAATTTGCTGCAGACCACATAATATTCATACCTTGGGCAGCATCTTTCCAAGAAGCTCCATCATCAATGCCAGATGATCCTGTAAAACAAACGTTTAAAGGTCATCAAAACAATCCATTGATTGAAGTTCAAATTTAGGTAGACAGTATTATTTTCAAATATTGTAACATTTGTTTCCAAGAGAATAGGAAGTTTTGAGATATATTTATCTCTGTTTGATTTTTGTTGAGTAAAAAATATTTGGTTTTCCACTAAAATAGATGTCAACATTTTCTATGCAGAACAGTGGCCTAGATCCCCAGTGATTTCAATGTATCATTTTTTCCCATTAATTGTTCAAAATTTCATTAATTAGCACCAAACATAGAAGAATAATGAAGCCTGAATTCTGACCAGCAGTGTAACAGAAAATTATATTCAAAATTGAGAATATAATGAGGGCACATAATATATTTCCCATTTGCCTTTTTCCTTTTCAAAAAACAGATATTTACTTAAAGCCAGTAGAAGTATATTGTTTTGCATTCAGCATCATGTAATGAGCGCATGAAAAGGTACAATATTGAATTGTATTAGCAACCGAACCAATAAGTTAAGAACAAGAGAACTTCTACTCTGTTTAGAAAACACTCAATAGAAATCAAGTTCATAACAGTTGCAAGCATGGTGGTGATATTTGATAGCACAAAATAAAGCCAAATAGCTTCTTTTTAAGTACAAAACAGGTGCAGTTATGGTTACCTCATCTCTACCATAGTTGTCACCACTGTGAGGATCAAAAAGAACATCACCTGTGGCAAGCTCGAAGCAAATGCAAGCAATGGACCATAAATCTGCTGGGGTTGAATATTTGGATCCAAGAAGAACTTCAGGACACCTATATTGCCTTGTCTAAATATCATTTGTGAATTGTTTGTAAGTCCAACAAGCACTACCAAAATCAACCACCTTGCACTTAAGATCAACAGCTGCCAGCAACTTCTTTCTCATGGAACGGCTGCCCCACCTGTGACCATGACTTCCTTGTGAAAATTTCCATCCTTCTCAAAAGTCTTCATTGAACTTGATTCATCTTTACTCAGAACTATTATGTTTATCCTCAACAGTTTCCTTCTTACGAATTGGCCAATCCGTAAGTCCATATGGATTCACGAATTCCTAAGGTTTTTAAAGAAGGCGAATGGTGCGAGACTCTGTTTGTACCAAACTTGAGCTTTTAATAAAGGACAATATCAGTATTGCACTATTATTGCTGGGTGTATGGAATATTTGCTAGGTGTAAGAAGAAATTTCCCTTGAATTTAGCAGCAGGAAAACCAGGCCCAGCAAAGGCCTTTGATAATCAACGGCAGTAGGAAAACAGGCCCAGGATCCGGCCCAAATTATTTAACAATTTTCATAGCAACAGAAAGATAGCTGAAAAAAAAATTCAATTTTTTTTACAGCAAATAGACAAGGGCTGCTATATCCTAGAATAAACTTTTGTTTTGGCTATTGAGAAACATTTCTGTATCAATTTATTCTCTTGTAAACTTTTATTTCAGCCCTCCTTTCTGAGATGAGTGTAACATGTTAATGTGTATGGTTAAAAACTTAAAATGATAAATCGCATCTAGTTAATTAAGTCCAAATGGTCTCATATGAATCGAATTTATTTTAAAGATATGCAGATATTCTAAATAGTAATACATAAATTTGACAAAATACTATCGTTTTCATCTCAGTTGATTGAGTTAAATGTATCATCTTTTAAGTTTTAATGTTATAAAAAAAACTTTTAAAGTTAACAATGCAAACAAAAATAAATAAATAAATACCACAGACTTCACAAGTTTAAAACTAATTTGATAATTGATGTTTTTACACTATCATCAATCATGAATTGTCTTATGTGATAAAATTGTTGATTTTTATAATTATTTAAGAGTTTGATTTTTAACTATCGGTATAAAATATTTTACCCAATCAACCCACCAGAAATATTATTTATAAGATAATTATTGGAGTATATTGGTTTGTGATATTACATTGTTGGAGCATACATTATTTACTCTTATTTTAAAATTCTCGTCAAAATAATAATTGATAATGCAAAACAGTATATATAAAAAATCTTAATGATTTTATATTTTAAGTAACTAACTGACAAAATAAAATTTTATATTTTTCCAACCACTCACTAAAGATATCCCTTCTATAGACCCCACTCACTAAAGATACTATATTCTCATAAAACAAAGCCCTCGTTTATGACCAAAAAGTCCAAAGCGAAACAGAGTAATATATAGGAATACAGAAGAGTCCATGCATATTGGCAAAATCAAAAATAAAAAGTGTTCATGGATTATGTGTTTCTGGCATCTAAAATATTCAAATGAACCATAACACAACCTTGAGAGACGTGTATAAGGTAAATGGATAATATGTATCAAAGAGAGGTTTCGGGTGCCTTCTAAAGAATCATTGATGTTGATATATTTTTATGCAAAAATAAATTTTTCATGAGATATGGTTCATTTTAAAACTAGTTGATAACCCGTGAGTTCGCACGGGATGTACTGATTTGCTACACTTTACTCTGTTTTAAATTGAAAATTTATTTTTATAATAAGTAAACATATAAATATTTTAGAAAATGAAAAAATGATAAATTTATAATAGGAATAAGAAATTATGTTTGTTGTGTGTAATATAAATATATGTAATTATAAGTAAAATATACGAATGAAAATTCTAACACTTATTTGTGTATACGTTTTGTTGTCGATTGCGTTTGTTAACATTTCTTTTGCATGTGTAATAAAAAATATTATTTAATAATAACATTATATAGATGTAGTGAATTATAATTGTAGGCAACTGATGATCAATTTGTTAATATCTTACAAAATTTTAGCCTAGAAATGTAACTGATGGATAATAACAATTTTAAAAAGATTGAAAGCGAGGTTACTACATGACATAGAACATAATATATATTTCAATCAATATATAGTAATTGGTTGCTATGAAATATAAAAGTGTGATCTTTGTACAATATGTTAATCTACGATATCTCACATCTTTTATAAGACTTATTATCTGTATATATACTTGATAGTATCAATGTGATGGATCAAGTTTGAAATTGAGATACTACCTGAAGTACTCAAATGATGATTACAAATATTCATGATAATATGCACCATGAAAAAAATCAATGGTAGATGCATAATGAAAATTTAGGTGTTAATTTGTGAGGATTAGCATGTAAATATATCAATATGTGATTTTCTTCATTAATAAGATCATTTTTAAATACAAATGTTTACAATCAAATCTAGTAAGCATAGGACATTATTAGCATAAGACAAATAGAAATATATCATCATATTACTGTAATAATGTTGGGTTCCAAACTTTTGGAGAAGCCGAGGAAACTCTCCACCATGACTTGTTGCTCTTCTCAGTAGTTGTTATTGATTAACTATGCTCCTCTTGCACATATGTTGTTGGAAGGAAATGGCTTACACCAAGAAAAGGAAAAACTGAATATGAAAACTCTTTAATTTGTTCAATCATTGTTCTAGCTCCCTTAAACTCCCCAAATGTTAAAATTGTACCTTCCACAGGACTAACCTGCAGAAAATAAATATGGTCAAACATGTTATGTATTAGCTGAAAATGATACAAAGACATTTAAGATTTCCAAATAGTTGTTACCATGTACCAGACATTGTGGATTAACATCAATAGGCCTGAAACCTTCTTTCAAAGTGGGAACAAAAAAATCCCTTAAAAAGACATATTTGTGTAGAGGTGAAACATCTTCTTCTAAATCTGAGATGTTAATAAGATTATAAGAATTAGGAACATATTTACACAAATTATAGATCATAGTTTATCATGATCAAATTTTGTCAGTTTCATGAGATGGTGGTCATAGGAGCAAACATAATAAAGTGATGAAAATTTTAATGTAACAAAAAAAATCTATCATACTTGAATGGAAATGCTCGAGTCCACACTTTATAAATATGGGGCCTTAGCCAAACGTGTATTTGCTTAATTTTTTATTAATAGATAAAATCATATAAATAATATATAACGTGCAGAATCATTTTGAAATTATAGAGTTAGACCATACTGCTTGTTATCTGAAGCTTTAATAACTCTTATAAATAACCAAAGTCTCCACATTGATATGCCTGCAAGCTATCAATTTCAGTTAACAACAGGAACAAAAGAGAGAAAATTATAAGGAAGATATTTGAATACACATAACACTTAAAAAGGTAGTTAAGACAATATACCATCTAGACTGAAAAAATATTTTAAAAACTGTAAGATCTAGCATAGTTTATTAATGACAAAATGAATGTGTAGCAAAAATAAGAGAAAGAAAGAAGTAAAGTTCAATGATAATTTTTTCTTCTTGTGATAATATACCTATGTTGAAATCAGACCATAAGTAATTTAAGGTACTATCTTTTTTTCACGTATGTGCAAACCTGCCAATAATTAGACTCAGCCAATTGAGGTGAGAATCAACAATATTGAGAAATATGAAGGACCCAAAATAGGAGGTTGTGAAAATCATAACATAAAATGAAAGGAAATCAATGCACTTAGAAAGTTTTTAGACAATTATCAAGTAAATAAGAGAGTAATTACTATATCACCAATGATTTAGAGTCTTTTCGGAAGGAAAAATTAAAATAATATTGAGATTTTATATTTTTGTAACTGGCTAGTACAATACCTTACATACACAGGTAATACCACTGTCTACACGTTAAAGAGATAACGTGTAAGAGGGATGAAAGAAATTATATAATGACTATTTAAGATTTAAAAGATAAAAAAGAAGGTGCAATTAGCAAGTTTTAATTTAGAAATATTGGAGTGCACTTATTAAAATGGGGGTGCAATTAGCAAATTCCATTTTCCTAAAATGATGTCCAATTACCATTTTGTCCCTAATTTTTGCCATGTGTCATTTATATAGAATGTCCAATTTGGTCATTTTGCTGGTAGTTTGCTTTTATATATGTATAATAGATAACTAATTAAGGAAATGAACCAAACTGCCGTTGATCAGAGAAGAAATATGCTTGATCTCTTTAAACAAGATAGTAGAATGCAAAATGTTTTTTGGTGGAACGTAGAATACAAAATATAGCTTCGATAAAATTAAGAGAAGTTATGGAAGATAAAAATGGCTACTAAGAAGATAAACATGAAATTGGTGTTTTCCATTAATTCCTCGATACAATGTTGTTTTGACGTGCATTAAATAACAAACCTGATGAATGATAACCTCTGTGTGTGTTTTTTGTTTTGTTTTGTTTTTACTGAATCTACATGTGTTATCATCTAATATTTAAGAAGTTCAAATAAAAGTATATAATGTTATTATATTTTAGACATATCTTATAAAATCTTTTAAGTCATTTAATTTTCTTCTCTTTTGAGTATCGAGTCCAGTGTATCATAATATAATATACATAAAAAATTGTCAGCTAAAGATGAATATATATATATTGATATCAGGAGTACCAAAATTTGTTACAACCAAAATAGAAAAATCATTTTTCTAATTATGAACCAATGACAAAAGTTAAAATTATTTTATTCTTAGTATATAATTTTTGAAACCACCTAATTTGTTATTTAATTTTACAAAAGCCCTAATTTAGTAAAAAAAAAGTATATATTGTCTAATTCGCTGACTCTTTAATCACAACTCACCTATTTTACCATATTTAAATTTTAAACCATCCATGAGTACATTGGTTTAACATTAGGTTGCACCAACATATATTTATATACATATATTTTGTTTGTAAGAACTAACAAATATAAAATGGATTTTTTTATTCAATGGCCATTTGGAGGTCTTTCAACAGAAAATTAAGCATGAATAATTAAAATTTAACTTTTATATAACCTTATCTTATAATAAACATTTGTATGTTATCAACAGTTAAAATTATCATATATATGACAAATTATTATAAATATATATTTTAGAATAATTATTACAAAATTAATAATCTTATCTTAATTAAAAAAATTTATATATAATTAAATTATTCTGTAAGTTCTTGAATTATTTGATTTTTTTAAGTAAACTCTAAACTAAAATATTTTTAACCATGTCCCTTAAGTAAAAAAGTATGACCTGCAATTACATTATGGCAACTTAAAACCATCAGAAAATGATAATTGAAGGAACTCGATTAAACAAATTACATGACCAAGAACCCAATTAAAAACTTTAGTTTGAGGACCAATTTGTAAATTTCCAAATACCATTTTATAATTAAATAATAGAATAAAATATTTTTCATTCTAATTAGTTTTTATAATATTATTTCTATCTCATTTTATTATATTTCTGATTTTATTCTACATATTTGTTGAAAAAATATTTTACATATTTTTTCATTTTAATTACAATATAGCACAAATATTTACAATAAACAAAATCAGAAACCGACATGTAATTTATCCAAATGGTAATGGACTTAAATACCTTAAATAAGATGTTGAATTTGAATTTTGTAAATAAAAAAAAATATAATTAAAAAGAACAAGGTTTGAGTCTTTACAATAAACAAGATCATCAACAAAAATCCATGCATTATTTATAATATCCGTTGTGAAATCATTTTGTTTTTCAAAAGAAAAGAAAAGAAAAAGCAAGACAAAAACCCTAACAAAAAACTGAGAGGTGCACATCAATCGGTACTTTAGTTGTAAAGAATTCAAATAATATTTTTTCCTTTTCGGGTTTCTAGGATAAGAATTCAAATAATCATTGTAACGGAATCCATTCAAATCTTTATAACATGTGTATACCCAAAAAGCATTGTCCTATCTAGGCAGATAAGATAATATAGATTAATGATTACTTATTTATTTATAATTAGTTTATTCACTTTACTGTATTATTTATCTATTCTTTTAATTAATTTAACTATTTTAAATTGATATAATTAAATTAATTAACTAAACATTATATCTCGTTTGAAATTATATCTCTTTGAAGTTAGCCTTGGAGTTATTCACCTGAAAATGTAGACTTTATCGATATGAAAAGTTTTTTAAAATCAAGGTAATAATAAGTGGACAATTATTTTTATACCGATCAACTGGTGTTTAATTTAACTTGTGAACTGCTTAAAAAAAAGAAAAGAAAAAAACTTGTGAACTATATATCTTTCACTAATTTCACTTCTTGATATAATTCAAGATAAATTTATCATCCTTATAGTTCAAAAATATATATATCTTAGAATATCCAATTAATTGACACAATAAATCTAAATATATAATTTATTTATGGGTAAATAGTTATTTTTATTCTTTAATGTGTAGAGCGCTGACAAATTCATCTTCGAAAGATGATAATTTTGTCCTTGAAAGTAAAAAAAAAGTGTGACAAATTCATTCATCCGTTAACTTCCATTCATTATCATTAATTGTCAGCGTTCTATCCAAAATATAATTTAATCTTCATTTTCTTCCTTTTTTAATCATTACAAGCATAAAATAATAATAAATACTTAAAAATTAGGAAAGCAATCATAAGTTAAAACAAACATAATATTGATTAATAAATATATTGTGTTTGTTACTCTGAAATTTCTATTATACATTAGATAATGACAAAATCAAGTTGAGTTTCATTTTTTTTGTAAGGATTAATTTAATGGTTGTGCATTTTGTTTGAATTTCGTATTTTGGATAATGTATTGTCACATTAGAAATTTCAAAGCAAAAATATGAGATAGTACCTTACCCAAAATATGATACTCAGACAAATTAAAGTGCACAAATAAATTAATCCTTATAAAAAATTGAGACTCAAGTTGATTTTGTCACTAGCTAATATTATCATAATAGAAATTTCAGAACAACATACAGATTATGCTTATTAATTAATATTATGCTTATTATTATGTTTGTTTTTCTTTTTTTAAGTGTTTATTGTAATGTTATGCTTGTAATGATTAAAAAAAATAGAGAAGATGAAGATTAAATTAAATTTTGAATAGAACGCTGACAAATTCGTCCCTTAAAATATGTAGAATGTTGACAAATTCGTCCCTAAATGTGTCACATAGACTCGATAATGGATAAAAGTTAACGGATAAATGAATTTGTCGCACTTTTTTCACTTTCAGGACTAAAAATTTTAATTTAATTTTTATATTTTAGAGACAAATTTATCAATACTTTACATAATCAATTACTCTAACTTTTTTTACTTTTTATTACCAAAACAACTTAAAATAGACACTAATTACATTATCTTACGTTTCAAAAAAGCGAGGTGGCAACTAAGTTGGTTGAATCAAGAGCAACTGTTTAAACTTTTAGCACTAACTTTGAAAAGATAAATAATTGTAGCCTAGCAATTGTAAAGCAATTGTACTTTTGAACAAGTTAAAGGCCAATTATTTTAATTAGTTCATGAAAGACTAGTGTCAAGGCATAAGTAAAAGCAATTTACCTGGAGATTTGCGTCAACTTGGAAAATTAAGATGACTTAATGATTAAGCTTGGATACGTTAAAAAAAATCCATTATTATTGAGCAAATATTTATCGTGTGTTTGGATTGAGATCCATACCATTCAAACATTGAATCCCAGAAATAACTTTTAGTTGTTTTTCATGTATGGTTAACATGAAAATTTGATCAAAAGTGAATCATGGATGTTAATCGGAAGCAATTTATCTACATTTTCCGGTCCAAGCTATAAGACGAGGACATTTACCTGGTATCAAAGTTTGATGTACGCACAAATGGTAAAAAAATATTTATTTTTTTATTTTAAATGAAGAGAAAAGATTATACACATCAATAACCAATATGGTCTATTAGTATGTTTTGTGTTAACTCAAAAGGAGAGTTTTGTGATTCATAAATGTTTGATGTAATTTGATTATACTTGAATAGAATTAGGTCAGATAAAAAATATATGTAATAATTTTTTTTAAAAATAGGTTATAAGAGAAAATGTCATGATTAAAAAGAAATATTTTATTAAAAATAATTTGCTAAATTTATTTGTCGAAAAAGATTAATCATTTACAAATATAACGCAATTAAGAATGTTTGGAAAAGAAAGTATTGCATTTGATGACCATGCTGTTAGAAAAATAAAAAAGATATGCAGTAACAAAGACCTCCTTGCCAACGAGACAATGTTAAGAATGTTTGTTGTTTTCCTGTGCAATGGATTTAACTAGAACGCACATATGAGATTGATTAATTAGTTTAATTGTTATGTTTATTATCATGTTCAGTTCCGTTGTTAGGCACTTTGTCTTCTTTCGAAGTTTGAGTGCATATGAGCATGTATTTTGCCTTTTGCAAATGAAGGAGAAATAAGAAAACACCGGGAAATGGGAAAGACAAGTCCGTAAACATCACCTGACCCGCTTTAATAACGTCAAATGGTAGTGTTATCCTCTCCTAAATTATAAAATCATTTTAAAAAATTTATTTATCTCTTTTATAAAGTTCTTTTTTATTTTTTAGATATATTAATTTTTTTCATATATATCTCTATTTAATTATTCTTTCTATAAATATTAATAAGAAATAAGTAACTATATAAACTAATCAAAAATAATAATATAAATAATTAACAAATTTAATACAATTATAGAACTTAGAGAATTTCGAATACTTGCTACGTGTTATTCTGTTTACGTTTATGCAGTACACCCGATCTTTAAATATTTATACTGCTTACTTTGTAACTGTGTGTTTCCGTTGCAGGTTTTGGTAACTTAATATTTCAATCATGTAATTCTTAAGGACTTTTTAATTGCGTTATGTTTATAAATGATTAATTTTTTTTGAGAAATAAATTTAGCAGATCAATATTAACAAAAAAAATTTTATCCTCCTCTTAAAGCTTGGATTGAAAGATGTAGATAAGTTATTTTCTGTCACACCAATTTTATTTCCCCGCCCGCATGACACTCCAAAAAAAGTATTATTTTTCTATAAAAAATGTTATAAAAGAAAAAGAAAACCAAGTAAAAATAAAACAAAAATACCATCACAGTCATTTATATAGAATTCCAATTGTGTTTTTTTTTCCCTGAAAATATGTAAAAAAAATCATTGAATTAAATAATACTCTCTCGTCACCTCTTCCATTTGATTTCCATTACAATAATAAAAAGGCTAAAATATAATTTTTATCTTCTTATTATCTTAAATTTAATTATATTTTCAATCTTCTTATTTTTTAACTGAGACTTTTCAACCCTTGTTTTTAAATTTTTTTATAATTTTAATCCTTTATTTTTAAATAAGACACTTCGTTTACCAATTTTAAAAAATCTACAATTAATTTTAATTTCAAACATTAATTTATGTACTATATAAATATTGACTACCATTTAAAATTATTTAATTATTAACAAGTTTAATTTATTTAAAAATAATTAAAAATGTACATATGTCAACAAATATTAAATTGATCAAAGAAATTAAAATAGTAATTTTTTAAAAAAATGAAGAAAAAATGTCACAATTAAAAATATAAAAAGTAAAATTGTAATTTTTTAAAAGTGAAGAATAAAATATCTTGATTAAAAAAAAATAAAAATAAAATTATGAATTTAAAAAAAAAAAGAAAACGAAAATTATATCTTAGTCTAATAAAAATGAAATAAAATACTACTTTTAAAACGTGCTGATTTTGTAACGTGTAAGACGGCTTTGATTTCCATCACAACAAAAAAAGTTAAATATTAACCATCATATAATTTAATGAATGTAATTAATTATGATGGAAATCAATTACGTACATTTCCAATCAAGTAATGAGGACGCCTAAAATTAGCAACATATAAAATTTTAAATAATCAAATTATTTTGATTAACATCATGTAATTTTCGTTAAATAAATTATTTAAATCACTATAAGTTGAAAATAATAACTAATAATTTATATAATAATTATTTTATGTTTAATATATTCTAAATTTATATAAATTATACGATTAAATAATATATTAGTTGAAATTTTTTTAATAATTACAACACATACGTAAAACATAATCAAGGAATTAAATAATAATTTATCGGCAGCTCTTCCATTTGTTTTAATAATATAAAAATGAAATAAAATCTTATTTTTAAAACCTGCTGAATTTATAACGTGTAACACAGCTTTGATTTCCATCACAATAATAAAAGCTTAAATCTTAAAATACTTATCATATGATTTAATGAATGTAATTAATTGTGATGGAAATAAATTATGTATAATTCCAATAAGTATTGATGGCGCCTAAAATTAGTAACATATTAAATTTCGTCTTATAATTAAATTATTTTGATTATCATCATGAAATTTCTGTTAAATCAATTATTTAAATGACTAATAGTTAAAACTATGAACTAATATTTTATATAATAATTATTTTATGTTCAATATATTATAAATTTATGTAAATTATACGTTTAAATAATATGTTAGTTTAAAATGATTTTAATAATTATTAGTTGAAAATAATACATTTTCTTTACCTGATCAATATATACCACAGTCTAATTAAATTCTTTGAATTTGTTATTTTGATTGAAAATAAAGATAAAGATAAAATGTAAGTGCAGCTTTTTTAAGTGTTTTTAGTATTATTTTTAATTAAATTAAAAAATATACTTTGTCAATCATTAAAAAAATCATTTTAAGCATTTCATATAATTAAACTTGGTCCCACGAGTAAATTAGTATAAATGCATTTGTTGGCAGACAAATTGCCTTAATTGCTTTAAATTAGGTTTACGTTTTTTAGCTGGATATAAGAACTTGTAAAATTCAAATTTTGAATAATTATGAACAATTAATTAGGGCAAAATATACACTCATTAATTGTTGTAATGAATATTATAGAACCAATTTTTAGTTTTACGAAGCATGAAATTGTAATATGTGTCATACGAACTACTGTATTATATTGACAGGTGTATTTCCTTCGAACCGTCAAAGACTCAAAACTTCTGATTCAATGCAATTCTATACCGAACAAAAAAAATATTTATAAATTTTATATTATATTATTTTATTAGATTAGATGCTCGAATAACGAACTTTTATTTTTTTGGTTGACTGGGAATAACGAACCTGAAGTATAAAAGATGTATGAGGCATTGCAGTAAAATAATACTACGTAGTAACTTTACTTAATTCCTTATTATTGTGTTTGTCAAAGAAATTTGCAACCAGCAATCAACTAGCAGGTTTCGTTGAGGTTAGAACACAACAACACACACACCCTCTCTCTCTCTAGAATCACGATCATGAAGGACAGCAACAGCAACACCACAAATTTCTGCGCCGCGGTGCTTTTTGTTCTCATATTCCATTAGCTTTACTGTCACTGTCTCAATTCCGTTTCGCTTTCCCTTCTTCTTCTTCTTCTTCTTCTTCTTCCACTCTTTCCAACCGACACAAAAATGGAAGCGGTGGCCGCCGCTTTTCTTTTCGCCGCCGTGGTTCTTTCGGCGGTTGTCGGGTCTCCGGTGACCCTGTCACTGGAAAGAGCGTTCGCTTCGAATGATGGGGTGGAATTGAGTGAGCTCAGAGCGAGGGATAGCCTCAGACATCGTAGAATGTTGCAGTCTACGAACTACGTTGTAGATTTCCCTGTCAAAGGCACCTTCGATCCCTCACAAGTCGGGTAATTCTATCAGCCCCTTTTTTAAATTTTGCTTTTTTGGGTCAATTTCTCTCGTGTGTCATCAAATTTGTTATTTTCGTCATGAGTGGCTCTTAATTCTGAACTTCTTTTTTTTTAAAATGTTTTTAATATAAAATTTGAATGGTAGAAGAATGTATGGTTTTTTATTTCTCTCCTTTCAAATTCCAATCCTTGTTGTTTTGTTTAATGTTTTTTGCTCTCAATTCAATGTTTTATTATTTGGAAAAAAAAATTATATATTAAAATTTGTGAATTTTTCCACAGGCTTTACTATACAAAGGTGAAATTGGGTACTCCTCCAAGGGAATTTTATGTGCAGATTGACACTGGCAGTGATGTTCTCTGGGTTAGTTGTGGGTCCTGCAACGGTTGTCCTCAGACAAGTGGGCTCCAAGTAAATTTAATTTCCCTGTTCCTTGTTTATTAGTTAGTTGTAGTTAATTCAGTACTCAGTTTGTATGACAATATGATCAATGTACTTTTGGGATTTGTGAATACTAATTGAGTATCATCATTGTTGGATTTGGTTGCAGATTCAGCTCAATTACTTTGACCCTGGGAGTTCGTCAACATCTTCATTGATCTCTTGTTCCGACCGAAGGTGCAGGAGTGGAGTACAGACCTCGGATGCAAGCTGTTCCGGTCGGAACAACCAGTGCACTTACACATTTCAGTATGGAGATGGTAGTGGGACATCAGGCTATTATGTCTCAGACTTGATGCATTTTGCTAGTATTTTTGAGGGAACCTTGACAACAAATTCTTCGGCATCTGTAGTTTTTGGGTGAGCTATCATGAGTTTGAAATAGCCAACCTCATCATGTAGAATAAGGCTTTTGTTGTTGTTGTTGTTGCATTGTGAGTCTGAAATGGTTCAAAATAGCATTCCCATGTATTTGTCAGTTTAAAATTGGAAAGCATTGCCTTATAATTTTGTGCTGTGGAACAGTTGTAGCATCCTGCAGACTGGGGACTTAACAAAGTCTGAGAGAGCAGTTGATGGGATATTTGGATTTGGGCAACAAGGCATGTCTGTCATTTCGCAACTCTCGTCGCAAGGAATAGCACCAAGAGTGTTCTCCCATTGCCTGAAAGGAGATAATAGTGGTGGGGGTGTATTGGTTCTTGGTGAAATTGTGGAGCCAAACATAGTTTATAGTCCACTTGTTCCATCACAGTACGTTCATTTGTTAGAGTATATGCTACATTTCAATTTCTTTATATCAATTATTTATCCTTTAGATTATCTCTTTGACTTGAAGATCAGTCAAGTGTTGACTTCTGTTGATCTTTTGTATGAGATGGAAAAAGCAAGTTGATAAGTTGATGGTGCTTCTTATCTTAGTTCTTAGGAGCCTAATAAGACGAATAAATAAAATCAATTTATAATATCTAGCATACCAGTTAGGAATATGATTGTGAAACTGTTCACCTGAAGGTTATTTGGCACTTTGATGGTTTGTCACTGTACCAATTAACGTCTATAGAACTATGGGATGAATGCAGTAGTGTTTTCAATATTTGCAATGTACTTGGGTGCCTGCTCTTGGAAAGGTTCCTTGTGTAAGGTCAAAGCATTTTCATTCAGGGATTACTGGTTGCTCAAGTGGTTCTATTTATTTTATATTGTGCAAATGGTTAAGTCTCAAAGCCATTGAAATCAGTCATCAATACCCAGAAAGAGAACATATTCCATCTCGAATCAGAGTCATTTACTTTTTGTTTAAGCTTTTGATACTCTTAAATTGATTTCTATTTGTATAAAGCGTGATCTTTACCTCAAGTCAGCAAAACTTAGTTTATTGATTTTAAGCCTTGAATAGCTTGACAACTAAACATCTTAACCTTCCTTCCACTGCTTAATAGGTGTCCTTTTGTACATGAAGTGCTTTTATTTTTTTCACTAGGAATTTATAGATAAATTCAGGCACAATTTTGGATTTTAGAACTATATCATGGTTACTGATTTTTATTTTTACCAAAAATTTGCATTCATTATTGCTTACTTACATATTATATAGAAGTTGAATAAGAATTTTGAAGTCCAAATATATTACTAAACTTATTTGTATTGAAATGGCTTTGAAGAATATTCTTTGTGAAAAATGGGTAGACTAATTGCTTCCTTGGGAAATATTTCAGGCCACATTACAATTTAAATCTGCAGAGCATCTCTGTTAATGGCCAAATTGTGCCAATTGCCCCTGCAGTTTTTGCTACATCAAACAACAGAGGTACCATTGTTGATTCCGGAACAACTTTGGCATACCTTGCAGAAGAGGCTTACAATCCCTTTGTCATTGCGGTGAGTTCTGTTAGGTAATTTCTTTTTATCTAATTGATCAATAATAGATAATACTTTGATTCTTAATGTGTGATTAGCAATAAATTTATCAATAATTAACAGCAAAATTATTGTTGACACAGATTACAGCTGTTATTCCGCAATCTGTACGCAGTGTTCTTTCCAGGGGAAATCAGTGTTACTTAATAACCACCTCCAGGTTAAGTTGAACTGTTCATACATATGTTGTTGATTTCTGACATTCTTCTGTTCATGTTTGGATTCTAAAAATAGAAGATTTTGACACTCTTTATCTATCTCTTTCTGGCTATTCTGTTTTTAGCAATGTTGACATTTTTCCGCAAGTAAGTCTGAACTTCGCTGGTGGTGCATCTCTGGTTTTACGACCACAGGATTACCTTATGCAGCAGAATTTTATTGTGAGTTTTCAAGCTTTAGTGTCCTTTTATTCATTTTTCAAAGGATTAATGTCTGGATTACATGATCTGCAAATCTATCGATAGATCTAGATATCTAATAATTTGTTGTGGTATAGCAAAATTATCCTGCAGTAGCAACTGCTGTAAAAGTTCCTTTTGTAGTTTTGTTATAATTTTAAAATTTTATCATTTTAAATGCCTTTCCATCTCCATTACATCTCTTCTAATTCTCATTTCTAAAAATGAACTTTTATCATTGGGAAAGTTTAGTACACATCTCAAAGCAACTTTGGTTATCTATTCTGGACATTTTTGCTGCTGCTTCGACTAAATATCTGCCTTTATTTTTTCTATGCATCTTATTATTACACCTTCTCTAATTTGTCTATTGTGGATGTTATCTCACTTGTACAAGGACATTAACCCGTGTGTTGCAGGGTGAGGGATCAGTGTGGTGTATTGGCTTTCAGAAAATTTCGGGTCAAAGTATAACTATTCTAGGAGGTATGCTGCTAGTTTGGAAACTTTAGTCCTATGTCCGTGCTATTTTATGGTGGTATATCATAAGGATACATAAAAACAAGTTTTTCATGTGATTGAAGTTCAAGTAACAATTGTTGGATCTTAAAGCTTATATTTAGAAAGAAAACCCTTATGTTGATTAATTTTTTATATATGCCAACAAGTAGTATAGAAGCAAATAGTAATCCTTACATTCTTGCTGCTGTTGGGGCTTAAACACTAGAACTAATAACTGCATGTTCTTAATCTTCCAGAATATCAATTATAAAAAAATTGTTCTTGTGTGTAAATTATTGTTATCAGATAACTATCATGTTATGTTTTTCTTCAAGATTATGATACTGACAACATTGCACTCTTTTGCGGCAGACCTCGTATTAAAAGACAAAATTTTTGTCTATGATCTTGCTGGTCAACGCATTGGATGGGTTAACTATGATTGTAAGTTTTCACCTACACTACACTGAAGGCACATAGCGAACAGCATGTGTAAATAACGACTCCTTTTACTTATGAAAGGTTTTTTTACATAAGCGTTCCAAGATAAGACTAATAAAGCTCAAGCTTTAGTCTCACCAACAAAAAATTATTGGTTATTAGTTTTTATATAGCTACATACATTAGCAATAAGGTCTGACATATAGCTCTCTAATTTGAAGTAAAAAAATATCTCTTGATTTGTTTTAGGTCTTACTCACCATTGGGCAGCTTCTTCTTTAGGGTTGTGTTGCATTGTATGTGTTTTAGGCTACATCATACTCTAATATGTTCTTCTCAATTTAAATCCATTAATATAGGTTCATTGCCAGTTAATGTATCTGCATCAGCTGGTAGGGGCAGAAGTGAGTTTGTGGACGCAGGAGAGCTAAGTGGCAGCTCTTCTTTACGTGATGGGCCTCACATGTTGATAAAGATACTCTTCCTTGCTCTCTTCATGCACATAACACTAATTTTGTAGCATGTGGAATTGGAACTGATATTCGTTTTTTTGCTATGTATATTCTCTTGCTGCTATATATTTGTGGCAATCGTCAAGACCACACGTTACTACTTGGATATTGCCGCTTGTGTTTTCTTTCTACACAATACGGTTGTCTATTTTAGCTTCATGTGCTTATGTAATGTAAGTCACTTTTTTTTTGTCAGACATGTCTGTCAGGGATTTTGTATTCTTGTAACATTGTAAATTAACTTGATTATTGATTGAAATTTGAAACGAAGATACAAGTTATACCTCATTTTTGGAGTTTTGAAATTATCACACTTATCTGAAATGAAGTATATTACTACTTATTTACACATTTATTACTTGATCATCTTTCAATCTTCCTTAATTTGGAACCAAATAGTAAATTATAGTATTTCAAAAATATTCATTGACATATTAAAAACTGAAATTTTAAAAATTAAGAATGAAGCAAACCAATAAAGTATCTGTTAGAGTTTTATCAGCGCACAATATAAACTAAAATTAACGCGGAAGCAAATAAAAGAGATAAAGACCAACACAAGAGAATTTTACTTGGTTCAGTAACTAGGATAAAATCCTTGTTACCTACATCCAAGGGCAAAGAATTGTAGACTCTTTTATTCACACTAATATTACAAGAATATTACAACAGTGTTCTCAATATTACACAGCCAAGCTATTAACAAGAACAAGGCAACAATATCACAGGTAATCAAGAAAACAAGAAGTTTACAGAGCACAAGAGATAACCACTCTTCACCACTGTCAAATCCAGATAGTACTCAACCTTCTACTCTTCTCTCAACCAATTCCTTACAGAGAAAAGCCTCAAGAACCCAAACCAGACCAAAACCGAGAGAGAAAGAACCATTACCTGCAACACCAAATAGCAATAACGAAAGAACACAGAACATATACTACTCTATCACCACTCTATCTGATTTCAGCAACCAAGACTCAAGGTTTGAGCAGAAAAAGCAAACCCTAACAGAGCTAGGTCACAACAGAGAAAGAGAATACCAAAAGAGAAGAATATGGAAGCTGCTGGAATCTATTCCAAAAGGAAGCGTAAAAACAATTAGAAAACGTGTACTGCACTTTGTGAAAAAGGCAATATATACCAGCAATTAATAAAAGTTGTACGCACCGTTTTACTAAAGAAAGCAAAAGAACGTAAATGTTTATTGGGCTTCACAAGCTATAGCCCAACAACCTCCACCTTGAAGCACAAAAAAACATATACAAACAGAAGACAGACAAGAGACTACAAGTTCAATACCAACACAGAAGACACTAAGACACTAGGACACAAAAACAGAACAAACATATACAAAGAGAAACAGATCAGAACCTACAAAACCAGAAATTGCATTAGTAATTTCCAAAACAAATTAGAATAGAAATAACAGAGATAAGAGAAAGAAATTACTACTGTTGGACTTTTAACAATTCCAAGGCATCCTTGAATTTGCTAATAGGTACAACTTTAGTCAAAATATCAGTTGGATTGCACACAGTAGATATTTTCTCCACCTTCACCTTATCACCTGCAATAACATCTCTAATAAAATGTAGTCTGACATCAATATGTTTAGTTTTTTCATGATAAGCACTATTCTTAGATAAATGAATAGCACTTTGAGAATCACACATAATCTGTGGAATTTCATCTCCTAAACCAAGTTCAGAAAGTATTCCTTTCAACCATAGTGCCTCTTTTACAGATTCTGACAAGGCCATGTATTCAGCTTCAATAGTAGACAGAGCTACTACATGCTGAAGATTTGACTTCCAGCTAACCACATTTCCACCAACAATGAAAACAATACCAGATAAAGATCTCCTTTTATCTAAATCTACAGCATAGTTAGAATCACAATAGCCTTTCACAGAAAAATCATTAGATTCATTACTAGAAAAATTCAAACAGAAATCAGAAGTGCCATTAAGGTATCTCAGAATCC
>CM023951.1:13868047-14028766 GCA_013407115.1 Glycine latifolia | reverse complement strand
CACTACAAGACTCAGGTCCTAAAGCTTCTCCATCTAGAAAATACAGACCATTTTCTAGCCTCTATTTCATAAGAACTATGGATCATTTAACAACTTCTAGAGTTCCTTGAAAACTCCTAAAACTGTATCCACTCTTATCTAACATTCTTAGAGATATTAGGTTTCTCCTAAGGTTAGGAACCCATCTCGCATCCTTGAGAACCTTAACAGTCCCATCTCCCATCCTAAACCTAACAGCTCCAATACCTTCTACTTGACAGGTTTGGTTATTACCCATCATCACCTTTCCACCTTTAATAGTCTTAAAACATATTAACCAGTCCTTTTCAGGTGTTATGTGATATGTACTGTCAGAATCCATCACCCACTCCTTTTCACAAGAAGCATTAGACACAGCTAGGACTTCACTATCCTCAAAACCACTAGTCAGATTAGCATAATCTGTCTTATTCCCATTAATTTGACCTTTTCCTTTTTCTGGACAATTATTCCTAATGTGTCCTTCCTTATGACACAACCAACAAGTCACCTTTCCCTTTAAAGATGACTTATTCTTAGTATTGTTCTTTCCTTTTTCTTTTCCTTGAAACTGACTCTTTTTACTAAACTTCCTTTTAATAAATAGTCCCTCTGCATTGACCTTCTTATTCACTACCATTTCTAGTTCTTTAGACTTTAAGGCTCCTATTACATCTTCTAATGACAAAGACTCTCTTTCATACTTAATAGCATATTTCACATCCTTGTAGGAATCAAGCAAAGCATTAAGAAGTATAATAGCTTGGTTTTCATCAGTAATCTTTTCATCAATATTAGCAAGACTAATAGTTATTCTCTTAAACTCATCCAAATTATCATCCAAAGATTTACTAGATTCCATTCTGAAACCAAACAGTTTTTCTTTTAGATATATTTTTTTTGAGAGAGATTTAGTCATATAAAAGATTCCAATTTTAACCAAATACCAACAGAAGTAGTTTCATCATTTACTTGTCTAAGAACATTATCACTCAAATGCAGAATTAATAGACTATATGCAGTTTCAAGAATATCACTTTTATCAATTTCAGATAAATTTGAAGATAGATCTTTCTCACCACCAAGTGCTTTAGAGCACTTTTGATGTACCAGAACAACTCTCATCTTCTTGCGCCACATGTTGAAGTCTCATTTCCCGTCAAACCTCTCCACCTCCACTCTGGCTGAACCCATTCTTGAGTGTCCGAGGGTCTGAGGTAGACCTTAGCACCAAAGCCTGCAAAATACAAAGGAGACAGCAACACAAGAACCTAACCAAAGCTTTTGATACCACTTGTTAGAGTTTTATTAGTGCACAATATAAACTAAAATTAACGCGGAAGCAAATAAAAGAGATAAAGACCAACACAAGAGAATTTTACTTGGTTCAGTAACTAGGATAAAATCCTTGTTACCTACATCCAAGGGCAAGGAACTGTAGACTCTTTTATTAACACTAATATTATAAGAATATTACAACAGTGTTCTTAATATTACACAGCCAAGCTATTAACAAGAACAAGGCAACAATATCACAGGTAATCAAGAAAACAAGAAGTTTACAGAGCACAAGAGATAATCACTCTTCATCACTGTCAAATCCAGACAGTACTCAACCTTCTACTCTTCTCTCAACCAATTCCTTACAGAGAAATGCCTCAAGAACCCAAACCGGACCAAAACCGAGAGAGAAAGAACCATTACCTGCAACACCAAATAGCAATAACGAAAGAACACAGAACATATACTACTTTATCACCACTCTATCTGATTTCAGCAACCAAGACTCAAGGTTTGAGCAGAAAAAGCAAACCCTAGCAGAGCTAGGTCACAACAGAGAAAAAGAATACCAAAAGAGAAGAATATGGAAGCTGCTGGAATCTATTCCAAAAGGAAGAGTAAAAACAATTAGAAAACGTGTACTGCACTTTGTGAAAAAAGGCAATATATACCAGCAATTAATAAAAGCTGTACGCACCGTTTTACTAAAGAAAGCAAAAGAACGTAAATGTTTATTGGGCTTCACAAGCTACAGCCCAACAGTATCCTTATACTGTGAACTCCTCTACTCAATAGGGTTCGAGCCAAAATTATTAAGGCGAACAAATTCATGGAAATTACAGTCATCTAACATCACCATTCACCACTCTTGAACCAGATGAATTCTTATAACCTGCTGTTGTAAATTAATGCATAAGCTTCAGTGAATATCAGGGATCAACGCATATGAGATTAGGATATGGTACGTCTCTGTGGCCCAAAATTAAAATACTGCACATAAGATACTCATACTTGTGCACAACTTTTTCAGGGGGAAAAAAGCACTGAAACATCTACAATGACATCATTTCCAGGTCATGTTTAAATCCAAATCCAAATAATAAACCGAAACGTCTACAAGACCAATTCTTGGTCAAACCATTTGGTTCGAGTTGAGTTTTAAAGTCTGGTTTAAATAGAACTTTTGAACCACATGTTACTTTTTGTTTGGTTCGGATGAATTCTCTTCTATGCACTAACTACTAAGTAAAAACTCAAGATCGATGGTAAGGCAACTTTAGTCATACCTTCAATATGAAGGTCTTTTTCCAAGGCTGATTCTCCATATCATCTACCCTTGCCCTTACAAAGTTAGTTTTAAGATTAATTTTGGATTATCGATCATTTTTTTATAGGCAAAATTTAATTTTGTTGATTATTCCAGCTTGCATAAAATATGCATGACCTGAAGATTGGAAAGAAGCTTAGGAAATATCAAGCTATTTATACAGCCCCACCTCTTTCCCACTATCAAATTATCTCTCTTCATGAAGTTTATTTTATTAGTCTTTTTTGAAGCTTTAATGGTAGACTTTAGGAGTAGTGAGAGAATAGAACTTGGTGCCTAACACTCATCATATGAGGAAAACATAGACCTCATTTAATTATTTCGTAATTGTAGCGTCCTAGTTTCCTCATTTCATTTTTTACATGCAACTTAGATCCCATTTGATGAAGAAAATGAAGATTAGACAGAACAGTGATAGTAATAGTCATTAGCATCAGTAGAAAACCGACCAGAATTAACCAAATAATTTTAGCATTTCACTGAATGTCTATTTTTGTACAATCTCCTTAAGTATCTTGAATCCACTGCAGCTTAACCTGCAGGTTTCACGACAATCTTTTTAATCCAATGTAACTGATGCTAACTTAAAAAAAGAGAAAAAATGTGGGTGCTATTTTCTAGTATTTTTTGAAGCCTCTTTTAATATCCATTCTAATTTTTATTTTCTAGTTTACAAAATTTCAAGTGAAAAATTATAATTTATGTAGAACAAATCACAGACGAGGATATAAATTAAAATAGTTGGCTCTTTGTCTTGTTACTCTGTTATGCAATGTAAATTTACGTGAAATAATTGAAATTGGCGGACTATGCTACCAATTATCAATTACCACAGCCATTAATAACAGCCATAGATTCCAAATACGAGTAAAAAGAATAAAAAAGTGGTAATATAAATGGCCTCACAAGTCACAACATAAAACTCACTTCTCAATTTGTTTAGTGAAACAAAGCTAATATATACATTTACATTGAACACATTAGAATGTTCACAACAGGGAATTTGGTATCAGTCACCATCAAAGAAAACATCTACAAACTATAAGCAAAGCAGCTGTTAAGTAACATTCCTCAATTTATGCGCTATAGCTATGAAATTTATGCGTGTCAAAGTATGTAACTTATGCCCTATTTGTCATGTAATTTCACCATGATACAATTGCCAATTAGATAACCAATGAAGGGGATTTTCTTCCTGCACCAATCATATTTCTTCATACACTCAATAGTAAAAAGGAAAAATCAAAAATACCCTTATGTAGACTCCTACGAATTGTCGATATGTAATATGTATGGTTAATATTATGTTAAAAATATATTTTATGAAATAATTTAAAAAAAAATGGTTAATGCAGATCTCAAATATGAGAACTTCACATTATTAGTACGGCGCTCTAACCAACTAAACTAATAGGTCAATTATATTAAAAAATAATTGATATTGCTATATATAACACTAAAATTTCTAATGTATATTTAATACACATACAAGTTTATATAATAAATTTTGCAACAATTAATTTTGATCTAATAATGTATTTTTTTACATGTATAAATATTATGATTTTTATTTAAAATTTAGATGTAAAAAAATACATTATTAGATTAAAATTAATTATTCCAAAATTTATTGTGTAAACTTATATGTATTAAATATACATTAGAAATTTTAGTGTTTTATATAACGACATTAATTATTTTTGAACATAGTTGGTCTATTAACTTAGTTGGTTAGAGTGTCACACTAATAACAAGAAGGTCGTAGGTTCAAAACCTTCATAGGTATTCGGTATATTTGGATCGATTGGATTGAAGATTTTTCAATCTATGACACCAAGTTAATATATATATATATATATATATATATATATATATATATATATATATACACCTTCATGGGTTATTATTTTGTAAAGCATATTTTCAACATAATATTGATAATACGGATTAGTAGGTTGGCGATCTAGTTCATCCTTTAAAAAATGTGTGTGTAGAATTTTCAGTGTGAAGAACTAAGTTTCATTCTCCTCTTTGCAAAAAGAAAAGGAAAACATAAAATATACCAATAATCTTTAATAATAAATATACTAAATAGTCAAATAACACAGTGTACCAATTAAATAACCATACCACAACACAAAGTCATAATTAGTCTAAGATATTAAATATTACAGTAATTAAACATAAATCAAACTAAAAGTCTAAAATATAACAAAAATAAAAATCAATTATCATCTATTTTAAAACCATTAGATGTAGTCTTAGAAGTTGAAATAACTCCCCCTCACTTTTGCATTTTTGTTACCTTGTCCTTCATCATCTACATCATATATTATTATTTTTATTAGAACTAAAACTCTAAACTAAAGTCCCTACCCTTACTTTTTTATTTTAGTACTCGTTTTATAATTATAACATATCTAATAAATATTATTTTAAATAAATTAATATAGCAGGCTGATGGAATAGGCCACAGTGGGCTGGTGGACCGAAAACTCCACCCCATCCTGCCAATTAATAGCGGACCACTGTGTCTCGTTTTGTCATCCCCACGAGTTGGTAGTCGCGTAGTCCAAAGCTATTCTTAAATAAATCGTAAAAGGATGACCGCAATATTTTACAACTTAAACATTTTAGTGAAGAAATGTAAGGAATAAGTAGTAAACAACGGAGCGTTGAGGGTAGAAAAGTTGAGCAAATAGGAAATTTGTAGAAAAGTATCTGGGTAATGGGTTGCAGTTAAGCAGAAATTTTAGCATGTTTACAATTTCTCATACAAATAAAAGATAATTGTGAACTATCTGAAAATATTGCTTCAATTTCTCATTAAAATGCATCATTATATTAAAGACTAAAATTCCCATCCGTAATCCAGCCTTGCAAAAATTGCTTCAATTGTGTCTCAACAAAACTATTCAGGTGAGGGAGCTACAACTCTAATGATTCTAGGAACGAGGCCAAGATATTTGGACCGAAAAGCTAACTGAACTTTGTATATAACTGAACTTTGCATGTAGCAGCAAACTAAAATTAAGAAAAGATAGCAAAATGTTTATAATAAACTTTAAAGCCCAAAAACACACTTAATCTCATATCAATACCCCCACCCCACTCTTCACAAAAAGCACCCCCCCTCTTCACAAAAGCATACCACAGCCTTCAACAGAAGAACATCACATCTTTCACATTTTCCTTAACCGAAGGCAATTTAACCTGAAAGTTTGCAGCCTGGCGGCCTCCGCTTGCAGAACCAGAATCTGATGTTTCACCTTCCATGTAATAGCGAGCCCTGAAGGCAGCCAAATGTGCATAATATGCAGGCGGAACTGCAAAAAAAGAATCAACTCCGAATTAAATTATAACATGCGCGATCATATATGGAATAGAAAAAAAATTAAGTATCAAACCTATTGAGACTGATCGAGTACACCTTGCATACCTGAAAATAAAATACATATTTTTTAGATTGATAATAGTAGTAGAGAAATAATAATGGCAATTAGTGATAATAATAGCAAAAAACAGCAGTGCAGAAGGAGAATTACGTATAACACAAGTTATTTGTAAGCATTTGCAACTCGTCAGCAGTGAAGTTATTTTCATCGAACAGCACATGATAATGTGTTGGTCGACTAGTTCCCTGCAAAAAAATAAATAGCAGAATCAAAAATAGAGAACCTGTCAAATGCCTTTGGAACAATAAAATAGCATACTAAAGTTGATCCATCTTAGAGTACTGTATTACTTGTATTCCAGCATGACTGTTGAGGTAAAAATCAAACTCCCGAGGGTGGCATATTTGAGTGTCCACGACAGTCCCTTTAACATTAAGTACACAAAATCAATAAATATTTGAAATGCAATACGGCCAAATACAAGAGAGAGATACAAAACCTGGCAATATATTTCCACTTTTATCTGTCTGATCACGACTTCCGTGTTCTGCAGGAAATAACCTTGTGTGGTGTCTTTTCTGGACCACCACAAAAGTAACACGGGGCAAATAGTCTTCTTGTAGTGAGGCACAAGCCTGAAACAAGAAATATCGAAGCAAAATTCATGAACATGGAAAATAAATAAATCCTGAACAAGAAGAGCAGTAAGGCAGTTCTTCATACACGTCGTATTGCATCCATCTCGTACAGCAAAACCTGGCTGAATTGGCCCTCACTTACTCCATCTCTGTTGAGCACAAATGGAAGTTGAAAAATAAATTTTAAATTAAAATATGTAAAATAAAAAGAACAATTAAGTTAAAACAAAATCCAACCTGTAGAATATAATCCTCTCTGGCTTATGATTAGTTGACAAACGGAAAGCACGAAGTAACTCCCTGAAAAAACAGGCAAGAAAATCAATTTGATGATTTCTTCACGGTGAGTCTGAGCAGAAATACCACATCAATCCCGTGTCCCTAGTACCTGATAATTCCCGAATGAGTCTTTCCCTTCACAGGATCTTCATATGTATTATAAAGATCTTGGATGATTTCTTCACGGTGAGTCTGGGCAGAAACAACTCCTCTGTACTTTGTTACATAAGGCCAATCCATAGATGCAACTACCTATACCAACATTCAACAATTAAACAAATTAAAAATGGTACCCAATAAAAATAACTGCAAATAGTGCTGAAAAGGGAACTTACTGCAGCAATAGAAGGACTAGAATCTTCCCCTGGCTGTGGATGTGTTACATCCGCACCCAAGATTAATGTTGGTAAGTCAGACACGTGAGGAATTCTTCTAGCAATTGCATCATTCAATACAGTGTTACTGCCACCAACCTATATAAACAATGGCAGGTTTAATATTTAAAAGAAAACAAAAAAAATACCAAAACAAAGTTACTTATTGGATAACCTCAAAAGGCAACCAAAAAGTTTCATAAGAGTTATTATTGGATAACTTCAACCTTCACATTTATCTTGAGGGCCACATTTTCAAGATATTGTGGCTTCATCTGGTAAACATGCTTTGGAAGACAACACTGAGATACTATCCCTAACTCAGTTTCACAAATACGCTTTATTGTCCCTGCCAAAACAAGAACGATTTAACATGATAAAATCAAATTAGAGTGTTCAGTTTGAACATAGAAGACACTAACCATAGGATGATCCCTTCAAATCAGGCAAAATTATGATCAATAATTCAAGCCTTCCTTGGTTTGCTAGTTTTGCAATAGCCTGCTTATGCACATTCACAAGAGCACGCTCTATTTGACTGCTATGAACAGATGTTATGGGCAACAAAGGCTCTGATTTAAAACGCTGGCATAAAATCCAAACAAAAAAGAAATTTATCAACAATGTAACCATAAGAAAACACACTAACAAATGGCTCATACTAAAACATCATACCATGCCCTTGTTATTACACATGTTGGCCAACTCCTGACAAAATACAGCAGGCAAGTCTCTGTTCGTTTTTCCAGAAAAGTTGAGGCAAGTCCAATGTTGCAAAGCACCACCATTAACCATTTTCTACAAAATATAACAAGGGACTAAATCTGTGTTCTGCTGCAAACAAATAATTAATTATATAATAGAACTAAGTGGCTTACAATACTGTAACTGAAAATAAATTTAATTCTAATAATTCACTCTATTTACTACATTATAGCACACTACCCATATCTAACATATATATGACATATCCATTCACCTGAACATAAATTTTAAGATTGAACATGAATGTCACATAAAAATAATTATTAGATTACTTAGCATCATAAAAAGAACACACAAGTACCACATTTTCTAAGATAAATAATACTCTTCAATATACTCGGTCATTCAAAGAGGCCACTGCAGTATTTTTAAAACATTTGTATTAGTTTCTATACAAACAAAAAAAATGTATTCAAAGATTCACCTTATTAATCATATTCCATTGACCTGTTTTGGGTTCAACACATGATTCTCTACCTGCGCCATGATATTTTAGCTGCAGTAACAAAAGAAAGTTAGATATTGTAAAATATAAATTGTCAAATTATTTCAAGCATAATAATATGTATACCATTGGGGGAGGCAAAACCCGAGCATCAAGCAATACTGGTTCCTCCTTCAATTGAATTCCAAAGTGACGCACATATTTGTCTGTGCTGAAATTACTTTGCCTCACAACCTGTCAAATGGTAAAATGTTAGTAGTGAGACAAATACATAAGTACATCAACACTTTACAAAGGTACCTGTTTAATAGAGTTTTCTCTATCACGAGGACGCTGACAAGTTGCCTTTAAAAGATTAGTTACTTGCTCCTCATTCAATTTCTTTGTATATCTCTGTCCAGCAACAATTTGACAAAGCTACAATAAAAATTAAAAATAAATAATCATAATCAGGAATTAAGAGTTAAGCCTAACCAAAAACAACTAGTTGATGTTTACGACTATTATAAATATAAAAAGATAGAGTGGAGCAGAGACAAACCTCCATAGGCAAAAAAATTGGTTTACTGTCACTACCAGCTTGAAGAGCAGGAAGATGCGTATGCTTCAACACAATATTGTATTTCTCATGAAAATATTGAACAACTGAGCTTTTAGTGTTATTGTCATCAAGAGTAAACCTAAAAGATACCAAAAGAACAAAATCCAATAGTTAGATTAATCAAATTACGATCCTGTGCATTTTACATGCAATCAAGTCAAGTATAACAACAGAGAATAACTTTTTAAATTTTATTAATTCATGAAACAAACCAAACAAATATAATGTACAAAAGCCTTTTTACCATTTAAAAATGAACTAATTTATTATAAAGGAAAGAAGGACAACAATTCAATTTCAGGCAAAAAAACTATTCTTATTTTGTTCCCATGTCTCCACCTTGAAATTTGAAATAGGAACAACAATCAGAATGGAAACAATAGCATAAATTGCTCACGTTAGCTCTCTGAGTGGTTCTTTTGTGACTCCAGTGATCTTGTAACGTCTAAGATTCCTTCCGTGAGTAACTTCTACCTTGATTCCTCGCATTGCTCTCTTAAGCTGCAAATTAGAAAGCAAAAAAGAAAGACATTCCCATAATGGTTGCATACATTTTCTGAATGACAATAGAGAAAAATTTATCATGAAAACCTTTCCAAAAGAATAATCCAGATAAACTACAATACATAGTTTGTTCATTTACTTATACAACCCCCTTGTTCATTTTCACGGAACTCATTAGCAGGCATGCATAAGCAAAAGGTAGCCCAATATGAACAATCAACAACTTAAAATCTAGTACAAATACCTTGATTCGATCCTGATCAGGCAAAGGCCTGGAAGGATTGGCCCTAAAATGGTTTTTAATGAAATCAATCACAGGAATAGCCTCATAAAACGCCCTCGCTGACACATCTGCAACACAAGTATGATTCAGTTGACAAAGACAGCATGATTCAAAACACTCAAAGAAGTATTAACAATTAAACATATATTAACAGAAATTAACATATATTAAGATAAGTAAAAAAACCAACCAATATTTAGAGAAAGGCCCATCTGAGTTGGACGAAGGCTCTGGTAATAGCCTCTCCAATACTCTGTTCCGCTACCAAGCGTTCCAGGTTTCCCCAAAGAAGGCGAGAAAAACGATCTTCCCACCACATCGAACCTACATTTGATAACAACAACAACAAGAGTCAGTAAAACACCGAAAACAACAAATCAAATCAAAATCGAACGAACCAAACAACGAACACGCATGAATAAAAAAATAATCATAAACCCTACCTTTCAGATGGTGTAGCACGCAGAACAACATCAAGAGCCTGAATAGTTTCATAAGGACAATCCAACTGACGACGCCTGAGAAACTGAACGAGGTGCTGAAGGTCAGTCCTGGAAGCAAACCTGATGGTGACCCTAAACTCACGTTCACGTTTTTTCCTAATTCCAAGAGAAGCAGATAACCAGCAATTAATCAAATATTAATCATATATTATTATTACATTAATAATAATAATCACTAATTATAATGACAAGAAAAATATTAATGACACGATTTAAAAAATAAAAAATAAAACACCTAGCAGGCGCGGAAGAAGACGAGCCTGGTTCATCTTCGTCCTTCAGCACGATCACAAAATCCTTCGATTCGAAGGGCAAGGATCCAGCGGTGAAAAGACTCTTTCGCCCATCGTAGGCCGGTAAGCGATTTCCAAGAACCTTTTCACAGTGCGCTTGGACAAGCAGAGTCATAACTTCTCGGGAAACCTTCTTCGACTTAATCTCGGGATTGATAGAGACCTATTCATAGAATAAACTCATTCAGAAACATTATCTCAGTGCTTCTTCTCAATTGCACTCTTAAAAAAGTCAAACAAACAACACTACATTAACATTCAAACCAGAAAATCAAAGTCAAAATAAACTATAAAAATTAAATAAAATGATGAAATCGTTAGAATGAAATGCATGAGTTCGGTTGTTGAGATTACGAACGTCATAATGAAATAGATCTTGTTCAGCGACTTGGACTTGGAAATGATTCGCTCGAACTTTGATTTTCCTCCCTACAAGACCGAACCCTGGCCGTTCACTGAACCTCACCGCCTTCGTCGACGACGGCGCCGACGGTTGTAATGTGAGTTGCTTTTCGACCGCTGAAGTGAGAGATTCCGCCGCCGGAGACGGCCACGCGGCACGAACAGGTGCGGCGCTTGAAGGAACGCCGATGGTGGAAACCGGAGGAGGAGCGGATGGTGCATTCACTGGAGAAGGAGCGGGAACTGAGGAGGATTCTCCGAGGCCACGGCCACGGCCGCGTCCTCTTCCGGCGGGAGAAGGTGCCGCGGACTGTGGTGCTGGACGGCGTGAATCTGGTAGTTGTTTAGAGCCACCGCGACGAGACATTTTAGAGAAAGAAAGAGGATTTGAGAGAGAGAATATTTGTTTACGGTAAGAGCGAAGGAAGTGTGGTGTGCGTGAGTGGGGAGAGAGTAGTGGCCTTATAAGTAGGAAACGTACTGGTGCTTGTATTGCAGCGAAGGTAAATGTTTTCCAATGGAAGGAAAAGAAAGAAAGACAGAAGAGCAACAGACAGGTAAATGAATTTCAAAAGTTGTCCTTGTTTTTATTTTTTTTCTTGTTTTTCCATTTTTTTATTTACTGCTAGTAGTAACCGTACAATGAGTGGTGATTAGTGATTATCGTGCACTCCATTTTGGGTAATGTGGTGAAAATAAAAGGAAAATATGAGATGATAATAATAAAATAAAAAAAGATATAATAAAAATAGAATAGAAATGAAATGGAAGAAAAAATTTATTGAATGATTATAATTATTCAAAATGGTAGTAATGCTGTATTTTGAGAAAGGTGTATGAGAAAAAATTATCATTTTTAAAAAAAGAATAAAAGATATAAAAAATTACTTGTAAATTATAATTTAATTTTATTTCCTTCTTTCTACTAGTATTTTGTTTTTATCCTATATAAACACAGGAGTAATAAATAAGGTAGCGTTTCACAAGATTTTTAATGGTTAAAAGAAAACAAATGTATTGACAATAATGAAAATAATGAAGTAATTGCTGGGCATTTAATGTGATAAATAAAAAAATGTATTTTTTTTAATTATGAGTTCTATAAATCTATTACCATTAAATATTTTTCTAGATTAATGATCATAAATATTCTAAAATATTAAATGTGCTAAATAATAATATTTTATTATTTAGTAAAAATATAATTAAAATATACTGATTATCTTTGAAAGTTTGAAAGCATGGAATGTTACACATAGAAAGATTGACTTTGGTAATGATTGTTTTTAAAAAATAATATTATTTAAAATTAATTTAATTAGTGATTGTTGTAAAAAAAGATACGTACTCCAAAATTAGTCATGTATTTAGATTCCTTAATTATAAAGTAATGTTTGAATAAAAATCTATTTCCAACATTAGCACACTAAAAATATAGGTACAACATTGGATTTGTTGGAATTACTAAAAAAAATACTAGTAATTTGTTATGAATATAGAGTAACTATAAATGTACCGTTTGCAAAAATAAATTACTACTACCAGTAAGAAAATTTACAATGAAATTTTGGAATTCCAACATCAATTCAATGATTACTTGTGTAAGTAACTTCAGCTGAATTAACAATAATTGTTTAATTAATGGCAATTTTAATAAGGTGCAAGGAACCTTCTCTTCTACGAAAAATTGACCTTTTGATAAACGATTGGACCAATTTTTTTATTTAATATGATTATTCTTTTTATTATCAATACTTATGTCTTTAAATCAGCATTGACTACCATTTTCTTTTGATAGAAGATGAAGTGAAACCAGTAATAAAAAAAAGTCAAACTGATATTAAAAAAAGCAAGAATCAATGTGATCATGGATGGATCTATATTGTCATCCATGAGAGTAATTGCCCACTAAGTAAATCTTTTTACTTAAATATATTAAATAATTAGTGTTTCTGCTCCATAGGAAAATAAATGTTGCTCCACAAAATAATTTTTTTGTAAAAAAATATAAAAAATTATAAAAGAGAAAAGAGAAAACAAATTAATACTAAATTTATCCAATTTATTCTTTTAAATTTGTACAAACTTAAATATTTTGGTTTTTTAGCATGAAATTGTATATTTTATAAAAGTTAATATAGACTATTTTTTTTGCCCCCACTAAATAAATTTTTGGGATCCACCAGTGAATGTGATGCACTTATTTTCAATTTGCTAATGTAATAACTCGTATTTTGTACAGATTGTAGGTTTACAATTTATAAAAATGTATATTATTATAATTTTTAATATATTTGTAAAATATTTTTTTATTTTAAATATATATTTATATATGTCTCTATGCGTGTCTGGACATATGTGTATGTCTGTGGTGTGCATGAGTGTGCATATACTTGTAAGTATATTCATAGGTATCTATTAAAAAAGTTAAAAGAAAAATAATTAAATTAAAAACAAAAAAAATATGGGAAAACACATGTAAAACTAGAAATATAAACTTTAGAAAGTAATGAAAAAATGCAAAATGAAATAAACCGAACAAAAGGAAGAAGGATAAAAGTTAGATGGTAGAAAGAGGAAAGGAAACAAAATGCAAGTGGATCGCTTACCCAAGATCTCTAGAACACTCATAAATATCATATATGTGCATGACCTAGTACTGCAGTACAACAATAACAACAAAGATTGTGGGGGTGTTTTGTGACTGGTAGATCACTATCACACACTCGCTAAGTATTTTTGATTCATATAACTTTCTACACCAAGTAGATTGTGTGTTAAATTCTATCGATCTAAATCTGGTTTATATAGCTTGTTATACTAGGTCCGATGCATTACACATCATGTTAACCTATGAATTTTCTTTCATTTATTAAATGTAATTTGTTTTTTTGAAACACGTGGGAGATTGTTGTAATTTTAATGTTTATTTAAAAGAATTTGTTTTTGTTTAATTAAAGAATATTATAAAGTATTTATAACTCTCAATCTCTTCATCTCATGTTTTCTTTATATTGGTTTAATGCTCATTTGACTTTTTCAAATTCTTGGTTGATGATTTAACATTAAAATGATGGTCAAATGCAATTTTGATAACATAATTTGTTTTCGAACTTTTGAGATTTCGTTAGCTAACAATATTTGCTTTGAAAATAATAAATTGATAATATCTTTCAATTGTGATGTTACCGTATATTTGTTTAAGGTAAAAAAATTGATTGATTGATATTGTTTGCTTCTCCAATTTACTTCAATTAATCTCTCTCCCTCTTTATTCTTGGGTTGTTTATCTTTGCTGTAACCTTAACTCCGCTAAGACCTTCACGTTGTATCGTAAGAGGTTTGCGTGGAACACCACAAATAAACCTTTTAGGTCAATGACTGTCATGCCTCAAGAGTTCAACTGCATTTTTCGACTTCAACGACATCACTCATGAGTGTAGTATGGATACCCCCAAGTATTTTTTCAATGTTTGTCGTGAGAGTGTAGTTTGACAAATCCATAAAAAAATTGGATAAAACGAGGTTGACATTCTTTTATATGCACAGTTTAATCTTTTTAATATTTTCTACCTCTCATGAAGCAACACAAAAAAAGATAATTTTGCTAATTCTACTATACCAACATGGTGTTTAGAAAAATTTGTTTTGTATGAAGTGAAATAAAATAAAAAATCTTTAAAACTTACACCTATATTTTATAAAACTTATACATTGTATACTGATTTTAGAAATATAAAACTATTTTCAAAAAGATAAAGTGTTATTATTAAGAAAAAGGGTTTAATAGATATAACTTCTTATTGTAAACAAAAATTTTATAACAATGTGTGTAAAGTTTACCTATAATAAAAATTAAGGCATGAACATTTATTAAAATGTTCAATTAATATTTCTAATACAATAGTTTAAATAATTTTAATTAAAATACTTTTATATAATATATATTTTCAAAATTATTATATATGATAATTTTTAACCTGTATAATAATTGTAAGAAAATTATAGTATTAACATTATTTTTAATTACTAATTGATAATATTAAATTTTAGCATTCACAAATACATAAAAATGACTATAATTCTTTCAAAGTTGCAATGAAACGTATGTAAATGAAGGAAAAAAAACGATAATCAGAGATAAAATTATAAAAGAAAACAATAATATTGCTACAATAACAGATAATTTTGTAAGGAAAAAAAATGGAAAGGAAAACTTTTAATTTGAATAACCGTACTTGTCCAGGGAAATGGAAGCGTCCTTCAGAAGTTTTATGGTCACACACGTTTCGCTAACACGTGTGTGAAAAACATATTAACATTGGAATGACCATCAGTCATTCTCGCTGCGTAGGCGGCGTTGCAGAATCTCTCACTTCCCTTCCATTGTGCCATCATGCCATGCCATGTGTTCATTAATTACAAATCTTGGTGGACCCTACACCTCTTTTTTTATTTTATTTCTATCGTATAATTTTTTACGTTTTATTTTTTATATCTCATTTTAAGATAATTTTGTCATCGTATTAGTATTTATTAAAATTATCAATTTATCCTTTTATAATTTATTTCTTTTTTATCTGTCTTCTTTATCTTCAAATTCACCTAAAATAAAATGAATAGACGGTTATATTTTTTCAAAAATATTATTCCAATTCCAAAGAAAAAACCATCATCCAGTTTTGGTATATTCTACGTTCCGTACTATTCCAAACTTTTCAATAGGGAAGCTTCGTACGTATATCTGACGTGTTTGGACGAAAGAAGAAAAAGAGAGAGGAAAAAATGGATAAAATATTTACACTTTATTGAAATAAAAATAAAAACAATTTTTTTCTTCTGTTGTTCAATTCAAATTTCAAAGCCTCTGAACCAAATACTAGTGATGAGTTTGTTAGAGAAAAAAATAGAAAAAAAGAAGAAGAATTGTTTTAATTAATTAATTTTATTTTAATTTAAAGATTTTTTCTCTTTTATTCTTTTATCTTTTCTCCAACCAAACAACCCTTAGAATATTGAGTGGTTATATAAAGTTTGTGTCATATTCGAAGGTTGAATATTGAGTAAAAATATAGTATTCGTTGATGTGCCATATGTTACGCGTCCGTACAGTCGTCTCCTTGCGAGTTGCGGGTCCGTACAGTCGTCTCCTTACGAGGGAAGTTAAGGTTGGTTTCTAGAAAGTTCGGGGAGAGAGGGGGAGAGAGAGCGTTACCATTTTATTTACTTCTGCGAAGGCAGTTGGAAGGTGACCAGAAAGTAGTGTGAAAGTGTGAACGATTACTGATGCTATTACATCATCACGCTTCCTTTCTCCTTTTTTCTTTTTTCAATCTTTTCTTGGAAACTTGGAATAAGTATAATTCATACTTTTACTTTCTCGTGTTTCTAAGATTAAATTTTTTATAATTTATAATAATAAATTTATCTTAAAGTCATATATTTTTAAAAATTATTATTGTTATTAATATTTTTTATTTTCTAATTTTTTAGAAATATATTTTTTCTTTTAATGAAAAATATTTATAATTTAAAAATATTTAATGTAAAAATATTATAAATTAAATCTTATAAAAATATTATTTCAAACTTAGGTTTTAGAGAGAAATAAAGGAAAATTTCTATACATTAACATCAATAATACATTTAACTCAAATTAATTAGCTTAACTATAAATAAGTTGAATAATAAATACGATATTGAAAAAAAGAAGTATTCCTATGCTTAAAAGTCAAAATAGAGTAGTTTTTTTTAACAATAAAATAGAGTAGACTGAAAAGCGAAAAACAACGAAATAAATTATAAATGATGTGTTAGGAAAATAAAAAATACTATATAAAATATTTTACTGGAATTAAAAACTATATCGATTCAAGGATTTTTATATTTTCCTGCTAGTTTGTTGCATTCCACTTCAATTTCCTTATTTTTTTGAGATATTAGTTAAAGAATGTTAAAATATGTTTATTATAATTTTTAACACACTCTTTTTTTATAAATTTATTATTTCTCTATCTCTCTCCGCTAAAAAACTCAAATAATATATTTTAAATAAATAATTATCAATTTTTGATTGTTTGTAAATTATTTATCAATATGAGGCATTCAAACACGCCCAAATTAAGTGTGACACCCCCTGGGTTACACCCAAATTGGGCATATCTCCCTCGTTGTGTCACTGTCACGTTGCAAGAATTGGTGATATATATAAACTTCAAACGGTCATAACTTCTGATAGAAATGTCTGATTGAAGTGTACGATATCTCAAAACGCTCAAAATTCATAGAAGAAGGCCTAAATAAATTTGGGAAGGGGATTTGGTCCACTATTTTTTTCCAAAAAGTCTCTAAGTGTCTCAACATTAGGATTTAGGATTCAATCATCCAAAAATTTTCTTTTTGTTTACTTTTTTAATTATTTAACTAGTTAATTTAATGCTATTTTTTTAATTACTTCTCTTAATTTCGAGCGTTTTGACATATCGTACCCTTCGATCAGACATATCTATCAAAAGTTATGACCGTTTGAAGGATATGTCGTACGCCTAATTTGGGCTAATTTTTTTTATAATTTATTGTTTTTATAACTGAAATCCATAAAAATGGTATCTATTTTAATTTTACGAAGCATTACTTTTTATGAAAATAACTTGTGTCTAGATATACTTTTTGAGTTTTTGATTTTGGTTCAATTTTTTTAAAAATTTTAGTTAAAATTCAATTTAATATGTTCAAACTCATTATTGTATATAATAAAATATGTATATAATTTTTAATTCACCCATGATTTTTTAAGTTGATGTTTTTATTTTTACATCTTAACGTCTGCAAAAAAATAAGCCAAAATTATGCATACGATATGTCCTTCAAACAGTCATAACTTTTGATAGAAATGTCTGATCGAGGTGTACGATATGTCAAAATGCTCGAAATTAAAAGAAGTAATTAAAAAAATAAAATAGCATTAAATTAACTAATTAAATAATTAAAAAAGTAAACAAAAAGAAATTTTTTGGATGATTGAATCCTAAATCCTAATTTTGAGACACTTAGAGACATTTTTTTAGAAAAAATAGTTGACCAAATCTCCTTCACGAATTTGCTGAGACCTTATTTTCTGAATTTCAAGCGTTTTAACATATCGTACCCTCAATCGGACATTTCTATCAAAGTTATAACTGTTTGAAGTTTATATACACCATCAATTCTTGCAACATGACACATGACACAATAGGGAAAAACACATCCAATTTGAGCATGTTTGATAGTCTCATATTGATAAATAGTTTACAAACAACTCCAAATTAATAATTAATTATTTAAAATGTATTATTTGATTTTTTTTCCAATCTCTCTATATGTATTCCTTTGTTTATCAACAAGTGCCTTTTTAAAACGCTTATGGAACAAAAAAAGTAATTTGGTCAAAAGCGTAGCAGGCAGACATGCAAGAAAAGAAAAGATTCTTGTATCAGTTGTATGATCTACTTTACTCGTCCATTCCTTATCCATGTGGATAAACGCGTGAGCTAATAAATACCAAAAGTTGTATTTATTCAGAATACGAGTTAACTGGCTTTATGCTTGTTTGGGTTTCATATACATTTTATGATTTTTATCTTTTATTTTATGATTTTATTAATTTAGAAGATGTATTGAATTGTGATTTTTAATGACTATTTTTACATAAAATAATTTTGTAAATTTTAAAAGAAAATGTAAGAATATTATAATTTATCAAAATTTTTTAAAAACTTTTATAATTAAGATTCTGAAGTTTGAATTTTAATAAATTTTATATCGGACAAATTTAAAATATTTAAAAAGAATTTATAGAATTATAAATTTTGAAAGAATTTTTTAAATTTTTAAAAAAATTCAAAATTAAAAGAATTAATGTAAAAGATAATAACAAAGTGATATATTTTTTTTAGAAAAAAGAGAGTAAAATCAGTAATCTTTTTCAAACTTCACGGTCCTCAGGCCATCCTTTAATATATATATATATATATATATATAATTGATCTTTAAAGGTTTGGTAGCAACTTTATTTATTTATTTGGATTCTGGGGTTCGATTCACAAAATAATTGGTCAGGCAATAACCCAACATGTATAAGGAAATTTGTATTTTGATTGAAGAATGGAATCATAGGCATGCACAATACAATTAATATTGATTCAGTGTAATTTGCTGAGCTAGCCTATTATAGCAAAACAAAAGGAACAAGGCAAAGAAAAGCTAAATTTGGAAAACAATATGGGTTTTGACTTCTGATTGACGAACATGCAAGCTGCAGGACTCAGAGACACAACGGTCAACAGATCGGAGGAGTTTGAATTTTGAAAAAAGTGCCATGAAACTTTTTTTTACCTTAATTTGAACCACCACCATATATGAAAGCTTCATGGTTCATAGGTATGAAACCATAATTAATATGAGATTTTGTTCTTAATTTGTTCCTTTATTATTCCTATATCACTATGTTTACTTACTCTTTTTTTTATACTTTACTAAATGTGATGTTGTGCGTTCTTCTATTTGTTTTGCCATACAATTTGCTTGAAAATGCTAGCTAGGTTAATTGCAAATGCTTGATTCTGGCGTTCTAGCTAAAGCCAATTGATAATATCATAATAACGTTGCCTATACTATGTGAACTGTTAATTTTGTGAAGCCCAAATCTATATAGCTGGCCCATTTTGCTTTATACGTTTCTGTTGCTCTTTAAGTGAAACGGTGCACTTTAGCTTTTAACCTAGAATATATAAACTTCTTTTATCACCAAAGGCTAGTGTGTAGCAGCGTGTTTGTGCCTTTTCATTTTTTCAGCCTTTTAGTTTTCAGTTTTTCCTCTCTCTCTGGAAGCTTCTCACCGTGGGTGTGTGGGTGTGCCTTTTCTCTTCCCGTTTTGCTTTCTTTCTCTGTTTTGGTTCTGTGACCTAGCTCTGCTAAGGTTTGGTGTTTCTTGTTAAAACCTTGAGCTTGGTCTGTTAAACAGAGTGATGATTGCTGTGTAGGTCTTGGTTGTTACTTGTATTGTGTTGCAGGTGGAGTTCTGACTCTTTCTTCGTTAAAAGCAGCTTGTATGTGTTTAAAGTGTGCGTGTGTAGCGAAGAGTAAGGAAGCCTAAAGAAGGTTCTTGTGTTTTCTGGTTAAACACGTTTCTTGCAGGTTACTTTGGTTTCTTGTGTATCTTCTTTGTATTTTGTTTCTTCCTTGTATTTCTTGAGGCCTTGGTTCATGGGATTTGATATATGCTCATGTATAGCTTGAGAAGTGTACTCGTGTAACTTTTCTTGTTGCCGTAGTGTTAATTAAAGAATTTACAGGTTATTTGTAGTTGGATATAGATAATAAGGATTTATCTTAGTTAGTTATTGAACCAAGTAAAATACTTGTGTATTTCTTTCTCTTTTAATTTTTGCTTCCGCTGATTTTAGTTTAAGATTGGGTGCTAAAACTCTAACATGAACAATGGGAACTGAACCAAACCTAAAAGAGCAAGAGATTGTGATATTTGCTTGACTCACAACTCGGATCCTGACCTCCGTAAAAAAGACTCTCTTCGTTGTTTTGACCTAGAACAGGTGCATGCATGCATGGCATCAGAAAGAAGTAAAAGCAAAATGATAATAGTATATACTGTTATTCTTCCAAAAAGAGCTAAAACATACATATGCTAGTGAAGGTGTATGCCAAGCTTACGCTAATTAATGTTCAGCAGTAGGGGTCTTTTCCCGCTTCCAAAAACAAGAGATTGAAAAGTGAGGTAAGTAATACCCAGGTTGCAGTGTAAAAGGATGATATATGTAACTTTGGTGTGTTTGTTTATTGCTTTTATCACCATTCGAATTTGTTTTTTATAACCAGACTTTACAGTTTACACATACACAAAAAAGTAAAAGAAAATGATAAATAATCAAATTCATCATACAAAGTGTAAGGTGGTAATAAATTTATTTATGGAATATAAAAAATATAAATTTAATTTCTAAATGTGTATATATTTAACAAATTAGTTATACCATTAAATTTGTGAAATTATTTTATTATTAAATTGTAATGTTTAAAAATTAATAAGTTATATTTTTAGGTGGATTTGGACGACGTTTTTGATAATCTGAATAAAAGATTTATGCGTAGAATTAATACACACGAAGTTAACGAGGCTTTAAAGAAGATGAAGAATAATAAATGAGACATGATGACGTCCCTATTGACGTGTAGAGAACGTTTTTGATAATAAAATGGTTGACCAATCTTTTTAATAGAATTCTTCAAACAATTAAGATGTCTGATGTTTGGAGGAAAAGTATGATTGTGCTTATTTACAAAAACAAGGGGGATATCCATAATTATTCAAACTATAGAGGCATCAAACTTATGAGCCATACTATGAAGTTGTGGGAGAGAGTTATATAATATCGCCTAAGGAGGGAGACCAAGGTGTCCGTAAATCAATTTGGATTTATGTCAGGAAGATATACCTTGAAAGCTATTTTTTTTATGAGACAATTAATGGAAAGGTATAGGGAAAAGAAAAAAGACTTACATATGATGTTCATAGATCTTGAGAAAGCATATGATAGAGTTTCCAAAAAAAGTCTTATGGTGGACTCTTGAGAAGAAAAATGTAGCATTAAAGTATATTAATGTTATCAAGGATATGTATGATGGGCCACAACATGTGTGAACGCTTGTAATGGAACATCAAGGCATTTCTCTATCATGATAGGTGTCCACCAAGGTTCAGCTCTTAGTCCTTATCTATTTGCCTTAGTGATGAATGAACTAATGAAAGATATTCAAGAGGAAGTGCCGTGGTGTATGTTTTTTGCAGATGATATCGTAAATTATTGATGAGACCAAAGATGGTGTTAATAGGAAATTGGAACTCTGGAGAAACACTTTGGAGTTTAAAGGATTCACGATAAGCAAGAGCAAGACGCAGTATATGAAGTGTGAGTTTTCTCGGGGAAGATATGGTGATCAAGACACGGTGCATCTACTTGGTCAAGAGGTACCCAAAAAAGATGTTTTTAGATACTTAGGATCAATATTGCAAAAAGGTGATGAGATTGATGAAGATGTAAATCATAGAATTAAAGCTGAGTAGATGAAATGGCGGAGTGCATCATGATTTTTGTGTGATTGCAAAATTCTCCTTAAGTTAAAAGGAAAATTCTATAGAACAACTTTAAGACCAACAATATTATATGAAGTAGAATGTTGGCCAGCACAGCGGCAACATGAGCATAAAATAAGGGTAGCAAAAATGAGGATGTTAAGGTGAATGTGTGGATATATGAAGATGGATAAGATAAGAAATGAGGATATTCGACGAAAGGTATCAGTGGTACCGGTATGTGAAAAGATGAGGGAGCATAGATTGAGGTGGTTTGGACAAGTTATGAGACGACCACTAGATGCTCCCATAAGAACAAGAGTTTGTTATCAGGAGTTCGACACAAAGAGAGGTAAAGGTCGACTGAAACTTACCTGGGGAAAGGTAGTGAAACAAGACCTAATGAAGTGAGATATAGATTGGTGGACGGTATGTCTTAGAACGGAGTGGAGAAAAGCTATAAGCTTGGTGGATAGTTAAACTCATTAGTAGTTCTATGTTCCAGTTGTTTCCCTTGTCTTAGTTCATTTCCTCTTCTTTTCTCTCCTTTTATTTTATTTTAGCTTATTTTTTCTCTATTTTGTTTTATCTTCAATTTATTATTTGGTTCATCTACCACCGACCTCAATTAACTTGGGTTAAAGATGCTGTTGATATTGATATTTTTTAGGACCAATTTGAATTGTAAATTTTAGGGACCAATTTATTATTAAAATTATTGCATAATTAATTTATTGCACTTTTTATACATTTAATAACTAAATTTAGTTTTTTTTATTTAAAAACTAATTTATCAATGCTTTACACTTCTATGAAAAATTTGAGTATTTATCTAAAAAAATAACTTTGATATACATATTTTGTATTGCCCTTTTAGTTTTCCTTTTTATATAAATTACACCTATCTTTTCTGTAAACTTAAGTTAAATAAAACTATTATGTATATTTAACATAATTATATATTTAAGATTTGAAGTCCCAATCTTAAGTGGTGTCAATTGACATGAGAAGTTCTGGGCTATATACATATTTTTTATATCGGGATGACCATATATACTATAATACATTGTTTGGTGTATTTTAGGTCATTAAGGTTACTAATTTAATTTCCGCATGGGCATTATGAAATATGTAATGCCATGTAACTTTTGTTGCACACATGGCAGGCTTGGCAGCAGGGAGAATGAAACCTTTGAGGGTAAAATGGAGAAGAAAGTGGAACAGTCCAAGAGTAAATTGGAGAAGGAAATGTGTACATTAAAAAGGGGATATTATTAATAGGTGACGTGTGAACGACATGAGAAAAAGGTCGGTTTGAGGAGGAATAACAATTTAAGGTTAAGAAAAAAGTAATTCTTGGACATCTTTAAGTTATTTATAATTTGAGAAAGAAAGAAAAAACAAGGGATTGATTTAATTAATGATATAGTGTGATAGAAAGAAAAAATGATTATTGATTGAATTTTTGAAAATTTTAACTGTCAAAATATAATCACCCAGAAAAGAAAATGTGTAAAATATTATTGATGCATGATATTATAATTTTTAATTTTACGTGGTTCAGGTTTTTTCTGTTTTGCTGTTCGTTTGTTGCACTTCACTTCCCATTCCCTTATTTTCTCCTCTATGATATACTTATATTTTAAGATACTAAAAAAATATGAAAAAATGTTATTAGTATACGTTATCATAATTTGTAATTAACTTTCAATGTAGTTTTTAATAAATGTATTCATTTCTTTCATTACCTAATGCTTTAAACACGAATCCAACTGAAGCAAAAACGTTAAGTCAAGGGCCTACGAGGCCCACGTGCAAGAAATGGGCCTTATATGATATGAGCTTTACACGTGGATAAAAAATATCACTGGATAAATGCTTCTGAGCAAAATGCCATTGTTTTTATCCGCAAATGCCAAACTTTGTATTGAATTGATATTCCATTATATTTATTTTTTGGCATCCACCTCCTCCCCCCCCCCCCCCCCAAATGGGTTAATTGGTATGCTTGTTTGGATTTCATATACATTTTGTCTATTTTTTTATTAATTTTAAAAAATGAAAGGACAATTATTCATGTATTATTTTTTAATTAAAATTAGAATTTAATTTTGCTAATTAACCCTAATATTTCACGCTGATTTTTACTGTGCATGTTATCAAAATGAAGTTTCTATTTTAATTAAAATATAATTCCAAAACCTCTTAAGGAATTGTACATAAATTTTCTTTTTAAATAATTGTATAATAAGTTATGTAAGAATAAATATTTGGTTTAATTATATTTTTAGTTCTTAACAATAATTCAGACCCTGTGGGAGTAACACTTGTGAATAGTGCAGAATTATGGAATGCGTTTTTTTTTATTATATATGGTCTAACCTATTGTAAATGGCTTACAGTTATGGAATGCGTTCTTTTAAAAATAAAAATAAAAAAATCATTCAGAACCTGCGGGAGTAACACTTGTTAATAAGAATTTTATTGACATTTGGTTCTGGTTGTTTTGTATTTTGATAGAATAAATTATTAAAAAATTAAAGAAAATAAAAAAACATGCTTTGATGAATAAATTATCAAAAAATTAATATTAATTTGATTGAATGTGGAAATCCAATTTGTCACAAGAAAGACACATAATTCTACTAGAATGAGTGAATGATTTAACTTCCCCAGCATTTAATTAAAAATTAGGAGAATCAAGTGACATGATTTCATCAAATATGGTGATGCATTAATGTGTCAAGTGAAGATTCGATTAAATATAATAAAATATTTTAATTAAACTTTTAAAAAATGTACAATTTTAGAGTTCAATTTTTTACATAAGGATAATATCAAATTCATTTAATCTTGTATCAAATTTTTGTGTCAACAACAAGTCACGAATTGTGAGTGAGATTAGTTTATAATCCAATAAATTTGAAAATATCCGTATTCCCTAATCCAGGAAAAAATATCAAATTGAATTCAACAATTTACTATTTACAATCAATAACTAAGTTCGTTTCCATCAAATTCTATGATTTAAAATTTACTAACAATATTTTAATGCTTCGTAAGTAGAAGAGTATAGAGTTAAGTAGAAATATAGCATGTTTTCATTTGTCATACAATAAAATGATAATTGTGAACTATCTGAAACTTGTTATGATGCATCCTTATATTAAGTAGAGAGGTTCTCAGGAATATGATGGATCATCGTTCACGGCTGAGGTGTGGTATGTGGGGTGTGGTTGTTAGTGGCTAATGGTGGAACGAATGTGATTCTCCAGTCCTACAGCTGTAAGGTGTTCACCTCAAAATTAATGCTTGTTCGTTCTACTTCCCATCCTCTTACCAAAATTGTGGAGCGAGTGCAGCAAGGATCAACTGCACTGCAGGAACTGTGCCAGACATGTTATATTGGCGAACTCAGCTACCTGAAACTTTGATGTACTTTTCCAGCCTTTCTATTTGCCACCTTAAAGAATTTTAATTATCACGATTGTCAATTTTTATTTTTTTTTGTTATTGTTGTTGTTGCTGCTGAAAACAAGATTTTGGCCAAGTCTTCTCCATATGCAAATGGAGGTCTGCCCTCTCAAGTATTTCTTTAGCATTCTCCACCCTCGATTCTCACATTTTTTCTTATATTTCTTTTTAAGTTTTTAAAATAAAAAATATCTATAACAAATAACATGATTTAATTAAAAAAAAGATACGTACTACAAGAGAAATGAAAAATCATCACTCAACCAGCTAGTCATTTTTTCATCATTTATCATAAAGCCAAAGGAACCTGGCATTTCAAGTAGAAGGGGTAAGGCTGGATTACTCGATTTTAATGAGAATATGCCGCAAGCCATCAAGACAGCGTAAAAAAAATAGGGACGCATGATTATATTGATAAAAAAAAATGATAACAAAAGAAACCACACATGCTCGTCGTGCATGGAACTATGAACTAAAACATTAACCATGCAAACACAAACTGTGGACACATACAAAAACACACTCAACTAGCAGCAGTAGTACACAATATACAACGCATACGACGACCACCCGACTTGGCTTCTTCATCGTCATCACTAGCATCGTCCTCATAACCATTGTAATCATCATACATTTCCGCCTCTAGGGACGTGGCTTGGACCTCTTTCTTGTTACTACTAGTGTAAGACGAATCCATGAGACAAGTTGTGTGATAACCATGACAGCAAAAGAAAACAATGACCGATACATTCTGTATAGAAAACGGATCAAAACATATACAACATCTTCCACCTCCCCTAGTCTTTGACTTCACCTCCACAGTTCTCAGACTTGGAGATTTGTCAAATACCTGAGAAGCACGAGTATCACTCATTTTAACCCGCGGCTCATCTTCTTCATTACCTAAAGAAATTCCATGCCTTGCCTCTTTGTAAAACTTAATTAAAAGATTGACACAGTCCGCCTATTTCAATGACAAGAAGTCAGTGGGATATTTTGCTGTACCAAATTAATGAGATTTAAGAATTTGCTCTCCTAAGGAAGCGCCAGGGGGAAGGGAAAAGAGAAAAACACCTTAAGAATATCATTGCATCCATGTCTTAGTGATGTTTCAGTCCTGTAGTCAGTGATAATCTTAACCAGCCGATCCCGGAGCCTGTAGAAAAGCAGAGAAATTAGACTTGGTGAAAATGATGCTTAATGAATATATCTCTGGAACTTGAGGCCAACCCAAATACAAAAAAAAAAATCGAATACAATCTATGATTTCATAATATAATTTACATTCTGTTAAATCACATTTATTACTTACCGAGGTATTTCCAACCCATTAGGAACCTTATTTACAATATAAAGGGGATCAAGATTTCCAACTGTGTGCTCCAATAATATGCCCACCTGTTAATTACAAGAATCAAGTTAAAAACAGCTTGAGAAATAGCAGGTATGCAAAATAATAGAATACCGGGCCAGTTATTTTTCTCTTCTTTTTTCGGTTTCTAGAACAGAGTTGTAAAAATTAGATCAATAAAAATAAATTTTAGTGTAGAAGGTTTACAACTTTTGAATAAAAAAAAATATATATATATCCAGAATTTGTTTTCTCGAATTAGATTATCTTTTTTATTCTAAAACTATATAAAGTATTAATTACAAAAGGAGCTAATCTTTACAGGGTTAATTTGTAATAACTAATCCTACACATTATACACAAGCTTAAATCTAACACATCATATATGTGCAGTAAAGCATTTTATTCTAACACATTGATTTCACATCATCTGTCAAAAAAAATTAGCTATCATGATTATACCATTTCAGGTTTGTGAAGGCATTGCTTGATTAATTCTTCCCAAAGTTCATCATCATGCTGCATGGTGACAAACTCTACTGCCTGCAAAAAATTATGACCACTTCAAACTTAAAATCACCATAGTTCTGATTCACAAGTTAGATGTTTGTTGAAACCAAAACCCAATTCAACTGAAAAAAATAATGTACCTCCTCTATATCCCCCAATTTGTTAATAATAACAGCTAGGGCTTGTTTTGAGTTTCCCATCCTTCCTAGGATGAAGACTTGCTCCCTCAATAGGTCTCTTTTAATGCAAATTTCATAAGCCTGAAAAACAACTTTGAGAATTTGATTCACAGGCATGTTGTGCATATAACTGTCAAAGTTAGTCAATGGTTCATCACCTTCTCAAGGGTGTAGTGTTGACTGCTACGGAGAAAAGGTAGCAGCATCTTTGGATCATAGTCCGCATAGAGTTCTACCTAAGCACATTAGACCAAAAACAAATTATATTAAGTGCCAGAAAAAAATCATTTAATCTCATTTACAAGCCATTCTTATTCATGTTTAGCAGCATAGGACAGATATCATGGCAACCAGGAAAAAACATGGGAGAAGAGTAGAGTAGTAGAGACTCAGCAATCAGCATTAATATGCTATTAGCTTAAAAGACTGAAATGCTGCAGCCGGAATACCAGAAAGATATGCATAACAAAAGTAGGGCAAATGGGTTATTACCTTAGACTATTTAAAGAAGATTGCAAGCACATATTTGCAATTGAAATAATAGCTAACAATTACAAATTAGTAAACCTAGATTGAATCAGAATACACAATTACCTAAAGATTCTAGTTCCAGGGTACACACACTGATTCTGTTCAAATATATCCTTTCTTATGTAAAGAAGATGGGACAGTTCCATGTTAGAGCAGTAAAACAATGTGTCCTTAAAAGCTAAAAACCCAAACCTAAGGATTCAACCACACATGACCGAACTCAAGGCGAGAGAAAATCTACTGCATCTATGATTGCATGTGAATAAATGTATAGGTACTGGATTTCTGGTAGATCAGAGTCTTAGTTATGAAATTTCAGTAAGGCTTTTCAATGTCAATCAAAATTTGTCTTGATAAAAAAAATTCTTGTTTTAACACTTGACATGATAATAAACATATAAAACCATTCACGTGTTTTTCACCTAATAGCTTAAGTGGTCGCACTCGCAGAGTTGATCCTAGTTACCCCCTTTTTCCTAATAAACTAATACAGCAACAACAACAACTAAAGTCTTTTTCCACTAAGTGGATTGGTTACATGGATCAAACACTATGTGCTTTATGATAAACCTAGCATTAACACAATCATATTGTCTCTATCCAAGTCATACAGATTTGTCAAAATTTTGAATTGGTTGTCAATTACATAACACAGACCTTTTCTTTTTTATTTGGGCTTGGGACCAGTTATGTAATAATTTTCATCAGGCACACGATAGGGAAAATTCTCCTAATATTATAATGTTAAATTTCAATTGACACAACCTAGTGCACAAGGCTCCACCAACTGGGGTCTGGCGGAGTCTTATGCCTGCAAGCAGAGAGACTGCTTTCAAGATTTGAAAACATGATCTCCAAATCACATGACTGCAAACTTACCATTTCACTTTCACCAAAGCTCATCCTCAAGGCCTCAACATAAAAAATCTCCAAATAATTTAATAAAATGTTAAACTTCAGCACAAAAAGTGTTCCTTTTCATTGTCCACCCAAAGGGCTCTAGAATGAGGGGATGTGTTAGTGTGTTACAGATATAATACTATTCTTGTGTATTCACTTAATAGCTTAACCTTCAGAGAGTTTTCAATTGACAAGACACTAGATAAACTTTGGAACAACTACACATTTAAAATGAGTGATGTATAACATTTGTCTCATCCAACCTGAAATATAAAGCGCCAAATGAAGCTTATACAATTGATAAAATTTGTTGATGTAGGATGAGGTCACAGAAAAACGAAGACTTTTATTCAAAATATTTCAAAGTGCAAGGCTGCAGAGTAATGTGCACATGATTAAACATTGAGGTATTTAGCTAAGCATTGGATCTTACATTTCCTTGTAAATTGTTTCATGTAGCTTTTTTGTCTTCGACCATAATCAATTAGACCAGAGTAGTCACTTAATGAAGTTTGTTACTTTATTTCTAAAAGAAAAACAAAGCCAGTAATGGCTCTGAGTATCTCAAAATGGCACACACATGGCTTTCATCAATTGTAAATACAGATTTACACCTTACATTCCAAAGCGAAGGAAGCTTGTAAAGGTGAAATGAAAGAAATAAAACCTACCTGCATATCATGGAAGTCTTTCCCAGCATGAGGATTCACTTCAAATAATGAGTGAAGATATAAATGTAAAAAATATCTACAATCACTCTTATCATCCGCATTTAGAAGTTGCTTCACAACTTCAGGTGGACTTATTAAGTCCCTATTCTGGATTAACAAAGGAACTGCACGCTTGCAGTCTAGCCTCATTAGTTGGACAACCTGAACAAGCAGAGATTAAACAAATAAGAGTCCAACGATATCATATATAAAGAAATGAAAACAGGTACAAACAGAATTGAGCTCATATACTACTTCGAAAAGAAAATCCAACAACTTTTCTCCTCTATAAACAAGTCAGAGAATGTTCAAATCTTAATCAACCAATTCTGCAAATCTGATATGGTACTTCGTCGATTCATCCATCTTGTATGCATTATCAAGGAGATATCAGATATGACAAACATGGACAACCAGATGAATTTACACATCATGTAACACTGCAGAGCTATATAAAAAACACACAATTCCAAGATTAATTTAACTTCTACGAAGTATAATTATACCTTTCCACGAATTGCATCGTGTAGGTTATGTTTATCAATAAACTCAAATACTTCTGGCTTCATAAGCTGAAAATTTCAGGAAAAAAAAAAAAAGGAAAGTGAATTAGCAGTTAAAACAAATAGACAATAGATTCTAGTACACAGCATGTGTACGACATTTAATTGATGTTGTTGCTGCCTGAATTTGAGAAAAATTTCTTCGAACACTTACATCAGCATACAACAAGAAGGCTTTCTCATATTGCTCATCGATTACATACAACTCTGCTAATGCCTAGCACAGAATAAGAACACGTTAATGTAAAGAGATGGTTAAAAGATTCAAAATGCAGGTATAATTAATCAGACTAACCTCCTTAAGTGAATCAGTCATGGATGAAGTATTTAGCTGAGGTTCAATGGCTGAAATTACTGGTAATGCAGAATAAATTACAGATGGCCAGGATTTTACAGTGGACAAGAGATCCTTATGAAAAGAAGGATTTGTAGCCAATGCAATGAGAGCAACCTGTAGAACCAAAAGCAACATAAAATATTTTTTATCCCAAGTCAGTTCATTACAGATACTAAGCAAACACATTAATTGTGACAGAGAACACTTTGTTTTAGCTAACCTCGTAAGCAGTATCACTTAGTCTGGGGTTTTCTGTACACATGTAAGGAACTAAAACAGGGAGTTGACGAAGATGTGCAAAGTGGAAAACCCATCTGTTGAAAGCAGTCCATTGAACACCCAATTACAAATCAGAACTCTATAACAGACTAATAAATAATGGCATGCCGTACCTCTCCCATGCTGAAGCTGATCCTCGAAGCAACTTGGGACACAAAGATGCTGCTTCACTGTATTTTCTTTCCACAATCAGATGATCAAGGTACCTAGATCCCACCTGCAAAGATAGTGGGAAAAATGAAAAACTTCTCACTAATCAAATGGACAAATTAACCTAGAAGGAAACAAAGCACATATACACACACAAAATACATCTTATACAGAGTAATTTTTTGTATAAAAAATAATTAATATTAATGAGAAGAAAAGTACAATAAGGGAGACTAGGAGTGGTTAAGGTATCCTAGAGAGTCAAGACTTGCAAATAACCAAATCGAAACAAACCTAATAAGTAAGTACCAATTGCAATTCACTATATAGGAAACTTCTATAAGTTTCATTTCATTTTTCTTTGAGCTTGCATCTTTAGCGTCTATATACAGTCTTATTGATAGCAAAATAAATGACAACAAATTAAAAGATTTCTTGAGAAACAAAATAGTTGAGGAGCTTTCACATACATACAATCAACATAAACAAGTGCCTCCATGTGCATACATGCATACCCTCATTCCAATTATGTCTACACATATACCCTTTATTCTGTAATTTTACACATCTAATTCCAATAAGCATAAAATCATTAGAAATTAGACTGAATTAGGATAAACTTAAATACCTCATCAAGTAGTTCACTCCGTCCCTGACCAGATTCAACCACAGCCAAAGCTTTTTCATGCCACCCATGCTGAAGAAGCCATGAAATATGATCTTCAGTATCCCTGATTATTAAAAACACATTAATTTTTCTACATTATCTAATTTAATTTTTTCATATCTGTCGAAAAACTTAGAACATAAACATGTCATTTTAAATGTATCAAAAAATTTCAGCAAAGTTTTTGAGTAAGTAATTTAAGCTAATGAACAGACTCCATTTTTTATTTAAATGATCTAGTTCCTTGTGACCACAACAGCATGCATTGAAGGGGCAATTAGGGGGAGGGGGAGTTAGATTTCCAATAAAAAATTGTAGAAGGATGAAGGATCTCACATAGATAAGAGCATGGTGCATTTTTTGCAGGCACTTCGAGACATCAATATATTTCTTTTTAGTAAAGATACCATCTTTTAATGCATAATAAACAAAAGGAAACATCATACGTTAAATATTCGTTAAAAACATGTTTTATCAATAACCCCCTCAATACTTTAAGGGCCACAAATCATACATAAATGCATCCAAAAAATTAGAACAGTACAATAGATAAAGAAATTGAAATCAACCTTGGTTTGGCAATAACTACATCCTTTAGAGATACAATGTAGTAAAGTGGTTCATCACCTGCAGCCCACTGACCCCCAGCATAACTGCTACCTACATTTGAATGAAAACAATATTATGCAGGACCATTCCATACATAAAAAATACATGTCAAGAAATAATATATTACTAAGGTGTATATTAGGAAGGAGCTCAGAGGATCCAGGTCTCTTGCAGAGGGAATGGTTGATTTAAAAGATTCAGGAGGCATAATCAAGGGAAATTAAGATCCCAAGGAGGGAATGGTAAATGTAATGGATTGGCAATCAAGGGGAATTCAGGAAGAGGGGGGGGATGATCTGTATGGATATAAAAAGAAAAGAGATGAGACGATGGAGGGGAAAGGAAAAAAGTGAAGAATGGGGGAAAGTGCAGAATCTCTTAAATACCATATGTCACCTATTTTCTGTTTCAATCCTTTGTCTCCTACTGTAAATCTAAATCCCCACCATGCAGGAATTTATATCACACTGATCAAATACAGCATATTCAACATAGCCGAATATGCTTCAAAACATCATAAACAACACAAACCAAATGTTAACCTGAGAAGGGAGCATGAGCAAGAGAATAGTCCTTTGCCCTGTAATGCTCGAACCCATGTACTGGCAGAGCATCTGTAGAAAGCTCATCATTATTCCATGTTACTATTCTTACTTCTGGTCTTTGTGCATTGCCCTGTTCAAGATTATTTTACTCACATTCAGAACAAAGTCAAATTTCTGAATTTTACGAGGACTAAATAAGTACAACCCCACCTCTCTTTCCCTTTATAATAATACACAAGATACATTTTAATTTTGGCAAATACCATATGAATTTCATTGGTTCCATACTTAAATTTTTTTGCTTCCATATCTAAATGCAATTGACATTATGCAGCTTGAGACTAGAGTTAATTATTCTCTAGAATCCCAATAAGGAATAGTACCCTCAAAAAAATCACAATGGTATATAACCTGAATGAGACATAAAGATCATGCTTGGTATAGCATTTTTCAGGGAAATAATCTTTTTTTTTCTTTCTTTTTCCAAAAGCTCTCTCCAGGAGCTGGTCAAAAATGATTTTTTCTCCAAAATAAATTGAACTAAACCAAACATGCAATAAATAATGTGCATGTGACATGCCTGTGAGTAATATATATGAAAATGTCTAATTTGAGGGAAGTAGCATAATACTGATCTGGTACTGTTGCTTATATAACATTGTGAAGCATCTAAATAATCCAAATGATCTAATTCATTGTTTGATCCTTCACAAAAATGCAATACTCCCTTTGGTCCTTTATATAAGAAACGAATAACTAATTCATCAAGACCAATAAAAGTAGGTAAGTTAATTTATTTTAATTAATAATATCATAAACTTAAATTTTATTCCAAAAAAACCCATAGAATTAAATGATTTAAATAGTGGTCTTATTTAATGGCATTACACATATCAAGGGATAATTTCTCCACAAATCAGTGTGGCTTATGTTGTTAATAGTCCAATAGACGCATCCACTTATATGGAGAATGAGTGGGCATCTCATTAATAGATTTGATACACTTGAATTAACAATTAATACACTTGAAAGCAGGTCCATGTTTGTTATAATTAAGACCAAAAGAATTGACTCATTTGTTTCTTATATAAAGGACCAAAGCGAGCAGTAAATAAATAAAATTTCCAACATGTCTAAGTATTATGGACCAGGAACTCAGGAAGTGACTACTTCAATTAAGATGCTTGGAGGAATTTCCCTTTACTTAAGTAAAAGACAGAAGAGTGAACCAAGAAAACAAGTTGTAGCATATAAAGGAAGGGGGGAGAGGGGGGGGGGGGGGGGAATTTACACTATTATAGGAGGTTAGCATGAAAAATTAAAGAATTTCATTTTATCATATGCAAGGAATATAAATACCTGCCGTGAAGGAGCAGTGCTACTAAAATCCTTATCTCCATCTTCTTCTCCAGGAATATATGCTAGAACAACCAAAGCATCACCAAAGGGAGCAAGTCCTGAGATGAAATAGCTGGTTTGAAAAGATGCCACAATATCCACCTGGGTCATACCAGACAAAGGAACTTGCCTGAATGACCCATTGGCTGCTTTTTGCTGATTTGTCCTAATTGAAGCAATTTTGACAGATTTTCCCCAGCCAATAACCAAGAGGGTGTCATCCTACAAGTGATGGAAGGAGATTAAGCTACACAGTTTAATCAAGAGATATACAATAATCAATGAAATAATGCTCTTTCCACTGTTCAAATTCTAAAGCTATAGAACAAGCCTTCAATCATAGCAGTGGTCACTGCATGATAGAATGGCATAAGTCATCAGCATGCCTGCATTGATATTTGACTAACCTGCCAAACCAGGTGAGGAAGCAAAAGCTCAGGGCGTGGGCTCCCTCGTGGTTTTTCAATAAATGTAATACGCTGGTCATTGGCAGTATCATAAACCTTCACTCCTGCATCATTAGCCCAAGCAACAAGACTTGCTCTCCATTTCACAGCGTGTATTGAACCTTCACCAGAGTGCAAAACCTTTTGGGGAGGGTAGGGCAGGGTGATTTTATCGTTAACAAACAAAAGGTACTGTTGAGAACATATGTGCTAAGTAATAAAATATTCTTACAAACCTGATCACGGTAGCCCAACCATTTCTTTGAATTTAAATATAAATGACCAGCCAAACCACCAGCAACAAATCTCCTAGACATTTTCCTTGCATAATCCGGATCCAACGCAACTGCCTTCATCGGCCGATGATACTCAAACTTCAATTTCTCATCAGTGAAAAGGCTGTTTATAACAACTGATCCATCATCGGAACAACTTCCAATATATTCACCTTCTGTGTCAAAGCTAAGGTCATTGACAGCAGAAGCATGTGCAGAGAATTCTTTAACCTATTGCAAAGTAACTCAATTAGAAACAGACTCCTAAAAACAACACAAGCACACAAGCACTTGACCATCACACAACAGCAGGTACACAAAACATTTCAAAGCACAGTGTCAATATAAACCAAAATACATCCATAACCCCTAGCTTACATATTTGAAGAGAATATCAATGAACTGTCACGAATTATTTTGTTCCGCAAAATTGATCTAGCCAGCTCCAATTTGAGTAATAATAGTTCAAATTCACACAAATTGTGAGATTCTAAATCACACGACCACAGCTATGTGAAATATCAAAGAGCAGTGTCGACATAAACCAAATTATATCCATAACACCTAGCATATATTTGAAGAGAATATCAACCAAAACAAGTTCTCAATCACATGGATTATTAAGTTCCGTAAATTTGATCTAACCAGCTCCAATTGGAGTAATAACAGCTCAAATTTAATCCCTACCATACATTTGAAGAGAATATAAAAAAAAAACAAGTTCTCAATCCCACGGATTATTAAGTTCTGTAAATTTATTGAAAAAATTGATCTAACCAGCTCCCCGATTAGATTAATAACAGTTCAAATTCACAGAAATTACGAGATTCTAAATCACACGACAGCAGCAACACGGAATCTCAAAGCTCACAGTATCAACACAAACCAAACGATATCCACAATCCCTAGCATACATTTGAAGAGAAAATCAACGAACACAAGTTCTCAATCACACGAATCATTCCGTTCCGTAAATTCAATCTAGCCAGCTCCAATTCGAGTAACAACAGTTCAAATTCACAATAATCGCGACGAATTACGCAACGAACAGATGACACACGTTGACTGACCTGATTCCCGAGAAAATCGAGGATGTGAACGGTGCCGCCGTGAGTGCCGAGAGCGATCATGCGCTCCGCGACGGCGATGCACGACGCGGCGTCACTCGCAAGCAGCGAAGGGATGCTTCCTCCCATTCTCTGGTACTTGAGCCTCGGTTCCTCTTCATCTTCTTCATCTTCAACTTCTTCTTCGTCGTCTTCTTCTTCTTCGTCTTCCTCTTCTCTCTCGTCGTCTCCTTCGACGCCGTTCTCTGGCGGAAACGGTGCCATTCTGATGGTTATCGCGTGATGCCTCGTCGCGAGGTGAATGCAAGAGTGAGAAGTGAGAAATGGGAAATTAGATCTGTTTGGTTGCTCTGAGAATGAAAATCTTTTTTTTTCCAATTATTATTATTTTTAATTTTTTCCTTTCTTTGCTTCTCATCTCTTTTTAAAAAAATGAAATTTCGCGTTACAAATTTTCTGAAGAAAGAGGAAAGGTTCAAACGGTCCCTCGATAAAGTAAAAATAATGGGGTAGACGACAAAAACAGCGAGGTGTTATGTGTTGATTCAGTTAAGAGTAAGTGTGGTTGCACTTGGATCCTCTGCAGCCATTTTTTCCTCCAGCCATCAAGCTGAAACATCACAGCCCTTGATTAATTATTACTCAGAAATCCAACGGTCATGATTTCTGATGCAGAGTGAACCTTGCTGGAAAATATCCAAGCTCATCATCACCCATGTATACGAACGGCAACTAATTGAGGAAATCAAATAATGATTTAAGCTCCATGGTGTTGATTATTGACAGATAACCCAAAGGAGACGCATGGGTTATCGTCATATAGACTCAGAGGCCTGAGTTTGTCAATTATCAGTAACACAAAATCGATAAATTTGGATTACGATTTTAGTTATTAAAATATTACATTTTTTATTTCTAATAAAAAATATTTTTTTAAATTCATTCATTTAATAAAATTAAATGATTTGAAATATTTATAAAATAAAATAAAATAATGTCTAATGAGTGGTGAGAGATTAAAACCATATAGTTTTATTAATTAATAAAAAATATAAGAATAAAAATGAAAATTTGTGATGTTTTCAAAAACAAAAAACATGTTTAAAGAGAGGAAATTTATATACTATGTTTTGTATTCGTGCATCCCACGAGTATTTTTTTAATATTAAGGTTAAATATGATTTTGTTTATGGGTTATTCGAAATTTACTTTAGTTATTATCAAACAAATAATTGATGCAGGTGTTTATATTTGTCCTCCATTAATATTTTTTGTTTTTTGTCATCATGTATTATTATTAAGTGATTCTAAGAATATTTTTAATGTTAGATTTTGAGTAAAAATTTTGAATTTAATATCTGATTTTTATTATATCTTTTAATAAAGGAGTTTGAAGAAATTTTCAACATGAAAAATAAGTTATTGTAGAAGAGTTTTCAAGATTTGGGCATTGTTTAAATTTTTTTTTATTTTCTCTCTTTAAGATTTTAAAATAAGATCTATCACTAAAAAAAATAAGAGAGATCCTCAAGCATATGTGACACTACGAGGTTTACCAAAAAGTTATCTAAGATTTTAATATGTGATTTACCAATAAAAATGTTTTAACAATTCTAATATATTAAAAAAATTGCCGAGGAGACTAAAAAATATGAAAATTAGTTGAAAAACTTGAATTGGTCAAAAAATGATGGAAAGTAAGATGAGGCTTGAATTCTATTTATATATGATTTTTTTTATCATTTAGAGGTAAAAAATTCAAAATTATCAAATAGGATATTTTTTGAATTAATTATCATTTAAAAGTAATTATGAATTTGTAATTAGAAGTCGTAAATTTCTATAAAGATTTTTTATGAGTTTTTTTTATCATCAATTATTTGCAAGACCTATTATGGATCGTCGGTTTGGCTCAATCTTGTTATACTACTTTTATTATATAAGTGTTGGATTAATTTTTGAATACGACAGAAGCTACTGCGAAAGTGATTATATAATGTCTCTCACCATGGCAAATTGTTTGTGTAGAAGCTAAGTTTTATTAATTTTTTTTGTAGGAAAAAATATTCATATATATTAACAAGGCAAAGGGTATAAGATATACTCATTACAATGAGTATTCACCTAAAAGCAACCTCCTCCTACAATGATTACAAACTATGTTGGTAAAGGGGTACCAAAATAAAAAATAACTACCCAAGTGCAAAGTCAAAGCCCGACCAAATAAGGAAAACAAGGAACAAAACTCCCCTATTGCATATACAAATGTTTACCCCACCAATCCACCATGATGAATTTTGTAAAACAATTAACATAGTTATGTAACAACTAAAGAATACCCCAATCTACCCCACGATGATGCCAATAATATGATACCACTCCCACAGTTGTGCATCAGCCTTCATAATTGTCAAACAACTTTAAGGCACAAAGCTGGTTGTGATAACCATTCATAGTAGGAAGACCGAAAGGTTCCCATTTGATTAGAATAGCACAACCATGATTTGAACTTAATTACGCCCACCACTGAGGTCCATATCAATATTTCCTTGCCTAAAGAGCACATTGTTCCTATGAGTCCATATGGACCATGAAATAGCGCACCATACAGCCCACCAGGCAACAACATTTTTAGCCCTCATCCACACACATTCATGTTGAAGGAAATGTTGGATAGGTTCCAAATGTTGGGGTAGAGAAATACCTAGCCACTGATATACCTTATTCCAGACAGAGTTGGAGAAGCTACAAAGAAAGAACAAGTGACCAAAGAAGCTTGTAGAAGACCCTATCCGTGTGTTAACTAGAGCCTAGGATAGATGGACATGCAGATTTGACCGAGAACAACCTCGCAAATCTGTGTGCTAAAATTTGATTTCCTTCCAAAAGGATATATATTTTTCCCATTTCCCACCCTCTATCCGACACTATTGTCAAATCAACCATTCCCCGAACCAGTTCCACATACTCTCACAAGGTCCCACCACCAAATTGAGTCATAACTCATAGCTCTCCTACACTCCTTAAAGTTGATATCCCATGCTTATAGTCTAACACATTTCTCCCACAACCTACTTAGATCATGTGCTAACTTTCACTTCCATTTACTAAGTAACGCGACATTAAAGTCATCAATGTTTTTTACGCTAAGACCGTCCTTCCCGTTTGGTTTACATATCCCACTATGTTTTTTTGATTATGTAAAGTTAAAAATCTGTAAAACTTTGCTTATGGCTTATTCTGATTAAAATGGACACATATCTATTATCTACCAGTTTGTTTAAACTTATCAATAATAATAAATTTATGAATTCAAAAACAGATTTGGAGTCCACCTAAAAAAACAAAATTGTTTCTCAATGTTCTAAAGACATGTGTTGTCATATGGTGTTTTGTAGTTATTTGATTCGGTTACAAATCACATTTTTAATTAGTATAAATATTAAATAAAAAATTTGATTTTTGAATTTAATTTTCAATTTATTGATTATTTCTTTAATTAAACTGTTAAACAAGATTGAATTTACATCTCAATTTAGTATATAAATATATTCTGAATAGTATATGTTAATAGCATATGCTGAAAAATAGATTTATTCACGTTAAAATTTTCAAAAATATATGTCAATAATATATGCTGAATAATTTATTTATTACGGAAGTTTTCATAAGTAGGTGAAATAATATTAGATATATGTGACATATCTTTAATAAATGTATGCAGATGTTCTTTTTATATGCAAATGATAATTTATTAGAATAAAAAATGGATAACTAAATACTGGATTAAGAAATACCATGATTCAGCAAATTAGTCTCTTATATACCCGCAATTCTGATTACTTTAATTTTTCTCTTTAAATCTTGTCATAATTGATTTTATACTTTCTGGAGCCAAAAAAAACTATCGATTTTATACTGTTTCCTCCAAAATTTTCAAAAATGATAATTGGTTGTGCATTAGTCTCCGTTTCTTTAATGGTCCAGCCCCCACATAATTCTAATTTACGTGAATATCAAAATTCTGGAGTTTCTTTCACTTATTATTAAAATAAAATACAAACATTTTTTTTAAAGAATAAAGTACAAACATTACCAAACGGAATAATTCTAAAAATTATAATCAAATTAACTAATTAATCCTTAATTTCTGATCATTTAATTAATATTAATTAATTTTTAATAATAAGCCTAAAAATTTATACAAATCCTTTAAGGAAGTGTATTGGATTAGGATTTAATTTTTTTTTTTAAGATTTTTTTTTTAATAAAGAATTCTTGTGGTATTCGATTAGGAGGCTTTAAGATTTTTTTAAAAAGACAACAAAATTCAGTGATATTTAATTAAGATTTTTTTATAACTTATAAAAAGTTTTTTACTATTAAAAAATATACAAATTTTAATGAATTATTTTTTTAAGAAAAATTTGGATCGATTTTATCAAACTTTTTAGTATAAAAATCTATCAAATAATCTCACTCACATCCTTAAGATTTTGCTATACCTTTTTCTTTTTTTTATTAGTTACTATATTTTATTTTTTCTCACCACACATACCTTCTCTCTTTAATATTCTTCAAAATATGTATATTATATATATTTATCCTATTTTTTTAGAATAAAAAATGTTAAATATACTATATCCTTTGCACTTTTTCCTTTTGTTTTCTAAATTAAATTAATATTTGTCTTATTTACTAAGATTAACCATATTTTTCTTATATTGACTATGTTCATTACCCACTTGACACAATACTTTTGTGACTGTCACCCTTAATTTCATCATTTACATAACTCAATAACTCTCCTACCAATTTTTCACCCTCATATGTTTATTATTGTACTCATTTAAACATGCTATTAGATTTATCATGAAATAATTGTAGTAATTAAAAAATAAGAAACCAATGTATAATTTTAAATCTATTATTCAAATCCAAAAATAATAATGAGAAAATATTATTATAAGAAAAGTTAGTATATGGGGATATAAAGTTAGAATCAATATAATTATTAAAAAATTTTAAAAATTATATTGATTTTATTTTTTTATCCAAATTTCATTATTTCTTATTATTATTTTCACAAACTCTTGTAATTTTGAATGTATTTTTAAAAATTTAGAAAATCTTTTCAAATCTTATAAATTTATAAAGTCTTTTCAAATCTTTTAAATTCTTATGATATAAATCCATAAAAGTCTAAATTATCATAAAAGTTTTATAAAAATATAAAAAATCATAATATTTTTAGGTAATTTTTAAAATTCATAAAACTTTTTTATGCTAAAATATTTTTTAAAATCTTAATCCAATACACCCCATAAATTTTGAAAATTACATAATCTTTAATTTTTAATGATATCTATGTTTGTGAAAGAAAAATCAATTTAAAATATCACTTAATTTTTAAAATCTTACTTAAATTAAACAACAAAATATACTATATTTTATGTTAAAAATACATTATATTTATTAATTTTTTCGCAAAACTAAAAATTATTTTAAATTAACAAAAAATGTACTAAATAAAAAATCAATTAATTACGTAAGAAAAATAGTCGATCAACATTAACCAAAATTTATTCCATATCAATAATTATTTTGACAATTACACAATCACCATTTATGTATTTTGATTTCCATTCATTATTTTGAATTCACCTATATATGTTTAGCTTACACATCCAAAATACATTTTTATTTACTTTAACTGTGCATTTGAAACTCCTATGCTCTCAAATCTTCCATGCAGGGTTAACAATATTACTTCTCCTATCTTTTACGATTTTCTTTATATGTATTTGTTTTTTTTGACATTTTTATTTGTCTTTTTCTATGTATCTCGTATTGTCTACTCAACTCTTTTAATTTTGTTTGTTTTATGGGTTTTCTCACTAGTTTTTTTAGGCTTTCATGAAACTTTTGTGATTTAAGAATGAATAATATTATCTAATGATTATTCTTTAATTTATTTTTAAAAAATTCTAATTATCTTTTCTAATTTTGATGTGTGTTATGGGTTTGCACACAGTTTTTTTTATACACATTACATTTTCTGGCCCTCATTAATCATTATTATATTTTTTTTGCAAGTGTTTCCTTTGTGCATTTTTTTCTTTATTCTCATTTTAGTGTTTTTAATTTTGTGTGGATAGTACTTTGGATTTGATTAGAAGTATAATATTTTTGTTGTAAGTAAAAAGGAATTTTGATAGACAAAATATTGTACATATATAATTTTTTGAAAAGAAAAGCCAAGGTTAGAATACAAGTCCTAAATCAGCCTGAGCAAACAAGAACTGCATGCTTAAAAAATAATAACACCATCATGTACAAATTATTATAATATAAATATCTGATTTTAAAATTATTTAAATAACTTTAATTATATATAAAATAAGTTATTTTAATATAATTTTAGTATAAATATAAAAATTTAAAATTATCTATTTTTAGTATAAATATATATTTTAAAAGAATTTATTTTAGTATAACAATATGTTTTAAATTTGTTTTTCATTTTAATTTATTTTTTATTTTATTTTTGTAATGATATAAGCATATATACTCTCGTACACACCCACACATACACACATGTATGAACACATATTCATATATAAATATATTTAAAATAAAAATACATTATAAATATATTAAAAATTATAATGATATAAGGATTTATAAATTTTAAACCTAAGATTTGTGCAGACACGAATTTTACAGTTTGATAAACTAAGTGTTTATTTTATTAAAATAATAAAATTTTTATTTTTTTAGTGTGTTTGTTTAAATTGTTTATATTTAATTTTTATTTATTTTAAGAAGCAAATTCAATCTGATTCTTAAAAAAATACTTATAATCTTTTTTTTAATTCAAACAAATTTTCATTAAATTTTTCTCTCTTCTAATTTATTTGTTTATATATTTTTTCTTTTTATTTTTAGTCTAAAAATAATTAATAAAATATTATAAATTAAATTTTTTTAAAAAATAAACATAATTTTAAACTCTTTTTTAATTAGGAATATTTATCATGTGCATTTAACCGTTAATTACTTAATCACTCGCTGGCTTAGACAAGCAAGTTCTATGGAAATCAGTTGATTAGATTGGCGTAAATTTAAGAAGTTTAATTAACTAAGTCGTCCTTTCCAAGTTTTTGATTCTAATACGTAAATTTTTGGTAAAACAACAAACAAAGTTACAAAACCAGATGCGCGAAAAGTCCAGTCATCAGTGTTCGATCCCAAATTTCTAATCCACTTTTCGTCAACAAGCACCAAACAACACAACGATCGCGTTCATGCCCAGTGCTGTGTGTGTGGCCACTGAAGTAAAAGTAAACCCCGAAAGTCTCCAACGCAATTAAATCACCATTCAGTTCCGAACTCACTCACTCACTCGCATCGCATTTTCCGTAAAATCTCGGCGAGAGCGCAAAACGCAGTCGTTTCACTATGAAACGCGAGTGCCAGCGCTCGATCTCGGGGTCTTAAGTTTGCGATGCAGCCGAATTTGTTTCCCTTTGGAAGCGTGCTGGGGAATCCTTTCATTTTCAATGGCGACGGCGGTTTGAGCGAGGGAGGAGGAGGGATCGAGAGCTCTAGGGTTTTCTTCTTGCTCCCGTTCTTCTTGCTCTCCCAGGGAGGAGCAATGGATTTGTCCAAGGTCGGCGATAAAATCTTGAGCTCCGTTAGGTCCGCCAGATCTCTTGGATTGCTCCCTCCCGTTTCTGATCGCCCCGAGGTAAACGCGATTTTCACGCACAATTGCCTCGCTCGCCATTTGATTGTGTGCTTTTGGAATTTTAGATGTGTGGTTTTAGTTTTTAGATAAAGATAATGCCGTACGATTGGATTGTTGAAATGTATTGTATGTTTGTAGTTAAGTTAGGGTGAAGCGTTAACTGTGCTGCTTTTAATGCGAGTTTTGGATTTGATGATGTATTTGTACCGTTTCTGTGCGCCTGCCACCTGGTTGCGAGTGAACACTGAGCTAGACTTTTTGATAATAGAATTGATGGTTGCAAGCTTGATTTGGAAAAATAATTAAATCATGGGATGGATTTCGTCGAGAATATTGGCTGTGTAAGAGGACTTGCGAAAAGCCATAGATGTTGAGATGTTTTTGGCTGTAGGGAATACCATGGTTTTAAATTAATCCCGGTTGCAGTTTTGTCTTGATCCTTGACATTGGGGGAAATTGCGGTTGATGTGGCCGCAATTGTGGTCATGGTGAGTAAAAACCTTGATGTTGCAGCTGCAATTGTGGATGCAGACCATTTTTTAAAACCATGGGGAGTACTGAATAATTTGTTTTTAAGTTGCTTATTATATAGGATTTCTCGAGTGGAAACTCGTGAGTTTTGTTTACAAGAATTATTGCAAGTGAAGGTAGACTTATATTTGCTGAAAGAGATTTATAGGTTAAATGTGAAAGTGATTAGCTAGAAGGAATTAGATGGGGTGACTGAAAGAATGGGCTCTCATTAGAATTGCAAATATTAGTAATTAGTTGCTATGAGAAACTGCAGAGTCATAAGGATGTGGTTTTACATATATTATATTGTTTTTGAGTTTGAATAGCATCTTGAGTATGGCTTATTTTCATGTGGTTCATCTTTAAGCTCAGTAGCTATAATAATCTTAGTGGGCAACAAATTAAAATCATAATTATGAACTGACATTTGTGTCCTTGCTTTTCTATTGAATGACTATATCTCTCTTCAATCAAAACAATAATCCTCTCTTACATTGTCAATCAACTCTTTTGTGAGAATTCTTTTTCTCCTAATAACGTAGTAGTCTTAAATAGCGGGGGTGAGGAATTTGTTAACCTAGATGGTTGCTATTATTCACAAAGTTAATCATCCAGCATTCTTGATAAGGTAGTGGTCTACAAGCCTTTTGAATATAACTTGTAATTTCATGCTTAAGTCCACCAGCCAACCTAACAGTGAATGTTCCCTGTGGTTATCCTGCAGTTCATGTTCATACACGTATTGGTATTCGTGCAGTGACTCCTTATTTGTTTGAGTTAGAGTCATATTTTCATGTTTTACAAATGTTGTCGAACAGGTTCCAGCTCGAGCTGCTGCTGCAGCTGCTGTAGCTCGTGCTCTTGCAGGGTTACCTCCTCATCAGAGATACAGTCTTTCGTCAAGTTCAGAAGAACTGAGTTCAATATATGGAAGCAGACCTCAAGGCCAAGTAGTGGAGGATCTGGAGGATGAATTCTATGAAGAGGTGCTACTTGCTGTATCACTCCAGTTTCAATTTCGTACTGATTTTTCTTGCAATATCCTTTGTGTTGAATGACAGAAATTATTTTCATATGGAGGTTCTGTTGCTCAATCTGGAGAGACACTTTTCTGTTTGTTTATGTTTATTGAGAGATGGCTGAAAATTTTATCTTTTGGGAGTTTCCAAATATGTCCTTGTACCAGGAGACCTTGAGATGGTTGCTAACAGTTGAGAGCATAGAACTTCTCAGTAAGAATTAGTTTTGTATCCTTAGACAGATCATTGATATAACACTTCATATTAGGAAGTTTTATATATTCGAACTTCTTTGTCGATTTTTTTAATTAATATTTGAAAATTTGAATATACCTATGTTTAGAACTTGAACTTGGGTAATGGGAATCCATATCCATTAGTAATCACAATTTCTGTTTTGGTATTTTTTTATTTTTTTTATCGTTTTGTTCCTTTGGCTCATTTTCAGAAGTGACACAACTTATCCACTCTTTTCTCCTCTTGCCAAGTTTTGCTTATAACAGCTTCTTCTTATTAGTATACTACTATTTAACCAGTTTTATATTTTTAAAATCTTCATGTTTCTACTGATTATAGGAAAACAAAAAGCAAAAACTATTTTTTTGGTTCCCTCTTAATGAACTCAAGGCTTGAAAGAATGGAACTGTGAAAATCTGTTATTATTGATATCTATGTATACATGTTTCTGAGCTTAACTAGCCAACTCTAGCCGTTAGTAACTTACTAACTCCCTCTCAGCCTCATAGTCTCGTACACGTGTAATACACATGTAATATTCCCCATGCTAACATTGTGAAAATTTCCTGTCATGTTTGCAATCCAATGAAATTTTATTCATATTATTCATATTTGATTGCCTTGAATTATGAGGTGAATGGATTCTTTTGAATGACTTTATGCAGGACTTTGATCCAATTAGGCATGTTTTAGAGCACGTTCCAGGTGAAGAGAACGAGCTAGCATATTTTGAAAAACAGGTGTGGTTCATGTTTCTCAATCTTGCTCTTGAAAATATTTTAACTTTTTGTTATCTTTGGTAAAATTTTCTTTAGGTTCTCTGCTGAGTCATTCTTCTATGTAATAAAAAACATTTGTATCCAACCAACTATCCATTGTATTACTTACAAGCTTAAAGAAAGTAGAAACTTTTTAATTTTTTACACTTATAACTGATGACATATATCTTCATGATTCCTCTTTATTTATTAAAAGTAAAATATTATTAGCTTTGATGCTCATCTGTTGCATTCATTGCAAATTGAAATCTCTTGCACTTAAGAGCAACTCCAATGCTTTTGCTTAAGTAACTTTTCAATCGAGCAATGGTACCAAAACAATATTCCACCGTTGGAGTGGTGTGATTTGGCAGCCAGCTGTAGGAACTGCTAATTGAAGCAATGGTTGCAAACCATTAAATGAGCTCATGTCAGCTTGAAATCTTAACGTAATGATAAGTCATTACAAATCTCATTATAATCTCAACAGTTTGAACTTGTTAATTGATTGAGTTAGGTTGTATTATCCTGCTACATGTTATTAATACTCTTATGTAAGATGTTTGGACTTGGATTTTGCATGTAGGCTGCCCTTAGATTGGCACAACTGGATAGAGTAGCTGAGCGTTTATCTCACCATGTTATGGAGCACCATGAAGTAATGGGTAAGTTGAAGAGGTGAACTAAGAGAATCGACTATACCTACTCTGTGCTTTAGTACATGAGTTCATGCATGTTGGATTTTTTTTTTTTTGCTGTGCACAGTTTTTTTTACTTGCTTATATCAAGGTTGTCAATTTTAATTGCCTGAGCAACATTTTATTAGGCTTAGATATGAATTTAGTTCCGGTAAGTTTTAGCTTTTTCAATTTTGGTCCTTGTAAGTTTTTTTTTGTCCATTTTTAGTCTCTGTAAGTTTGCGCTTCTTCAGTTTTGGTCCCTGTAAGTTTTTTTTGTTCACTTTTAGTCCTTGTAAGTTTGTGTTTCTAATTTTGGTCCCTAAAAGCAGGAACTTACATAGATTAAAAATTGAAAAATTAGAATCTTAAAAGGGACTAAAATTGAAAAAGCACAAACTTACAAGGACTAAAATGAAGAAAAAAACTGATAGGGACCAAAATTGAAAAAGCCCAAACTTACATGGACTAAAATGAAAAAAAGGGACCAAAATTGGAAAAACATGAACTTACAAGGACTAAATTCATATTTAATCCTTATTTTATGATCAAATTACACTAATACCTCTTATGTTTTCTTCAAAATTTACATTATACCCCGCCTTTTTCCCCTTACAGCATCCCCCTTAATTGTTTGAAATATATTACATAGACACTCTCAATACCCAAGAAATACATTACACTATGTAACTATGTAAGGGGGGTTTATTGTAAAGTTAAAAAAGGGGGTGAATTTTGAAGAAACCAAAGGTGTCAGTGTAATTTGCTTTATAATTATTAATTTCTCAATAAAAATTAAAAAAGTTACTCTTTGGTTGACTTATAAATATCCTTATTAGTTAATGTATCTGGAAGAATGCAGTGTCATTTCTAATTTAAGTAATAAACAATTTTGGTCTAAATTCATTGAGATATTGAGAAATTGGGTTCATGCAGCTTTACTGCAGTTGCCGACTTCCCATTTTTTTTAAGCTTTAGAATAAGTAGCTGATACTTACTTTTGCCCAGTGAAGGGGATGAATTTGGTCAGAGAATTGGAAAAAGACTTAAGAATTGCAAATGTCATCTGTATGGTAAGCATCTTAACTAATAAGGAGCTGATACTTACTATTTTGTCTATGTTGCTCTTACTGCATTCTTTTTTATGTTTTGCAGAATGGAAGAAGACACTTGACATCATCTATGAATGAGGTTTCAAGAGATCTGATTGTGAATTCTTATTCTAAAAAGAAGCAAGCTCTTCTGGTAATTCTGTCTCTCTTTGTACAAACTAGCCTTATGGTTTTGTTTTTGTATGCCTGTCTATGCTCTGTTTCCCATTTTCTCATGATCTTATTTTATTTCATTTTGTATTTTAGAAATTGATTTCTTCTTATTCATAAGTTGTTATTGGGTATATAAAGTAGCTTAGTGTAGGATACATAATGGCTTGTGGTGGTAATTTCGTGAATGCATCTATTTCCATTCATAGGACATGCTTCCAACCTTGACTGAACTTCGACGTGCTTTGGACATGCAATCAACACTTGAATCTCTTGTAGAAGAAGGGAATTACTGGAAGGTGAGCTTCTATGTATTAAAATGCAGATTGTGGTCAATTACTCACAACTTAATCAAGTTTCTAAATTTTTTTTTTCTGTTTTTTGGATCTTATGCATCTTCTAAGATGTTCATTTTTCGTGTTGATCATTATGCAGGCATTTCAAGTCCTATCTGAGTATTTGCAAATCTTAGATAGTTTGTCAGAGCTTTCAGCAATACAAGAAATGAGTTGTGGTGTGGAGGTGAATTTTGAATAACTATTAGGAAGGACTAAGATGATTTATTCTTAAGATTTTCCTTGCATTTAGGAGTAATTAGATCTGTTACTTATTATGTTCATGAACATATTCCTGATGACAATGACAATGCAAAGTATTTGTGTATTTAACTGTTTAAGTTTTCTTCATTGTATTATTAATGCAGGTTTGGCTGGGAAGAACTTTACAGAAGCTAGACGCTCTTTTATTGGGAGTATGTCAAGAATTCAAGGAAGATGGCTATATAACAGTGAGTGTCTATGTTCTTAGTTTTTTTTATTTGGTTAGTTTTTCCCCCATTCTTTCTTGGTTTTGTTTGTGTATTTCTTATTCTCTTGCATTTGTATCTCTCCTTCCTTCCTTTATTAATAAATTTTTTCTTTATAACCCCAAACCAATATTTGATGATATGTTGTCCCAACTCCCCACTGTAGTGTGTGTGTGCAGATATTTGGTATTGTATTATTGGAAATATATTCTAAATGATGTTAATGTAATGAGGTGGTACAGGTAATTGATGCATATGCATTAATAGGGGATACAGCTGGTCTTGCTGAAAAGATACAGAGTTTCTTCATGCAAGAAGTTATATCAGAAACACACTCTGTATTAAAGGCTATTGTGCATGAGGTATGTAGTACATTTTCTTGCCTAACTCATGTTTAGTACTATCTCCATTCTGAACTTGTTTAGGAGGCGGGAGAGTTAATAGTATATTTTCCCCAATTGACATGTGAATAAAATTGAGTGTGGAGCTGCTGTTCATTATTCCATGTAATTTTCATCTGTAATTATTATGGTGACATTGTATTAAATGAGGATTGACAGCACTTAATTCCTTGCAATGGGTAGTAGGACAATTGCCCTTAATTATTGATATTGGAAGCCCCAAAACAATATTACTGATTGTGGCTATGGATTCACATTAAAGATTAGTCCGGTTGGTTTAAAAGACTGTAATTTCTCTCTGCCAACCCAAATAAAAGGACTCAATTAATTAGTATGTTGTTGATTTTATTTTTAGGATGAGGAGGGACTTTCGCAAATTAGTAGGTAATTTTTCTTCCGTGAGCATATTTATCATCCTTTAATGTTTATTATGAGTATTTTTATGTTAGATTGGCTTCATGGTTGTCATTTCAATTCCAGGCTTACTTACAGCGATTTATGCCTTCGAATACCTGATTCAAAGTTCAGGCAATGCTTGTTACGAACATTGGCTGTTTTGTTTGACCTTATGTGTTCATACCATGAAATTATGGATTTCCAGTTAGAAAGAAAGGTAAACTTCTGGTTCCTCTTAAATATATTCTTTCCATTCATTATGCCTTCCCCCCCTTCTGCTTTGTCCATTCAAATCATGTGGACTTGTACACCCCAAACATAGTCATGTGGACTACTATTGGGTCAATCTTGGCTTTTAATTTTTAATTATTTGTTTTTGCAATGGTTTGAGAAGTCATTCGTAGTTTTCCACCCAATTGCTTAGTCCCTAATTTCAAACCTCGTAAGATCCTGAAAAGATCTCACTTCTGACTCAACAATAAGTTGGATAAATCCTTGAATTGGTTTTGATGGGTTGAGTAAATTACCAGTTTGTGATAGGGTACACTTCTCACAATCGTCAAGTATTTCAATATGTATCCAATCTAGAGATTGGGAAGTGGGAAGAAAGCTATATTCATGATTACAAGGTCTATAGTTTTTTTATATTTGTTTTTCAGGCTCATACATATGGTTGATTTTAATCTCAGGACTCAGCAGCACAAACTTCAAATAAGTGCAATGAGGAGATTTCCTGTAGTCCAGGTGAGGCTCAGGAAGTTGATTCAGATGTAAGAGCCTGCAATAATTCTATGTCCAGTTCCGGAGATGTAAGACATGGCTCATCTTCTAGGGAGGAATCTGCAACAATGAGTTCACTGACTGAAACTAGTGGTTCACCATATAGTGATTCTCATGGTACAATTAAGGAGGATGGAAAGGAGGACAGTGCAACATCAAGCATTGAGTCCCCTTGGTACCATCTTCGCAAAGAAGCTACAACATTTGTTTCACAGACCCTTCAAAGAGGACGCAGGAATCTGTGGCATCTCACTGCAAGTCGTGTGTCAGTATTGCTTTCTTCTGCTGCAGTCTGTACTGCTAGCATTCATCAATTCTTGAAAAATTATGAAGATCTCAGTGTCTTTATTTTGACTGGGGAAGCCTTTTGTGGAATTGAAGCTGTTGAATTTAGGCAGAAGTTAAAGGTTGTTTGTGAAAACTATTTCATAGCTTTTCATCGACAAAATGTGCACGTAAGTGACCTTAAGGCTTCTCATTCTTCATGGTGGTTAGAGTCATATAATGTTGATCGTGATTTCTTATGTAGTTCCTTTGAGCCTGGTACATGTAAAATGCAATGTGATTTCTTGCCTCCTATGTCTGCACGGTGTCTCTAAGATGGTGATGGGGTTCTGGTTATCAATAAGATTTTAATGTAATAATTTTGTTCCATAAATTTTAAACTTGTTTACTTCTGTTGTTCTTTCTATGTGCATGTTGGGATGTCGAACATGTTCTTATTTGTGGTTCTGTTAGTTGTGTGCTTGTCTAATTCATTTTACTAGTAGCAGAAGATAATCCAAATTACATTTTTTTAATGTTTAGATCCAGAAACATCCTCAATATTATTTTGTTTCACGATTTAACATGTTGGCTATGCCATTTGTGATTCTGTTGATTTTCAGTTGTCTCCTGGAAAATGGAAAATGCTGTGCTATAAATCTATAATTGTGTGGAAAATTAAGAATGCTTTAATTTGCTGAAACTATTGCAAAATGCAAAAACTAAATAATTCATTACTGGGAATAAATTGATCAATTAACTGCATTTTTTTCTTGGCTTTCCAAATTTGTGATGCAGAATAATTAGCTATGTAATCACTAAGTTGGTGTTTGGGCTTGTTGATATACCAAGCTATGCATCTGACAATTTCTTGGATAAATGATTAAATGAGATTTGTTGTTTTTTTAAAGGCACTAAAAATGGTTTTGGAGAAAGAGACTTGGCTAAAATTACCCCCAGAAACAGTACATATGATCAGTTTTGCAGGACTTATTGGTGATGGAGCACCGTTGATTTCTTTATCCAGCGGTAAATCAACTAATGTCAGTGCAGTCCATTCCATTAAATCGGTGAATATGGTTCACACTGGTGCAAGGAAGAATGGATTTTCTCACTGGATTAAAAGTGGAAACCCTTTCCAGCAAAAATTACCAACCTACAATGAAGGTCATGGTTACTTGCAACCTAATGGATCAGTTTGTGGTGAATTTGACGGAAGTTCAACCAATAATTTTCATGATGATAAAACACCCAGAAAGAATGATATCAATCAAATGAATGGTGCCAATTCTGTTTCAGAAGATGAAAATGAGGATCTTCTTGCTGACTTTATTGATGAAGACAGTCAACTACCAAGTCGAAGTTCTAAACCTCATCATTCAAGAACTCTCTCTTCACATGTTAATGACGAAGAGAATACAAGACAAACTGGATCTTCTCTCTGTCTTTTAAAGTGAGTTGCTTTATATTTTGTATAAGAATCGATTACCTTCCACCATATAGTTTTATTATTATTATTATTACTGGATTTAATGAGATATTGCATGTCTTAAAATGTAAGGTCTATGGATAAATATGCGAGGCTTATGCAGAAATTGGAAGTGGTAAATGTTGAGTTCTTCAAGGTAGGCATTTTTTTCCTTAAATGGCTTGCTGTACATTACCCACCCTCCCGCCTTTTCTTTAAAGGTTACACATACAAGCTTGGTGGTGCTTTTTTTTTTCCTCTCTAAATTCCTTTTTCCTAATTCAGTATATTGATGCAGGGAGTATGCCAATTGTTCGGAATTTTTTTCTATTTTATTTACGAAACATTTGGTCAGCAAAACACTAGTTCAACTGGAAAAAGCACTTCTAGCTCTCTTAACTGTAAGTGACATAACGTATTAGATTCTCAAATGTTGGTAACTAAATCCAATTTTGAGTTGATTAATCATTAGTGATTGAGTTCAATTATGACATGCAGATCGCTTGAGAACAGCTTTATCCAGAGTAAACCAAGATTGTGAAGAGTGGATTAAGTCTCAATCGTCTTCACCAACATCTTTGAGTTCACCATTTGTACATGCTGAGTTGACACCTACTCACCCTCCCAATACGAATTATGGTCACTCATCAGGGACTTCTTTGGGTCTGAAGGTATTTATGTGAAGTTCATTTTGGGAAAAAACAGTTCTCACATGCTTTGTAATTTTTTTTCTTTCCAAATGACTAGAATTATGATGCCATATGCTATAATTTTCTTTCACTGTTTATCAGCTGCTTGACATTGTTGATTATTTTTTAGAAAATTCCTTAAGGATATGAAGTGGGAATTATTGTTTTCTGTAATTTGGCCCAGAAATAACACTATACTTTGGTTGAGCAGATATGTGGATTTCGCTTCTCTAAACTGAGGGAAGTTTAGAGGATAAAGTGCACTAATAATTGTTGAATAGAAAAATCAACAATTGAGATTGTATCTAGTTACATCCCCTCACTTTAGAGGAGCCAGAACCCTGATGTTAAATCAGACTTTTCATTTTTTCTTTGCAACTTGCATCTATCCTCCATGTTAGCACATTTGGCCATCATATGGTAGAAAACCAGTGTTGTCAATCTCACACGTTGAGTTTCATTCTCCTCTGTGTGTCAAGCTAGATCACTGGTACATGTGGAGTGGTCTGGATCATCGCTCCAACACAGTGGATCAATGGAGTGGTGCACAGAGAACTCAGTCAACTCACCACTGGTGGAAATCAGGGGGGTTGGGCCGTGCAACCTGGTTTACATGAAAAGCCCAATTTCTGCATATTTCATGCCCTAATTGCTGTGCCTAAGCCATAATCGATTCTTTCTGCCTCTGGGTTGAGGTTCCCCCTCTCTTCCTCTGTGCCCAACCCTTTTCTAACCCTTGCTGTCCTTCTCTTTCCTAACTGACAACACAATCTTCCCTCTCTGCTCAATACTGCTGCTTCACTCCCTTCTCTTTTGCTTCTTTGTTGCTGTTTGCCTGCATCTCTTGTTTCTTCTCCGGTTGTGTTTTTGCTGCATGTTGTGTTGTTAGGTTGCTGCTGCATGCAGTGTTGTTAGGTTGCTGCATTATTAGGTTTCTTATCTCTTATTTTTTGTGCATATATCATATATGTGTGTTTGTTTAAATATAATTTTGCATTTTAGTTGAAACTTATGATTCATGTTATGATCCTGCACTCCTCGTCTAAACTCAATTTTGACAACATAGTAGAAAAGAGATGTTGCAACTTGCGTTGAATGTTAGGATCCAATTGGAAGGTATGGGACTTGTGTCTCACATTGGAAGGATGGGATTTTAGTGTGGGTATGCAAGGTCCTAGCTCTATAACTACAATGAATATCTTGTGGTGTGGTTCTTCTAATGTTCTTATCAATTGGTATAAGAGCTTTCTACCATGTCTCTCAGCTGCAAATGAGTGACATTGGTGGCGACATTGGCATTGCAGTGTTCACTCGGGACTAGTCTTAGGAGTTAGGACTACTGCACAGCCAGTCCATGTGGGTGCCAGGGCCATGGATGAGCATGGTGGGATGTTATTGATAGTTTCACATTGGAAGTATTGGAATCTAGTGTGGGGTTGAGGCTGTGGGCTCTCCAACTACATCGGTTAGCTTATCAATGAATTTTTTTATGAAAGAATCTTTTCCCCCCTTTCTTATATTAATTTATGCTGTTGTATTTCGTGGTGGTTTTTAATCGTGCTGAATGGCATCTGTGACCCATGTAGCCGACCTCACCTAGTGGGATTAGGCTTTGTTGTTGTTGTACTCTGTGGTGGCTTGTAAAGATATTTTCTTCATTTTTGTCTCATTAAAAAGATTTTGAATCAAGGAGGAAGCTGTGTAAGATATGTTTATGTCTCTATAAAATCTTTTTAATGTTTCAGGAAACATGTGTGGCTGTGGACACTATATCTCTTGTTGCTCGAATACTGAATAGATCTAAAGCTCATCTCCAATCAATGCTCTTGCAAAGTAATTCAACTATACTCGAGGATTTCTATGTTCATCTGGTATGTGGAATCTTAATATTTAACATACAGTGGGTTTACCTATTGTGGAAATAGTTGTTGACAGATCTTTCAAGGCTTCTTTGTTGACATGGAATTTGACATTGATTTGAAATGTTATGGATTAGATAAAGTTGAAATCCTGCCTTCTAATGTTAATATTTACCGTGCTTAATGTCTGAACTTTGTTTGGTAGTGAGGGATGGGAAGGAAGGTAATGGAAATGGACCAATGCTATGTAGCTAAACCGGTGGCTATCCTGCTACCTTTCCCCTCTTTTCAATGCTCTCTTTGCCAAACATGACACTAGAATAGAATTTCATTGTAACAAATTACATTTTTGGAGGGCCTTATTATGCTTTCATAGGAGTAACAATGCATACATCTGAAAGTGCATGCAATGGTGGCTGTAAGGTTTCAAGTTTAAGAAACTATTTATCATGGATTAGGAGGAGTGGAAAGCAGTGCTCATTAAACTCGCCCCTCCCCTGCTCCTTTTTTGTTTTGTTTTGTTTTATGAGGTTTTCTCATATCCTTTGGAAATGAGACTAATCCTCACCAAGGGTATTGAGGTTGCCCCTGTAAGCCCTTTCCTGCAGTTCTGGCCCCTTGACATTGTAGAGGACCCCCTTTTATTAAAGCCTTCTAGTGGATGCTTATGTTTGCTTGCTAAAACATTTATTGTGTAAGCAAGTGAACTTTCTTTTGTTCAAGGGCAGGGTACCCCTTGTACCCAACCCAGTGCAATAAAATTGTTTTTTCGCAGATAAAAAAAATGTTTGGGTTGGATTTTTAGGATATATATTTTTATTGATAGTTTATTTCTACTTGATTCAATTGTTTAAATTTTTTTATATGAAAAACAGTAAGTATGGATAATAACAATCTTTAATACGTAAGGATTTCTTTAGGTGGATGCTGTACCAGATCTTACAGAACATGTTCATCGGACTACAGTGAGACTACTGTTGCACATTAATGGGTAAGACAAAATGTATACCTAGCTAGAAGTCTACAAGGTTGCTTTGGAAGTGTTGCTAATATATATGACTTCTGTACTATCAAATTGACATCCACGATCTGGTTCCTTTTCTTTTGATCAAACCATTTGAGAAGGGAAACTATATTATACCAAAATGAAGTTAATTTATAAATATTTTTTATTGCATGGTTTGAACTACAAATTTTTGGTGCCGAAAATAAAAAAAAGAGCCAAATATATTAAGTGATACTCTATTTTTATTATGTGAGATATATCAATAATTCAACTTCATATTTAGGATTCCTTCAATTTTAAGGGATATTTTTTCAAAAATGTTTTGAAGTAAAAAATATTTTGTAATATAGTTTATAGATCTCAAAACTGTGTTTCCAAGTACAATGAAAGGATGGTATCCTGTGACAGGTGTGCTTTGGAATTATCACAAATTATGTTATTTTTTACGCTCGTGTTTATATTTGTAAGCCTGAGTCTTATTTTGGGCCTTTTAACCAGCACAATCTGTTTGAGTTGTAGAAACAAAATTTCAACCTAATTTTGAATGTTTACATATTGGAAGGTCATTGTAACTAGTTTAAATTTAATTGTTCTTTTAATTTTTTAATTCATTCTTTTGCAGATATGTTGAACGTGTTGCCAATTGTAAATGGGAAGTAAAAGAGCTTGGCATGGAGCATAATGGGTTTGTATTTTTGGATCGTCTTTATATTTGAATTACAAGTCTTTTTTTTTTCCTCTTTGTATTGCTGGTAGTTGGTGACATTTTAAGTATAGGTAGTTGCTAGGTAAACAACTTATAGCACACATTACTTGTACTTAATAAAAAATTGTCTGCACTATTAGGATATTGTTTTAATGATGTTCTTGAGTATGAAAACTCGGTTTTTTGTGTATGTGAATGAATTTTGCAAACTACCTATCTAAACACTTATGTTGGGTGAAAACACGAACGGTTTTATATCTAACACATCCCATCATGTAAGATCCCTTTGGGTGAATGCACAAGCCACCTACCTTGTGCCATAATTTTAACTTTTTGTTAGAAAAATGAGGGCAACAAGGATCAAACTTTAGTTAACTTGGTCCTAGAGGCTTTGATACCATGTCATGAACCAATCATCCCAAAAACTATTAAGTTGTCGAGTGAAAGCACATGGTTTTATTCCTAATGAGGACATACAATTATGAATACTAGTGAATGATTTTAATGACACCGAATGTTCTTTTATCTCATAAAAGACTTTGATATCGGAGTCCTTGGGCCAAATAGTATAATGCTTGGTTGTTGTTGTAAGTGTTATTGAGCTGCACCCATAATTATAGACAAGGAAGGTAAATGTTTCTTTTTTGTCAGAATTTTTATCTTGGAAATAAGCTGCATTCTTTCCACACTTCTGACTTGTAGATTGTATTGATAGATATGTTGATTTGTTGCTGGGGGAGTTTAAGCACTATAAAACACGACTTGCTCATGGAGGAATTCGTAAAGAGGTATTGTTGTTACTCATTATCTTGAGACACACTTATCAAGCACATGCAAATCAATTTATTCCATGAATATATATTTGAAATGTTGACTTTTTATACTGTTGAAAATAATAAAAATTCTTAATGTTTAGACATGACTTTTGTTTTGCTATTTCTGCTTCTGTATGTGTAGGTTCAAGACCTATTATTGGATTATGGGCTTGAAATTGTGGCGGAAACTCTTGTGGAAGGACTTTCACGGGTGAAGAGATGTAGTGATGAAGGACGGGCCCTTATGTCATTAGATCTGCAGGTTATTTCTGAAGCCATGATCAATTTTTAGTGCTTTCAATAGTTTGGATTTGAAGTTCATGGGTAGATTAGTATATTAATAGTTATGGCAAACCTGGTTTAATCTTAATCAACTACTAAATTATGTAATAACAAATTTTACCATTGTTTAAATTACTTGTCAACATTCTGCTTTCAAATGAATTTTATTTTCAGACCTTAATAGCAATCATATCTTAAAGTGTCGTATATGTTATGGGACAAATATGAATTCTTATGTGACAGAGTTGCAGACAATGATCAATAAACTGATCAACCTTCTTGCCCCTTCAGTCATTCTCTTTTAGTTTTTATATGCTGAGGTTGGATTTGTGTCTTTCCACATTCCAGGTTTTAATCAATGGATTACACCATTTTGTGTCGCTGAATGTGAAGCCCAAGCTACAAATGGTTGAGACTTTCATCAAGGTAAGAGACGAAGAACATGGAAACACATTCCCACTATATTGTTTGCAAATACAGATGAATTTTGTCACAGGGCAGAATTTGTTGGGTCTGCCCGACCTGTTATATAAATTGGGATCTCTCATGTTTGAAACTTCCATTGTATGCAATACATTTACATTTTATTACTAAAATACACATCTTGGACTTTTAAACCAGGCTTACTACCTTCCCGAGACAGAATATGTGCACTGGGCACGAGCACACCCGGTAAGAATATCCCCCTACCACTGTATCGTTGCACATCTGATTGCACAGGGGTCTTAAACTAAGCATCCTAACTCTTGCAGGAATACAGTAAAAGCCAGGTTGTTGGACTGGTCAACCTTGTTGCCACTATGAAAGGTTGGAAGAGGAAAACCAGGTTGGACATACTAGAGAAGATTGAATGAGTAACTGTCTTTTGTTGTGTATCAAGTCAGGCAAATAGAATCTTCTGCTCCTTTTCCCCTTTGTCTTTCTTTTTTGGCAGAGCTCCGTGTAAAGGTAGTGTATATTGCTTGGCATTTGATCCCCTATTAATTATGGAGTATTTTCCAAATCTGTGTGTTGGTGTCTTGTAGATAGTCCTTTGAAAATAAGCTGTAATTGTACTATAATTTTACCTTCATATAATTTTTTTCTTCACGTTACTAAGGTAACTGATCGGTTATTCCCTCTCTTCTTGATTATCCGCACTCCTTTGAACGTGATGTGACTAACATAACTCGTGAGGGAATGAATTATCATATGAAAATTTTGTATTTATCCTTTAGTTTCTAAATATTCATAAATTTTAACAGAGTCCTACTTATTTAATGTCTATAAAGATTGAATAGAGATGTACTGAAGTAGAAACGCAACAAGAGAGAATCCATTCGTGGTAATTTTAATGAGGAATGGTTGTGACATTGTCTTTTTAATACTCTCTTTGATTGACTGAAAATGGTTGAAAATCATCAATTTTGATGGATCTCATATTTGTATTAGGAGATAGAATCATTATTGATAAGTGTAATCTAACAAAATTGATTTTTAACAAATTTCAACTTGAAGAGTATTGTTAACATCTCTCAATTTTAATATTGGATTTCATGATATTTTTCTAATCCGTGATTGTCAGGCTATGGTGGTGTTAGTTAATAAAGTTAATAATTAAGACACTTAACACTGAGAACTAAAATGAAATTAAAACTGCAAACATGGAGATTGAATTGAAACGTCTAGTTTTTAGATATAAGGACCAAAACTTTTTTAAAAAAAGATATATAGATTAAATAAATAATTAAACCTAGAAGCTTAAATATTTATATCAGTTGATAGGATATCTTTCAAGAACATGATATTCATATCAACAAATCGAAACTTAAAATCAATATTTTTAGTTTACAAATCAACTTTTTGCATTGGATATATGTTTATTCCAGCATATTTAAAACCAAGTTTTTTAAATCTCAAAGCGATTTTTTCTTCTAATATATATCATTTTTTTGGCGAAATAAAATGTCAATTTAAATATATGCTAAATTATAAAACAAGGTAAATTAATAACGATAAAGTCTTTGTTCATTTGGTTGGATGCACTAGTAAACTTAGTATTCCATTGCAAATCATGTTTATGAACAAATTGATTTCCTATTTTTTTTATAATAATTTGCTATCACTTTTGACAATTATTGTATTAATATTAATTTTATATGATCATAAGAATATTTTTTTTACGTGGTCATAAGAGTATTATTATTATTTTTTTGAAAAGAAGAGTGTTATTAAATTAGGTTTTGCGTAAAACACCATTTTCCACCTTTTCATCATAGAAAATAGAGTAAATTACACTTGTACCTCCTGTGTTTTGCTCAAATTTTACTTGATACCATCCCTAATCTAACAGAAATTAGGCACATGCTGGTCACATGACTTTTAATAAAAATTTATGTCTAAAATATCCTCATCTTCTTCTTCTCAACCTGAAAATATTTTAACACTCTTCTTCTTTTTTGTGTTTCTACGTAAATTCAACTTTGAACTCACTTTGTTGATATGCAATGTTAACACATTTCCTCTCATCCCTTGTTCTACTAACTTATATATAAACTGAATTCTGATTCTCAACAAACATTTTCATCCATTACGTTCCTGTGGTCAAAAACATCAACACTATTTTAATCAAGAATAATAAACAGATGATTTCCAATTCATCCATTGAGTTTCCTGTAGTCCCAAATATCCACACTATTTTAATCAACAATAATAAACAAATGATTTTCAGTTCATCCACTGTATTTCCTATTGTCTCAAACATCAACACTATTTTAATCAACAATAATAAACAAATGATTTTAAAAATCATAAGTGATTTCAAACTGGTCTCTCATTGAAACCCCATTCAGAAATAAGCAATAATAAACAATCAAAATTAAATAAATAATCTTAAAAAGTAACTTATATACAAGGTCCAGTGATCACTTACAAGCATAGCCTAGCGTGAATAAAAATTGTGGAACAGGAAGAAAAACAGAATGCTCGTGAACGTCAAAGAGGAAGACAAATGAAGGCGCTCATGAACGTCGCGAACTAGAAAATGAATAATGGGAAATTTGCAAACTGGAACAAGAACGGTGAAGAGGAATGGAACGTGAACGTTGTGAGAGAAAAAGAAACTCGCACCCCCTGGACGTTGAAGAAGAACTCGCCAACAAGAGGAAGATGAATAGTACTCACTAATGGTGAAGAGGAATGAAACGCGAATCATAAATTCTGAAACTAATTGGGAAGAGATAATTTGGGTTTTACAATTAAAACGTAAGGACAATTTTGTCTGCTCACATATTTCAATTGACGTTAGTTAACGACGTTAATAGAGGGGGTAAAAGTAATGTGCAAAAAGAGAAGGGTATCAGGTGAAATTTGAGCAAAATACGGGGGTGCGAGTGTAATTTACTCTAAAAAATATATGTTTGTGCAAGACGTTAGCGGTTCGTTTTGATAGAACATACTATATATTCCAAACAAATCCGATCACAAAATTTTGTGTTTCTTATTTAGAAAGGAAACCGAATGACAAATGTAAGTGTGCCATTTAAAAGAAGAATGGCACTGCATAATCAACAGCAAATAAAGGAGGAAAGTTAACAAAAACACCATTCTAAACACATTTTTGTTATTGATTTATTTTCTATAACGTTGATACTCTCTTCAAAATGCAACATCATTTATGAAGTTATTAAATTGGTTTTTTAAAAAATAAATTAATATACATGGAGTTATTGTTGTTCTCTGCTTCATCCTGTTCTAGGTTGCTTGTTGACTCCAGTTTCGACGCTAAGTGAGTGACAGTGTGATTGCGCCCACTCATGTTGTTAATGCGAAACAGTGCTGATCGGTATGTATCCATGCAAGCCATAAAAAATAAATAAATAATGTAAATATAAACACACCCAACCCACTCAGTCTCTAATTCCATGGTGGTCTTGTCATTTTCACAATAGATGGGCTCGGGTGTTCCATCCTTCTTCAAGAAATTTTGCCACTTACCACTGAGAAGGAACAAAAGATAATAAGCAGATGAATTAGTGGCCCATAGGCCATAGAGCGAAAGGGACATAAGAAAAGCTACTTGAGCTTTCTTATGCTAACTTCAATTTCCTTGGTTCCGCAAAGGACATAAACTTACACAATAATACTGTTTAGAAAGGGTATTATCAACCAGTAATATAAAAAGACAAAAGAAGATGCACAATAGCCTAAAATCGATTTAAGACCAACCCCATTCGCCAAATTCTTCTTGTCATTTTCCTCCGGTTTAACATTACTTGCAATTCAGACATAATTCGGGTTTTGCACGACTTCTAATTTTTACACTCAGATTGTTTATATCTTCTTCACACACAGTTGAGTGACAAATGAACATTTTCCATTGCATATTTAAATAAAGTATCTCTTGCTATCGTTTCTAATAAAACATGATAGGAGGATGCTCCTCTATGATGCACACTCCCAATTCAATTAGAAAAATTATAGAAGTCCCGGATATCCCTAAAATATCAATAACTCTTTACTATCATGAATTAATATGCAACTTACTAGTTTAAAACAAATACGTTGAATCCATTAATAACATACTCTCTAACACACATATTGATTAAAATTTATTAAAAATTACAAAATCATTATATAAAATGTGGGAATCAATTTTCAACCAACAAGATAATATATATTCAAAAGAGTGTGTGAGAGATTATATTATTAGCATTTCTCTAATTTATAATGCCACATGATTGGTGGTATAACTACTTCTCATGGACTCGAGATCACTCAGTACATAATGCATTTAAACCGCCTTCAGTAGAGGTTTTTTGTTCAAATGGTGTAACTATGATTCTATCACATGTTCACGTACAAGAACATGGAGCAGTATTCCAACTATTAGCATGTTTGGGGTGACGGTGAGATGAACCAAAATCAATTATGAAATTAGGGGTGAATGTGAAATAATAATATATAGTTGTTTTGGAAAAATCATAGTGACATTGTGATTTTGAGGTAGCCACCGTATTTAATGGCTAATTGGCTAAAGAACAAAACTTGCTAGAGAGTAAATCGTGAGATACTTCTTATGCTCATTATTACGTGGGGCAGTGATTATATCCACCGTCAACTATACACGGGTGAAGAGATCTACTAATGAATATCACCAAGTTCTTCCTAAAGAATGACCAAATTTTTTTGGGGCTTATCACAGGTCGTATTTGGTGGCCATTTGGTAGTAAATTCGAATGTTATGGTAATAAACTTTCGACATGTATTGATTTGAAGTTATTAACCAAGTAAAGAACTTATTGTAATTGCACGTTTTTGGCTTGAAAGTTTAGCTCTGAAAACCACTCGACCAAGAAAAACAAAAGGGACCAAATCTAGAGAGGTTCTTAATTAGAGGACAAAATGCCAAATCTATTTGATTATTATAATTAAAGCAGACAATAATTGATATATCATGTATGTTTATAGCAATCCTCCATCATCTCAAAACTCCTTTATTTTACAGAAATTGTTGCATGGTCTAAAATCACCACATATGATCTCAATCAATTTTCATATTGTTTTTTTCTATTTAGGAGAAAGAGATAATAAAACCAAGTTATGTGAAAATTGGCTGCAAGCATAGTCGTGGTCCCGACTATATCCCTTAATAGAAAACTTTGCTCTTTGCTTTTGGGATTCGTGAAAAGTTAAATAGGAAAAGCTCTGTCTAGTTCCTTTCAGGTTTTGATCAATGTGAAGCCCAAGCTTCAAATGGTTGAAACCTTCATTAAGTATTTGCAATTGGTAAGTGGTAACACATTTGTCAGAGACCCCTCTCCCGACAATACGGGTTGTCTTCTAAGATCCTATTCAGCAAAGTAGTATATTGATATCTCACATCTTGAAAGTTCAATTTTAATGCAAACACTCACATCTTGAAAGTTCAATTTTAATGCAAACAAAGAACTTTATTACTTAAACAAACAAAAAATATTTCAAGGTTATTGCCTTCCTCTCATAAATTCAACGACCAAAAATATAGTATCTTTTATTTTTTATAAAGAATTCTAACTTTTTCACATCTATTTTTTTATACCTTCTTTATACCGAATAAAAATCCTCTCCATTTCTTTTATTTTTAAACTTTTGAAAAAATAAATGTCACTCTTATAAAGTGCATATTATATCCACATCTATTTTTTTAATACCTCATCTTATTTCTTTATATTTACAATCAGATTGTTTATTACATGTATAACTTTGTTTTACCTATTTTAATATCTCTTTTTTCTCACGAGTATATATATCTTCTTGAGTAAGAATGATTTATTTTCCATTTAAAAATCAGAACAGTAAAGGGGGACTGACTTTCTGGGATAAAAAAAAAGCATATAATTAATTATGACATTCGGAAAAGAATGAAACGGTAAAGCAAACAATCAATAGCATCACTGTAATATTGAGTCTTTTTTTTATTGCTGTTCACTGCTGATTTTGTTTGTTGACTCTTTTGTTGTACGCTGCTTCACCTTCCAAATAGTAACATTATTTCCTTTTATGCAAATGTCAAGTAGCTGGTGATTGTGTAATTGCACCCACCATGTCTAGTGCCACGCAGGGTTGATCAGTGGGTACCTGCAGCAATAAGCATACAAAGTAAAATTTACTGTAATTTTAAGAGACAAAAGAACTGAAACATAGACACATATCTGATTTTTTCTGCAAGAGACAGTATCATTGGATCTTATAACTAGGTCTAGGATTCTGACAATAATGTTTCCAACAAAAGTAATAACGTAGTCACCATCCCACTTAATCTGATATTGTGGTACTGGTACACTCTCATCATAAATGCCTTCGTGCATCAATTGTATCTTTATCATTTCTTGTGTTGTTTTCACTTTTCAGTACCTTAATCTCCCCACCCCCAAGATTTTCAAGGATATTTTTCTTTCCCCACCTCAAAAAAAGAAAAAAAAAAAGATTTTCAATTTATAGATTTGGTTTAGATATTTTTTTGCGATTTTTTATCATTTGGGGTTTCTTTTTTCAAAATTATCAAATGTGATCCCATTTTGAATTAATTTTTATTTAAAGGCAAATCCTAAAAATAGTTACAACTTTATAAACAGAAGTCATAAATGTTTATATTATACAATTTCAGTTTTAGATGTTGTCTTATATCTATAAGTCATATAATGATTACAATTTCTCTGTATATAAAATTATAATTACTTATACAACTTCTGAATGAAAATTAATTAAAAAAATATCCTATTTGATCATTTTGATTTTTTTTTTATACCCAAAATGATAATAAAAAACATAGCCATTTTTGTGTACAATCATGATAACAAAGTTTGAATCTAAATTCTAATATAAATTATATTATTAAAATTATTTTCTAGGTCGATTCTAATGACTAATATTAATTTATAATAGTTTTATATTTTAAAATTTTTAAAAGTTGTAATGTTTTTTAATAATTAACAAGGATTTTGTATTTCTAAAAAAGGTAAAGCAAAAATAATGAGCAGAATACTTCAATTTGCTGGCATGAAACACGTGAAAGCTCGTTGAATTTTTTTTCTAAAAGATAAAGAAAGAAGAATGATGGAATCTGTGATAGCAAATTTATTCTTTGACAGCTACAGATGAATGGATTCTTGAAAAAAATGTGATCCTATGATACTTAATGAGCGCAAAGGAAGCTACTTTTTTTCATCCCTTCAAGTAAATTAGAGTTCTTTCACATTTCCAACTTTACGTACAAAAAACATGACATTGACTAGCATGATTTTTCTATAATTAAAATAAATAATTAATCCCAGTATAATCTACTTTGATTTTCTTAAAAAAAATACCCTATTACTTTTTTAAAAAAATACAAAAGTAATAAAAGGTATGGTAAATTATAAAAATTTATAACTTTTATTAGTCAATATATAACTTTATTACTCAGTAAATAATCTTAATATAAGGTCTGTTGTTTTTATAATAAAAAAAATGCTATGATAACTTTTTTAGTGAATTGATATTTACTAGAATTGGATTCTAGTCTTTTATATCTTTACGACTCTAAGTAGTAATTGTTTATCTTATATCTTTATGTAGAAGATGAGGATGAGCATACGACAACTTGACAAGTAACTTTGTTTCATGCTAGTAACATTGCTGCATGGAAAACGTATGCATAGCTGTAGAGAAGATGATTGATGTGTACTTACAAAATGGCCAGCTTTGAGGATCCAATAGAAGTATAGGTTTTTATAGGACTTAACAAAGCCTTTTGTTGTAGATTTGTCACTTCCGCAGTAGAGTGGTGTTCTATCTTTCGCCAAGAAATTTTTAAGCCCTTCCCACCTATAGAATAATATAACAAAAAGTACGAACAACACATTAAAAAAGTTGAAGTTTGCTTTCAATTTCAACAATCTTGATAAATAATTAGGAGAGAAAAGAGATGCATACTTTAGTTTATGAACCCAAGCTTCAGTCCCCTTGGTTGAACAAATCAGATCAACCTGTAATAATCAGACAGAATGTGATGTTACCTATATTTTCTTTTGACAGTATGATGTTACCTTTATCAAAACATAAAAAATAAGAGAATCATTTGATTAAACTTGAAGGATAAAACAAGACCGACACATCGATCAAATAAAATAATCTGATTAATTCGGGAACAGGTCCACATGTTAAATAAAATACTTGTGGTACCTATATTAAATTTATCCAATCCAATCGTGAATATCATCAATTCTTATTATTATATAAACCAAGAATGCAAGTGTTGTGGAAAGGAACCTTACTTGTCCATTGTACACAGTCACATTGACCCCTTTTGTCAGCAGTTCATCAACCTGGAGATTTTAAATTAAAGAACATCGAATATTCAAAAAAAAGAAAGGAAAATTTTACCCACTTTAAGAAAACCAGAGAGAGAAGAAAGCACAAATGGAATATTTATAATTAGGATATGATTGTGAACATGATATTTAAAATAAAAAAAATAAAAAAGTCAAATTCTTGTACCAAAAAATTTATAACAACTCATCCACTATATCTATATAACCAATTGAGTAAGATCCCTGATTTATTTACATTTACATTGAGGCTTAAAACCATAGTTCCAAGCTTGTTTAACACTTATATTCTTCTTACCTCATTAATTCTTGGTCTCATAAAATCACCTGCAAGATAGTTGAAAACATCACCAGACTGCCCTCCCCATCTGTCATTACAGTTGTTAAAGTTAAGTGAACATTTGATTGGTTAGCATTGAAATTGAGAGTACTTTTTTCTTGTCAAAGAATTAAAGACTTACGTGACATTCTCAGGGATTATCTTCAATTTTTTCTTTATGACACCGTTTAGTAACTTGTCAAGATCATCATCACCACCACCAGGAGATGACCTTGACCTCATGGAAGAAAGATATCCAGAATACCTTTTCATTGATAATTTTTCGTATAACCCTAACTCCATTGCTGCTATGTCATCACCTCCCGCATCCTCCAATAAGTTGTAGAAGTCCTGAAGTTAACAAAAAAATTTAGGACTTCTTAGGAGTTGTTTTTTATCCACAAATGTTAATTGTTAGTTTTTGTTAACGGGAAAACTCGAACCCAAGACTTCTTATGAGTTGTAGTAGTACACAGTAATTAAAGCGTAATGTAGGTTAAAAAGAGAACTCATTCAGGGCTAAAAAAATGTTGAATGAAGATCATAGTACCACATTGTTGCTGCTGGAGGAAATCACATCCTCAAGTTCACTCCATGATTCGGTGGCTTCAACAAATTTACCATCCTCAATTTGCTTCTTGATCCTCTCAGCTATACTGGTCTCTAAAATGGGTTTGTTAGATAACACAAAAAAAAGGCCATTTCTAGGGAATGTTAACCTTTTTGTTTTGCATTTTATTTCTACTTGAGAAGATGGAAATTGTACAGATTTTACCTGTTTGATTTTTGCAGTCCATTATCGTCAAGTCGTGAGAGGTCTTTAAGGAGAGGACCCCATGAGAACTGTAATATTGAATTGAATATTGAAAAAATGTGAAAGTTCAACAAAAATAGGTGGACAGAATATTCAATGTATTACGTACCACAAAATCTTCTGGGGAGATCCAACTGTCTCCTAATGCCACACCTACAAAAGTGGAAAAAAAAAAGTTACCCCAACTCATGCATTTGTTGAACTTCTTCTGTTCCAAAATTATTTTATATAAAGAATTCACCATTTGATTCCTTTCCTAACTAACAAAAAAGAAATTCACCACTTTACCCCATTCACAAGTCAAAATTGTTTTCAATCATAAATTGAAAAGGACCAATCTACCAACACGGTATGACACATGATTGGCAGATAAGATAAACTTGCTCCTTAAACATGTAGTCATGGATTCAATTCTCAGATTTATGTGTATGAAAGGATTTATCCAGAGACATCAATTCCTTAAATAGAGTTCAGTATCTCAAATTAGTCCATAACCCTTGGTTAACACAAAAAAAAAAAAATCTAGAATTTGACAGATTCAGATAACTCAAGAGAGGATTACCTCCAAGTCTAAGCTTCAATTTCCCATCTCCAATAGCTTTCAGAGCAGATAACCCAACAGTGACAGCAAATTTGCCACCATATGACTCTGCCACGATGAACAGAGGACTCTTTTGCAGCTTCTCATCCCTGTTGAATAACTCAATCAACAACGTAGTCAAGTCGGTGGCTGCTTCATCATCTGTTTTCACAAAGAGTTTTTTATCCTCCACAAAACTGTACCCGGTTCCAACTGGATTGTCCTACATCGTTCACAACATTAAAAGCATTGAATGATCATAATTGAGATCCACAAAGTAAAAACAAAGCTTAAACAAACTCTTTTTTTTTATGATTATTATTATTATTACCACAAACAAGAGATCTGCTTTTTTCAACCATGTGGAGTTCCTTGGCTTCAAGCTTGTGTCTAAAGGCCCAACCTCCTCAAAATTTCCAATTCCAACTCCTGAACCACCCTGCACAATGTTTTAAAATCTCAGATCATAGGTTGTTTTCTCATGTTTTAAAATCCCAACTCAATGTTTTTGTTCATACAGAAAACCAAGTCAACAACACTTACAGGTCCTCCTTGCAACCATAGAACAATTGGCCACGGCTTAGAAGGATCTTCCACTCTATATGGACTTTTATAATGCCACCAAAACATGTGCGCTTCTGTGATAATAATAAACAACACAACAAAGCAAAAAAAAAAAAAAAAAAAATTACAAAAAAAAAAAAAAATCCAATACAAAAAAATAATAAACAAAAAAACAAAAAAAAAAAAAAAAAAAAAAAGACTTGCAACTATTAGTTGAATTCCACTCTAGATTCCTTTTTTCCCACACTCAAAACAACAACAAAGTGGTATCCTATTAGATGAAGTCCCCTACATGAATCACACATATCATAATACCAATAAAGTTAAATTACAAAAAACATGATTAAAAAAAATTAAAAATTTATAGTATATTATGAGTTGGTATGTCCCAATGAATTAAAATTAGGAAATTGTGAAGCAATGGCTTACTGGGTCTGACTTGAACGTATCCCCATTCCTCTGATCCGTCTTGGCTCTTGAAAGCTAACCCTCCATGAAATAGCAGAGGAATGAATAATAGAATGGAGACAAAAAAAAGGACCTTTTTATCCATTTGAAGAAAAGAAAGGAAGGAAGCAATATGAGAACAGAAAGAGTGAAGTGAAGCAATGGATACGGCAATTTATAATTGATATTTTTATTGGTGAGTCAAAGTAGCAAAGAGGATTGATTAGGAAGAAGCGTGTTTGGTCATGTCAGCGTCTGCGACAACAAAACCAGACAATGAGAAAAACTGAAGAAGGGTAAGAGTCCTACGTATGCGGGACGATTAAGAGTGGGTCAAATGCTATAACATGACGCTGGTCTCTTCACTCTTTTCCAGAAAGGAAAAAAAATATCATATCCTTAAAAGCAAGGTTACTCTGTTCTTTCTGAAACAAGATCGTGAGACTGTAACTGCAAGTCATTGTGGGGCCATTGTGAGGATATTTTGAGAGATTCGATTGGAGAAAAAAAAATTGAACATAGACCTCGGTTCGAGGTTTATCAGTTTGAGAGGAAGAAAAAGAAGAGAATGAAAGAAAATAAAAAAGAAAAAATAATAATAAATATGATGAAAATTGAAGATAGAAAAAATTTACTTATGTTTGATTTCATATTATACAATTGATTTTAGAAATTTTTTTATATATTTGATTTCAAGTTAAAAAAATTTAAAATTTGTTAAACATTATAAATATTTAATGTATAGATTTATTAGGATATGAATTGATTTTTTTACCAAAAAGGGATAATTTTTTTTAATTATCATTTGGGGTAGAATTTAAATAAATTATTAAATGGGATAAGTAGTAAAAGGTGTTATAACTTTTGAGTTAGAAGTTCTAATTCCTATTACCACTTCTATTTTATTTTTTAACTAAAGTCGAAAATTTTTTTACGAGTGTACTTTTTAAAAAAATTTTAGTACTTCAAAGTGTAACCAAATTTTATTTTATTTTATACAATTTTAATGGAAGTTGTAATTTTTTTTGGGGACATACGACTTCAAAGTTGTATGGCCTTTTTTAAAAAAAAATTATATTTATTATTTGTTTAAAATTTTTAAAACATTGTAAGTATTAGTTTAATTTAATTATTTAAAAATAAAATAATTTAATTTTTATAGTTTGATTTAATATTTGTATAATTTTTTTATGATTTTATTTAATATTTTATTAATTTATGTTATATTTATTTATTTAATATATTTTCTATATTTTTTTAGTAATGTTAGTATTTATATTTTAAAAGACTTAAATTTAGATGAAAATATATCGTTATTAATATTAATTTATAATATATCAAATAAGATTCAATTATTTTTTATTTTTTTAATTATTTTTTATAATTATCATTAAATTAATTAATAATTTGGTACAATAATGTTAGTTAATTTTGTTTTAATAATTATTTTAATATTAACAACATATTATAATTAAGTAATAAAAGTAGTTATTATGCATTGATAAAAGTGTAATTAATATAAAATGAATATTATAAATTAAATAAAAGTAAAAAAATAAAAATATATTAGTCGTCAACTTTATTATATGGACAGTTAAGAAGATTATGTCATTCAATTTTATTACTTAATTATAACATGTTGTTCATATTAAAATAAAATTAACTAACATTATTGTACCAAATTATTAATTAATTTAATAATAATTATAAAATTAATTAGCAAAATAAAAAATAATCAAATCTTATTTAATATATTATAAGTTAATATTAATAACAAAATATTTTCAATTTAAGTCTTTTGAAATATAAATCTTAACATTACTAAAAAATATATTAAATAAATAAATATAGTACAAAATAAATATAACATAAATTAACAAAATATTAAGTAAAATCATAAAAAATTATACAAAATATTAAATACAACTACAAAAATTTAAATTACTTTTATTTTTAAATAATTAAATTAAACTAATTTTTACAATTTTTTTAAAAAATTAAACTAAAACAAATAATAAATACAAAATTAAAAAAAAAGGGTCATATAATTTTAAAGTTTTATGTCCAAAAAAAATTAAAATTGTAAGAAAAAGAATGAAATCCTATTAAGAATTTGAAATGGTATATATTTTTAGAAATTACACATAAGTCATAAAAAAATTTACGACTTCAGTTAAAAAAAAATTTAAAAATAGAAGTTGTAATAAGGATTATGACTTCTAACTCAAGTCGTAACACTTGTTACGACTTACTCCCATTTGATAATTTATTTAAACTCTACCCCCAAATGGTAAATAAAAAATTACCCATTTTTGATAAAAAAAATTGATATGAATTATAGAAGCATATCTAATTTAGAGAAAACTTAATATTCTCTCATTATTAGTATTTATTGTAATAATAACTATATAATAAAGCATATGATGTCTACTCTCATACATAGTTTCAATTTATTATTCATCTATATTTTCTCATTTTACATGATATCTAGAGTTAGGTTTAGGGAATAAGGGAAAATTGTTTCTTACCGTAGATCCATTGGCCTCGGTGAGCCTTTTTCCTCATTACCTTTCTTTTATAATTATTTTTCCAATTTTTGGTGAATCTTTATACTCATTTTTTTGGCGATTCTTCTTCCACATGTTTTTGCATTCTAGTGGACCTATTTACTTGTCACTCTTCTTTCCACATCCTGATGGACCTTTTTGCTTGTCACATGTCTTTCGAAAATATTTTTCTTCTTTTTCGATGACTTTTCTAGCGACCCACTGTCCTTGATGAAGCCTTTTCCTTTATACACGTCGCACCTTTTTCAGTAACATTTTTAGGTTTTTGGCGCATTTTTCGACGACCTTTTGACTGGCAACTACAACATCGGACTCGTTGTTCATCGATCTATATGTTAGTGATCATGACACCAAACGATGAGCCACACTCCCGCATGTGCCCTGTTTATCCGCACCAAACACGTTTTGCACACATATTTATGCCAGTGCATGACGGCGTGTGGCCGCTTTGTTTACACAACTTCACTAGCTTGTTTCCCCTTCATTGCCCCTTTACCCCTGAGGTTAGGGACCATTCCATGTTGGTTTGAAATTGCCCCCTTTGTGACCCATTTTTGATGACATCGAGTTTTTGTTTCCTATGCTTGACGACATGTCGGAGTTTTGTTTCAACAACGCTTACGACAACAAGGTCGACCACCTTGGATGACCCTAATCCTATAGTTTCACCTTCATCTGATTTCTTTTGCATGCTCGCCTCTATAGCCTAGGTTTTGCGTATGTGTTTCTTTTGTAGTTGTTTGCTAGCATACGTTTTCTTTCCCTTGATGGCTTCAAAGCCTTGGCACCTTTGTTGCAGCACATGCTTTGCTCATCTTGTTTTAGCCTGTTACGACACTCAAGAAAATCTTGCTATTGATGAAGATTTTCTCTTTTCAAGTTTTAAATAATTTTGGGTATTCACTAATATTTGTTTGAAGCTTCCAAATCTTGGTTTTATGATCGAAACTTGCTATGAATTTTCTTAGGCTAATGGGTGTTCCAACTCTCTCTTTCAAGCAATATTCTCCAAGTTCACCAAGATTTAAGAGTTGTCTTCAAAATATTGGTTTGAAACTTCCAAATGATGGTATTAAGAAATTCAAAACTTGCTTTTCTTAGACAAGTGGATATTCCAACTCTTTTTTTCTAGTAATATTCTTCGACTTCACTAACATCTTTGAGTTGTCATTCAAACTATTATCCTTTTTAGTGGAGCTCAAGTTTTATGTTTTTGTTAGGAATAAATTTTCTTATAACATACTAAAGCTTAGTAAGTTTAAGCTTGAGGGGGGATGTTGAGAATCATAAATATTCAATGTATAGATTTATTATAATCTAATTTAGAGGAAAATGAATATCCTCTCATTATCACCCATATTTATTGTAATGACCACTATATAATTAGAGTGGATCTGTTGTGTACACACACGTAATTTTAGTATATTATTCTCTATATTTCTCTTATTTTACAAAATTGATTATGAGTTTAAAATTGATTTGAAATTAAATAACTTTAAGTGATTTTTTATTAAATAAAAATTAATATATTTAATGTACTATATAATAAATTTGTGATTAAATTCTAGTGTAAAAATTTACACCGCTGCATTAATTATTTATTCTTGATATTGTTACAATTTTAAGAAAGTCTTGCAATATTCCCTAAAAAAAAGTCTTGCTATTGTGTCGGTCTAAAGAGTGAGTTACTCTAAACCAAAAGCTGATTAAAACATTGAACTCTTTTAACAGTTGCTTAAAAATGTCATAGAGTTCATAAAATAAAAAATGGGTTAGTGAATATAGAATTTGAACTATTGTTTCTATTAGATATGAATAGGTTGTTAAATTAGTTTAGATAAGAATAAATTTGAATTATTATTTCCTAGTTTGAATTATTATTTTCTAATATTGTACTTAAATTATTAACATTACTTGTATAAATATACCTCATTTAAGAGGTGATTGATGAATGAATGAATGAATAAATGAGTGTGAGTGAACGAGTGAATGAATAAAGAATTATTATTTCAATTTATATATATCTAACTTTTAACACATATCTAAATAAGATTAAAAACATTGAACTCTACTAAACATTTGCCAAAATTGAGGCAGAGAATTTTGGGATGTTCATGAAAAGGATATGGAGTTATTAACAAAATTATTGAAAACATAAACTTCAAAAGGACATTAGATTATCATAATATTCTCTTGCTAAATGAGTCTTCTACATTAAGTTCTCTTAAAAAAACATTATTTTTAAAAAGAAACACTAACAACATATTTTTTAACATATACGGTTGAAATTTATTAAAAGATAAATGTTACTGAATTACATTATCTTAATTAGTGTTTCGAGTTTGAATCTTGTGAACAGAAAAAAAAAATGATTAGGAGGAAAAAATTTCACTAAAAGTCACCAATCAGGTTCTTAGACGAATATTAGTCATCAATAAAGTTGATGAATACTTCGTACCAATAACATAATAAAAAAAAAGGTTAATTAAATTTAGTCCCTCAACTTTTTCATATTCTAATTTTTAGTTCTTCAAATTTTTTTGGCAATTTTAGTCCTTTGTTAGCATTTTTAGTCCCTAAAATCTTTTTTATCTATTTTTAGTCTCTAATTTACTTGTATTGCTCAAGATTAATCCTTATTTTATTCATTTTAGTCCCTTATTTTTATATATTTTGGACTGATTGTGAGCAATAAAAATAAATGAGAAATTAAAAATGAACACATTTTTTATGAACTAAAAATATTGACAAAAAATTGATGGAAAACTAAAAGTTGATGAATAAATTTTGAAGGAATAAAAAATAGAATCTATAAAAGTTAAAAGATTAAAAACTTAATTAATTAAAAAAATCACAAGAGTTATTAAATAAGATGTAAGGCCCATAAAATGTTGTAATTTTTAAGAAATTTTAATTAATGAAAAATATATATTCAAAAGAATGTGTTGATATATTTATCTTTTTTAAATAAAAAAGTATGAGATTTATATTTAAAATAATTAATGTAATTCATTAAACCAGAACTATTAATAATAAAATAAAGTGGTATTAAAAAATTTAGACCCTCATTTCTCTTATTAAGAGTAGCCTTCTCTTATTTTAATTTTTTTTATCATAACTAATGTTGTTCATTAAATATATATCTTAAGGTTTCCATGCAGAAATAAAGAAAACATAATAAAATTTCTCGATTCAAATAAAATAGTGATTTTTTAGGAGAATAATAAAACAGTGATGAGGTTTATATTTTCCTAACTTTGGTCATTATTATAATAAGATCCAAATTAAAAGTGTGGTTTGATCCTTTTATAAGATCTAATTTAAAATTTTTTATACATTAATTATTTTCACAAAAATATCTTTAATTAAATGTTTTAAAATTATGTTGATGTTTGTTAGTCTTCTTTAAGGGGTAATTTTAGAAGAAAAAAGCACTAATTAAAGATAAATTTAATACTATCAACTAAATTGATTAAAAATTAAGTGAAAAGTAAAATTATTGTTTATAAATAAGTAATTAATGTTATCTTAAACTTTTGAAAGAGAAACAATTTTTTTTTCAAAAATCCAACAATTGAAAAGGAACATAGGTAATATTTTTTTTAAAAACAATAAGAAACAGAGAATTTGTATGCAAACAATTATTGCACTTCATTAAATACAAATAACAAAAATTTAAAACAACATTAAATAAATTGTGTTGAAATTGTAAAGAAATGTATCTAATTTGTAATCAAATTCATAATATATTGTTTTTGACTTCTTTCAATAAGAAAATATAGAATTTGTATCCAAATAATTAATGTAGTAAGAACAAATAAATGTAGTTCATTAAATACAAAAAATAAAAAGTTAAATAATATGAAATAAAAAATTATATTTAAATTATTAAAAATGTATAGAATCTGAAATAAAAAAAATTGATGTAATTTCCTACGTATAATCCTCAATCTATATGGTGGTAATTGTCTTCCAGTTAATCCATAACAGATTGAGTTCGATCTCAATAAAAGAATATACAACAAAAAAAACCCCGTAAAATGGTCGCACAAATATTAAAGTTTTGTATTAAAACTAAAAAGTTAGTACCTTTCATTTTAAATATTTCATTATAGTTTTTATCACATGTCTTCAAATTTTCGTGAATTTTATCGAGAAAACATGAAATTTGCACATTTTTTCATCCAACTTTTGAAATTTCATGCATTTTATCATTCAACTTTTTCTTTTACATATCTTATCAAACTTTCAAAAATTTATGCATTTTATCTTTAAGTTTATAAAAATTTCACGCATTTACCTATATATTATAATTAAGCATTTTTGTTTTGAAAATTGGATGACAAAATGCACAAAGCTTTAAAGCTCAGTAATAAATTGTGTAAAATAAAATTGAGTGGCAAAGTGAGTGAAATTTCAAAAATTGAGTAACAAAATTCATAAAAATGAAAAAGATAAGTGGCAAAAGCGTGGTGATATTTATCTGAATTATTTCTTCACTAATATTAATTTTCATTTTACTTAATGGAGTTATAAAGCTAAAATTAAAAAATAATAATGTTATCTGTATTTCTAAAGGTGGGTGTCTTAAGAAATTATTTAATTTTAATTTTATTGAGATTTAATTTCCAGAAAACTTATATGTGACCTATATAAGTTAGAAGAAAGTTTATATTTAATTTAGTTTTTTTTTTATTATTTCACTTTCTAGTTATGGTACCCTATGTATAGCACGACTGCACGAGCGTTTGATATTTAATCAAATTACATTTCTCAAATTTTTATATTTTTTTGTCATATCTATGTTGTTTTATTATTACGATGTCATCGATGGTGGCGGATCCAAGTATAACTGATGGGTGCAGATACTCCCCTGATTTTTAGAAAATATAAGTATATAGAAAGTTATTGAACTATAATTGTTATATTTTTTTGTACTCTTTGTTTTTATGTTTTTTATTCTTCAAATTTTTTTTTCTTCTTATTTTCTAAATTTTGACAAATTATTATTTTTAGTTTTTTGCATAATAAAAGGATATTTTATGTCAGTTTTGTCGACCATAAATTGATTTTTATTAATTTATAGCCGTTAAATTTTACATATTTAAATTACCACAGATTACTAAAGTAAAAGATGCAGTGAAAAAATATTATATGGACACATTTAAATATTTAATCATTACCACAAAGTTGGGTGTCGAGCCTCGCCTAAGTCAGCATCTTGGCATCCATGATTGACTCCAATAATTTATTTTCCAATCATAATAACCACGAAATCGAAGTTTTAAAAGAAAGACAAAAATATATTGTTTGAGCGTCACTTTGGTAGTTTGGTTTGTGCGTCCCTTATTTATTTAGTGCTTTAAAATTTGACTAATACCATGGAATGGATAACCGGTAATGCCGTCAACAAAGACTATTGACGATAATCACAATGATACATGGGGGAAAAATTCACTGTCATTTTCAGCTTCCAAATGTAAATACTCACACTTTTGCATGGGCGAATGGGGAAAGATGGATTTTTATTTGATGTCTTTTATTTATTTATTTATGGAAATGTCTAAAATTGATGAGATGAGTTTGTGGTATACAATCATTTTTAAGTATTCTTTATGTTCTTATCATACTAGAAATATTATATTTTAGATGTGATAATGATGTAATAGGCCTTTTTGACTATCATACATGAAATTCTTTTTAACATATGAAATCTCTTTATTTTATAAAACTAATAGTAAATAATTATTTTATTAGTAGACCTAAAACTTAAGTTTTAGTTGTTTTATCCTTGGATCAATCCTAAATTTTATATACAAAACTCAATTAATTAATTCGTCAAGATTAAAAAAGTAGTTAATTTAATTAATAATAATAAATTTTTCTTAAATTTATATATTTATTTTAAATTATCATTACCATTAATACTCATCTCTCTTTTCTAATTATTTATCAATACATTTTATCTCCTTTTAAATTAGGAGTATTCTAATATAAAATTAATTAATACATGAGATATTATAAATTATATCTTATAAAAAATAAAAAATAATATTTTAAATTTGGATATTATAAATAATAACAGAGTAAGTATTTTCTAATAAAAAATAATTTTATTTAAGATACAAAATATGAAATGTTAACAATATATTGTTTAACATATTTTTAAGACACGTTTTATTATTATTTAAAATTATTAAAATTATAAAATCAAGAAAAAGACTTATATGATAAGAAGAAGTGAGACTAAAAAAAGAAATATAATTTTAAAAATATTTTCATTAGTAATAAAGAGTGTGTTGTTAATATTTCTAAAATATAAACATATCTATGAATAGAGAAAAGTATACTAGGCCTTTTGGGAAGAAAAAAAAAGGAACCTGGCTGGCCAATAAGAGTATATATAAATTATAAAGTCATAATAGAAGCATTAGCATATGTTTGGCAACAATTTGCTGTTTTTGTCCTTTGAGTTACCTGTCAAAAATAACGTTTTGCCAAAACTACTTATTTAAGTTAGGATCTTTAGGACCTACTTATATTCGACTTGCCTGCCATAAATAATCTTTTGCTAAACCTCGTGGTCATTCAACTAGGGACCCTGCTGGACCCAATTTCAGCACATTGAGCTTTTGCCATAAATATTCACCAACAATTCAAAGATGCACTCGATTTCGCTTTTGTGATGGGCTTCTTGGACCTTTGCTCCATGTTGTGAGCAGTGTTGGGCATCTTCCATCTTAATCATGGAAACTACTATTGGCTCCTACCTCTTTGTTATTCAACCCTGCAAATCTAAGAAAACACTCCCTTACCTCTTAGTGCAATCCCGTCCCTTTCCCCTTCCCTACGCCCCCAACCCTCCGTCACCTTCCCCAACGACCCATCGGCCATCACCACTGCCCAGCCACCCTAACACCAATTGCACACAGCACAACCACGATCCCAATAGTGTCATGTGTTGTTCTCGACAACAAATTTGCATGCGTGCGAGTGTGCGACCCCATCTACCACGGTCCAACCATCATCGCATCCCCACAACACAAGGCCACCTTTGCAACTCCCTTTGCGTGTCCTCTACGAGGACCTTGCACCACCACTGCACCGACGTGCACTTCAACTCGCCCACCCCACATGTACTATGCAACCAGACCGCACGCCATTACTGTTGAACTAATAATGAAAATATGATTCCGTTGAAACAGTAACAACAAAAATATGATTTCATCATGGAGTTGTATTTTCATTTTTAATTTTTTTTCACCCCTTTAATGGAAATATGATTTTATTGACAAATATACAATAAGATTGTATTTTCATTATGAATTTTTATTCGCACCCCATCACATAAAAGATCATATTTTCGTGAAAAGGTCATTTTTAAAAAATTAAGGTGTTTGCCCCTTGAGAGAGGCCAAAGGCAATTTCAATGAGGCCAATAGCAACTCCCCGTAACCATTGAGGGATTTCAAAACTCTAAAGAATTTGACGTAATGGACTGAAATAATGAAAAATCAATTCATATAAAAGGAAGCAATAACAAACTAACTTAAAAAAGTAGTTTTAATTTATAGAGGGATAGCTTTGGAAATATAATGAAATTTTAATCTAGGGATATTTAAAGTTCGAGTAAAATTTTGCCTGTAAATTTAATTTTTTAAAGAAATAAGACTTGAAATACTTTGGCAAATATAAATTTAAGTTTATCCCAAAACTTATGTTTACAAATTTTAATTCAAACACATGCATTATTTGATGGGTTTAGTTTTGATTAATTTACCTTGCTTTCCTGAAAGTTACTTTTGTTAAATACTACGAATAGATTATCTTATATGATACTAATGACCTATTGCCAACATAATGACACTAATAGAGTTAGCATTTCGAGAAACTAGAGTTCTTTGCTTTATCGAGAAAAAAAAATTAAAGTAAAAATGTACTACTCTTTATGAAGCAATATTTGAAAAAAGAATGAGAAATATTATTCAAATATAATTAAAACTAAACTAAAACTATTTTAAATAATCATTAACATATCTTAAGTACCGTTAAAAAAACATCTCTTATTTTTCAATTTATTTGTTTTAAAATAAATATACTGACCGAATGAATATAAAATTAAGAAAGTACATCGATATTTAAATAAGAATTGAAATTTAAATATGGATCTCTTTCTTATGTTTCAAAAAGTTATAAATATGTTCAGATTAAAGTATTCCACACTAAAGAAATTTCAGCTAAAATTTTTCTTTTAAATATTTTTGAATATGAAGTTTCTCTTCAACAGCCATGCAAACTTTCTAGTTTTTTTTTTTTTTAAATAAAGATACAATCAATTCCCACGCTCGCAATAAAACGCGACCTAGGTAGGTGGCATTTTCAAAGAAAACTTCTGATCTGCCTGGGTATAGTTTATTTATAAGTAAAATATTTTCATAATTGAAAATTATGAGATTAATTTTATGAGATGTAAAGGTTATTGAAATAAATTTTATTTTTTTAACAATTTTTTTCATATGCACAAATAAAATTTCTATTAACTAACATGTTTAAGAAATTCAGATTTGAATCACCTTTGCTAGTTTTGTTCGGTAAAAGTATATAAATTATTGCCATAATAAATGAAATTGAAACATTAGGTTATAATTAAATGTACTACAAAAAGTTAGCTATAAAACCGCCGTCCGATCATATGATTGTGTCGTATACTGCAAGGGCTTTGATGGAGTCCAAATGCACAATCTTATGAACACTCTTATGTTATGAACTCTTATATGTCGTCTCCCCAAACCACACGTAACTTATAATTTCAAGGAAACCCGATTATCTACGCTGTTTATTTTTGTACTGTATGATGATCATAAACTTGGCAAAAAAATTTAAATAATGTTTTAAAAAAAAAATTACACCAATAATGCATTTCAAAAGCTATTTACGAATCTACTGCGCTCATTCACGTTGACCCAGGACGTGACTAATCACGTCGACCCAGGACGCGACCCAGGCCCAGTCACGCCCACCCAGGACGTGATTCACCCGACGCTGACACGTGTCATTTTGAGACACGTATCATTTTACGGGCGATGCGTAGAAACTTTGGAATGCCATAACTTTTGACTAGGATGTCCGATTGAGGCAAAATCGGTGGCCATGCGTTCGTAATTGAGAGGAGAAGCCCTTGGCAATTACCTGAGGGGAGTTGCCCAAAATTTTTTCCCAAAAGAGGTCTCTAAGTGCCTCAAAATCGTGATTTAAGATTCAAACCTCCAAAAATTTTCTTCTTTTCTAATTTTTTATTTATTTAATTAGTGAATTGCATGCTATTTTTTATTTTTTTAGTTATTTCTCTTAATTTCGAGCGTTTTGACATAAAATACGCTTCCATCAGATATTTCTATCAAAATTTATGACTATTCAAAGTTATACGCATCATCTAATTTAAAACCTAACAATTGCTAAATGTATCCTAATTTTTGATAAGTTTGTCCATAAAATTGAAAATGGTTAATTACACCTCATTTTTTTATTAAGTATAGTTCAATCTTTTCTTTTAAATCTTAAAAAATTATGAATGTTTTTTTGGTTATGAATAGCCTTTAGGGGTCTCTTCGGGTGAATAGCATTTTTTATTGCTGTGGCCTTACCATTCTTACCGAGTTTGACACTGCTCTACCAATAACCTTAGCACAAACTGGTACTTGAACTGGGCACTAGGCGTTGTTGGGATGATTCTAAGTGTACTGGTTGTCATAGGAGCCATTTTGGGCATAGTTGCTCAAGGCATAGAGGTCCAAAAAAGAAACATTCATAATTTTTTATAGGAACAAAAATAAAAAATTATACTGAATTTGATGATGCATATAACTTTGAACAGTCATAAATTTTGATAGAAATATCCGATGAAAGCGTATTTTATGTCAAAACGCTCGAAATTAAGAGAAGTAACTAAAAAAATAAAAAATAGCATGCAATTCACTAATTAAATAAATAAAAAATTAGAAAAGAAGAAAATTTTTAGAGATTTGAATCTTAAATCGCGATTTTAAGGCACTTAGAAACCTCTTTTGGGAAAAAATTTTGGGCAACTCCCCTTGGGTAGTTGCCAAGGGCTTCTCCTCTCAATTATGAACGCGTGGCCACCGATTTCGCCTCAATCGGACATCCCAGTCAAAAGTTATGGCCTTCCGAAGTTTCTACGCATCGTGCCGCAAAATGACACGTGTCTCAAAATGACACGTGTCAGCGTCGAGTGAATCACGTCCTGGGTGGGCGTGACTGGGCCTGGGTCGCATCCTAGGTCGACGTGATTAGTCACGTCCTGGACTGACGTGAATGAGCGCAATAGATTCGTAAATAGCTTTTGAAATGCATTATTGGTGTAATTTTTTTTTAAAACAACATTATTTAAATTTTTTTGCCTCATAAACTTATTATATTGAACTGTAGCAAAAAAAAGAAGTAAACTTATAATGAACGAACTATCATCATTAATTGTTATTCTATCAAGTTCAATTTCATTTCATAATGATTATAACCATGTTTTATTTTCTTAAAAAATTAGAAGAACAACTATTTTTTCTTAAAAGTCTCAATTATATTATAAATAACACGTTATAAATTATAAAAAAAAATTGTATCTTAGAATGTAAAAGATTTTTAAAAACAAGTTTCATGTGATCGTAGTGCTGTAATTTGGCAATGACCAATAACATTTTCTTTTAAAAAAGAAACTTCCTTTAAAGTGCAAATGATAGTGAATTAAATTTGTAATATATACGCCAATAAAATTAGTTTAGCAGAAGGTACTATTTTTCACAATTTGATGAACCATTATTTAAATTTTTACTGAGACATGAGAAGAATAAAAAGTCTTTATCACGTCTCATTTTTTATTTAAGATATTTATATTATTTTACGCAGTTTTTTTTCTTTTACCTTTTATACAATTAAACAAGAGGAATTTTAGCCACTACATATTTCATAATTATAACATGATAACCCAAGAAAATAAGAGAAATTTCCTTTCTTTTGTTTTTTTCCAATCAAACAACTCAAACAATTATTCTACTTTCTATTCCTTTTACTTTTTTTTTTCTTTCACTTTCTTTGACCAAACATATTATTATTGTCTCAATGTGTCTTGAATTTTTATGTTATCTAAATTAAATTACATATATCCTCCACTAAATATAATTTTTTTTCAAAACTTGTAAAATCATTATTGTTTATAATCAAATAATTAATGTAATTGCATATTTAAGATTTAAATTGAAAATTATTAGCTAAACTGAAACAATTCTATACCAGTTAATATGCCTCAAATAATTCATAAAATTGTTATAAATGCAACTTAAAATGTTATTAAAGTTTCTACAAAGTATACCCATATTTTAGAAAAAAGCTAGGTTCCAAAAAAAAAAAACTGAAACGAGGTAGCTGTAACGTAACCAATCCGTCCAAACAGAACAATGTACCCACACTCAGCTAATCTCTTCGAATCCAACGCTCCAAAACCCACTTACCTACCATCATTTAATTTGAACTGTCGCTGGCACCTTTTGTAATACAATACACTTGCTTTGTCCTTTACTTCATCCATTGTTTTGTTGACAAATCTTATGTTACTCTTTCAACTTCCCCATTTTCCCCTCTCTATATGTTCCTGAATTCTTGCTATTATAATCTCTAACCGTACGTTACTTCTACCTTATAATAATCAACCTCCACAATGCATATATATACATGTGCCTAGCTAGCTTCTTTTGTTCAATGCATTTTACTTTTTGTAGTCTCTTATAGTCGTTGTGTTTGTTTCTCACCACCAGGAATTAATGTTGGTGCCACCACCATGGCTGGAACAACTATTGTCATCCACATTCTTCACCATGTGCGAAAACCACATCAACACACCCAGAAACGAATGTAACATGTACTGCCTCGATTGCAAAGAGCAAGCAATATGTTTTTAATGCAAACAATCTTGGCATAAGGATCACCAAGTAATTCAAGTGGGTACTTTAATTTTTTTTATTTCATTTTATTCATTATATATGTGCGAGTATAGTTCATATATCAAATTATACATGCATTTTGTTTAATTAGATTATGGAATTAATGGAATTGGGAGGATTGAATCTTTTTATTTGTTAGTGTAATGCAGATAAGGAGGTCATCATATCATGATGTTGTGAGGGTAGCGGAGATTCAGAAGGTTTTGGATATCAGTGGGGCTCAGACGTATGTGATTAACAGTGCTAGAGTTCTTTTCTTGAACGAGAGGCCTCAAAATCAACCCAAGACCAATAATGTGGTTGTTGGTAGTCGAAAAAGTAACTCCCCTTTGTGTGAAATTTGCAGAAGGAATATCTTGGACCCTTTTCGTTTCTGTTATTTGGGATGCAAGGTTCGTCTCTCATTAACCTTATTCTCTATTTGATCATCATCTAAAACATTATCTTAATTTTTTGATCCTAAGACATGAGTATCTCTTAATCCATTAGGTCAAATACTAATCTCACATGTAGTGCATCATTGATTTTAATTCAAGAAAAATTTATACACGATGTGAATAGATCATAATTTCTGGCTAAATAAACTGTTATCGCTCATGTAAACATGATAGTATGTTATCACTCATGTGAACGTGTGATAGTATGTTACAACAGCCAACCTTTGGGTTACATATATTATCTTAAATTGTGTTCTTTTCAATTGTTTAATTAACTCTCTTGCACTCCAAATTAAATGTCAATTGTTTAATTAACTCTCTTTCATCTAAAAGTGTAGTTTTTTAAAAATATATATAACCATAAATGTCATTGCACTCCAAATTAAACGTTTAATTATATCTAGTTGTTCATTTAATTAAAGTCATAAGTCGCATTCATGTATTATTCTAAGAAGCCAAACTATGTTTGATTGGCTTTAGTTTCGTTTTTACTTGGTTTGTATACTTCTGTACCCAAAATTAAGAAGAAGAATATATATAACTTATTTGGTAAAACCTAAAAGAATAATAATATGTACACATCAATAAGTGGAAATGCGATATTAAAGATTAGAAATGGTTTTCATACCTTTTTTTTTAAAGAAACTTATCATAACAATGATTTATTTATTGTATGTATATAAGTAATAATAGCTTGTGGGAATAAAGAAGAACGGGAATGCAAGCTTTATCTTAAGCGCAAAGAAAGACGAAGAAATAGGGAGAATGTATGAAGGAATGTCAAGAAGGTTGCCATCAAAAGAAGAATTGCGTGAAGGAATCCACAAACAAGTATACCAAAGCACGCCTTCTAATTCACATCTAAGGCCATCTCTAGCACAAGCTTGTTCAAATTCAAGGAGAAGAAAAGGGGTACCTCATAGGGCACCTTCAGGTCCATAATTAAAGTTAATTAAGAAAAATGAGTTTAATTTAATTTTGATATTATGATTTGATGATTAATTTCAAGCTGGATTTGTGCTCTTTATCCAGCTCATTCCTCACAATCCCCATGTGGGTTTGAGTGTCCTTAAACCAGTTTTTTCTTGGGGAACATTAATTCTTTAAGTACTACCAAAAAGAGATGAGAACATTTGTGTTACTTTTGAAAATAAGCTGGCTTTGGGTGCAATAATGCTTTGCTTTGTATTCAATAAATAAATGTATGGAAATATGCTAGGTGTAAATGTCCCCTGTACACATGAAAGGTTTCATGGAAGGAAACAATTGCTTTGTTTTTTCTTCCCTTATTATCTTCTTGGAATAATTTGTCAGTTAATTAGTACTGTATAAAACATCCAAGAATGTAGAATGGAAATTTCCCAATTTTGTGGAGTTAAGATAAACTTAGAAATGCATCAAACGTTGAAACCATTTATGAACCTAAAACGATATACTAGTGTGTTTTTATTTTTTTCCATTTTTCATCTGTTCTCCGCCAAATTATTGTTTATCACTTAATGCGACTTTGAAATTAATACAACGATAATTATACAATATACTGGAGTACACGCTAAAGATTATCAAAATTAAAATATATTTGAATGAGTCTAATTTTCAGTAAGAGTATTGTTTTTACATTACTTTTTTTAGAAGCTTTTACATTATATTATTAACTAATTACAAATAATCTTAAATATGACTTTTAAAATAATAATGATAAAATCAATAATCTTTACCAAACATGACAATTAATCCATTAATAATATTTGTTTTATGTATTAATACTTTTTAATTAAAAAATTCAATATTTAAGATGGGAGACTCACGTGCTAGTGAAAGGTGGGAGTCTCACGTGCTCAAGTTTGGGTCTTGTGGGCCTAGTTTGTATAATGGGCATTGTAAGGGGAAAAATTGATAAATTTGCACCGCAACATACATGCCACGAAGTCCAAACTCATATATGAGAGCCTCTCATATTCTACTAGTCACTTCAAACACATTTTTAATTACCAACATTTTGATCATTAAATGTTTTAACAGTAATATGTTCACGACCGACTCTATATTGAGCTCCTTTTTTACCTTCAATTTAATTCAGATGTGTGTGTGGCCTTTATACGTGTTAATAATATCAATTCCCCACTAACAACATGTGTTAAAAGCTATCAAAATATGATTCAATATTATACCATGCATTTCAATTTGTGGCATATTGTTGTATCGTGGTACATCAGTGATAATAAGTCCTTTAGGAAAGTGATCATGTACACCTTAAGAAGTGATTTTGTTCATGTTTTCAACATTGAAGACAGTCAACAATCGAACATATGATTCTCATAATGTATAAGTTAACGTTAGATTATACATCGACTAAAATAAAGTTATCATGGTTTTACAACAAAACAAAATAATATTGTCTTTGGGAGACCTTGAACCTCATGTCGGGAAAATTTGTCCATCTCAAGTTTTTATAAATACAACCCATGTTATTGCAACAGTCAAACATTTATTACATACTAACATTCTTGTAAAATCATTTAACTTGAATGCTAGAGTGTTTTTTTAAATAACATATTGATAATCAGATAAAATTGAGTTCGATTTTTTTAAGGAAGATTTTGAGTTTATGTAAGAAAAAAAATTATTGAGAGAAAATCTAATTAAAGATAATAAATCATATTTACTAACAAAAATAATTAATTAACAAAATTAATAAATACCTCATATTAATATCATAATGATAAAAAATAATATTTGTTTAAGGTATTCATCTTTTAATCATCATGCTGTCTCAATCTTACTTAGAATATTATGCCACCGAAAATATATTGATTTCAAACTAAGATTTACAATTTACCTGAATACTTATCTCAATCAACATCAATCAAAATTCAGTCACAATCGATAATATCATTTTAAACATATTAAAAGAGATGTATGTAAAGTTGCATGAGATTGAGATTCAAGTATTTTTTTATATAAACAAGTAAATAATAAGTTGTGGTAACACAATTTTAACTTAATATCAATTATATATTAAGCAGTAAAAATTTATATTTTTTCTAAAAAAATTTGAAAGCGATATAATTTTTACAGTTATTTTCTTGTGAGTATTTAAATTAATGTTTTAATGTATTAATATTTTATATAATATTTAAGATTTTTCTACTACAATTACTATACAGTATTTTCTTATATTTCCATTTTTAAAAATTTATTTAAACTGAAGTTCATTTATTTTCTTATCAATTTTTATTTATTTCACTGCTTTATGTTAACCTTTTCCTTCTTTCCATATTTTTCAAACTTTCATTTTTTTTTCCTTTTGCATACATAAATATTGAATAATTCAACTATATGAATCAAATACGCTCACAAGTCCTATATTATAAATCAGAATACAATTAAAAATGAGTGTTGCATTCTTCTCACATTTTAGACTTTCTAAATATTTTTTCTTTTATTTATTTTGACTATGTATTTCATATTATCTCAAATTACTCACCTTTTATATGTATTAATATATTTTTAAGGAATTGTTTTGGGGAGAAACCCTCTTAATCCGCCACAAATCTTAATACAGAAACTCATATATATTATTAACATATCGTTCTGGTTATAATTTCTTATATTTTTTAATATGATCCAGCTATTTATTCTAATAGATTTTTTTTTTTGCTAGGCAATGATTATATATATATATATATATATATATATATATATATATATATATATCAACGGAAATAAACCTAATGCTTAATGTTTTCCTACCCCTTAGTAAATAATATTTTTTTAGTTTAGTTGTTAATATTATTTTTGTTAATATGATGTCTATTTGATAAAAATTAAACACTTACTATCAATATTACTTAATATTATGTTGAATTATCCTAACAAACGAATTCGTTGATATAAATAATTAATATATATCATCATTTTATCAAATTTAACTTAATTAAAGTGAGAAATATATTTTAGAGGATAAAGTACAATAATCAACATTAAGTAAAAAAAATAACAGCTAATATATATATATATAGAGAGAGAGAGAGAGAGAGATACGTATTTACTTTATTTTCTAACTAAAGTGCACTTATTCATATTTTAGAAAAGTCAAATATTCCTTTTATTATTAATATAATGCTTTGTATTGTTAACATACATAATCACAATATTATACTAACAAATAAGTAGACAAAAATTAGTTATATCAACAAAACTAATTAAAATGATAAAAAAATTTTTAGCATTAACCCTACAATATTGACAAGTTTTGTTTAGAGTTTCTATAAAAGTTTTTTTTTAATATTTTCATTTCTTTAAAATATAAATTACTAATATTTAATTGTTATTCCTACTGTCATACATCAGTGTTAACTACTTATGTATCTAATGAAAGGTTATGTGGTCATCCTAGGTGGCGCACAATAACATGTACATGTCTATATGATGTCATGCTATCATGTGACTCTGCAAAAAAAGTTTAAAGTAAAGTAACTGTTATTTATCTATTATAAAATGAATGCTAAAGATTACAAAACCATTATTTCAAAATTTGGAGAGATTAATGCCAATTTTTTTACAATATTCAAAATCAAAATTTGCTCGTTTTTAAGAGAGTAAAAATAATGGTTTCAAATTTTAGACGAATAAAAATTAAGGAAAATATTATAAAGATCAAAGCCAAAATCTACTCATTTACAAGAAAAAAAAAACATTTCTTCATTAATACATGACACTTTTTTATATTGATATTTTAGTAAATCATTAGGATAAAACTAGTTTATATATATATAATAGAATAACTATATTGAGTTAAAGATTTTATAAGAATTATTATTTAATGAGAGTGTTTTAAGAGTCTTTCTTCAACTAAATCAAATCAGTTTTAGGGATTTTTCTGAACCTGTTATTATTGTTTTAATCTATCCATTTTATATTTATTTTTAAATTGAATTTCAACCTTTTTTTTAAAAGAAATTATCTATAGTTAAAAATAATATTTTATGACAATGTAAATTATTTGTCATAAATATAAAATATAATTTATATATTAAAAGTATTTATATATATTATGAATTATAATTATAATATAATTTATATATTCAAAATAAATGTTAATTGCATAAAATAAAAATATATTTTATATTATCATGTGGATTTCACGCACTATAAAATACTTATTATATAAGATTTATAAATACAAAAAAATTATAAGATAAAATTTAGGTGAGTTTAAATTTAGAATCTTATCAAGACTATAACAGATTTCAAAATTTCAAAAACACATAAAAAATACTTACAAATCATCTATGAACAAAATATTCACATTTACAATAAAAATCAAACTCAAATCATTAAGAAAAAATGAATTCATTTCTTACCAACTTCATCAACCTTTCTTTGCAACCATTACAAAGTTACTATCCAATATGGTCACACATGAGGCATATAAGGTAAGGCTAGCTAGCTACCCGAATGAGTCCAACACGTACTAACAGAAATAGGATCCGAAGAGTGCCTTTCTTGCCAACTTAGACTTGTTCTCACATGGACTTGTCGTTCGCAACTATAACCTCACGGCAGCACTGACATCCCTGTTTCAAGTTTCAACCTTCAAGCAAAAAGTTCTAAAGCAAATCTTTGAACAACCAAAGGGCAAAAGGTACAAAAGTCCATAGCAAAAAAGCTTCCAATTTTCCATGTACTCACTCTACTTTTTTCATGAATATCTAACGTATTGACTATTGCTTACACATAAACTCTTTTGCTTGTGTGTGTATTAGTGAAACTCCATGTCTACTACTAAAGGCTCAACAACAGAGCAACCAATTCCTCCACAAGTGGAAGAAGAATCAAGTGTTTGTAAACAAGAAGAGGAAGGAGAAGATGCAAAGATAAGGGTGGTTATAGCACAAGAGGGAATTGAAGAGTTTGAAGAGTGCAAAACTCCAACTGGGTCAGGTTACAAGATTCCCATAGTTCAAAAATGCCCACTTGCCCCAAGAAAGAAAAGAATTAAAAGGGCAATGCCACCGTTTTCTTCACGCGTGAAAAGATCATCATCAAGTGGGTTGAGCTATTTAGTAAGGCATGAAGAGGTAGAGTCTTTCTTCCAATCCATGTTCGAGCTTACTAGAGTTAACAAGAGATGTAGGAGTGTATGAGAGTTCTTATTGAATAATTGTGGGTGAATATCCTCACTTGAATTATAATCATCTCCTACTTTATTGGAGTTTCAGCACTTCTCTCTATGCTTATTTATCTTCACTTTTTTTTATGATAACTTCCATATGGGGAAAGAACAAAAAAAATAAAATAGATGTCGATAAGTTTGCAATTCAATCGATCACATATATTGTGTTTTTGGCTGTTGCACTAAGAATTTGCTATCATCATAATCTAATTTATTATATAAAATTTCATTCTCTTTAGATATCGAATCAAGTTAACTCAAACCACATCCATATCCATATCACCTTGTAGTCTTCACTGATCAACTGTTTATTCCATGGCCATGGATTGTCTCATGTTCAAATTTCACGTGGCGTACCATATGCAAGTTTTATGTTTATTCGTTTTTTAATAGATAATATAAAAAGCGAGGCCTTAAAAAATTAATGAGAAATATAGATATAGCACTTCTACTTATACATGACCTATCATGTCAAATAAAAGAATCCTCTTCCATGTCCCCATAAACAATATGTTGCGGGGAAGCAGTGAGTGCATGATCTGATGCTTTCAGAGTTACTGTAATTCTGCTTCGTACAAATAATATAAGAGACGACCCCACAAATTGTAGAAATTATTATATGATCACAGTGTCAATCAATTTTCATATAACACATAATTGAGTTTTATCGTTTTTCTTTTAAATTAAAAAAAAAACCGATTATATGTTATATAAAAATTGATCAGGATAATAAACACCTGTGATTCGAAACTATGTAACAATTTCTACACAAAAGGATACGTACTCAGCTATTCAACAATCCCCGGTTGGATATCATTGAAATACCTCTCAGCTGTTGCTTTAGTTATTAATTAGGGTCACAGTTTATTCAAAAGATACATTTTGGATGTTTATGTTTTGCTTGTTTTTGTTGAAGTTACTTACAAGAACAAAAGAAAGCTTTACGACTTCACCCGTGAAAAAAGAGGTAACACGCTTGCACCAAGCAAAATAGAAATTAAATAGAAGTAATTGAAGAGTACGAGTGTTTCCCCCTCTTTTAAACCTGTAATGGAGTGTTTTTTTTTTAACTTAAAAATAAAATGAAAAAATGCTAGAATTGCAACAGATCGATGTAAAAATAGATAACATAGCTCAGTCCCTATTACTCAGAAGAAATATTAGGTAGCGTTTAGCATGTGACCCTAAAATGTACCAATTTTTTACGTTATGTTTCGTTATATTCTGTTTTTAAAATATATTAAATATAAAATAGAATGCGTCTATCAAATGCTAGTGAAATAATAAGAAATATTCGGTATTTGATTGGGTAGGAAAAAAAAAAGTGGAAAGGAAAAGGAAGTTAACAAAGCAAGTGAACAACATTTGACAGGGAGACAGAGAAACCTGCTCCACTATTGATGAACTTTATATGCCCAAAAGTCACGGTCAAGCGATAATCGCTCTGCTATCCATGGGGACCAAGACACACCCACGAGAACAAAAACTCTTGTTCATTATTAGGCATAAGCATATAAATGCATGCATATACATACATGTCCTTATTTTCCGGCTATTATATGATTATGGGCCTTTAGTTTAGAATTCAGCACTACCCTTGTGGGCTTCTAAATGATCAGCTACATATGGATCACTCATTTTGAACATTGAGAAAAAAGATTGATGTGTAAATCGGACACAAAACAGTGGATCAGGCTTGATGTACACAACTACATTATGAAATGATGAAATCCAATCAGAATAGTTGAATATTGCAATATTTGTGGTGAAAGATAATTTTTATTATGACTAATCTTTGTTAAAAGTTTGTTTAAACATATTTAATGAGATTTTCAGTCTCAATCACCTTGTTATATATACAGTGGTAATAGTTACACCTAAATAGGATAAAGTAGATATAACTTCCTTCCATTGAAGGCAAATTATAGAAGAATTTCACGTCATTCAAAATATAAAAAAACTCTAACATTCAACTTTTATAATTGGTTAAATTATTCAGTTAATTTCTATTTCAAAATTGATATTCATATCTTCTCTAAAAATTAATAGTATTAATCTCTCTCTCTCTCTCTCTCTCTATATATATATATATATGAAAGATTCACTTATTCTAAGTCTTTATTCTTATCATTCATTTTCGATTTAATGGTTAAATTTAATTATTTATTATAATTATTAAATTTTAAGAAAATAAATTATGAGATTGAAAAGTAATTATACGAATAAGTAAATCCTATATATATATATATCTTTTTCTCTTGACGATATTTTTTTTCATTTATAAAAATCCAACCCGAGACCTGTCAGTGCAGGTTGAAGTTCTTAAAACATACCAATTTTTTTTCTTTCTGCTTCTTGTGGAAGTTGCTAGCTATATTGAACGGTTTCCCAAATTCATCAAGAAGTTCTAGTAGCACAGTATTTTCCTAAATCTACTTGAGAGACTTGGAATCAGGACTACGCTTGTTTATTCATATTTAAACATAGATAGGAATGTTGCAATTTGCCATCATGCTCGTTCATCTCTTGAAACCCCAAGCATTTTTATATCAATTTTGAAGGATGGTTCTTGAATGATGACATTGATGTATCATCTCAAGATCTTTTAAAATAATACATATAAAATATCATTCTTTTTTGTGCATACTATAAATAAGTGTCAGTTTTTTTTTGGTGTCAATACTATTATAGATATAGGATTAGTGGAAAAAGTCAAGATTTTACTCATTTGAGTATTATCTTAATATTAATCACTTTTTCTTTTTTTTCTCATTTTCTCTCCTCCACTATCTCTGCTTATCATGAAATATAACATGATATTAGAACTATGAATTTACTATAATTTTTCTTTTATCCGCTGCACTTCACCATCGTTTCCTTTCTTTAATCTTCTTTTACCTTTCTCTTTCCCTTTCTTTCTTTTTTTTTCTGAGAAAATTTACACATCTTCCTCCAATTACTTTTTCCGGCCAACTCCAATCATGAACCAAGAAACCACCACCATCAATCGCCTACTCTCCATGTCTGTAGCAAAACCCCTTTGATTTTAGTCTCTGTCGTCGTGAGGCAATTTTCAGCCATGTTTGTCGCTGTCATCCGTCACGAAAATCGATTTCTGGTCGTTATTGACAAAAATACTCTGTTTGCTTTCTGCATCATAACCTACCAATCAAGCTCTCTGTTCACTGCAGCTACATCTTCCGTCGTGAGGCGACTTTCGGCCACCGTGTGTCGTTGTCATCTGCCATAGCAATTGCGCCACCAACCTCCGTCGTGCGTCGTCGCCCTTCGTCGTGAGTGACAATTTTCAATCACTGTTACCAAGCTTCACTCTCCATGTTGTTCTTCTGCTTTGTGAGATAAGGTTTTATGCACACAACCTGTTTGTACAAATTTCTATATGAAGACAAATACAGTTTTTGTTGTTGTTGCCATGGAGTTTTCTACTATGCAGCTTAATGTTTCATTGATATTTGGCCTATTTTGACTTATTGTTTTCAGCCTTTTAGGCTTGTTTTGATGATTGTAGCGTATGGCATGTGTGGTGTTTAAGCATTGTTCCTTTGTTTGTTTCTATCCATGGTAGTTAATTACTATGGTTAAGCCTTGGTTGCTTCTGTCTTGAGTGGTTAAGCATTATTTAGCTTCTGCTCTTGATGGTTAAGCTTTGATGATTTGAGCTTCTGCCAAGTGGCTTTATTGTTGCCATTGCATGGTGGTTAAGCTTTGATTTGCTTATTTTGGCCTTTGATGCTTGCTTTGGACTCTTGATTTGCTGGAGCAAGTGCTCTGAAGACGTTGGAAGAAGATCATGGATGCTGATTTTGGTCGAAGAATTCTAGGAGCTATGCACCATGGCCGCACCTACATTTTGATTTGTTTCTAAATCCTTGTATAAATAGTTTTATTTTTGAGTAATTAGTCATCTATATTTCAGTTTTGGTCGATGTATTTCTGGCATTTTAGCTATATTCCAGTTTTTAGACTTTATTTTCCTTTGATGTAGTTGTATTATCTTCTCTAAGCTGGAAGTGTTTTCAACACCTTCCAGCTTACGGATGGGTATTACAGATATATGATTAGTGGCTATATAAGTCAAGATTTTACTAATTTGTAACTTATTTACTCATTTGAGTATTATTCTAATATTAACCACTTTTTCTTTTTCTCCATTTTCTCTCCTCCACTATCTACTTATCATGAAATGTAACATTATTACAGATGTGGGATTAATGGCTATATAAGTCAAGATTTTACTCATTTGTAACTGATTTACTCATTTGAGCATTATCCTAATATCAACCACTTTTTCCTTTTCTCCATTTTCTCTCCTCCACTATTGATAATTGTTAAGCATACGTAAAACTACATATTAATTACTTAACAATTATCTCGTCTTTTCCTATTTTAATGCTTTATTTTGTAATTAAAATATACGAATTAGCTTTCTTTGAGCTTTTGTCCAGTAGATGATAAGTTTAGTTGATTTATAAGGTGTTGGTTGTGTTTTTGTAGAATTTCACAGCAAGGAACTAAGAGGAGAATTAAAGGTCTGAAGCTACTCGTCCAGCGCGTCAGATGCCCGGTCAACCCGTGGTCACTTATCCAGTTGGAAATGAGGGTGCGCTTAGCGAGACACTTTCCGTGCCCAGCGAGGACCACGATTCTGAGCCACTTTAAAAGAGAAATTAGGGCATGAAAAAAAGTTCTCACTTTTTAGGTTCTTCAATGGAGACCTTTGGAGGCTGAGGCTGAGCTAGGGCACGAAGGAAGGGAGAGATTCCACTCATTTGGGGAACTCTTCGTCCATTTCCTTCCTTCCCCTTCCATTCTTCTTGCTTTTCCTCCATATTTGTAAGCCCTCTCATGGAAATGAGAGGATGACCCATCCATTGTTGGGGTTCCAACAACCAAATACTCTTGATGCAATGATTTTAACTATCTATTTAATGCTATTTTCATATCATTGTGCTTTTCTGAGCTTATTCATGTATGTGGTTCGATCTCCCATATGCATGCTTTGTTATAGGGTTCCAATGCATTGGGAAATGGTTGTTTCCTTATAATTGAAAAATGCTTCTAAATGATGTCATGTCTAGGGATGGAGTGATGTTGTTTAGCCTAGGTTACGAATCATCTTTACTCTTAATGCAAATTATTTGATCTAGCTTGCTGAGGGATCAAGAGTGAAGTCAAGTGATTTGGAATTCTAGCACTTGAGGAATCAAGGTTAGAATACATTAGTAGATGAGGGTGAGAGAATTTAATTGTTGAATAGAGAAATATATTTAATATTGCATCAAGGGTAGTTTCGATTTGTTGAGCCCCAACACGTGACCATTTTCCGCATCAACCGACATTTCACCCCTAAGTGTTTGTTTCTATCTCTTTATTGTGCCCCTACTCAACTATCTTTACTTATTTTGCACTTTACATTTCTGCAATTAGATTAGAAAACATCAAATTCAATTCTTATTCGCTTAAAATTAGAAATATATTAACTCTGAGTACAAGCAAAGTCCGTGTGAAATTCGACACTCGAACTTATCGAAAAATTATTACTTGACAAAGCGGTGCGCTTGCCATACGCATATCAACTATCTGCTTATCATGAAATGTAACATGGTATCAGAAATATGAATCCACCATAATTTTTCTTTTCTCTGCTGTATTTCACCACCGTTTTCTTTCTTTAATATTCTTTTTCCATTAACCTTTCTCTTTGCCTTTCTTTCTTTTTTTTCTGAGAAAATTTACACAACTTCCTCCAATTACTTTTTCCGGCCAACTCCGGTTGTGAACCAAGAAACCACCACCATCAATCACTTCCTCTCCATGTCCGCAGCAAAGCCCCTTTGATATTAGTCTCTGCCATCGTGAGGCGATTTTCGACCACTGTCTGCCGCTGTCATCCGCCGCGAAAATTGATTTCTGGTCCTCATTAACAAAAATACTCTGGTTGCTTTCCACATCATAACCCACTGATCAAGCTCTTTGTTCACTGCCACTATTATCTTCTGTTGTGAGGCGAATTCCAGCCACCGTGCATCGTCGTCATCCGCCGCAGCAATTGTGCCACCAACCTCCGTCGTGCGTCACCACCCTCGTCGTGAGTGGCAATTTTCAGTCACTGTTACCAAGCTTCAATCTCCATGTTGTTCTTCTACTTTGTGAGATAAGGTTTTATGCACACAACTTGTTTGTACAAATTTATATATGAAGACAAATATAGTTTTTGTTGTTGCTATCATTGAGTTTTCTACTATGCAGCTTAATGTTTCATTGATATTTGGCCTGTTTTGGCTTATTGTTTACATCCTTTTAGGCTTGTTTTGATGATTATAGCTTATGGCATGTGTGGTGTTTAAGCATTGTTCCTTTGTTTGCTTCTGTCCATGGTGGTTAACTACTGTTTTAGCTTCTGCCATAGATGGTTAGGCCTTGGTTGCTTTTTGTCTTGAGTGGTTAAGCATTATTTAGCTTCTGCTCTTGATGGTTAAGCTTTGATGATTTGAGCTTCCGCCAAGTGGCCTTATTGTTGTCGTTGCATGTTGGTTAAGCTTTAATTTGCTTAGTTTGGCCTTTGATGCTTGCTTTGGAATCTTGATTTGCTGGAGCAAGTGCTCTGAAGACGTTGGAAGAAGATCACGGATGCTGATTTTGGTCGAAGAATTCTAGGAGCTATGCACCATGGCCGCACCTACATTTTGATTTGTTTCTAAATCCTTGTATAAATAGTTTTGTTTTTAAGTAATTAGTCATCTATATTTCAGTTTTGGTCAATGTATTTCTGGCATTTTAGCTATATTCCAGTTTTTAGACTTTATTTTCCTTTGATGTAGTTGTATTATCTTCTCCAAGCTAGAAGTGGGTATTATATATATAGGATTAGTGGCTATATAAGTCAAGATTTTACTCGTTTGTAACTTATTTACTCATTTGAGTATTATCCTAATATTAACCACTTTTTCCTTTTCTCCATTTTCTCTCCTCCACTATCTGCTTATCATGAAATGTAACAAATACCATAACACAATGGCACATCTTCTCTCAAGAACTTGCCATCCACTTTTAACCCCACGTATTTACTTGGTTCCTAGGAATTTGACACTTGGTGCCACACGTCAACCTCTAGAATCCCCTGAAGGTTTGCTAGATTCTATTAAACATACTCATCAATTAGTTACTTACTCTCTTCATTTTTCTTAAAAAAATGCTTGAAGGGTTAAGCGAAAGAATAACAGTGAATGGCTCCAAAACGTGCTGAGAAGTTGGTGGTGAGATCCACCAAGACAGTTGTTAAATCAAGTGTGCAAGTTTCTGTTGTAGGCAAAAGACTAACCTGTGGAAAAAAAAAACAAATGAGGCAGAATAAGAAAAAGTAGGTAGCGAAGAGCATGTGGTGATCATTCCCATTCAAGAAGTGACTCCTCAAGCATAAAAGGATTCACCAAACTCTGCCATCACCACTGAAAACAAAGTTGAGTAAGAGAATAATACTCATCAAGATGGTGGAGTCCAAAATCAAGAAGAGCAAAAGGGAATAGTGAATTGAGGAAGCCAAAGAGGAAAAGAATAAGGGTAAGACCCCAAAAGGGAATAATGATAAGGAGAAAAAAAGAGAAGTATTGAAGGGTACCAGAGGTATGTGTGTAGGGTGTTGAAGCAAGTGCACCCGGAAATGGGAATTTCTTCCAAGTGCATGATTGTTCTAAACAACTTCATGAATGACATGTTTGAGAGGCTTGCTTTTGAGGCTTCTAAGAGCATATCCAATGGGAGCATCTCTAATGGGTTTCTTCATCACCTTTTTGTGGTTCCCATAGTACTTTTTGTGGTCCTCACAGTGTCATGTCACTCGTATGAAACTCACACAAAATTTTACTCAAATGCAAGAAATCACAAGAAACTCTAAATAATCCACACATTTATATTTTTTATATTAAAACTTAACATTTTTTCAGTTTTTATAAATACAAATAAAAAATTTACTGAAAAGATTAACCCTTTCTATGCATTTTTTCAACGGTTATTTTTTACTTCATATTTATTACTTCTATTTCCTCTCTATGCATTTTTTAAAAATAAAAAAATTAACCCTTCAAAATCCTCACATGCTTCCAGACCCTTCCTCTCACCTCTCTTTCTCTTCTTTCTCTCTTCCAAGCGTACTTCCAGACCCTTCCACTCACCTTTCTTTCTCTTCTTTCTCTTCCTCGCGTGCTTCCACAGACCCTTCCATGAGTCTTCCTCTACGTACAGCCTCTTCCTCTTCCTTCGAGCCACCACCATGGACCGTCGCGACCTTTTCCTCGAGCAACCATCGTCCTTCGTCGCGGCCTTTTCCTCGCCTCATCTGGTTTGTTGTGCTTTTGTTTATGTTTGTTATTTTTCCTCTTCCTTTTCTTGGTAGTTGATCTAAAAATGATATTTTATTGTTAAGTTTGGGTTCCTTATATAAGAAGCGCATCTCTCTCAACGGTTCCGCCACACAAGCGCTTTCCAATGCAAGATTTCTTCATGGAACCGATTCTTCAACTGAAGGAATGCTTGGAGCACTCCGCGTTAGAGATGCTCTAAGCTAAAGGACTACACTGGACACATGACATTGTCTTCAAGGGAAATTCAAGGAGCAGTGAGGCTGGTTCTCCCAAGAGAGCTTGAAAAGCATACTATTGCTGAAGGGGTCAAAGCTATTAACAACTACACATCCTATGATGCATGATGCATACACAAGATTCATTTGTTTAAAATTTAAATCTATGGTGTTGATAAATATGTACTTAGTTATATGGTTAGTTGTTAGTTGGTATGTAATGTGTTAACTAGCTAGCTAGAGATCGATGTGTTGTTTTTGCATTTTTGGAGAAGCAGCTGAAAAATGGAATGGTTGCCTATTTTATGTATGGTAGCTTCATAGGGTTAGAATTGTAGATTATTAACTGTTATCCTTGTGACCTTGTCTATGTGTAATGCAAGTAGATACTTCAATTTTCACTGATTTTATGGGTTGTTCAAGAGAAGTTTAGGTTCATATTTCACAATATTCTACACGGTGGAAGGGTATTGTTGTATTTTTGACACCCTTTATACTATAACTTCAAAATTAATATTTATGAAAGACAACGAAGAATGAGACCAGAAAAGATACTGACATTAAAATAAGTAAAGGACATCTGATTTTGTCCCATGTTGTTACTGAGGAATTGATGAGCATAACAGCAGGGTGCGTAATAGGTGTAAGTTAATTATACACGAACCAATTGGTTGCTGAGTCTAATTTAACCTTCGTTTCTTAATATAGCAATAACTTTTTTAGAGATATTATTTGTCTCTTTTTTTTGTATGTGCATTTTGGTCCATTTTGTTTCAAAACGGGAGAGGATAAATTTACTGATTGTATATTCAGACTACACTCATATTATTATAGTTTCAACTATAAATTATACATGTAATATTATTGTTTGTATATTCATTGCAAATAAAGATAAAAAGCTCTATTTATAAAATTAAATTGAGTCGGTACGATGCTATTTGGTTCATTCCTTGATATTTTTTTATTTTAGTTTTCTCTTTTGCAAGAATAATGTATCCTTAATAGCTGAGAAATGATATTTAGAATTCATTCAATATAACAACAAAAGGACATGAATTTTAATATCTTAATATTTTTTCTCTTCTTTTTTCAAGTTCTATAAGACATTGTCATCGACTGGAAATTATATTCGTTTGTTGGTAAGATATCGAAATACTATACTAATCTCTATCAGCATCTTTACGGGGGGAAGGGTGATATTCCAATTGCATTACGGATTGGATAGTCTGTAATAGAAGTTTTATTATCTGTTTAATACATTGTATTACTGATTGTTTAATTGCTTATGTATTTGGAATGCACAAAACAAATAATGAGATAAGTTAAATAATTCTCTTATTTAACTCATTTTTTAGTGAGTTGGGCCAGGATATTCACTCCATTAATTTATTTTGACCCTTCTTACGTGGGCTCGCTGAAAAATGGACTTGTAGTGAGGCGAGTTAATTCATGGGCCGTGGACAAAAAGTTTTCTTTTATTAGGTAAAAAATTAAAGAAATATTAATATAGCATTTTGAATTTCTGTTTAATTTTGATATGGAAGTAATGTGTTTAGGAAAAAATATTTTAAGTTAAGAGATAATCAATGAAAGTAAATGTGTTTCTTGGCCAATTTTTGTTGTTAGTAATAGTATTATAAACAAAGCAATTAGAGGAATTAATGCGGTCAAAAGTTAGAATTATTAAGTAAACAAGTTAAAGAGATATGCAGTAGCTAGTAAGAGCTTTAAACTAAACTATTTTTAATATTTTTAGTTTATGATTGATATGGAAGAAAGAGTCAGTGAGAAAACTAATATTGCAAAAAAGGTTATAGATGAATACTGTATGGATACTATTATAATGAAGCCCTTTTCTTAAAACAACTACTGGATGGACCACAACGAGACATCATACTTGACACTGAATTACTTAAGTAAAAAACAAAAATGTGTAGATATGTCTGTGTCAACGGCTGTACTTTAACTTCTTTTGAAGTTATCTAATATTAAATGACAAAACTTTTCAATTAGCTTTTGTTGTAAAATAAAATTTTCAGTAATATTTTGCGGCTTGTCTATGGTAAGTATTCTTATTCCTGAATCCTTTCCTACTTGTAGCCGTCTCTAATGTTTTAAAACTCGTTACATGGTGGAAAATGCCAAACGTACACTTCATTTTAAAGGTATACAAGTGAAAAGAAAGAAAAAATGATGAATGTAACAAATGCTATCATGAAAAACCAAAAGAGAAATAAGAAGAAAAATGGAATTAGAAGAGAAAATATGTTTATAAATAATCAAATACAATAACCCTGACATGTTTTTATACATATATCTCAGTAGAAACAGAGGAATACCTCCATCAATGCACTCCAACACGTTTAAGGCTGAACACACAAAAAAAAAAAAAAAAAAAACTCCAACACAAACATATTTTCAATATGGTTTGGATTGGGATAAACTTATAGCTATGGTTAAAATTTGAATGGAGTAAAAACGTCGGTGGTGGAACAAAACCAAAAGAATATTTGCATCTCGTGCCTTGTCTCACATCATCGTGGTGACATTGTTAACTTGTTCTACAAGTTATTCTTACTCATAATTTTTTTATTATCTTTTTTATAAAAAAATAAGCTATGATATATTACGGAAAAACTTATTTCTTATAAAGATGACGGGATGCAATATTATTTATATATGTCCAAATATAAAAGAAAGCGTAAGAGTATCTCCAAAAAAATATTGTACAAGAAAGTTGCAACTCATTTTTCCAGTACCAAATTTATCAACCACCCATTTCAGCAGAGTAAATAAACAACAACAATAATAACGTTATTCACGAATCATATAATCATACAGTATATAGCTGAATTAATTGAAGAGAATGCATGAGCAGAAATTTGACAACATTAGAAAATGATTCATATGAAAAATGATAAGTATTCAATTTCAGAAGGTGCAAGAGTGCAACATTCCCGTAAACTCCAGAGTCACGGATTAAATGCGGTGGCTCCCATGCTCAGTCCCTGTTACCCTACCGTAACTATCCAGGATCCACTCTACTCTAGTTTATTTAATTTGCACCCAAAAAAAAAAATGCATTATTATTACTTCTCTATGATATTATAAAACACAAAACCTCCTACACTGCACCTTTATGATTCTCTTCTCTGATTTTTCTCACAAACACATTAGAGTATAAGACAGTGTTTGGTTGCGGAGAAAATAAAAACATGGAATTCTGGAACCGCAGATTGCTATTACAGAACGAGGACGTTCCACTCTCCATGCCACCTCTCTCTCACACACACACCAAACATGCCACAAACGCATCATCATCCTCCTCGCAGCCACAATCTTCATCATTCCAATTCCAAAGCCCTCTGCAAGTGTCGATTCGTCCCGTTTTTTCTTCGAGCGTGGCCTACGTCTTCCTCATCCTCTTCACCACCTTCTTCTTCATCGGCTTCGTCTTCCTCTACTTCCGCCAGTTCGCCTCCGACGCGGTCACCTTCCGCAGCCTTCATCCGCCACGCCGGGAGGAGGAGGGGGAGGAGGCGGCGGCGGCGTCAGCGAAGAAGTGTCTGCCGGTGGTGGCGCACCGCGGGGGGTGCGCGGAGTGCGCGATATGTCTTGAGGAGCTGCGAGAGGGGGACGCGGTGAAGGTGATTCCGTACTGCAAGCACGTGTTCCACCCGCACTGCATTGACACGTGGCTCGATAAGCATATCACGTGCCCCGTGTGCCGGTGCAGTGAGCTTTGTGGAGCGGCGCAACAGAGTGGAGAAGAGGTGGGGTCGGTGTCATCGACAAGACCACAAGTAGAACAAGAAGTGGTTCCAATTCCAAATTTGGATTAGAAGAAGATCACACTGTAGCGTTGCGTGTTTCATTGGACATTGGTTATCCATATTTACTGGTTTCAACCACTTAACAAACGAACGTGTACATATTAGAACTTTCTTTTGTAGTTTTATTCATTGTCATTATTGCCACTTGCCATTGTCATTATTTAGGAGTAGTTAATAAGTCAATAGCATTCTCTTTCAATTTTTTTTTAAATTTTTTTTTTTTTTGTATTTTCGTATTTTCTTCAACTTTTTTTATCACCAAAATCCTTGAAATTTGGATTGAAGTGAAAACTATTATTATCATGGATGCAATGGGTCTTGATTAGTCTGAATTTTTTTTAAATGAAATTGTTAGAAAATATATCAAAAAATCTTCATGAATGAATCACAAGAAAATTACATAAGTTAATTTCACATCATTTAAGAGTCTTCCTTTTTTATATGTTATTTAATTTGTCCATTACTTCACATTCATAATTTTATTTTATTAGAAATAAAAGCAAGATAAGGGAATTTAATGATAAAAAGTTGTAAGAGAATTTTGTCGTAAAAGAAAAAATGAAGAGATAATTAATTAAGAACAAATATAATTTGAGTTGTGTAGAAATCAAGCCAAACCTCTACATATAAGAAAACAAAATGAACAAAATGGGAGGATTAGGCTAAGACCCATTTGAAAAGCTAAAAAAAAACTATTATTAGGAAGAGCATTTATATTGCGAAAAAGAACACATCCTTAACAATAAAGAGGGGCCGATACCCACCAAGTGAAACAAACTTGGGAATAGGTACCATGATTGGCTAGATCATTTGCACATACAATTAATAATATGCTACCTCTATTTAAAACATGATTCTTATTAATTAATGTTTTAAAAAATTGATCATTATTTTTCAATAAAAAAAACGTGTGAAATATGTATTATAACTAATTATAGAAGTGAATAAATGATATTTTAACCAAAATATATTATTATTTCTTAATTAGTTTTTTTTAAGAACATTTGGGAAACTAATGATAGTGTTTGGTAAATCATTGTTTTTAGTAGTTTGTAGTAATTTATGAGACATTATTTCGAGTAGTATTCTTTAGAATATTAATTTCTAACTTCTAATATTTTATATCTCTTTTATCTTTATAATATTTATTAAATTTCATTTCTATCCTTTCTTTAGTAGAATTTTATTATATTTGTCTTAAACCCCTTACAAGTTACAAGATAAGGTTTTGTTATTTCTACCCTTTTTTATATAAAGGTTTTCTTATCTTTACCATTTTATTACATAAGATGTGATAATGATATGTAATGAGTTTATTTTATTATTATTTACATATTCATATATTTCACTCTTTATTTTAACCATCGTATTTATATTATTTATCTTATTATCTCAACATTATACTTCAAGATATTAGTATTCACATTGATAGATAGATGATAAATTTATTTATTTATTCTATTTTTTAAATATTTTTTATATTTCACTATTATACTATATATTCTATTATTTTTAACATTATAATTTAAGATATTTTAACCATTATATTAATTAATATAATGAAAGCATGTTGTCTGTTTAAGTGTATGTTATTTTTACTTTATTTGTAAATTTGATTGAAAATATTTTAAGATATAATATAAAATTGGCAGTAGAATACACAATGTGAAAAAAAATTGAAACTAAAAACTATAATTAAAATAATTGATCTTTAAACTAATAATTACAAGAGTTCATAATTAATTAATTTTTTAATAAAATAAAAAATATATAAAAATATCATATAAACATGTTCAATTGTCATTTTACATTTATTATTTACTTCAATGGATAATTGTATAAAATATTACAATTCAATAAGTTAGTTTAAGAACTTTTAATTTCCAATTAACTGCAGTAAAATATCAATTAATTTATAAGCTTTTAACTAACTTGTTCGTTATTTTTGCTAAACATAGTCATAAAGAGTTGGTAAATAATATTATTTTAAAAATATAATTATATTTTCTAAGAATTAACATATCTAATATATTAATTCTTAATAATATATTTCATTCAAATTTTTAAAAAAATATTAAGAGATAAATATAAAATGAAAAAAAAATCCTCATAACTTAATATTTTTATTATCTCTTTACAATAAAGCTATTGAGTATATGTTTAGAAAAACTATTATATAATATGCACATTATAATGTATAACATATTTTGGATTTTTTTTAAAATGAGGGTGCATTGAAAGTTTGATGAGCTAGTAATCTGGTGAGGGTCCTGTGTCGGAGAATAAGATGATCGTCTATGTTACCAGAAGAATCCGCGATACATACAGAGCTTCATGAAGGGCTAATAATGTTCTCAAGCTCCTCCACATCATTCAATAATCAATACTTGGTCCTTTCATTTGGTACGTGTTTTTCTAGCTCACCACCAAGTCTCACCTCTCTTTTATTACTTTTTTTTTTTTCATCAAAATGATGGCAGGTTCTACTTGCAAATAAACTTTTTGAAGTTCACTAGCTCAAGAAAAAAATGAAATGCCCCATTCTATTATTTGTAAAAATTTCAATTTACAATTCTTGCCTTGAGGTTGATTCAGTACGGTCCAAGTGTCCAACAGCTCTGTGTTTATGGTCCAACGGCTCCATCACATCAGTCAATTCCTGAAAACATTGAATTCGTTGTCTTGCTTAAGGAGGTGATTCTTGCATAATGACTTTTGCTTGAAAGGGTTAAACTTTCCTTTAATATATTATAGCTTCTGAAAACGTGATCAAGTCTTGCATAATTTGCTTCAACTTGTGTTGGTAGATTTGCTGTGTCAAATAATCAAATATTTATTTTTACCTTTAAGTGGTGTTTTTATTTTCGCACTTAACATTGTTAGTTATTTGCGCATTTAAAATTATTTGGTATAATACAGTGCATTGCGTTCTGCTAATGCATTCCTGGCTTAACACAATTAACAAAGTTATTAATCAAATGCAAAATTACGAAAAAATTCACAAATTTTCCTGTTTGGAAATTAATTTAATTATATTGTAAGCAACTATTATATTTTATAATCCCACTGCCAAACAATAACCTTAATTTTTAAAAAAATTCGATTAAAACATTCACGCGTCTTTGCATATTTCTTTTAATTTAATTGGGGCACTAAAAAATTATTAAATAAATAAAAGAACGACCTTAAAATTAGATACAGTAGTTGTTTTCAACGCCATTCGTTAAGTTCTCCCATTTATTTATAATTTAGATGGCAATTATATAATTGATTCATTTTCTATATTTTTATCTTTTTCCAAAAATGTTGGATGTTACTGGGTCTTTTTCCCAAACGTACAGCTAAAGAAAAGTAACTACGCAATTAGTTACGTGGATTAAAAAAGGTGATAACATTGCGTAAAAAGGGATGTCAATATCATTGTCTTACCAAACTGCCAATCAAGCAAAAGATAAAAAATAAAAAAGAACAAAAAGAACATTTCGAAATGGAATTTGATCCAACGAAACCTTCTAGTTGTGATATGCTGTCATTTGTCAAAAAACTTATACCAATCATCAGACCACACTTCAACAAACAAACCTGCATTACCTAGAAAGAGAATCTGCAGGTTTAATCTGATGACCAATGCTGTGACCCACTTCAGAGCAAAACCAATCTGATTTTGATATATGGTGTACAATCCAAACAGAGTTTTAACACTTCAGAGCAACATTATAAACACTTCAGAGACAGGCTTGATCTATTAAGAGTTCTATAACCACCATGGCTCCATCCAGCTACATAGAATTAAAATGACGAAAATCTCTATCCCCCAAACTACAAAGTGTGAAACTGAGACTTCAAAAACGACGTACAGTTTTTATTCATATGAGAATCATGGCCACAAAAAAATGGCATCATGTGTTCCATTGGTGCACTCGACATAAATACAGTAATCACAGTAAGAAATTAAAAATAAAAATGAAAAAGTGTACCTGGAAACTTCCAGGAGATAAAACTTGTTAGAATCCTGTATTTTGTTAAAAGTGTGACCTTTATATTAATGTCAAATTATTGTATAGAATAAGCACGTATCACCTCCACCACAGGAGCTTGACACATTGGGCACTTCCTTCTGCTTTGAAGCAACTCATTGGCACATTTTGAACACGTACACAAATGACCACATCTGCAACAGAAGCACAATGATACTCTTTAGTGATTACAATCAGGTGGAGGTGCAAGCTGGCTACAAATCTGTCCAACGGGTTATGAATATTACCTGTACAACAAAGAATCGATATTGCTTTCACAGCATATACAGCAAAGTCCTTTTCTTACACATTCCCATTTAGATTTATCTTCTGGTGACTCGCAATCATGTATTCCTGAAATAAATTTAACTTAGTCTTCCCAGAAAGCTATATGACAAGAGTTATTTTTCTTTAAAAATCACGGTTCAGTTGAATGGGAAAAAGAGCCCTGAAAATGGAGTTGATGTGGTATGAGAAATAGCAAACCTGATGAACCAGCAGAGCGATTTAGAGCTGCAGAAACTTCTTGCCTTATAGATCGCTGCAACTCAAGCTGCATATCCATACAAGCCTCCAGCATTCTCTGCATGTTATTCATCCTTTGCTGTAATCGAGCCATGTCAATTCTCAAGTCATTAATAATCTCCAAATCCTGCCAAAAAGAAAATTCAGAGAATTAGTTAAATAACAACACATTTATAAATTATACCCAGTAAATTTAAGCTTTTTTGTTCCTAAAAATCATTGCATGATAAATCAACAAGCAATTTTTTTTTTATAACTTACATCATCTAATAAAATACATTTACAGGACCAATAATGCATAAAAATAATTTTCACTTTATTAGAGCATATTGAACATAGGCACAAAGCAATTTTACGCACAATTACTAGACGCTGATTATTTATGTCATTCTGCGACCAGTTGTCACGATGGTGGTGCTGGTCCCAAATAGGCAGAGGAGGCGGTATAGGTAAAGAGGGCAGGTTAAGTGGACTATTAACAGTACCCTCCTCCTGACCAACAATTTGATCCCTACTCTGCTGCTCAAGGTCCTGCTCTACTGAGGCAGAAGAAGGGGTGGTTTCTTGCAACTCCCAGTCAATGTTAGCATGACCTTGCCTTTCAACATATGACTGTATCAACTGATCAAGACTCTCACGGAAACTGCTGCCAAGGAGGTTAGAGACACTTCTCCTGCAAGATGAATAGAGACTTATTTTAGATTACAACTTTCATGTTAGAAAGATAACTGCAGAAACTCTTCACATGTATTTACATACCTACTAAGAAGTTCTCGGAGTTCAACACTGTACACATTGTCATCTTCAGGAAAATAAAATCCACGAATTCTACCAACTGGAGCACTTTCATGATCAGAAGGTCCTCCCAACCAATTTTCCACAGCCTCTTGGAAGCCACCATCTTCTTGCCACACTTCATGGGATTCTTGCAGACGAGAGTTTTCTCCATCTTCATTTCCTAAACTGTTTTCAGGCCACTCATTTGCTGTATTACTGAGCTGATTATCATCCACATTTTCCTCAGCCATATTTCTCCATTCGGTATTATTCTGATACCACTCACTTCCTTCATTTTCAGAAACTTCTTCTGGCTGCTCTCCTTCTAGAGCACCAGATTCATTCCAATTTACACCATTAACAACATTATCCTCCATCTGAATATCGTAATTTGAAGAATAATTTTCACTATTATTTATATCACCTAACTCAGATTGCTCATTATGCACCTCGCTGAATTCTTCATTATTACAATGCTCTGAATCTTCAATTCGCAAGCTTTGTTGGGTAATTTCATTAGCATTATCTTCAGTTGGCATCACATCAAGATTTTGCTCAGTGTTCACTGTTTCAACACCAGCACTTAATGACGATTGACAATCTAGTGATTCAATTGGCAAATGCTGCAACTGATCTACTTGAGCAGTAGATTCTGGCCAATCTAAATTCTCACATGTGATACCTCGTACCCAGTTCTGGCTGCCTGATACCCCAAGTCCATTGCTTCCTCTGTCATTAGGGTCAGACTCTTCAGAATGTACACTTGGGACCATATGTGAACTGCTTGATCCCATTTGTTCATTCGCATTAAAATCAATTTCAACATTAGATGATGTATCAGATGCATTGCTGGTTGCTTGACTGCAACCACTATTCTCCTTTCTAGCGAAAAATCCCTCCCTGTTGAGAAGAAAAGTTAATGTCATTGGCATATAACAAAAATCTAAAATAATTAAAATGAAGATGAGGATAAAATAATTAACACAACCTCCAATCAGATTAAGGATTAGCAGCTTTAAGTGCTGTAGTAACAAAAAAAAAAAATGAATCAATGGGCTTAAGAGAAAATATTTACTTTTACCCATCTTTAGCTGGATGAAAGCAGGGAGGGAAGTTTTTAAAATGTTAAACCCCATACACAGTTGTATTCAATTGTAAGTCATTTTTTCTTTGTTTTCAACTAAAACGAATTATTATTTGACATTTGTTAAAAGTGAGCATTTTAATCCAAAATATACAAAATTAGTAATTTAAATGCTATAAATATTAGTTGAACATTCAAAAGATGGATATAGCAAATTTTCAATACAAGCCATCATACATAGTAAAGTAATCAAACCATGGATATATCGACACAAGAGTGCCAGTGCGCAAGATGTCATACATTTTTTCTGGTAAAAACTTGCATACAGATAAAAACAAAAAAAACAGGCAAGAAAAAATGTACTTGAAATCATCAACTTAATGCCATAAAGAAATTCATACCTTAGACCTGATACAGTTTGTCTTCGCCTCAAGAAGCCCAATTCACTTTCTGCAACGGAAAGGGGCCTGTTATTATCAACAGGTCTATCATTTCTCAAGAATCTGCCTCTAAGCAATGCCTGTAAACATTTTAAAAAAACATTCATCAAATACAGGACAAAGCTCAGGATTTAAATCACGTCCTAAATTTTAAAATATGCTTGATTGGATAAAAATTAACAGTATTTGGTATCATCTTTCTTAGGTTCTCTAAATTATTGTATTTCAGATTATTTCTGCATTAAGAATGTTTTATAGTTGCCTCACATTTGTACTTAGGATTTTAAACATAAGTTTACTATCCCTACAACCAAATTATATTACTTAAATTTTGCCATGAAATTCAATGTATAACCATGAATCTCTTACACAGTTCACAGTAACAAAGCTGAAAGCTCCGAACCCAAACTTAACAGCTAATAACCACATGATACAGGAAAAGGGGATAATAGTACAAAAAGAAAGTATTAATCATTCATTAGACAAACCTGAATGCGATTTCGATAAAGGAATTGCGACACTGCCCGATGGTCCAATAACTCATGAATTTCTCTTTGCCTTTCTCTCTCAGCCTTCTTAAGCATATCAAGCATAGCTTGTCGGCCACATAATTTACGTATTCCCCTCCGTGTATGCTCAGTTTGGCCCACAATCTGGTTAACAATGAGTCCATCACGCACACGTTCAATTTGTGTGTCAATTTCAGCAGACGGTTCTTCCCTGTTTTCCCCAGACGAAACACTTCTCTGCTGGCTACTCATTTGTACCCACTCCCTAATAACTCTCACCCTTTCCTGCTCGGTTTCCCCAAGCCATTCTCCCCTTGAACCATTATTTCTTCCAGAAATGTTTGATACATGATCCCTAGCACCACTATTCATCCATTCCCTGAAAATTTGCCTCACTCTTTCCCTTTCAACTTCTCCCAAGTCAGAAAAGTTCTCACAACTGGAATTGTTTAAGTCCTCGTTACCATCATGGGATTCATTCTGACTTTGCGACTGTGACCATGTTTCAGATTCATTCTCACCCAAAACTGCATCTTCTATAACAAGTCGCTGCCCTCTTTCTTGGATATCCAGTCTATCTTCTTGTGAAAGGTCCGCAACCAACCCATCCCTCCTTTGTTCAAGAGGTACTTCACCAGATCTTCCTTGAACTTGATTCACCACATGCTCATCTTCAATCTCTCGCCACATTTGCAAGAGTGAAGAAGACCGGGTGCTTCCCCGTCTTCCATCTCCCCCTCTCCCAGACGACTGTGAATGGGAGTCCCTCAAGAAAGAAGAGTCGAGCACAGACACACTGTGTAGACCAGCAATAGCCATTCCTAGATTACTTTTACTTTTCTAGCAAGCATACAGATCTCTTCAACCCATCTCATTCAAACCCACTAAAATTCGCATTGGGTAACATGGAAGGAAAAAACAAGTTCATTCAAACACAGATCTTTTTTTATATTTTCATGGATTCACCCATCACATTAGCCAACATCATTACTCTCCTTGCCAATATCATGACCACCGTCATCCCCATCAAGGAAACGGAATCCAAACTTCAGAATTTTCCAATTGAAGGTATCACCGCTACCTACACTTAGTCCTGCACCCAAAAAAAAAAAAAAAAACGGAAGAAAAACAACAAAAATCAATTTACGTTCCTTTATTCAAATTCACAATCGAAGTTCGCAACCATAACATCAGAATAAAAAAAACAAAAACATATATTTGAAAATGCCAAATAAATAAATAAAAATTATAAATAGCTACACTAAAAACACCTGAACGGAAAAATTCTCAGATTCCACAATTTCAGCGAACCTCAGCAAAACGCGGCCATTCGGCTCACCGCCCCGGGGTTCGTCATTTCCACTCCGGAAAAGGAAATTCGAAAATTCATTTCTAACCATTTCGCTCAGAAAACAGAAACGCGCCACAGAGGGAATAAAATTAAAATAATTCCAAACGGAATTCAAATTCGCATTGCTAAACACACAAATATCCGACCAGGAAAGAGAAGCAGAAGCAAACAAAATTGAATCCAGAGGATTCAATTCAGCAACGGAACACAAAAAACAAAACAGCAACCGTTTTTAAGAGATTGCAATTTAACAGTAACGTTGAAGCGTGAAAAGGAACGTACCGGTGAAGCTGAGCTTTTGATATTGAAGTAAAGGAAACGAAACCCTAAACGCGAAGAGAAAGAAAGAAAATACAAAGAGAGAATAATGACAACGAAAATGGAAGCACAGAGATAGAGAGAGAGAGAAAGAGAAAGAGAGAGCGAGAGAAAGAAAGAGCGGCGATTTAGAATTAATAAATGTTGACACGTCTGCATGGAAACTGCCGTAACGTAAAAATAAATAATTAAATATTTATTTTTTAGCGATTATTATCATTCTGTGACACGTGGCAATCTGCCCCCTCTTCCGGGCAAGTGACGAAATGCTTACTCTCTATCTTGAATTGAACGTGAAGTTTTTTTTAGACTGCAGAAGACAGAACCTATACTACACGGCGTCGTTTTGCGAAATGGAAGAAGTGAACTGATTTCCTTTTCTTTTTCGTTGTTGTTGTTTTTTTTTAATATCTTTTTCCTTTTCTATTGAATCATTAACTAACCCAGCTAATGAAAATGGATTCCAAGGATTGGCATAGTAAAAGACATGCATATTTGGTATGATATTTTAGAATAAGATTTTTCAAAACGTAATTTAGGAGAAACATTGATTATGAAACCATTTTAGAACAAAATGCATTCAATCAAATTATTTGAAATTATCTAGGGTATTTTCTTTCTGAAAGTTAAACTGAAATTCATTTAGGAAATTAACTTGTGGACTACTCTGAACGGATAATTTTTCTATATACACACATTTATGGATCAAATCAATGATTTACATCCTTAAAAGATTTCATTATTTGTCAATTTTATTACACCATCTTAATTCAAATAAGAAAACTGTTTACAACAAAACTCTTTTCTAACATTAATATATAACAAGGCTATCTTTTTTTTTATGAAAAAAAAAGTTTCCTTGATCAAAATAATCACAACAATTAAAATAATCGAGTAATGATTATTACAATGCATCGTAAATTATTTCATGATGATTATTAAATATATTTTGATATTTGAACAAATACGCCCGCGAGTATAATTGTGACTTGTGAGAATAAATATGTAAAATTCTTCTTGTTCTTGTAAATTGTAATGATGATTCTCAAATTCAAAATTTTAACACTAGTAAAAGTTGTCTAAATTCATAGTGATACTGTTAAGTCAATATTGATTATATTCTATAAAATTTAAAAAATTCTCATTATTGTTTTAAATAACAATTAATGAAAAAAAGAGTATCTACATTAACACACAGGTCTTTTTATTGCATGTGATTTAATCACAAATTAATATATATAATACGTTTATTAACTTTAATAATTATTGACTTTGGTAATAATTATTTAAAAAAGTCATTTTTTTCCTTTTTTATGATAAAGTCATACAAAAAAATTCTAAGGTTAATAGTGAAAAAAAATTACACTAACATTGCATATACTAATTAAAATCATAATTAATAACTAAGTTGTAATTAAAACGAGAAATCTGTTTTTATCATTTAGTTATACATGCTTTTATACCAATAATAACTTGTATTAAATGTTTTTTATACATGGGAAAGTAATTGTATAAAAAGCTTTTTCATTGATCTAACCATTTAATTATAATTATATATTACATAGGTTAGTTATTTGGGTTAAATTTTATAATAATAATAATAATAATATATTGATCGAGAGTATAAAAAATTGTAATATCATATCTAATTACAAATTATCATGATAAGTTTTCTTACTTTTCATAATAGTTACATTAAAAACAATACTTAAAAGGATTTGTAATGGGTCATTATTGTAAATATATATATATATATATATATATATGATTAATGCGCTAGAATAAAAATTCTTTGCATAAAAATTAAACTCATAATAAAATGTTTCTTACTTCCATATATTTTAAAAATATATGTTATGTTAATTTTAATGGGCTAGAATAAAGTATCAAAACATGTTTATTTAAATTAAAATTATATAATTTATATAATAATAATGTTGATTCAATGATAAGTTTTGGACAAAATATATAATAATAAAATTATTAATTAAGTACGTGTATCTCACAAATTTGTGTGAAATGATAACTAACTCTTTTACATGAAAAAAAAACCTCATTACATTAGTCTTGTAAAATCTATTTATTTTTTATTATTTTTAATTATATTATTGATGCGAAGTATTTTCTGTTTTATTTACTATTAATCCTTATCAAAGAACATAATTTATCATCTTGAATATATCTCTTCTTCTATTATGTTTTTTTTTTTCATTTACAAATGCTCAAAATCCAATATGATTAACCTTTTTTTTATAGTTATAGATAGATACATATGACTAATCTCTGTATTCAATTGAATATGGTGATATAAGTGTTTGCCTTAGGATAATCAAAGCTTAATTTTAAAAGTAGGATAATCGAAATCATTAAAAGACAAAATAAACACATTATTTCAAATTATACATTAGGTAGATGATTTCATTTAATAATTTAGGGGTCCTATCCAATTCTACATCATCATCTCTCTTCATTGGCCCAACTGAGCACAACTGAAAAGTAGGCCTAATTAATCATAACCGTTGTACTTACGAGCCTGTACAATTTGATGCTCTAGTTTAGTCATGCTCAGAAATATTGCAAAGTGTGACATATGGTCATTCAAGTTCGAGGTATATATAGAAAGTATGGTCATCATTAAGTGAAAGTAAGTTCATCATGAAGTTCTCAAAAGACTGCCTCCAACACATGGATATATTAGTCATAAATTGGCACCGATGTTTTTCTAAATCCATGGATAGATTTGAGTATAAACTAACAATAAACCCCAAGTTTAAACAATTGATCAATAAATTAGTTATTAATTAAAAATATATAAACTATTCATAACCATGTCTACATGAAGGTACTTTAGCCTAATCATCAACTTGCTTAATATACAGCAAATACAGAAGATGCCTTCTTAACTTTATGACTTTACCTTGTGAAGTCAATCTTCTTGGGACTAAAGTAATCCCAAATTCAAATCATGCTTGGCTCAATTTTTGTACGCAAACCAACCATACCCTTGTTATTTTGATTTCCCTCTCTTCCTCATACGTCCGCAAGCATTTTATTTTATATTTTTTCCTAAGAAAAAAGGAAGGAAATTAAAGGTGTAACATGAACATCTTAAGTTAGAGCTTATCTTGTGTTTCTTGGCCCATGCATAAAAATTAAAAATCAAAGTTCAAAGAATGAGTTGACTTAAACCAGTGCCGACAACTTTAGTGCAAATAATTGTGTTTATAATTTTATGGAATAGCACTAACCAAGTTGATAATGCAGCCCACACATGTATCCCACAAATATATATGAAGGGTGTGGTATTATTTCCATTGCTCCCTGACCAACATATTGATAATCGAACCACGTACTGCCAGATCAATTAAGCTCTTCGAATTAGGACAAGCACAAAGTAGCTAGCCCTATTATATTAGCTGGATCTTTGGATTAATCCACATAATATATCATGCATGTTATGCCCCATTTATATCTTAACTATGCCCTCATGTCTCCGCCCTACCATTCTGCCCGTGATTGTCTTTTTTGTGTGTCAAATTTGCCAACACAGTGAATGATTCTTAATCTGAAAGACTCGGTAATGATCGTGTCCTTTAATTTGTCTTGTCTCTCGCTATCTTGCACATTCAACATATCAAGATAAACTCTCTATCTAGTCTAGCTAAAAATGATGCGAAGCTTTTTTTTTTTTTTAGAGAGGTTTAAGTTATAATTTTTATTTTGAAATCATCAATAGTTATATTAAATTTGTCCGAATACTGGACACGTGTCAAACTAACTTCAATGTTGAGTCACTTTTCTTTTTCCTTCACTCTCCGTGTCTGCTGCTAAGTTTTGTTGTTCGTGAGTGATTGAATGTGTACTACTCGCGGATCACGTCCTAGTTAGTTTAATAAAAATTAATATGTATGATATTTGTTATGGATTAGTCTAATCTACTCTTCATTCTTCTTGTTAAGTCCAAACACACTAATTATAAAGATAGGCTGAAGTCAACTTTTGATAACTTTTTTTTTTTAAATTCAAGATATCTTTTGGTAGAAATTTTTTGATGTACTAATATTTATTTAAGGGATTGTATCTTGCAATAATTTTTTTTTATACACAAACTTAAGAATGAAACTCCTAAATACATATTTGGGTCCAAATTCCAATTTCAATTAAGTCACACGAATAAAATCCATAATGATGTATAATCATCTATAAGAGACTTTTATGTTTGTACCAAAAACTATAATATAAACCATATATATATAATGAGAGAAAACATCTTATATAAAAATAAAATAACTAATTCTGAGTTGTATAATCATACATGGTTGAGATTTAATGTTAAAAAATTACATAACTTTTTAAAAAACTTAATGACTTTTTAAGTGATCATATAACATTAAATCTTAACTGTTCATATTTAATTATAAGATTCAAATTTAATCGTCTTACTCTTGTATATGATAACTCCTCAACTCAACATCACTATGGAAGATATGCATTTATTACCTATAGCCTTTATTGTGTGGGGTTTATTTTACTTACTCGAGCATGGGATTATCTTTACATTCACTCCTTTTGTTCAAGTGCCTTAAATCTTAATTGTACAAGAGTCTCAGCTTGTATAGAGGAAATCGGGCAAGACCACCATCACTGTGGTCGAGTCAATAGCCTAGCCACCTGAACAAATTAGATATATATCAATACTTAAGTCTATTTTTGTGTGAATGAATTTTGTGAGTGACGATGATGAACAGATATAAACAAACTTCTTAAATGTATTCTTCTTGTTATTTTTAAGGTTTTATAAATTATTTATGCATTTTGTATGTATTATTGATTTTAAAACTTTAATAACTACAATGATGTACAATGTATTGAATGTTCATCTTATTATAACTTTGGAGCGTCACTCAAAATCTTTATTTCATCACTTGAAGTCTCAACAATCATAATAAAATATAATTTCTAATTATATTTTGAGTCATAAAAAGAGAAAGTTAACCCTTGAATGCTTGTTCACGTTGAAATTGGTTAAGTCCATTACAGATAGAATATTCCATTAGTTAAAATTGGTTTTAAAGTAACGTAATTTTTTTAAGATAAAAAATGGTAGAAAAATGTTTTTTTTTAAATGTTGTTGGGATACTTTGAATAAAAATTGATTTTGAATGTGTAATTATCAAAAGAGGTTTTAATGCTCATGTATACTTTTTTTCTATTATAATTAGCTATTTTAATATATAAATTAACAAAGTCAAAGTTAATTTTTAAAGAAATTGTTAGAAAATATCTAATATTGCTAATTCATTTATTAATTTAACAATGTATTTTAATTTTAAGAAACAAACAACATAACAAATAAACATTTTAATTTGAGAATAAAACTAAACATTTTTTAATTTAAAGGATTGAGCAAGTGATATAAGATCTTACTAGTTTCACATAAAGGAGAATATATATTTACATTACTAGAAAAAATAAATTAAGTGACAACCTTCGGTAAAAGAAAATAATTTCACACCCTAATAGACATACATATCGTGATGGAACACAAATCATGTGACGAACCCTAATTTACATTGTCTAGTTACGAAATCTGACAAAATATTTCCTTCTCAAAAACATATCATCACAAAATCTGCCACAAACTTAAATATTATACCTTAGCGAGGGAGTTAGTGAAAAATTATTATCCCACTAATTACCCCGTCGCATAATTCGTTGCCAAGTAAATATAATAACTTTGGTAAAATTTGTGGAGGATTTTGTGAGGGATGATTCATTCTCTAATTTTTCCACTACAAAATCCAATAAATATATAATAAAATATTAAAGATGAATATATCACTAATGTTTTTTTGGAAAAAAAAAATTCTTTCAAATGTATATATTTTTAAAAGGTAAATTTTTTGTATTCCTACATACGTGCTCCTTTAGTGGTTATTAGTCTTCATTGGACAATTTTCTTTTGAATTTTATTTAGACAATTAAAATGTTAAAGATACAACAATTAGTTACAACTTTTATTTTCAGGAATAGTATCAAAGGAAGATTGGTGAGAGAGATTCATAAGAGGTAACAAATGATGGTATGTCAAGTAAGTCGTCGGATAATCATATTCTTTATAACATTTTAGAGGTAAGGACAACAAGGAAAGTGTATATGATTTAAGTCATGAGGCTGCAAAATTCAAATCTAATTCTGCTACATCACTTGGTGGTGCGTCAAACTTTGAATATGAATAGATGAGAAATTTAATTTTCATTTTGTCAACTAAGAACTAGAACCTTAAGGAGAGCTTGCAAACATGAGGACTTGATCCATTCATCTCAAGAGGAGTCATGTTTAGTTCAAGAGCAATTACTTAAATTCATGAAGAATTTTTCTCTAGCCAATTTATCATTTCAGCCTCCGTGTTATCATTCCTTTCCCTTCACCTCCTCATACAAACCAAGATAGCCCACAAGAAGATAATGAATTTGATGACCTTGGTGAAGAGTAAATTGTACTATGTTAACTTGATTAATACTATGTTAAATTTGGTAGATGATGTTGAACTTTTGCATTTTGCTGTCAACTTTAATTTTTAACAATTTAGAGAAGAATTTTGTCCTTCTCTAATATCATTTTTTTAGTAGTGTTAGTGGAATATCTTGTATTTTGGTCAACGACAATTACACATTACAAGTAGAATTAGTCTCTAACCTAGTGGATTGAGAGACATTTATAATCTATGACTCGAAAAAAAAAAAAAACTAGACGTTTTCTTTAATATAGCATGAGAAAGGGGTAAATTAGAGAAAATGCAATAACCAAAAGTTTAAAACTGATTATCCATGAAGGAAAAATAATTCTATCCCAACTTGATTTCCTCTATTGAAAGTGATATTATTTGGCAAACCAAGTATATATAGAATGAACATAAATAAACAAGTGATGAGTACTGTAAAACTATAATGAAATATAATACTAGCGTGTGACTATAATTATGATGATAATAATAGTAATAATAACAAAAAAATAAGAACAAATAATAAGGATTTGGTGTTACTAGTTTATTTTAGGAGTTGCAAACAATCTAAACTAATTATTTTTGTAATTTTATGAAATTATGACATAGCAAGGAATGATTTTGTAATTGTCTCAAAAACATTTTTAAACATAAAACCTAAAATTAAAAACATCAATTTTAATAAAAATTATAAACTCTATTTCTCTGTTAAAGTGTAGAATGAAATAGCAAGCAAGAGTACTACATATATATATGGTGGTTACGGAGAAATATCCACCAAGATACAAACAGCCACGCTTAGAAAATTAGGTAGGTAGTCTGTTAGATGTGTTTGGTTAGCTGTCTTTCATGTACACCCTTTAATTTGTTATCTCTATAAAAAATAACTACCCCATGCGTTAAGGTCTCTCCTTCTGGAACTTCTTTAGAGCAAGACTCCAATTAACACTGGTCCAATCCAAAGAGGGGTATAGCAAGGATATAAGTGACTGATGAAACAGTACCTTTATTCAAGTAAGACATCAATAACATGCCAAAGCCCACACAATTTAACGTGAAAACGTTGTAGTAGTATAGACCAATAAACCCAGCCATCACATGCTGTTGCTCAAAGCTAATGCATATTGTACCCGAAAAAAATCATTTAGATAAGAAACAAACTCAAATCTAGGCTCGATCCTAAATTATATTTAGAGGTGTATTTGCACTGGGCCCATAAATTTGAGGGACCCAAATTTTTATTTTACTGTAATATTTAAAAAAATCATTTTAATATGGCTTATCAATTCACACACTAATCAATCAGAAAAAAAAAATTGTTCATGCACCACTCACCCCTTCAACTTCTTCTTTAATTTCTCGATATGACATACCCAATGGCAATTTTCAAATTCAAACCTCAAATTTAAAGGTTACAAGCAATAGAACATTGAATTTCCACCAAATTATTTAATAGCCTGCACCAATTTCTAGCTTTGTGAAAATGGTAATATTTTTTTTCTGATAAAAGATATGGAAAGCAAGGAACTACAAAAGGGATAACCCAGAAAAAAAAAAGTAATACACTTATTATTAATATCATACTGAATTTAAATAGTGATTATCATTGCCAATGACATTTGAATTGTGCTTTAAATTGTGATTTCTTTTTTGAACTTAGGCCAACATGTCAAGGAAGGAAGAACCAAATCACAACGAGGGTCAAGAACAACCACTATCAGTGTCATGCGTGACAATTACAAATTACCGACTAGATTATTGAACTCGCAAAGCTTGAAATTCGAAAGTTATTTTCTATTCATTCACTCTATAATGTTATTCCAATATATATATATATATTATGCTAAGAGAAGTTTTTCTAAGCTAAAATTAATAAAAAGTTACTTGAAGTCATCGATGTCACAAGAAAAGTTGATTGATTTAGTAATTTTATCTATTGAGAAAGATATATTGAAAAACATTGATGTTAATATTACTATTAATGATTTTATATCACGAAATGCTTCTAGAAACCATTTTCAATTATAATGTGTGTATTTTGTTTTACAGGTTATAAACAAGACAACAATCCGACAAGTAGAGAAAATATTTTGCATGTGATGAAAGATAGCACAGGAGTTGATTAAGAAGAAATATAAGATTTATTATATCTATGTTAATACAATTTTTAATGAAATTACATATCTATTTTATTTTTAGAATAAATATTTGTTTCAAAATAGTTATATATAAGGGCCCCTTTATTTTTTAGTTTCCACAGGATCCATAAATGTCAGGATCAGTCTTCTTATATTTTAAAAGGATGCGAGTTCGATATCCAATATTGATGTGAGATTATTGTTGGTGACTAATCTATAAATATATCTCTATAAGCATTCAAATTTAGCCCCTTAAATTCTGATAAACTCGTGAGACTTAATTCACTTAAATTTTTTTCGATAAAAAAATTATTTTTTATAAATAAAAAAACTAATGCCTAGTGTACCACACCCTTTGCCTAACTCTTTTCCTAACACATTGACCCCTCCTTCGTATCATAAGGTAGACCACCCCCCACCCATCATATGATACACCCCTTCATAATAGGACAGACCCTTTTCAGAAATGAAAAACCTTGATTTTATCGTTACAGATTTTGCCACTAAATATTATGTCACATGTAACACGTTCATATGTCCATGCCTTCGATAACAGGAAGATAATTAAAGAGATTTATTTTTATTAATTAAGTGTTTTGGGGTCCTAAATAAAAATAATAATGGTGAATATTAATTAAAAATAAATTTTATTTTATTAAAATTATAAAACTATTAAAGAATATTTCTTTCGGTAATTGGAAACATTATTTTTATTTCATAGTGGTCTGAAAATTTATGTACATTGTTGATATAGATTATTAATTTTGGTACAAAGGAAACTAAACAACGAAAATAACGAAACTAGCCAACATAAAAAATTATATAAACTGAGCTAATAAATTATTCGCGTTATCATTTTTAACAAGATAAATTTAACACATAACTTTACGTAATTATGCTATAAAAGATATGGTACATCAAATATTTATTAGTTCAAACTATGAGATTGCAAGAAACTCTATTGCATTGGATGCATCGGTTGTTGGGGGTTTGTAAATTGTAAATGACTAAATGTAGGGTATGCAGCTCGTACTCACATATTTAAACATTAAACTACACAAATTGGACTAGTTTGTTTAATTTTTTTTAAGAAACAGATAAAATTTATTTTGTAAAAAAGTAGAAAACTAATTTTTTTTTATAAAAGAGAATAGACAAAGACAAAAAAAAACTTATTTAAAAAAATAATAATAAACAAACGGACCTAGGGGTTACTCGTTTGTGTGAGAGAGAAAATCAGAGTTATCAATTATTTGTTATTTTTAATATAATTAATATTTAATTTAACTTCAAATATTTAATATATGACAAATATATTTCTAACGTGATTTTCATTAAAAAAATATTTTATTGATTCTTTAATTATAAGAAAATATTATTGATTTCCTAAGAAGTGTATATATAGTACTTATTAACCATCATTCATTATTATATTTATATATATATATATATATATATATATATATATATATATCAAAATTTATAATTAAAAATGTTGACTTTTATAACAATTACTAACTCATATAAATAATCCTTTCTAATTACTCGGATATAAAAAAATATGCAGGAAATGCGTGTATAATAAAATCTATTAATACACATAAAAAATACGACTTTGTCAAAAAATAACTAAAGTAATACAAATGACGCCTCATCACATAATAACATATTTTTTTATTAAGAAAAAGAATCACATAATAACATCTAGATCTAGGACACATTTTTTTCGTGCTAGTTTTTTCTTGAAGTCAGAAAATTCCAAGAGAAGCACCAAATTATTGTTTTGCCTTTAATTTGTGGTAGTAGTTATCCGAGTGACGCAGAATTTGTAAGTTAAAAGGGAGGTGTCAAGCAAGATTTGTTCTATTTTTTTATTTTATTTTGAATGGGAACAACAAAAGTGATGAGTGGTGACTGTGGTGCACATAAAAATCTTGTTAGGAAATGCCAGAGAGTCATTTTCCTTGGATTAATTAGTCTTGGCTTGATTTTGAGGCTTCTTTCCTTTCCTCTCCCCATTACTTGAAAGCTCGTAAAATTGAAAGAAGTAGGTGCGTTTCCAACCACTAACTACGCAATCTCAACTATAAATACAGGCCACCACAAAAATAAATGGATATCTGTTTCTTTTCCTTGAATTAATTACAATTTAGATTTTCTTTTCGGGGTCAAATTAGAATTTAAATCCAGATATGGATTTGACATAGCGATCACATCTTAGAAATGGTTGTTGATTCTTGTAACTTCTTTTTGGCATCTGGAATGACTAATTTGGAATTTAAAATTACATTCCCAAATGGTAACAGATTTTAGCTTCAGGAATGATCCATTCAAAAGATTAAAAAAAAATTCCAAAAAAATGCAGGAAGCAACTATTCTTAAAAATTAGCCAGTGAACTTAAATTGTCTTGCAATTAAAGCCCAAAGATACAAAATGGACTTTGTCCATATTTTTTTTCCAAATGGACTTTTAGCCCAAGTTGTTTTCCAAGTAGACTATGCTATACTACCTTATTATTTTACTTTATACTAAATGATAAATCTATGTTACTTTGATGGATGTTGCAGAGACAGCTTACAATTTCATACATTCAATCGGTTGGACAATGGGTAAGATTCCTGCTTTAATAACTCAACACTCAACACAGCTATCAAGTCCAACGTGCCCAAAGATAAAATGAAAGAATAAAACCCAAAACTTATTAAAAATACAATAATGATTAGGATAAATTAAGTTATCCATAATATCAATAATCAATGCAACACCATGACAACGGCAAACTCGGAAAGGAAGCCATAAAAAGACCAACAGAAACAAAGTAAGTAAAGATTCAAATAGGAATTGGAAGCATGTTAGTCATAGTACGTTAGTATTTGCTTAAGAGTTCTACATTGAAGTAGGTCCATCCAGAACTCTTGGAATTAAAAGGAAAGAAATTTGCATGAAGAGGTGATAACTCAAATTTCCACAGCACAAATCTTGGACTTTTTTCTTGCCCTGACCAACACATTTCCCATGAGGACTTATATGGAGTCAGGCTGAAGATCCATTCACACCAAGCCATATTAGGCTACAATTTGAGCAGCTTGTTCCACTTGCAAGAGTCATATCCTCATAATGGAGATACATCTATAGGGATTAGGGGAACTCTAGATTTGGAATTGTATGCCATTATGGTAGAACTAAGGCCGGCATGGAATTCAGAACAAGGGATGCTAGATTGAAGAACCAAATATATTGTGGGATTGTGGCTAGCCTTTGTTAAATTATTCATTTCAATATTCTTAAGATTGAAGGCCAGCATGTCGGAATTCTTCTCAAATTACACTTTTGGTATTTCTTGTACGAAACTGAAATTAAGGCATCTAGGGGATTCCAATCCCAAGGTTAATGTTGCTTGAATTTATGATTCAACTTTGATATGAGTATATATTATCACAAGCAACATATATTTTTCAGAAATAAAAAAATCATTCGAAAAAAAAGAGTTTGGATATAAAAAAATGTAGGTCTCAATTTTTGTCTGCTCCTGTAGCCATTAGTCCATTACCATATAAAGAAATGATGAATCAAATAATATCAATATAACATTTAAAGTATTTCTATAACCAATTAACATATATAACATTGAAAGTATTTCTATAACCAATTAACATTAAAGTTACTAAGTGACTCTCTCATATTACTTCTGTAGGTAGACATGAATTGAATTTTTAAGAATTTAATTCATATCCAATTTATATCTATTTAAATAAATTGGATCTTAAATCTATATCCATATTTTATTAAAAATAATTTAGAATCAAGATCCAATCCATTTAAGTGGATATGGATTTGGTCATATCCAATTTATATCTACATAAATGTTATAAGAATTTTTTTTACAAATTGTAGTAATTAAATGCTAAAAAGTGAAAACTTACTACTAGTACATTTATGAGCTATTTTCAACCGACCTTAGTCAAGGCTATTTTCGATCGATCTGGGTTAGGGTATTTTTGGTCTACCTCAACAAGGGTAATTTTGGCAAACATCGGTTTAGACATTTTTAGATCGACATCAACTAGGATTATTTTTTGACTGACATCATTCAGTGCATTGTCGGTCGACATTGGTAAATGATGTTTTAGGTTAATCTTAGGTAGGGTTACTTTTTGATTGATTAGGATTTTTATTCAATGTTGATCAATAATATTTTTTTGCCGACATCAACTAGGATTTTTCGATCAGCATCAACTATAACTAGTTTTTGGTCGACGTTGGTTAGGATTTTTGTGATGAACATTGGTAAGATTTTTTTTGCCATTGTCGGTCGTTGATATTTTTTTGGCAACATTTGGTAGAACTATTTTTTGGTCGACGTTGGCTAGGTTTTTTTGTTGACGCTGGTTGAAATTATATTTTTGTTGGCATCAGTTAGGATTTGTTGGCCACCATTGACCATGACTATTTCTTTTGGCCAATGTTGGCTAGGAATATTTTTTGTTGACATCAATTAGGATTTTTTTTATCGACGTCAATTGGGGGGATATTTTGCCGATGTCAGTTGGTTTTTTTGGCTAATGTTGGCAAAAAAGTAGTCTCGTCTGACATTGACAAAAAAAATTCTAATCGATGTCAAGTGAAAAACCTACCTAACATCAATAAAAAAAATAATCTCAACAGATATTGACAAAAAAACCCTAGCTGACGTCGACCAAAAAATAGTTTCGATTGATGTCGGCCAAAAAGACTTTGGACGACATCGACCAAAAAATAGTCCAGACCAACGTTGGCTGAAAAAACTCTTACCAACATTAACTGAAAATAAGTTTACTCATTGACGGCTTAAAAAAATCATCAGTTGACATCGACAAAAATAACTCAAGACGACATCAACCAAAATATAGCTCTTAGCGAAAAAATCTAGACGTCATTGTCCAAAAAATTGTATTGGATTTAAAAATCCAAACAAATATTCAATTCATGTCAAATTAATTAGATTAGATTTAAAATTCAAAAAACTGGATTTAGATACGAAACAAGTCTATTTAAATGGATTTAAAATGAATTAGATTAAATTAAATATAAATTATTTTATGAATTTAATTTTTTTTCACAACCCTAATTACCTCCCGTCCACCTCCTTTGTTTCCCGATTTCAACCTCCTTTCCAACTATGCTTGCAGAAAATAAGGCTTGAAGCAGCCATTAACAATCGTCCATTGCTACTTAGGGAGAAAAAGAAAAACACCCTAGAGAAGTAAATACAATTATATACCCCAGCGTCAAGCTCGAAAAACTAAATTAATTTGGATTAATATTTATATTATTAAAATAGTTAATAATGATTGATTTTTAATTTATTCACTGAATACAACTTCAATGTCCATTTTTCAATGGTAACTAAACTTGTGAAATCACAACACTGAATTTTTCATTCAAATTGATGAATAACCTCCTTTTATGAGTATTTTAGTATCAAAGGGTTTATGCAATTGTTGCGCAACGATGAATAGCAAAAAGGGTTAGGTATATGGGTGTATGGTGATCACAATATTTGTAAAGTCTATGTTTTTTTTGTCAGCTAATAATTTTTTTATCTAAACATTGAGGTACTAGAAGTACCAATATTCAACAATTACAAAGCCAACCAAGAGTGCTACCAGCACTGTGTATCCCCTGCCAGTGAATTGGTTATCTATTATTTATGTTTCTAAATACACAAATAACTAATAACCATTCACCATACAACCCTTGTGTCTTTAAGCCATTGCTATGTATGGAGTTGTCCCATTCAGTACAGACAACATATACGAAGACCAATGATTTCCCACTTAATATTAATTACAAATAGAACCCACAGAACCTCCAATACGTGTCCTCCAATTGCCACAATACTTAATCTTCAAAATCACCAAATATCCAATTCATCCCAGTATGCATGGCCCTGGATTAAATGACCAATGTACATAGGAATACTGGAAATTGGATTCATAATTTCTAAGCCAGGACCATGCAAAATACAAAACCTGTTGAATAATATCATCAATTTGGAATGTGCTTCCACTGAAAATTATATTATTTCTACAGTTCCAAATATTCTAGATAATGTTGCACCAAATAATTAACCACATGTTATTAACCTCCAAACTAGCAAAAGGCAGATGATGTTGATGAAAATGTGAAGCTGCTGAACAAGGAAATGTCGTCGAGATATTGTCCCAGCTTTAGCATTTTCTCCAGAAGATTGGTTGAACCCTTGGGCACTTAAACAATGGATGTGATATAGTTTCCTCCGCATGACAACCAAATATGCAATTGAAATCGCATCCCCTAAGGTCCATGTTTCTAGCGCTTAAATTATCTCCGGTAGGCAAGCGATTTCTCAACATTCTCCACAAGAAAAAAATTATCTTAGGAGGAACATTAGATACTCTCTTGATGTTCACCTTAGAGAAGAGCAAAAAGTTCTTTATACCCAGAGTACACTGAATATAATCCAATAGCACATTGTAATCATCTCCAAGAGTTTACACTTTCCCTACACACCGTGTCCCCCTCTAACTCCACTCTAAATCTCTCCACGAAAATTGTTTCCCACTCAAACTAACCTCTATGCTACACAAAATTCCACAAGTCCATTTGTCCCCCTCCCATCTACCTAAGTTTGCTATAGTTTTCCCTTTTTGCTCCAAGTTCATGAATAATCTTCGATATTTATGAGCCCCCAACCAAATATCACTCCAAAAAAGAATTTTATCCCCTCTCCCTACCTTCCATTTGATCATGTCACCAAACCATCCACTCCCACATGCCCTCCCACATGATAAATCCAAATCTTTCCACCAAATAGATGATTGCGGTGTCATTTCCTCTCTCTCTAAATGTAATGATCCATCACGTCACTACTGAATTACTAACTCATAACTATGATATAGATTCATATTAAAAGAAAAACACCCCTTTTGTTACATGTAAAAACGGTGATAAATTTTTTCGCGAGCACATATCGACCATCATCATAGAAAATACACGTAAATAAAAGCACTCATAAGACATTTCAAATATATGTATGCATAAGACATAGTTTAATTACAAGTACAAAAGATCACGTCCCAATATATGTACATCAAGTATTTTACAAATGAAAGGAGAAGTAAAAAGAGTCAGGGGTGTAAATAGCAAAATAAAAGGAATGCATCCATAAAAAACAAGAGGTGCATCTAGCAAAAAATGCAACTCCTGCCCGGGATCATGTCCATTAACATCCCGTCAAAACCCGGCGACTCCACATCAACACGGTCCTCTCCCAAGCACTTACGGCTGCCCATCTGCTCACACGAACCCAGTTCGCAATCATCACATATACCAAATCACAAGGTATAACAAAGCAAATGTGAGTTCATCATATTAAATAACAACAATAAATACAACAATAGAGAGACACAACCCGGTCAAGAAACAACACGGTTATCACCATACCAATACAAACAATTCAAGCACCCATGAAGCACTTAACGTGCACGGACATACACAAACATTTCATAAGTCAACTTATAACATCTAGCATGATGCATGCTTCTGACTCAGTTCTCAATATACAATGTGATACCATCCCGGAAATAGACCATCTTGTGGTCCGATGATGTAGTAGTTTGTCAGGGTCACTCTGTCATGCACAAGAATCACCCCCCGTGACGATCAGCCAATGAGTGTCAGAAGGAGTTCCCAACAGACGTGGCCCCCCAGTAACTCTGTACCCTACAACCAATCATCTATCACATTTTCGTCATGCAAAAGTCGTATGTTACATAGGCACCATCAATGTATGACCCGGCTAGGAACACATCATTCCTCGTAAGGGTAACCCGTCATACACCCCTTATGTCTCAACATACCGCCCCAAACGAAGGTCCATCAATGCACTGACTGTGGTCCTTGCAAGGTTCACCATCCGATCCCGGCATCCCACATCTATACATAGAATATCACCATGACACCATCAATGTATGACCCGGCTAGGAACACATCCTTCCTCGCAAGGGTAACCCGTCATACACCCCTGTGGTTATTTATGTATATTCAAACACATACATCTTCTTAAGCCATAACATAGGCCGAGCTCAAATGCTACCAATGTAATTGCATACATCACTCACAAACAGATACAACCAAGTGAACCGTGTGAAGTATGAGGTGTCCGGGTTGGTATTCAGCTATAACAACTCTGAAGAAAGAATCCGAACAAGGTCGGACGAAGGCGGACTATGTCGGTCAAGGTCGGTACAAATCGGTCAAGGGAATCCTTAGGTTTCAATAAAAATTCCAAGAACGGACTCAGCACTATGCAATCGATTACATAAGCATTGTAATCAATTATAACTGATAGCGCTTGTAAGACCCCAGATTTGTATTATCACTAACATATACAAGGTTGTCCGGGTAAGGAAGCCCGGTAGCTCACAAGGAAAAGGTCTGAGCTCTACCGAGTAAGGAAACCCAGTAGCTTACAAAGAAAAGGTCTGAGCTCTACCGAGTAAGGAACCCGGCTACTCTCAAGGAAGGAGCTTGGACTTAGCAGTTCTAAAGAGAACAGCCCATCCCGGGTAAGGCACCCGGTCGTTTTAGAAGAAAGACCACAATTAGAGAACCCGGTATACAAACGTTAACCAACAAAGACTAAGTTACGTCCCGCATGCATGCATGCTACGTAACCCGCTTAGCTCGGCTTACCCATCCCGATAGCCGACGTCAAAACACAAGAGGTTGATGTCTGTGTAACACGGTCAACCCATCCCGGTACTCATCACCTTCACGAACGCTTCCACATGTGTCTTAGAAGCCTTTCAGCATAAAAAATGTCAACTTCACACACATGCACGGGGAGTTCTTAAAAACCTCTACTCCCCACAAGAGCACCATCGACTCTTCATCCCAGAACATCAAACATCAACACAAAACGACATTCAACCGATTTAAGGCATAACACATCCCATTCATAAAAGACCTAGCTTTTCTGGAAAACCACACACACACACCAGGGACATGCATTTATCATCACGGTTGGACTCCCTGGTCCCCAAACCATGGCATCTAAAGCTGTTATAAAACACGATAAACTTCCCTTACCTAACCAGGAGTTCGTCCACTAGCCTAATGACGGTTTGTTCTTAACTTCTACTCCGACCACAAAGTTCTCCTTGGCGTCGGGACTCCGCAGCAGCTACGGTGGTTCTTGTAGGTTGAAGATAACAAAGAAGGGGTTGGGAACGAAAGGTTCTGGGTGAGTTTAAGAGAGAACGGAGAAAAGCAAGAGAAAAACGCAAATAAGAGAGAGACGAATACGCTTCCGTTGTACACACGACTGCTTATAAACATAGCTGACAGGACATGTCCACTATGCGTGTACGGGCAGCAACCACTATGCGTGTACGGGCAGCAACCACAGCCAGCAACGTTGACTTAACACATCCAACATCAAACACGCATACCAAGACAGAACAGTAACAAGCAACACTTATCAAATAAATCAAGTAATCAAGCAACATAATCACACATCAAACCTCACTAAACAACTTGTAATCCAGGTCGTTACACTAAACCCCTCCAACCACCATATTTAGAAATCAACACACTACTCCAAAGTTCGCATTTCCATTCAAAAGCTCCCATCTCCATTTAGCCAATAAAGCACAATTAAACACAAAAAGATTTTTCAACCCAAGACCCCCATAACATTTAGGTTGACACACTTTATCCAAACATTCCTATTACCCTTTTTACTACATTAGCCAATTCATGGACTATGAAGTATATTTAACTTGGAGTAAGTTATATTTTTGGGGATCTATTTGCAAATGTGTTTTTTTGGATTTTGTAAGATCCACAATAGAACACACCTCTAAATATGTACAAAATGAATATTTGGCATACAGAAAGTAACAAATCACTCATGTTTTTCATACTTTTTATAGTACAAAACTCAAAGGAGGAATTTGGATTTGAAAATAGTGAAAACTAGGACACGATATTTTTGAGAAAACAAGGAAACGTTGATGACAAAATCATTTGTCACTTTCTATACTGATTTTCATCGTGTTCCAATGTGATTATCATATTTAGAGTGTGCTTGTATTTAAGTTTGCGAATTATTAGTTTGGTTGAATTGGAAAGGGAAAAAATGAACATAAGTTATCTTTTTAGGAACAACCCATGTAATACTCTTGGGATCTAAATACAAAGATTTCAACCTAAAGGAGGTTTTCATTTTCCTTTTTTTCAACACTTGAAAATCTCCCACCTAGTTTTTTCTGTAATTAAATTAGGGGCTTGAGCCATACACACGAGTGATTCAACAAATAAGGTATAAGAATGAGTTCCTTCATGAGCATCACAGAAAGAGGACTAAAACTTAGGATGGAATCGATAGAATATTCAGCAACTCACACACTATGAAACGTCACATTGTGATTCTTCACTCAACATCCTTATTGGTCAGAACCTTTCATAGGTATCCATTTTTGAGACCTTGAATATCAACTCTTGTTGCTTCCAGGATCAATGATTGTCCCAGAAGACAACATAGAACTTTTCGGTATGTTTTGTCCTTACACGTTTTCCAAAAAACTTCCAGAAAGTTACCCATCCAATAGTTTCTCCAAGTCAAATGCGCTTACTATTAAGTTCTTAAGTGATGAACTGCTGAAAAGTATATACATTTTGTTGATATAAGTAATATCAATTAATTTCTTTAAATTGTCCTCAAATTTACAATCTCACACCTACACAACCTCTGGATTTGGATCCATAAAGTGTTACATAAAGCGTTTGATGACGATTGGAGTTTTCATTTTGGGTTTAGTTTTTTATTTCACTTTGATGGATTTGGTTCCAACTCTAGTCATTCCTAGAAAAAATGTTACATAATTGTAAAGTAAAATAGAGAGAGAAAAAGTACAAAAATGAGTACCTTTGACTTTGACGCTTGAAGTTTGAGAGATGGGTGGCTTTGGAATGGAGTTTGAGGGCAACCATTATCTCATCATTGTGATGAATGTTCTCAAGCCGCTTTCATTAGTAATTGGTTAGTTTCTGAGGCGCTATTGACAAGATACAAAGTTAGTGACTTATTTTTCAAATTAGTGTATGTGAGGACTTTGTTTATGTTTTTTTGTTTAAGAAAGGACTATTAATGCTATGTTACAACATGAGATTATTCTAGTAGTAATAAAAAATAATTATGATGTGTTTAGGTGGCGACGTAGTGGGTTATTGGTGCAACAGTGACTGATGCTAGGTGGAGGAAGAAAACGAAAAGGATGGGAGTCTCGTGCGATTTTGTAATTGATTCTAGTGGTTTAAAACTACCAAAATTTGTTAAATAGTTTTTAAAAATTACTGCCATGTTACTGTTTAACAAATACATTTAACGACAGAGATCAAAAGCCAAATGAAAAATAGTTAAGAGACTAATACCGATCAAATATTAGTTGAAGGACTAAAAATGAAAGTCATGAAAAGTTAAGAGACTAAAAACATATTTTTCCCTTATTTAGAACTAGGTTATTTGGTATTTCATCGTCATTTTGATTAAGATACTGTTAAACGAAACTAGTACTATTTTACACATTGTTTTGGTGTCGAGTTTGAGGGAATAAAGGAATTTTGTCAAACAAGTTGCAAACATTCGTCTGGGTTGTGTGGATCCTCTCCAGTGTTATTTGATGTGTGTTACTCTAAAGCAATATGTAGTTTATGTGTTTTTTTTACATAATTAATATGAATGTATGAAACCAACCAATGAATGACAAAAACATATTTAGATTTTTACATTCCTTTTCCCATTAATCATGTAAAATTTTCATATGTTATTGGCGTCATTTTTCATTGTTGTTCAAAAAAAAGTTCATCATTCCTTTAATTGTTCTATACAAGCAGCTAACTGTGTGTTCATAAGAAGTTGTTTATTTCTCTTCTATAACTAAAATTTTATGTATGATCAACAATTGTGTTTAGAAACTAGTTGTGGAATTATTGTGGTGGCTCGGTTCTAGTCTGGGAGAGGCATGTTGCATATATATTTAGAGATGGTTACCTTATGTGGGAGGGGTTTGATTATGTTAGTTCAGGTGTAGTGTAGTTTGTTGGTTGGATGAAAATGTCGGAAGATGAAGGTGGAGGAAGGAGAAAAGAGTAGAAGAGGAGAAAAATGAAGGGAAGAAAGCTAAGGAACACATTTTGTTGCGACTTTTAACTGTTGATCTTTATCAATTATTAAGGTGCCCATTTTTAATGGATGGAAAAATCAATTTGAACCAATTTTAAAAAATAAAGAACTAAAATGAATTAAAAAAAATAAAGAATCCAATTGAATGAAAAATAAGATAAAGTATGAAATATTTCATTTGGTCTTTTATTTATTAATTGCTTATTTCATTTCACAATTAATACTATTATATTAATTTATTTACTTATAAGGTTTATTTGAAAGAAAATATATTTCATAATTCAATAAATATTATTTTGGTTATAAAATTATCTTTTATTAATTAAATTTAGAAAAATAATGTTAAAATAAAAAAGAGTGTGGGATAAATAAATTAAAATAAGTCAAATAATAATAATATTAAAAAGGTGAAAGAAGATTTTGTTAGAATACTGTTCTTAACATGAATTTTGTTATAACAAATTAAAAGAATAATGTAAGGGGTATACATCTTACTCAGAAAAACAGCGTGAGAAACTTTTCATTATCAACATTTGACATTGTGTTTTTTTTTAGGTTTATATTTGGCATTGTTACATTGCTTATGTTCAGCATGATTCATTTTTAAAATTATATTAAACTTTAACTTGATCCTCATTAGTTATTATCAATTTCTTTTATTATAATGAGATTCTATTAAACTCATAATATAATGGGATTCGATTTAGCAAAATACAGGTTGGGGTGTGTGATTCACAACGTTCACATTTTTTATTTATCGACACCGCCTCAGTGCCTAGAAAATTCGATTGCAAAGCGGGAAAATCCAAAATTTGAAATGCCAAAAATCAAGCCGTTATTACTTTTTAGTCGTTAATTTTTAATTTTTAATTTTTTAAAATTGTACCAGGTAAAAAAAAAACACATACCCCACAAATATGAGTATAAAAACGAATTTACGATTTCATCCTTCTTATTCCGAAATTCCAGAGAACAATATATTCGTTCCTTCTTTCTCCGCTTCTCACTTAGCTCTCTCACTCTCAATTCTCACTTCTCAAGTAATCAGCGTTTCTCTCTCTCTCTCTCTCTCTCTCTCTCTCTCTCTCTCTCTCTCTCTTTTCTCTTTTCTCTATTCTCTCAGGCCGATTATTCATTTCCTATTATTCGACAATTTTAATTGAAAACTTGCGTTTTAGCAGATTGAATCGAACGAGTTCACAAACCCTAGTTTTCGAGGATGGGTCAGATCCAGTACTCCGAGAAGTACTTCGATGACACTTACGAATATAGGTACACGCACGATTCCAATTCCTTCGTTTTCTCTGCGATTAATTTAGGGTTTATTGATTTTGTATTTACTTTATATTGATTTGTTGTTCAGACATGTGGTTCTTCCTCCTGAAGTCGCAAAACTGCTTCCCAAGAATCGTCTTCTATCCGAAGTAAGTATTCGCTTTTTTCCCTCAATTTTGTGCCTTGTGCGTAATTGTTAAGCGTTTGTGATTTTATTTATGTATTTATTTATTTAAAAACTCGTTTTTATGTAGAATCTGACCTAAAAAAAGTGATCGAAATTATCAAATTAAAATCTCCTTTTCTGTAATTTTTGTTAAAATGGCCAACTGAATTGTGTGGGGGGTTTAGTTGATAAACGAATATTATTCAGTCAAGGAATGAATGTGCGTGGGTTTTGTTTACTATTGATGGTTCTGTTCCAATGATTTTGTTCTATATCTTTTGCTGACTATTGAACGTTTGAGTTTTCAATCCTGATCCAGAGAACTGTTCACATTTAGTGTCCCGCAATGCTCAAGTAGGATAGGATTGTCACCGAAGGAGAATGCAAAAACATAATTTTGTCCTATGTTCTGTTATCTAGTGGAAAGTTGAGGCGGCATGCTTTCATGGATTTAGGGTTTTCTTTTTCAAATTTTGAGTGAAAGTGTTATTTTTGTTTTTGATTTGAGATCATCATAATATTTGGTTTTGGTGTTGTTACAGAATGAGTGGCGGGGAATTGGGGTTCAGCAGAGCCGTGGCTGGGTTCATTATGCAATTCATCGCCCTGAGCCACACATAATGCTCTTCAGGAGGCCTTTGAATTATCAGCAGCAGCAGGAAAACCAGGCCCAGCAAAGCATGCTTGTCAAATGAACACTTTATGCAAATCTCAAAGTGGGATACAATGTTATATATAGGTTTTAATTTTGTTGGTAATGTAGATGTTATGATGAATGAAGAACCCCCTGGTGGAATTCTCTTTTTGTGGAGAATTTTCATGTGGTCTCAACTGTCATTTTTATGTGTTATGGACATGATGATGTGTCATGGATTTTTATTGGTGTACCTCTCGTGTACTTTTATGCTTGGTGGATTATATAATAGTCATTTTCGGTTAAATTCTTCTATGATTCAATGGCTGAGGCATGTGTGTTTTCTAGCGATCGCAGTCTTTCGCAGCGACTATCGTAATTTTTCTTGATAGGGGTAAGCAGATAATAGTCTTTTTGCAGGAATGTCAAGCAGACTATGCAATTGTATTAATGTTTAAAATTAATATTTGGTCTTTCTACAGCGTTTCAAGAGGCGATTTATGTGCTTTGTGCATCAATTTGGATGATGGTGGTCTACAAAAGAGAAGTCTTTGTTGTATTCCACCTACGGGTTGCGGGTCTTTTTTGTATTCCACCAACGGGTTGTTCACCCGCAAATTCTGTTGAGTATGTTGAAGCAATGTTCGATTTCAGTTATTATATTAGGTTTAAAATGCTTGATCGATCGATAGCATTGAACATGCTGCTTATACTTTGAATATTGGGTTGAGTTGCCTGATGAACTAAACTAGTACTATGGAGGACCGCCATGGGTTTTATACATCATTTTTTAAAAAGTCTAACTTTGTGATACCCAACAAAATTCATAAATGAAATTGCAAATTCTGGGTTTTACTTTTTGTTTTCTATATTGCCTGTAAGTTGTAAGAGTTTTATGAAAGCGTAGAAGTAAATGAGGACCACATAAAAGAATTACGTGACTTTTCAAAAAACTTACCTTGTGTTTTAATTTGATTATTCATTAAAGATTTTTTTTTGCATACAATTGATGTATTGAAATTTATAATTCAAATTTCTTCATTAGTAAATCGATCTTAGTGGTTATTTCCTGAAAGATATAATAGGTACCTCCCACTCAAATGAAAATGTCCTCACTAGATATGCTTTAATGTTCATTGATCATTTAAAAAAAATAGTTTATTGATTGATTAAATAATTATCATTGTGACATTAAAATAATCTAATTTACCTTGTGACTGAATTCTCCAAAGGAATTAAACTAGACTGGGTGGAATGAATTGAGATTTGAGAATAAGAGAAGGGTTGGGACAAGTTTGTCTTTGTCTTTACTTGGTCCAAATTTTTGATTTGGTCATTTATTTGGATTCGAACTTTACTCGATGAAGATCGAAAACATTAACATTATGTATAACTTTATATAAAAGAAATATAAATCATAAATTAAAGTATATATTTGACAATATATAAAATTTATAAAATTTAATTAAAAATTATTTCCGTTAAGGAATAATTAAATTCTTTAAATATAAAATAATAATTTTACCTTTTACATTATTTATTTATTTTATTAATAATAATTCTAAAATCTAAAAAAGTTTTCTCATTTTATAATTGAGTAAATTACACTTGCATCTCCTATGTGTTTTCTCAAATTGCATCCGATACTCTCATTTTTATATATTACTTTTATCCCTTTTTTTAACGTTGTGAATTAACGTCAATTAAAATATATGAACATATGATATTGTTCGTTAGAGTAAATTACATTGACACCCTTGTGTTTTTCTCAAATTACACCCAATATCCCTCACTTTAATTTGACTTTGACAGATGGGATAAGGCTATTGATATCACTAGCCTCGACGATGTCAGTGTGTAGGAAACTAGATACAACACAGTAGGGGTGATTGCGGGTCGGTTTGGATCGAATTTGGCCAAATTTTGACCCAACCAATCAAATTTGATCGGTTTGGTTTTTTAAAATAAAATGGAATCCAACCCATTCATTAACAGTTTGGTTCTGTTCGGGTCAACGGGTTACCCATTTAAATTTGATGTTTTTTTCCTAGAACTACTATTTTATATAATTATTCATTCAAATATCCAATATAATTAACACAATAGGGCAAATAGTCATTTTCGTCCTTGAATGTGGAGAGACCTGACAAAGTCATCTCCAAAAGATGAAAATTCAAATTTTAGTACTCGAAAGTGAATAAAGCGCGACAAATCTATTCATCTGTTAACTTCCGTCTGTTACCGTTAATGAAAAAGCCTATGCGACACAGAGAGACGAAAATGTCACAAAAATGATTGTCAACATGGCTGCAGAATATATTGGATCAAAATGTCAGTAAATTTCCATTTGACCAAAACGTCAGTAAGTTTGCATTGGACAAATTTGTTAGATTCCAAATTTCGTTTCATTCAAGGGTAAAATGTAATTTAGCGTAAATAGTCATTTTCGTCCCTAAATGTGTAAAGCGCTGACAAATTCGTTCTGAGATATGAAAATTCAAATTTTACTATTTCCATTTACATGCATTGCAAATTTGCTACAACTATTTGTTTGTCTTCTCATATCATTGACACATTGTTGGAACATAATAATATCATAGGATATTTTTGTCCAATGGAAACTTATTAACATTTTGGTCAAATGCAAAATTACTAACATTTTGGTCCAATCTATTCAGCAACCACGTTTGTAATCATTTTTGTGATATTTTCGTCCCTCTGTGCCACGAAGGCTCTTTCATTAACGGTAACAGATGAATGAATTTGTCGCACTTTTTTCACTTTCGAGGACTAAAATTTGAATTTTCATCTTTCAAGGTCGAATTTGTCAGTGTTCTACGCATTCAGAGATGATAATTAATGACTATTTACACTAACACAATATTATCAAATGTCTGAAAGTTGTAAAACTAATTCATTTAATACTATTAACATAATATTCTAAAATAGACTAATACAAATTAAAACAAAATATTCTTTAACGAGATTTATTATAATAGTCTAAATTACAATTATTTCCTACAAACTAATTTCTTGAAATAAACTTTGGTGCAACCAGATTTGCTGAAACAAATGAACAAAATATGATTCGTTAATATTATAAACATTTGCAGTTCCAACACTTAGAGTCCAATGTTAACAACATTTAAAACCAAACCAAACAACTCTAAAAATTTTGATCGGTTTAGTTTGGTTTTGATCAGATCTATAGATCTAAATCCATGACCTAACCCGTATATAAACGGTTTTAATTGGTTCAGTTCATTTTTGACCCAAATATATAAATGACCAATCCAAACTGTCTGGATCGATTTGAGTCAATTCGGGTTCGCAGGTGACCCGTACTGTGAACACCCCTAAGTGACGGTGGCTGAAGCTACGACGGAGGATGAGTAGGTGGATATGGCGGCGGTGGAGGCTACGATGGTGGTGGTGGATACAGTGGTGGTAGTTACTACGACGGGAGTGTGTGCACTTGGATGCCATGTTGGTGGGTGATGATGACTATGAAGAGGAAGAAATAATGCTACCGTGGGAAATAGAGGAGGAGGAGGAGAATGAGGTAGTGGTGGTAAGTGAAGAGGGGTTGTTGAAGAAGATGAAAGTTTGTAAAACCTAATATGTGATTTTGAGGAAGAGGATGAAGGTATTTTAGACATAAATTTTTATTAAAAGTCATGTGACCAACATGTGCCTACTTTCTGTTAAATTATTAAATTGTGTTTAGGAGGGAGGAGTTCTGAGTATGATATAAGCTAAACAATTAAAAGTCTGCTTAGATCATTAAAAGTTAAACACTTTGTCCTACCAGCTGTTGGTGACATTGAATCAATATAGACCAATAAATTTGGGTTTACAAGGCTAAACCAAGATGAGGTTTGCAACACCTTTATGTTTTCTTTTGTTTGAGTTTCATTAGTTACTTCTCTTTAAATTGACTTTCATTCTCATTATAGATCAATAATTATTGGAGATATTACTACAAAATGATATTTCAAGGGACCTTGTTACTACATAAGCCAGTTCATGCATTATGAAGTATATTTAACTTGGAGTAAGTTAAATTTTTTAGGATCTCATTTGCAAATGTGTTTTTTTTTCCAGATTTTGTTGGATGCAGAACAAAACACACCTCTAAATATGTACAAAATGAATATTTGGTGTATAAAAAAGTAATAAATCATTCATGTTTTTCATACTTTTGATAGTACAAAACAGAAAGAAGGAATTTGGATTTGAAAATAGTGAAAACTAGGACATGGGATTTTTGAGAAAACAAGCAAATTTTGATGTCAAAATCATTTGTCACTTTCTAGAATGATTTTCATCATGTTCCAATGCGATTCTCATATTTAGAGTGTGCTTGTATTTAAGTTTGCAAATTATTAGTTTGGTTGAATTGGATGTTAATGGAAAAGAATGAGTGTGTTTGAGTTAGTGTCGACAAAATTATTTCTTAAATGAAATTGATTTTATAAAATTGACTTTGAATAATAATGTAAAATTATTTTATACTATCGGTGTATAATTATTAAATAATTTTTACTTTGGATAAAATATGTTATACTAAGTTTTATATGTGGAACTAAATATGTGAATATTTAGTTACAAGGGAAAAATATATTTTTAGTATCTCAATTAATATTTGACTAGTCTTTGTTGCTCAACTTTTTTTTGTTTGGTTTTTGGTCCTTGGCGTTAAATGTCTATATTAAATGTTGACATGGCAATACTTTTTTTAATTATTTAAAATATTTTGTGATTTTTTCTAACTGCTAAAAACTGTTTGAATTTACATGGACTAAGCTTATTTAAGCATTTATGATGGTTTTAAACTGCTAGAATCGGTTAAAATAAAAAATCTTAGAGCCCTTCTTCCCTTTTGTTTTCTTCCTCCACCCCACATTGGATGAATACATCGTTGCAAATGCAGACATAACATTTACCTTGAACAAACATTGTGGTTGAATCAAGATCCTATAAATGGAAGCTTGATGGGGACGATATAGATGAACCTCACTTTGTCCCATATTCCAATTTCCATAACTCTCTATTCCCAAACTTGTTACTTGTCGTCATCATTTTGTTAGTTTTGGAAGGGAAAAAATGAACATAAGTTTTCTGTTTAGGAACAGCCCATGTAATATTCTTGGGATCTAAATACAAAGATTCCAACTTAAAGGAGATTTTCATTTTCCTTTTTTGAACACTTGAAAATCTTCCACCTAGTTTTTTCTGGAATTAAATGAGGGGCTTAAGTCATACACATGAGTGATTCAACAAATGAGGTATAAGAATGAGTTCCTTCAAAGGCATCACCCAATGGAAAGATGACCGAAAATTAGGATGGAATCGATATAATCTTCTTTAGGAACAAAACCCTAGGTCATAGATAGAGTGTAACATCCTTTATTGTTAACTTCTCAACGACTCGCACAGTACGACAGTCACACGGTGACCCTTCACTCAACATCCTTATTGTTTAGAATCCTCCACATGTATCCCATTCTGAGAGGTCAACAATCAACTCTTGTTGCTTCCAAGATCAATGATTGTCCCCAAAAAACATAAAACTTTTCAGCATGTTGTGTCTTCACTTACATGCTTTCCGAAAACTTCCAGAAGGTTACCCATCTCATAATTACTCCAAGTCAAACACACTTAACATTAAGTTCTTATGTGATGAACTATTGAAAAGTATATGCATCTTGATATAGGTAATATTAATTAATTCCTTTAAGTTGTCTTCAAATGTACAATCTCACACCTGCACAACCTCTGGATTTGGTTCCATAAAGTGTTACATAAAGCGTTTGATGACGATTAGAGTTTTTTTCATTTTGGGTTTATTTTTTTTATTTCGCTTTGATGGATTTGGTTCCAACTCTTGTCATTCCAAAAAAATGTTACATAATTAAAAAGTGAAATAGAGAGAAAGTAAAAAAATGAATACCTTTGAGTTTGACACTTGAAGTTAGAGAGTTGGGTGGCTTTGGAATGGAGTTTGAGGGCAATCATCATCTCATCGTTGTGATGAATGTTCTCAAGCAACTTTCATTTGTAATCGATTAGTTTATGAGGTGCCATTGATGAGAGACAAGGTTGGTGACTTATTTTTCAAATTATTGTATGTGAGGACTTTGTTTATGTTTTTTTTTGTTTAAGAAAGGTCTATTAATGCTACGTTACAACATAAGGTTATTCTAGTGGTAATAAAAACTAATTATGATGTGTTTGAGTGGCGACATAGTGGGTAGTTTTGGTGCATAGTGGTTGATGCTAGGTGGAGGAAGAAAATGAAAAGAATAGAGGTCTCATGCGATTTTGTAATTGATTCTAGTGGTTTAAAACTGCCAAAAAATGTTAAATAGTTTTAAAAAAATTACTGCCACATCACCGTTTAATAGATACACTTGATGGATTATTTAAAAGAATAAGACATGTATTTGGACATTTCCCTTCAACTTAACAACAATGGAATTTTTTTTCCATACACGCACGAATAGTTGAAGGGAACTCTTGGAAGAAAAAATGGATTATGGGAGTGTGTGACTTGAACTATTTATTAGGCCACACAGATATATGACTTTATCTTATATGCCAAATTTGAATTTATAATTAAATGTGTCTTTTTTCCAACCACCAAATAAGGCTCTTACAGAGAGGGAAGGTTGGTTTTACTTGAAGATAATCCTTTTTATGATCAGACTCGATTATATTTTGCATGAGCAGGCTCGGTAAGATCCAGGAAAATAAGTAATGTAGTATAGTCTGAATTATATCATATGTATTTTAGTAAACTTAATAGTATGACAACACATTCATTTCCTATGCATTGATTCGATTTCTGATACTATCAAAGTGAAAAAAGTAGATCTAAAGAAAAACGCGGGTTGGATTATATTAGTAACAAGTAAATTCTTTGTACGTAAAAAGTTCAAAGATTTTGTTGGACAGAATAATGGAGACCAAAAGCCAAATGAAAAATAGTTAAGAGACTAAGACCATTCAAATATGAGTTGAAGGACTGAAAATGAAAGTCATGAAAATTTAAGAGACTAAAAACATATTTTTCCTTATTTCGAACTAGGTTATTTGGTAGCTCATTGTCATTGTGATTAAGATATTTTTAAACAAAACTAATACTTTTTTACACACTGTTTTGGTGTTGAGTTTGAGGGAATAGAGGAACTTTGTCAAACAAGTTGCAAACATTTGTTTGGTGTGTGTGGATCTTCTCCAATGTCATTTGATGTGTGTTTTTTCTAAAACAATATGTAGTTTGTGTTTTTTACATAAAATTTAATATGAATGTACGAAACCAACGGGTGACAAAAACATATTTAGATTTTTTACATTCCTTTTCCCATTAATCATATAAAATTTTCATATGTTATTGGCATCATTTTTTCATTGTTCTTCAAAAAAATTTCATCATTACTTTAACTGTTCTATACAAAGCATCTAGTTGTGTGTTCATAATAAATTGTTTATTTCTCTTCTAAAACCAAAATTTTATGTATGATTAGAAAACTAGTTGTGGTGGCTTGGTTCTAATTTCGGGGAGGCATAATGCATACATATATAGAGGTGGTTACCTTAGGTGGGAGGGGTTTGATTATGTTGGCTCACCTATAGTTTATTGATTGGATGAAAATGCTGAAAAATTGAGGGTGGATGAAAGAGAAAAGAGTAGAAGAAGAGGAAATTAAAGAAGAAAGCTAAGAAAAATATTTTTTGGCAACTTTTAGCTGTCCACATTTTCAATGGATGAAAGGATCAATTTGAACCAATTTTAAAAAAATAAATGACTAAAATAATTTTTTTAAAAGATAAAAAATCAAATTAAATAAAAAACAACAAAGTATGAAATATGTCATTTGATATTTTATTAATTAATTGCTTATTTCATTTTGTAATTAATACTATTATATTAATTTAATTATTTATAAGGTTTATTTGAAAGAAAATATATTTCATAATTCAATACATATTTTTTTTATAAAATCTTCCTTTTATTATTTAATTTTAGAAAAATTTCATGATCAACATATGACATTGTTTTTTTTGTTTTTTTTAGGTTTACATTTGACATTGTTACATTACTTATGTTCGGCATGATTTATTTTTAAAATTAAATTAAACTTTAACTTGATCGTTATTAGTTATTATCAATTTTTTTTTATTATAATGGGATTTTATTGAACTCGTAATATAATGGAATTCAATTAAACTCATAAGGGTTTAGCAAAATACAGGTTGGGGGTGTGTAGAAAATTCGATTGCAAAGCGGGAAAATCCAAAATTTGAAATGACAAAAATCAAGCCGTTATTACTTTTTAGCCGTTAATTTTTAGTTTATAATTTTTTAAAATTGCACCAGAAAAAATTAAAAAACACATACCCCACAAAATATGAGTATAAAATCGAATTTACGATTGCATCCTTCCTATTCCGAAATTCCAGAGAACAATATATTCGTTCCTTCTTTCTCCGCTTCTCACTTCGCTCTCTCACTCTCCATTCTCACTTCTCAAGTAATTAGCGTTTCTCTCTCTCTTTTCTCTTTTTTCTATTCTCTTATGTCTTAGGCCGATATTCGATAATTTTAATTGAAAATTTGCGTTTTAGCAGATTGAATCGAACGAATTCACAAACCCTAGTTTTCGAGGATGGGTCAGATCCAGTACTCCGAGAAGTACTTCGATGACACTTACGAATATAGGTACACGCACGATTCCATTTCCTTCGTTTTCTCTGCGATTAATTTAGGGTTTATTCACTTTTTATTTACTTTATATTGATTTGTTGTTCAGACACGTGGTTCTTACTCCCGAAATCGCAAAACTGCTTCCCAAGAATCGTCTTCTCTCCGAAGTAAGTATTCATTTCCCCCCCTTCAATTTTGTGCCTTGTGCGTAATTGTTAAGCGTTTGTGATTTTTTATTTTATTTAAAAGCACGTTTTTATGTAGAATCTGACCTAAAAAAAGTGATCGAAATTATCAAATAAATATCTCCTTTTCTGTAACTTTTGGTGAAATGGCCAACTGAATAGTTGTTATAAACGAATATTATTCCATCAAGGAATGAATGTGCGTGGGTTTTGTTGACTATTGTGGGTTCTGTTCCAATGATTTTGTTCTATATCTTTTGTTGACTATTGAACGTTTGAGTTTTTAATCTTTATCCAGAGAACTGTTCACATTTAGTGTCCAGCAATGCTCAAGTAGGATAGGATTGTCACCAAAAGGAGAATGCAAAAACATAATTTTGTCCGATGTTATGTTATCTAGTGGAAAGTTGAGGCGGCGTGATTTCATTGATTTAGGGTCTGCTTATGCAAATTTTGAGTGAAAGTGTTATTTTTGTTTTTGATTTGAGATGGTCAAAGTATTTGGTTTTGGTTTTTGTTGCAGAATGAGTGGCGGGCAATTGGGGTTCAGCAGAGCCGTGGCTGGGTTCATTATGCAATTCATCGCCCTGAGCCACACATAATGCTCTTCAGGAGGCCTTTGAATTATCAGCAGCAACAGGAAAACCAGGCCCAGCAAAGCATGCTTGTCAAATGAACAATTTCTTTGCAAATCTGAAAGTGGGGATACAATGTTATATAGGTTTTAATTTTGTTGGTAATGTGGATGTTATGAAGGATGAAGAACTCTGGTGGAATTCTCTTTTTGTGGAGAATTTTCATGTGGTTTCAACTGTCATTTTAATGTGTTGTGGACATGATGATGAGTCATGGATTTTTATTGGTGTACCTCTCGTGTACTCTTATGCTTGGTGGATTATATAATAGTCATTTTCGGTTAAATTCTTCTATGATTCCATTGCTCAGGCATGTGTGTTTTCTAGTGATGACAGTCTTTCACCGCTACTACGGTAATTTTTCTTGATAGGGGTAAGCAGATAACAGTCTTTTTACAGGAATTTCAAGCAGACTATGCAATTGTATTAATGTTTGAAAATTAATTTTTGGTTTCTTCAGTCTCTAAGAGGGCGATTGTGTGCTTTGTGCATCAATTTGGATGATGGGAGTCTACAAAAGAGAAGTCTTTGTTGTATTCCACCAACGGGTGTTCACCCGCAAATTCTGTTGAGTATGTTGAAGCAATGTTCGATTTCAGTTATTACATTAGGTTTAAAAGATCGATCGATAGCATTGAACATGCTGCTTATACTTTGAATATTGGGTTGAGTTGCCTGATGAACAAAGCTAGTATTGTGGACCGTCATGGGTTTAAATCGTTTTTTAAAAAGTCTAACTTTGTGATACCCAACAGAAATTCATACCTGAAATTGCAAATTCTGGGTTTTACTTTTGTTTTCTATATTGCTTGTAAGGGTTTTCTGGAAGCGTAATAAGTATATGTGGATTTAAAAGAATTACGTGACTTTTCAAAAAACTTTACTTGTGTTTTAATTTGATTATTCATTAATTTTTTTTTTTTCATACAATTGTTGTATTGAAATTTATAATTCAAATTTCTTCATTTGTAAGTCGATCTTAGTGGTTATTTCCTGAAAGATATAATAGGTGCCTCCCACTCAAATGAAAATGTCCTCGCTTGATACTTTAATGTTCATTGATCATTTAAAAAAATAGTTTATTGATTGATTTAATAATTATCATTATGACATTAAAATAATCTACTTTACCTTGTGACTGAATTCTCGGAAGGAATTAAACTAGACTGGGTTGAATGAATTGAGATTTGAGAATACGAGAAGGGTTGGGACAAGTTTATCTTTGTCTTTACTTGGTACAAATTTTTGATTTGGTCATTTATTTGGATTCAAACTTTACACGATGAAGATCGAAAACATTAAGATTATGGACATTTTAACATTATGTACAACTATATATAAAAGAAATATAAACCATACATTAAAGTATATATTTGACAATATATAATATTTTAACAATATTATAAATATTATATCATGTTATATGAAATCAATTTTAAGTTTGAAAATTGCAAAACTTTAACTTTATTATTTTTTAGAGAAAATAGGCTATACATTAATAGTATAAAATTATTTTATATTGTCAATATATTGCCGTTAAACTTTCATTATTAACATCAAATTCAATCTAAATTTTAAGTTTTAAAAAGGTAAGCCAATACATTACTAAAGCCTCTATATTTAACCTGAGTTATAGTTATCAAATGCTAATACATTATTAAGGGATTTAACTTAGTTTGTTGAGTAATATGTAATATCGAAAGTTGTTGAGAACTCTAGTATTGAAGTTAAAAATTATACGGGCATTTTTTTATAGAAAAATGCATTTCATTAAAAACTTTAAATTATAAAAGCCTAATTAAATAATCAATAAAATTGTAAAGACTTCTTGTATTTCATAATTTCGTTAGCATACAATGGCATTTTTTTATGATGGAGGTTTAGACAAAATAAAAAATAAAAAATCATGGAAAATATCTTGTGATGGGCCGGGCCCAATTTTTTTTCTCAAGACAAGAAGGAATTCGATCCATTTTCATTCTTCACTAACTGGAATTAGGAAAACAGAAGAAAAAAAAACTGTGAACGGAAATTAGGGCTCTCAAGTTTCGATTTCGGTAGCAGATTGGGGTAGTACCGTTGCAATTGCAACAATTTTTGAAGAGTAAAAAAAATGATTCGGACCACTTCCGAAGTAGTTCCTTTACCCCGATTAGTCATTTACATCCTCCAATTTTGATGGAATATGTTTAATCTATGATTTCGTTCCCTTAATTCTTTGAAGTTCATCTAGGATATGCTGTTGCAATTTGGTATCAGAAGATTGATTAACCTTTATCTATGGCCCGAGCACGCAATCTAACTGTTGCTGTGGGTTTAGTTGCTTTCGCTGCAGCAGGCATGATATTTCCCTTCTGCATGGCGTAAGTCTTCTTAATTATTCATTGTATTTTGTTCACATTAATTAGAAGCTCATAAGTTAATGTTTACATTATTCTAGGGTTTAATTTCTATGCATTGTTTGTTTACAAAATTTTACACTGTTAAGTTAAGTGTTAATAAATAAACAAATCATTTGTAGATGACCTTTAAGATATTTAAGATAATTATTGTAAACATCAACAAACTTAGTATTGGATGTATAAAAATTCTTTACACTGTTAATGCATATGATGTTTACTCTTGATGCTGTTTTTATTGGTCAGTTCATCAAGGAAACCTGTTATTGACCCAATAAAGCCACTTCCACCACAAGCAACTTTTCGAGGGCCTTACATTAACACTGGGTCGCGTGATGTTGGTCTCCAGAAGAAATGAAGCAAGTTCAGTTATTTGATCAAGCTCATATATGTGCTCATTGTCTGAGGTTAAATTTTTATACCTCAGTTGGTGGATCATGACTTGGGAAGGAAACTATGGATGGGAAAATTTTCTGTAAGAGGTGTTACACAATCTGTATGTATGGTTTATGTTGATCTTAGCAATTTTAATAAAAAGATGAATGATTTTAATTATCATGTCACTTTTATTGCCTGTCTTGTCTTGTGAGTTGTGACCATACCACAACAACAACAAAAGTTCTATTCCACTAGCCAAGGTCGGCTACAATTACATGACACTGAATATTGTTTATTATGATATTCCTCTTAACAATTTCTCTCCCTTTTCATAGAACTATAAACAATGTAATTTACTCTCTTCAGTAATACTTCCAGTGACCTTTTTTGCACTTATCTTTCTTTGTCTTGTGACCATACAGTGGCAAAAAATTTAAGCTCTGTAGCAACCTGCACCTTTGTGCAAAGCTTAGTTTGTGATTGGATTTGAGAATGCAAACATGGTTTTGGCTTAGTTTGCGATTGGATTTGAGATTGCAAACATGGTTTTGTATAGCTGATGCATACTCTTAATGTAATGCTTATTGAAAATGATTTTGGCTTCCAGCGGTACAAATCCACACACACTATTATAGTTTCTGGCTTGCTGCCAATCACACAGGTTTGTACATTGATTTCATGGAAGATTGGCTTACGCTTGTATTGCTGTGTGTACATTAAAACTTAACAGTATTCAGGCGACTGACTGCAGTTGTATTCTTATGGCTTGTTTCAATTTATGGCAAGTTTTATTCTATGTGCATTTTGATTCTTCTAGTTTTAGTACTCATAATGGGTGCTTGTTTGCTTACACATTTTGGGTGTGCCTTATACTTTTGGCATCAAAATATGAAAAAAAAATGCAGAAGTTCCATTTTGTTGTTCCTGCTAGACGTGAATCAACAAGCCAACAAAACAGTCAATTCTCAAATGGTGTAAAACCACCTCCATAGTCCTACCCTTTCTCACCTCCACAGTTGTAAAAGTCACATACAAAGAAGAACAAAAAGCATAAGAGACAAATAGAAAATAACTGAACAAAGTTGGACTGCTAACAAGCAAACAGAACAACAGAGCTAAAAGGGGAGGGAAATTGTTCCCCTCGTTTGCATTTTTCTTGTGCGAAAATTTTTCTTGCATTTTTGGATCAATTTATTGTAAAAAATAACTATTGTTTTTGTAATTTCTTGTGGAAGTTTATATTAAAGTGTTTGTTTCCCTACATTAATCTCTAATCAAACATGCTAACGGTTTTGTTTGTGTTTTTTCCAGCTTACATTTTATTTTTCTCATAACTATCTTTCTTCAAAAGTAACCCTGTTCAAGATATTAGTATCAGAAACTGTAAAAGAACCAAGTCACAATAATAAAAAAAAACTTGTTATTTTTACCTTTTTTTTTTGCATATTAATTTTACAGTTTAAAATAGTTTGGTTTTAACTCCCCTAACCACTATTCCTCTGTTTCCTTTTCCTTTTAACTGCAGCAAAGCAATTGACTGTCGACGAAAATTTGATATCTATGGCCAAAAAGTCTGAGCCTTACGATCAAATTCACACTTAGATTTAAGTGTATTTTGATAAAGTGCTAAGATGCTCGTGATTTAGAGGCCTTGATCAAGCAGTATAGCACCTATAGTTTATAAACTTAATTTTAAATGAGTTAGATTTTGTAAAATATGATTGGATTAAAAATAGATCTGAAACAAATTATGTATTGTATTTCTTTGAATAGAACAAGAACGTAAAGAGATATAAATCACTTAGGTTTAACTGGTGGTTGAATATGTTCTGTAAATTATTCTAAATTTTGATATTATTTTTAATTCTTATGAAAAAAATACAGTAGGATGAAAACAAAAAGCGGGTTTGTGATTGTGTGAGGCGAAGAAGCCGCGGGTTTAGCGTGCGCCGAATCTCGTTAGCCATGCCGCAAAGTGCAATCTCAAAATCAATAGCATCATTGATGGATTCTACCGTGTGCGAAATTAAAACATTTTTCGCACGGTAAATAAGTTATTTTGCTCCGTTAATTTTTTTTTAATTTTAAATTTACAGTTCCATTTTTATTTTATTTTATTTTTCTCCCCTATTCAAAATTTCTCCCTTGAAATCCTTCTCTTAATCGAGCTAACTTTTCCTCATAGACTAACCCATTTCAACAACACTGCATCAGCAGCTGCCAACGGCGGAACCGCTGCCATTAAGGTTGCCACCACTGCTAATCATACTCTTTCATCGCAATCACCCACAATCTCTGTGAATAACAACAAACCAGACAAATAATGTTCTCCTCGTTGACGGCGGTTGTGACGGCACTGGCGAGACGCTTCTTCAAGATGTCATTCAAATACTGTGTCACAAGTGTGCCAACGATTTTACAGCATGCGTCGTTGTGGGGGGGGGGGGGGGGGGGGGGGGGGGGGGGGGGGGGGAAGGGAGAGAGAATACCTACGTGCAGAGGTAGAAAAGGTAGAAGCACAACGAAGAAGTAGAGGGAAAGAAAATAAGGGGGAAAAAGAGAGAGAAGAATAAGGTAAAATGGGAAAAATAGAATAAAAAATAAATAAATAAAAAAGAAAAAACAGAAAATAATAACCATTAATTTTAAAATAAGTTTATCTAATGGATTAAATGAACTTTTGTATGATGAAAAAAATGTTTTTGATACGAAAAATATTTTAGTTTTGCGCGGTAGAATCCGTCGGTATCATTAACCCACTTTGACACGACACACACAGTGATCCAAGTTCCCACTGTTTTTCAGGGTCTTGTTTTTTCTCCTCTAGAAAAAACACTCACGTGGTTGATACTAGATCCCCCAACTCAACACCTGGCCCACAACAAGCTACATGGCCTTCAACCTTTCTTCCTCTTCAAACTTGTGGACATCCTTCGCTCCACCGATCTAATATCATTTCTTTTTCCCGGCAGAAAAAAAAGAAGAAAATTTGTCAAAATATTCAGAGACAAACAACGTAGCAAAATTGACCAACTAAGTTTTCACACCAATACTCTTTCCGAAGAATTCCCACTAACTACACAGTTTATGTCTCCTAAAATTAACATTAAGCTCCCCAGTAATAGTAATATTCAAAGTAAAAAAAATAGAAAATTAAAGGTCGAAGAGAATGACACATCTGAACAGTGTTTGTCTGAAACAGCAAAGAGCAGAAGAAAGAAACATTTGAAACTTGCACAACTCAACTACAATCTCTCTTATGAACACATCTCATTTGAACCTCTAAACAATTTTTCAAACCTTAACACCTTACGAAAATTAACTAAAGAAAACCATTGATGGCACTCCCTCACTCCATCTCTGCCTTGGCCACCACACTCACATTCTCCTTCCCAATAACCAAACCCCATAAAGTTAACCCCTTTCCCTTTTTCTCGAACCAAAATTTACAATTTTTAACGAAACAAACGCGACCCAGAAGCAGAAGAAACCTCTCCCTAACCCCTGCACGCGTTGCGGCGCCACCCTCAACGATTGAAGCCGATCAATCATACCCAGAGACCGAAAATAACGAAACTGAGGAAGAGTTTAACGACGAGAGCTCTTCCTCTAAATTCACTTGGAGGGATCACTGGTACCCTGTTTCGTTAATTGAAGATCTGAACCCTCTCTTGCCCACCCCGTTTCAGCTTCTGGGTCGTGAAATCGTGCTCTGGTACGACAAGTCCATTTCCCAATGGGTCGCTTTTGATGACAAATGCCCCCATCGTCTTGCCCCTTTATCTGTGAGTATATATAACTCTATGATATTATCTTGGAATTTGAGTTTAGACCTAATTAAGGGTCCATAAGAGCCTTTTGAGTGTGCTTCTCTAATGTAGAGAGCTCTCAAAAGTATCTCTAATTTTATATCCTCTCGAAAGTTAGCTCATGAGCGTTTATTCTACTTATATACATTATTTTAGTCATATCATTATTAACTAATTAGATCTAATTAAGGGTCTCTTTGGGTACTAGCCATAAGGACCTTTCGAGTGTGCTTCTCTACTATATGAAAGTTAGTTCTAAAAAACACTTGTTTTATATTCAAACATACTCTAAATCTTAAAAATTAAAGGGTTGACTCCACTTATATACATTATTTTATTTTAGTCATATCACTATTCACTAGTATATGTGGGATCTCTAATACTCTCCATGTTTTTCTTCTATTTTTGTCAATTTTTTTTTGGATTGAAATTTGGATGTTTGATTTTTGGCAGGAAGGGAGGATAGATGAAGATGGGAAGTTGCAGTGTTCTTATCATGGGTGGTCTTTTGATGGGTGTGGATCTTGTGTTAGGATTCCTCAGGCTGCATCTGAAGGCCCCGAAGCACGTGCTATTGGATCTCCTAAAGCATGTGCCACTAGGTTGCCTACCTTGGTGTCCCAGGGCTTGCTCTTTGTATGGCCTGATGAGAATGGTTGGGAGAAAGCAAAGGCCTCCAAGCCTCCAATGTAATTGATTTAATTTAATTCGGTCTTGTTCTGAGGAATAATGTTAAATTAATTGTAACTGGGCCCTTTATAATGGATGTTGTCCTGTGTTTATTATTTTTATGTGGGCCAAGGAATGTTTTGTTTCTATTTTGTTGACCTGGATGGTAAATTTGTGTTTGTTTAGGTTGCCTGATGACTTTGACAAACCGGAGTTTGCCATGGTCAACATTCAGCGTGATCTGTTCTATGGTTACGATACTCTCATGGAGAATGTCTCTGATCCTTCTCACATTGAGTTTGCTCATCACAAGGTACAAATAATATCTTTCAACTAGACTTTTAGGTGCAGGGTATTTTATTTTTATTTGGTGTGCTTGTAGATGATATTTTATGTTATCCTGTTGTAAGTGGATTTTGTTAAATATATTAATTGATGCTGATGCAGTCCATAAAGTGTTATCGGGGAGAAACTTTTGGTTGGTTCCATTTATCATACATTACATCTTCACACACTGAAACTGCCACACAAATAGCATATTTTAAAAATTTTGAGAAACCTTCTTCATGGGCAATGTTTTGATTGAACACACGATGTCGTGAGCCTTCATTCTCATGTTTTGTTAGTTTACTAACATTCAATCTATTTTCTTGTGAAAATTTGGTTTGTATGTACAGCTGAATTTATTCTTACTATTCGAGTTAGTGGATAGGATCTTAAACTCTTACCAGATGATTCAAGGGTAGGATTTATTGATTATGCATCTCTTAAGCTCATAGATGTGCTTTTTTCTATTTACAGACCCTGTAATTGACATGTTTCTTTATCATATTGCTTATTAGTATGTATTTAATTTAGAGTCTACCTAGTTAGCAGTTGCAAATTTGAAATTATTTGGTAGATAGGGACTTGGGGTTTTCCAAATCACTAACATAAATATTATCCGCACTCTAAAGGTCACAGGAAGGAGAGACAGAGCCAAGCCTCTGCCATTCAAGATGGATTCTCGTGGTTCATGGGGCTTCTCTGGAGCTAATGAAGGGAACCCACAGATCAGTGCCAAGTTTGTTGCACCATGTTATATGATGAACAAGTAAGCCAGTGGCTTTTGCGTTCTTCTCATGTGCATTATTTAGTGCCAGTATTAACACTGAAGGAAATCATATGGATTCTATGATTTAATAATGGCCAAAAGATTTGTGCTCAACTTTAAGGGAAAAATGTTAGGTAGCTTTTGAGTATCATGCATTCAGTCATCATAGGTGTCTCACATACTTTTGTAATGAAAATATTAAGTTTTAACCATCAAAGCTTCCTCAATATGTGGATAATTCAGTATCAGACAATCAATTTGTAGAGTTCACAACAAATCTTTTTTTTTTCCCTTTCTGAATTTCTCTCGTTTTCACCCTCTAAAGGACAACTGGGAAAGTAATATGGAGAATGTTTAACTTTCTGATTAAACCTTAACATATCATCTTCTGATTAGGATGATGAGACATACGTTACTACGTTAAATGTATCTTCACTATTTAGTATGTGAGGTTCTTGGAAAGGATAATGCCAATTTAAGTAGTTATATTGATAATGAGAGTGAATGTCTTGGAGACATATATGAATATCTGTATCGTTTTTAAGTGTTTATATGTATATTCAAGATGCATTTCAAATAACTATTACTTTATCCTAGGATGCTGTTGTTTTCTTTTTCATTTGTTGCTACTGAAGCTCAAAGCACTTGGCATTGTTATTGCAGGATTGAGATTGATACCAAACTCCCTGTAGTTGGTGATCAGAAATGGGTAGTATGGATATGTTCCTTCAATGTCCCCATGGCACCTGGTAAGACTCGCTCCATTGTTTGCAGTGCTCGAAACTTCTTCCAGTTCTCAGTGCCAGGGCCTGCCTGGTGGCAAGTAAGATTTCTACGTTCAGTGCTGTCATTTTTCTTCTGTTTGATAAAAGTACATGCATATTCCAGTCTGCTTATTTCTATGGTCTTTCACGGATTTATCTATACAAGTAACTTGTTCTGTCCTGATGATAAATGGTGTAGCTAATTTTGTAGTCTCAATCAATTTGAAAAGCTGAAATTTTTTGTAATTTGTCTAATTTGAAAGTATACATAAATCAAGAACACTATATTGAAAGTTTTTGTCTGTCCTGAAAATGGTTCAAGAGTGGCCTATAAGCTCTCCTCTTAGGACCTACAATATAATTAGGTGCTTCAGTTACAGTAAAGTTGACATAAAATGTGGGTTTATTATGGTAACTGAGAATTCATCACCATAACGTGGGGAAATTATAAAGAGATACTGTGATTTAGTTTTTCTTATGTTAAAAATTGTGGCAAGGATGTTAGAATTTGAATGCCATTCCTGTTAGTAGAGGAAGGGAGTAAAAAAATCCTTTTGAATCATTTTATTCTGCCATTTTTAGGATGGGTGTTTTTACTTTTTATATGGACAAGAAAAATGTTGTTAGTGATAATGAGGGTTAATAAATTTTGCAATACCCCATCCTTTAAACAATTTCATGACCTGACTGTAGATTTTTAAGAACATGACTTAGTAAAATATTAGCTAATGTCATTCCTTTTACAAAACCAACTGTATTTAGTAAACTATAACTGATGCAAGGGCTGTTGCTGAATACAATAATCTGGCTTATCTTACCAAACCGTTTCTACATCTCTGTTGATCTCTTCAGGTCAATTATAGTGTTCTCATTTAACTAAACTTATCATAATTGAGGTCAACTGAGTAATCTTATTGTTGGCGTTCATTTTAAAAGTTTACATATCTCAGGTCGTTCCTAGATGGTATGAGCATTGGACTTCAAATAAGGTATATGATGGAGACATGATTGTCCTTCAAGGTCAAGAGAAAATCTTCCTTTCAGAAACCAAGGAAGGTGGTGACATTAACAAACAGTACACAAACATCACCTTCACACCAACACAGGCAGATCGCTTTGTCTTGGCATTCCGAAATTGGCTGAGGCGACATGGCAATGGCCAACCAGAATGGTTTGGAAACAGCATCGACCAGCCATTGCCATCGACTGTGTTATCAAAACGTCAGGTACAATAGTGTGATCCATGATTCTCATTCTGAAGCCCCTTCATTTTGAACAATGACAAATGTTAACAATTCACTCTCTCCCTAACTCCTTTTTTTTTTTATCAACGTGAGACCAAAGTTGCGCACATATGTTTACCCAACAATACAGAGTTTCTTGTTATCATTTCTCTTTTTGCTAACGAAGAACTAAATGAAACATTTATTTATGTTTGTGTAGATGTTGGATAGATTTGAACAGCACACTCTCAAGTGTTCATCATGTAAAGCAGCATATGAGGGATTCCAAACATGGCAGAAAGTCCTAATTGGGACAACAGTTGTGTTTTGTGCAACATCAGGGATCCCATCAGATTTCCAGTTGCGTGTAGTTTTGGCTGGACTCGCAGTTGTCAGCGCAGCAATAGCTTTTGCTCTAAACCAACTCCAAAAGAATTTTGAATTCGTGGATTACGTGCATGCCGAAATCGATTAAGCACGTCCCTCCAAAGGAACTTCAACTAGTTAGTTGTAAATAGAGTTGAAGACAAATACATGTACACTATTATTTTGATGAAAAGAGCTCAAATCTACCTAACCTTGGTGTTATAATTAAATTCAACACACACAAGTACATAACCCATGGTTTTGAAATGTCCGTACACGATTCCAGGAAAACGTGTTAGACATGAAAACAGAGTTTGCATTATGTTATTTGCACAGAAATGATCAGTTCACTTTCATTTCTAAACAATCTACTGATACTTACTCAAGAAGGCTTACTGATACTATGTCCATTCCTTCAATTTCAAATTACCAAAATACTGTCATTTTCAAACACACTAGGGTTCAAATTTCAACACACGTACAAAAGTAAAAGTAAAACCTAGAAAGAGGCAAGTTTATTAGTGTGATTTCACATTGAAGTGTTAAACAACCCCAATACATTTTTCTTTGATCATTTTAGTTTTTTTTTTCTTGATAAGGAAGAAAAATTCAACTCATCTCCTTTTTGTGTTTTCATATGTTCTTTTTCATTCTCCTTAAGATGCAACTAAAATCATTGTGATACCCATAAGAGAATGTGTTTGAAACCCAACAAGGAATCATTCCAGAAATAAGGTTTAAACTATAATGATTCTTGTCGTATCCAACAAAAAAAATTTAAAGGATGCAAGAAATTTTGCTGTTTTTTTATAAGAAAAAAGTTTTATTAACAACCAAATTTGGCACAAGATGTGAAAAATTTGGTGCCAGGGGAACAAGAAAACATAGACAAAAATGTACAATTATTCCCCCCCGTAACAAACAAAACCTCTCCCACTCGTTCATTATAACCTCCCCACCTAGTAGTCACTAACACCACTCGTCCTATAAATTTTTGTTTAGTCTTTTGTAAATTTTTTTTAGAAGTATCTAAAATTCATTTTTTTGTTGTTGATAGTCTTTGTCGTTTAAAATTTCTAACAATTTTTAATGTAACTAACAATTATTGACGTCAATAAATATTAAATTTTAGGGACTAAAAATAAAATAGTGAAATATTTATAAGATTTTTTTAAATAGAAAATAAAATACTTAAATACATAATAAACCTATCTAAAATATTTATTATTAAACAAGCATTTAAGGGTAAAAATAAGTTTGGCTTTGACATGCTTAACGGCTTCAGGGGTATACATATCATAAAAAAATTTAATTAAGGGATTATTTTACAACTTTTAATAAATAAGAGATATTTTGTAATTTTAAAAAATAAAGAATTAATTGTAACTTAAAATAAAGATAAGGGACCAACAAAATAATTTAGCCTTCTTTATTTACTTGCACCTATTTATTTCTTATATAAAGAACTAGAGATAGTAATTAATATATGACATTTTTTTAGCTTAATTTTTATACATTTTCAATGTAACAAATTTTGTGTTTGTTTGGTAAGGCCATTTAGTCTAATATCTATTTAAGAAACTTTTAGGCTAATGAAAATACAAATCTACCCTTGTTTTATATTCTGACAGCTGTCCTTACTTGCTTGGCAAAATTGGAATTTTGAAAGATGACTCTTGCCTTACTTTACTCTTGCCTTACTTTTTAGCCTACGGATGAATGAAAGATTGAGAAAAGCAATTCAAATTTTTGGAAACATCTAAAAGCTTCTTTACCTCTCTTTCTTTTTGAAAACGGTGAGCTTTTAAAAAATTCAATTACTTCTCTTTCTTCTCCAAATAAAGCGTTCTGCAGAAGAAAAAAAAAAAGAAAGAAAAACTGCTGCAAGGTCGAAGTTTTGTAGGAGAAGAAATGGAAAACGGAGAGAGAGGCTGAGGACAAGGAAGCGAAAATGGACAGGAGTTACGAAGAAATGGGTTTGATTATATCTTTTCATTGTCTCTCCTTTTTTTCTTTATCTCTCCATGTTTTTTATTTTGATTTTTTGATTTAGGATGTTTATATTTTTCTCATTTGGCTGAAAATCAATGATATTCTTCTCCAAATAAAGCGTTCTGCAGAAGAAAAAAAAAAGAAGGAAAAACTGCTGCAAGGTTGAAGCTTTGTAGGAGAAGAAATGGAAAACGGAGAGAGAGGCTGAGGACAAGGAAGCGAAAATGGACAGGAGTTAAGAAGAAACGGGTTTGATTATATCTTTTCATTGTCTCTCCTTTTTTTCTTTATCTCCATGTTTTTTATTTTGATTTTTTGATTTAGGATGTTTATATTTTTCTCATTTGGCTGAAAATCAATGATAATTGAACAACAATAAACCTAGAAAAACATGAGAACCAAAATGAAGGGAAAAAGTTTGAAGTTGATAAACATTAAATTAATTAAATGTATTTTAATATATATATATATATATATATATATATATATATATATATATTACATATACTATTTCATTAATGATGCTGAGGACAAGCCTTTTTTTTTAGATTTATGTTTCTCTGTTAATGCATTGTTTCTATTTGTAGACAAATTTGATGTTTGAGACAATCAAATATTTGTCCTTTTTATTTCCAGTTTTGTTTGGTGTCTAGATTAAATAATGAGATGTTGGTATCTTTATCACAATTTTTTTCCAGTATGGGTAAATACTCTTTGCACTGTTTTCATGTTAGGAGTTTGTTTGAGGTTTGGAGTTTGAAGTTGTTTGGCTGGGTTTGAGCAATGAAGAAATAAGCAATGGTAACAGACTCACGTTCATTGTTGTAGGTGTGTTTCCACTTGGAACCTCAAACTCTTATTGCTATTGCAAACTATTCAACAATGTTGATATTGAAGAAATTAAAAAAATTAGGAGCAGGTTTAAACTGAATATTTTTTATATACACATAATCTTAGTAATGAGATTATAAGTCTAAATAATGTTATTCTTATGTGATATTTTTCAACTCTGATGTTAATAGCTAAATGCAAATACATAAACAAAGTGAAAATCTATCTCAAATCAATATTTTCTCACAGTTTTCTGCAATCTTTCAATATTCAAAGCAGGAAAATTTTATGTAGAAAGCAAGTGCCAAGACCCTTAGTCAGATTAATGAGACTAGACAAGTTTTTTTGTATCAATTTATAATTTTACACCATCATTTAATTTAGTTAATGTATTTTTTCTCGCTTATTAATTTACAATATTGTGTTATTAGTATAGTATTATGAAAGTATGCTATTAGGAGATCCAATGTCTAACTGTTGCTACAATTGGTAAAATCATTGTCGGGCCAAATAGATGGAACTGTGAAGGATGCACCAATTGTTATAAGAGTGTAGACCCAAAGAAGTTCCCTTATACATGTATTTGTGGTAGATACATTGAGAAACGTACAACAAGGTAGACTCTTATTGTAATCATTTTTATAAATGACATTCAAATTACTTGCCCATTTTTAAAAACCACTGCATTGTTTGCACTTTTTCTCAAATTTTTTTATCATTCATATTCATAGGTATAAAGTTGAGGTTGAAGTTTATCACAACAAGTTTAATTCAAAATTTATCTTTGCATGTTACACTTGACTATATTTATCTCAAATTCCTTATCTTTGGTTATATCACTGTTCTGTTATTTTCATTCTATTCAAGTCAGCTTCACACATTTTATTATTACTAATTACTAATTTAAGGATTCTGGTGACAATACGATTGTTTTAAATGATACCAATAGTGGATGAATTCTGAGGTGTAAATCTTTGTTGTATGATTGACTTGAAATTGGTGAGAACGACAAGAGGAACCATGTGATAGATTATTGGCTTTTCAATTATTGATAAATTAGTTTTGTGAATACTTGCATGAGTAAACTAATGTATTGAGGTGCTGATTGGTTTAGCAGTAATTTGTCATGTAACCTGATATTTGTCTATAACAAATGTTTAGATCTTAGCATAATTTGTAGAATTCACTGTTTAGATCTTGCAGCAACCTACCAAGATGCCAAAATTTTACCCAACAATTTTCCTTAATGATCAATTCAATGATCATTAATCAAACAAGTGTGATGCCAAAATTGTTTTTTTGCCACATAACTAGCTTAGAAGATGCAAATGAAAATTTTGAATCAAACCAAGATGAATGAACATTGAACTTTGTATGTTTTCAAACATGCTAGCAATGAAAAGTGAAAAAATTCTTGAAACTTCCTACCATACATAGATTATAATAATATATTATCGATACTTTTTTTGCAGATTAGGTTCCCTTTGTGACATGGGTTTGACTTTCTTATGATAGTAGCAGAGCCATCAAAAAATCTCCTTCGACATTGGAAACTCAAGACCTTTTCATATATTTTCATCATGTAAGTGGTAAAATGTTTAACATTTTTGCTCTGTCAGTCTTTTAATTTTAGTTTTGTTATTTCTATGGATGACATGAACCTCATTACATTTTTATTTTAGCAATCTTTATTGTTATTTCATTTCTGCTTACATGTAGTACTTTGTAATCTTGCACAACAGCTGCAACAAAGAGGGACAAAGTAGGAAAGGAAGACAAGGTATTAAGAAATGGACTATATTCTCACTCACTTTTACTAAGCTGTCTTTATGATCTTTAAGTTTAATTTGTAAGTTGTTTCAATTTTGGTCTTTTGCTTTGGAATAATTAAATTAATTTTACTGAACTCTGTTGTGTTGTGGTTCTCTTATCATCTATCACTTCAATTGCTGTTATTTTGCTTAGCAATAGCAAGCTGAAATCTCCTTCTGTGACATCTAAATGTGTTTTTAGAGGAGGATAGTATTGGACTTTTGCTTTGGAATAATTAACTTAATTTAAGGCAAGCTCTGTTGTGGTGTGCTTATTTTATCATCTATCACTGCCATTAATGTGCTAAGTTGTTTCAATTTTTCCTTTTGATTATTATCATTATTGGTGTTCATAAATATGTTCTTATGCTATTAGACCATTTTCGTTTGGAATGGTGGTTCTCCTTCAAATTTATATACCTATCTCCTCCAAATTCTAGGGTATAAAAAGACGGAGACATTTGAAATTGAGGAGAAAAAACACCAGCAAAGCCATCTTATTTCTATGATTTTCTTACTAAAAGGAAAAATCATTATTATCGGTAGTCATAAATTGAGATGTTCATGTTTATCTTACAGGCTGTGATTAAAAACAAGTATAGACATGATGCTACTAATGTTGGTAAATAAGGTGGCATTGCTCCTAATATCCAGGTCCTTAACAGCTGCATAAGGGAAATTTTGGCATTCTGTAGAGATGCTGTAATCAAGGTCAAGTAATATCTTTCCAACCACAACACACAGGAAGATTAGACAAACCATTTTGGTGTTGAATGGATAAAATTCTTACAAAGAAAACATCAGTTTGATCAAAGAATG
>CM023951.1:13847636-13863047 GCA_013407115.1 Glycine latifolia | reverse complement strand
TATATATATATATATATATATATATATATATATATATATATATATATGAAATAATTACATATATTCTTTTACGTTATTTTGATATTTAACTATAACTTTTAAATTTTCTAGCTAGCTTATAAACTCTAGCTAGCTTATAAATCAATTTTACCAAATATATTTATATTCATTAATAAAAAAATCTTATTTGCATAATTTTAAGGTAATTATTTTAAAATTAACAAATTTAAGATATAATAATTTTTAATTAGAGAACAATATAAAATTCCTATGTACATAAACTTTGTACTCACATTTATAGATGACAATATAAGCATAATTATGTTTTCTTTTACCTGATGGTCTATTTTAAGCATTGATATGCTATAACAGGGAGTGCATTTGAAGATCAACTGTTATGAGAGTAAAAAAAAAAAGAACAAATAACGAATTATGCAGGTATAATACTGTGATGATTAGAATTAAAGATAAATCTCTTAAAAAATGATTTAAGATAAAATATTGTTTGACTTATTTTGTGATCATAATTAAGCTAGGATGCAAAATTCAACAGACCTGATTACATATAAAACTTTACAAATTTCAAGAACTTAAAAAAAGGGTGATATCGTCGATCGTGGGTTAGCATATAGTGCTAACTATAGGCATGAAGAGGATGGTAATATGAAAACCATGCATCTGCAATCTGTATGCTCTTAGAATTGTCTTACAGAAGACTTGATAACGGTTAAACACAATGATAACTCTTACAGTAAATAATAACAACACACATAACTCATAACCGATTAATATATATGTAAGTACATGTGACTCGAAGTAATCCAATCTCATGAACTAATGAGCATACACACTGAAGGATTTGTGGAGTAATGTCAGATTCAAGGAGTGCTAAGCTATGCAGAAGTCAAGAGCGAAGTGGGTACGTCTTGGTGATTCAAATTCAAGCTATTTTCAACCCCAGGAGAAGCAGTACGTCAAAGCCAATAATTGATTCATGCAATAAGAAATTGGCGTGTAGGAAGGGAAGTCACCTTTATACCTTTTTTTCGTTTTACAGGGTTCCTAAAAAGGTGGTGGACGTTTTGGTGGCTATCCAAAGAAAATTTCTTTATCACTTTCTAAATTATTCATTCTCGTTTAGTCTATGGTATGCTGTGTTTCATTGGTTGGGTCTCTATTTAATTGTGCCTCATGATAATTTATCCATGTACATACAACTAGGGAAACATCTCAGGGGCAGAAAATTTAAAAGATTGAAGTTTCTATTCTGGCACCATGTTGGTGTTTGTGGCATTTGCGGAATGCGATTATTTTTAACAACGAAGCAGCGGCATCATATTAAATCCCTTTCATGGCAGTGGCTGTTATACAGAAGAGGTGTGAAGCCTGGAATTTTCTTCTCCTCTTGGTGCATAAACCCACTGCAATGCATCACATCTTGAATACTTTTTTTGGTTTACTTTTTGAAAGGCTATCATATTTTTAGAAGTTTGGTTTTTGTAATTTCCATCATGCTTGCCATGAGTTGCTAGGCCCATGTTAGCCACTGAGGTGTATGATACCTGTACTCCTTGTACAACTGTACATATTCGTTACTAGTAATATAATCATATATTTGCCTTTCAAAAAAAATTATTCATCCCTTTAATTTCCAATTACACATACTTACATAAGTACTTAGGGTCATATGAACAACATTCTACAATCTCATTACAGTCCAGTCGGTAGAAAACACCACTATGAAATAAAAAGAAAACTAACATTAAAAAGAACGAAAGGCAATATTGCTCAGCAACAATGCTTATGGTCGCAACCATGCACAAAATTACACTCCCAAACGTACTGCACCTAAACATAAAATAATAAGAGACGAAAATGTTAGCCCAAGGAACTCCAGATATAAAAACAAGAATTAATTTGGTAATATATCAGGTGAAGAATATTCCTTTCACTCGAAAACATATTCCCATATCACTCAGCATTTTTCATACATCTAGCACATATATCTTCCACCGGAAACAATCATATTCAAGCAACGACAAAACTCTCTCTACATTTAGTTACATGAATATGCACATAATTGATTAATGATAATATAGTATAAAAATTGAAGCTGTAAGAGCAGTAGCACCTCTTGATGATCAATCATCAAATTAAACACATATATCATCTTGAACCACCAGCAATATTATTCTGTTGTACTTCTGATTTTCCCATGTATGATGACATGCCATTAATATTAGGAACTGGGGTGTGCCCCACGAACAAAGTAATATGGCCCATAAGCTTGTCCTTCCTAGAAAACGTAGTGCCACACGAGCACTGCCACTTGGGGTAGTCCCCACAGTGCTTCTCGTGTGTCCTCAAATCAGAAAGCACAGAGAACTGTTTCTGGTTGCACCTATTGCACATGTACATCTTGGGGCAGTGGCTCCTCTTGTAATGGTTCTTGGCACAAATCATTGACTTCAAAGGTTGGAACTTGGCATGCCTTTGGTTCCACCTACACCCTTGTTGAGGGCACGAATATCTCTTTGTCACACTTCCTTCTGCACCTAACAACAACAAATTACTCTCCTTTTTGTTGATTTTCTTCATTGGGTTGCGCAAAGCTGCACTTGTTTTGTACTCTTCCCCATGAGCCCTCATGTGCATCCTCAAATTAGCATCACGCTTAAACCCTTTCCCACACACTTGGCAAAAATATGAGTACTTTGCCAACAAATCCGCAGCATCCAATTCAATTATGGCATCACTCGTCTCCCCCATGATGTTGTTAATAATGTTGGCTGCTTCATCATCCTTAGGGTTGCAATAGTTATTAGCACTATTGCTATTATTGTAGCTTTCAGCAAACCAATCCAATGATGCCTCTCCCTCAATACTATTAGATAAGAAACTTTGCCCTCTATTTATATGTGAGACTATGTTAATGTTACTAGGCACACCCCTATTGTTGTTGATAAAGTTTGACTCATGATGTGGTAGTGGTGGTGGTAATAATCTACCATGATCAATATATTGCTGGTGCAATTCATTAATAGTATTAGTACCTGAAGAGGAACTAGGAATCATTTGCTGGCAGGTGAATCTCATTGAAGTGGCTGCCACTATGATTTCTTGGATCGTGTTGTTGATGGTGGACATTGCCGTTGGATTTGACTCGGGTAGGTTTTGTTGAGGGGAGACAAGAACACCAACTAGGTTGTCGAGTTGACCTAGCTTGTCCTTCAGAAGTGAGAGGTAGAAGAGGAGAGAGTTTGAAGATGAGTGTGAAGGTGATGGGGAAGAGCTTGCTTCAAGAGAAGGTGAAACCAAATATTCATTATTCACTGCTGCAGGAAACATGTGCAGTTCTTGAAAATCATTTGTGGAGGTAGTAGATATTGTGGCCTTTGGCATCATTGTTTGAAATTGAAAATCTTCCTCCAATAAAACTGTGAGCTATGTATCTAAGTTTTCCGTGTAAAGATTGGCTTTGACTTGGATCATAGATGTATAGATATATCTTATTGTACACACTAGAAGGTGAATGTGTAGAGGGACATTCTTTATATAAAGTGGCAGAAGCAGCCACATACTCATAACTTTGGATTTTTCTATGTTGTGACTTGTGGATGGCAACGGATTCTTTGCCGAATGCGGTGAGCTTACCACTTTATAAAATCCTATCTTTTTAAATAAATTTTATTAATATAATATATTCTTATTATAAAATTGAAATCTAAATGGTAAGATCTTGATATATTTGATATGGTCAACTCCGCCCCCCCCCCCCCCCCCACAAAAAAATTACATCTTAAAAATTTAAAAGATGATTTTTTAAATAATTCTTTTAAATCTAGATAACAAGTCAACTGGGAAGGTATAACCTAGAAAGTAGAAACTCATCCCCACTTAAAACCTCCCTCATATGAACCCAATATCACACATAGCAAATGAGAGATAATCCAGTTTCAGTTACGACTTTCAATGGACTGCGCTCATCGTTATATTTTTTGCACGTTGATGATTATAAATTGATTAAATCCTTCTGTGGACCTTTATTATTTTTTGGTTTACAATCTTTTTTTGGTCTTGTCTAGACTTCATTTTCCTTTATTTTAGGCTGTGTTGTCAATCTATGCCCAAGGTTTGAACTTTGAAGGGTTCGCATGGACAATCTTTGTTCGTGCATGTGCAGCGTCAACGTTTTTTGTTAATTTGATTTGAATTTATAAAGAATAAGTTTAAATCTTCTTGTAATATTTTTCTTAAAAGTATAAAATATTAAATATATATAATATTTAGATATTAAATATGTTTAATTTTATTTAATAATTCTTTTGTATAAATTATTAAAATATTTATAAGAAGATTGAGATATAAAATTGCTCATCTATTAATCATCTAGGGTGCCATATATATGACATCACTTGACAGGAACACAATGACCACAACCTATACTCATGCAGCCTTGGCTTTTTACTTGGAAATGCGAGTGATTCATTTCCGAAATCCTGACATTGCACTAATATAAATAAGTCAATAGATTATGAGATTAAAATTTGATTTAGGATAATGGCTTAACCGCGTTTTTATACCACATCCATCTCAAAATTCATGTTCAAAGGCTTCAACACTTCAATGACGCAAGCTGTGCTTATTATTGCTTCAAATGGATGTGGAAAGAAAATAGTGATCCATGTTGCAAAACACGCACTGAAATGTTATACTTCATCCGTTTCAAAATAAAATAAGCATTTTTTTAGATTATTGTAACAAATAAATAAAAACTAATAAATTGATTAAAAAAAAGCAATAATTTTATAAAATTAAATTTAAAATTAATATTACATTGAAAAATTAAAGTGATACTTATTAAAAATATTAGTGAAAAATAATTAATATTATATTAACAAATTAAATATAACTCTTATTTTGGGATAAATTTTTTCTTAAATGCGATACTTATTTTGGATGGAATACTTCTTTAAGTAATTATTGTAATATTCAGTTTTAATCAAATTTTAAACTTGTATTAGTGCAATGTCAGGATTTAACTAACTACTCATTAATAATATGATTAATTAATCCTTTTTTATGCATTAAAATAATAGATAACTTGATCAAATTTTAAGAGATAAGATTAGGCGTGATGAAATTTTGATGTATAAATTAATTAACTCATAAAAACTTCTTTATTTGTTACAACTACAAGTAGTATACAAACATCCTCATATAGACTATGAGCTGTAAGCATAACGAATATCCTATATTTGGAGGCTAGTTGATAACGACGTTCAGTGATGAATTTCTAGTTGAATACATTTGCAGGAATTGTGGTAGTGGTAAATGCAGATGGGGTGGCTGGGGACTTGAGTTTGCTCCAAAGAGACGATGAAATTGAAGAAAGTCAATATTATAAAAGTGACGTATGTTTAAATAAGTATTTTAAAAATAAATATAATTAAGTTAGTTGAGTATGAAACAAAAAGTGAATTGATCATCTTATAAATAATTGTCTTATCTGCTTTTGCTTTTATCTGTCAGGTTGTTAGATACTTGAGAATTGATCATCTTCAAAATTTGTTCTTTTATATAAGACGATGATCCTTTAAAATTGTTGAATACATCAAATGTTTACTCTATTTAAATGTCTTGAAGTTTTGATAATTTTCTAATCTAACGAACCATTTTGACAGATGAAACTCGAAGCCACATGGTTACAAGTTGGAGTTATATATGAATATGCGTTAAGAGGAATTATAGTGACATTTTATTTGACATTTTATTATATACTCTTATTGTAATTTGTAAGAATTTATTAAAAAAATCATTAATGTTGATAGATTTTGTTTCTCAAATAATATTTTTCTCTTAATAAATTTTAATCAATTATAAAAAATATCCAAATAAGATTGTTAAAAAGAGTATCAGCAACACTCTTCTAGGCATAAATTATTGAAATGAAGAATTTTATTGTTTATAGTGTTTTTATTAATTGACTCGAAAAGATTGTGTTTCACAGAGTATAATAAACATAATAATGGGATGGGTTAAGGGCGGAGTTAGCTCATTCTACTCCTGTCACTTAAAAAAACGGGACATGTTGAAGTTTGAGGATAAAAGAGATGGTTTAAAAAAATTTAAACTCAACCTATTCTCCATTGGGTTATATCAGTTTTGGAAAACTTGCAAGAATGCATTATGTCTTTTTATAATCATTTTAATTTCTTTATACAAATTTAGTAAAATTTATAATTTTAAGTTTGTTATTTAATTATTTAACTATTAAATTAATTTATATTTTAATAACTATAAAATAAAAAAAATTATAACTCTAATATGATTTTTAGAAAATTATGATTTTTAGAAATCATAAAAATATATTTTGTTAGTACTAATATGTTCAGGAAAAACAAAGATTTTCATGTTTGATTCCAATATAACTTTTTTGAGTATATAAGTATTTTTATTTAAAAATGTCCTTTATTAAATTTTTTAATTCAAATTATATTACAAATATTAGATTTAGCTAATTTAATTATGAGATTTTAGTAAAATTATATATTTAATAATATTTTATGATTGCTAAAATTTAATTAAAAAGAAGAGCTACCTCTTATTAGAAATTAAAACGAACACTAATTATGTAATTGTAAAAACGAATAATGTTATTATTTTAGATAATTATTATTATTTTATTTGAAAAATTTAGATTCCCAACTTAATGAGAAAGTGAATTAAAATTGATTCGAACCATAATTTCATGACAATCTTTTCTTAATAAATACATACCGTGCAAAACTTAGTTTCTCAATTTAGAATTTTAAAAGATAAAAATAAAATAAAAATTCTACTGCCAAACATCCCTTGGGAAGGCAAGGGCATAGGATAGGACATGTATATATGGGTAACAAATTCAATGACTTTGGATTTGATGACTTTCTCTTATTTTAGATAAATATATTAATCTAATAGTCCATATTTTTTTTAGTTTTTTTAAAAAGTATTTTTAATTTAATTATTAATTATTTCATATATTTTTTATACTTTAAAATCATAAAAAATATTACTGAGCTCGTAGGATAAAAAATATTTTTTATGTATTAAATCAAGTCAAAGTCGCTCAAATACTTGTTTAGATTTACTTGCCATATGCCTACCATCGTTGATGGATCCATGTCATCTCTAAAATATAATTAACTACTAAATTAATGGATAATCCAATTCCAATTATTTAAAAAAGGCATATTAAGAAGTTTAAATAAGAATTTAATTTTATATCTTTTATTTTTTAGAATAAATAATATATGCACCGATAATCATAAGTTATATATAATAAATTTATTGACATATAATAATTATGTTAAAAATAAAACCAATAATTTTTTATTAATGGACGCTTCGACGGTATAAAACTTTTATATTACAGTTTATAAAAAGTAAATTCAATTATATAAAGTCAACTAAATTAAAGTTACCTTATATATAACTTTTAAAATAAATAAAGATTTCAATACTCCAAAGTTTGAAAAAAATTAATTAAGAATAATTTTCATTAAAGAATAATTAAATTCTTTAAATATAAAATAATAATTTGACCTTTTACATTATTTATTTATTTAATTAATAATAATTCTAAAATCTAAAAAAGTTTTCTCATTTTATAATTTTAGGACGTGTGTTTGTAACACCGGAAAAGAGATAAGAAACACATAACGTTGTGCTTGTTCGTAAAACCATCAATGGCATCAGCATTATCTTCTCTCTCCTCCACCTCTTCTTCACTGTTACAGCACAGTTTCACCGGAAATTCGAAGGCTCCTCCCACTACTCAATTCTCCAACAAAAATGTACGCTTTTCGGTCTTCGCTCAAAAGAAGGCAAAGAAACTTCGAAAGGTAGCATCAACATTTTATGCTCTAACGCCATAAATCGAACATTTTTGGTGCTTTTCATCATTACTTGGATGTCAATTTTGAATTTTTGTGGCTGCTCAGCAAGTGGGACACTCGGTTTTTTTCTCTGGTGAAATGTATTGGTATTTTGCAGCATGTATATATATTCACTTTGTTTAACTATTTGTGAAATCAGATTATTTTGAAGGAAGATGTGGCTTATGTAGGAAAGCAAGGGCAACTTCTAGATGTGAAGGCTGGCTTTTTCAGAAATTACCTGCTTCCTATGGGAAAAGCACAACTTGTTACTCCACAGCTTCTCAAGTAATGTATAATTAAACCATCTAGGTCTTATATAACACATTAATTTTTTATATAAATATTTTTTTACATTTCAATATTTTGGACTAGTGTTTGGAATTTGCATTTACATGACCCTGTTAGTTGTAGAAATAGTGGTTTTGAAACATAACAGTAGGTTGCTTGGATTAGTTACTAGTGAGGGCTTATATGTCATTGTAGTGACATGGAAACTGGAAAGTAAACTTTGTCTTTATGAAGAGCTCGTTTGAATATATGTATGATTTTTAAGAACTTCTGGATTTGATTGGAGATGAACAGAAAGATGGGGCTTGGATGTTTTTTTGGGTTGGACAGGGTTTTGGTGTTTTCTGTTGAGTGTGGTTGTTGGTTCCTGCTGTATTAGTTCAATAACAAATGCTCATGGATTACCAAAAGGAAAATTTTGTTGTTCTCTTTCACATGAGATTGCTTTCATGCGTTTTTGATGAAAAAATATTACTTTTTAAGTGCCACATTTGTGAGTGTGGCAAATCTTTGTTTTGTAATTCCTGCATGTTCTTTATTTCAGACTCTTTAGGACTAGCTACGTCTATGTGCTGTGAGTGACACACAAAAGTGTTGAAATAAAACATGCCACAGTTTTAAATTGAGTTTCCCTTGCATTGTGTTTTCAACTCTTCATTTTAACCTTCTCTTTCTCTCCAGGGAAATGAAGATAGAAGAAGAAAGAATTGAGGCTGAGAAAAAACGGGTAATTTTTCCTTTCCCCCCAATCCCTACTTGGGTAACATTTGTCTTCTGGTAATGTGCAGCCAAGGTTGTCATCAGTGAATAGGATTAGGAATGAATAATATGCTGTTAAGCTCCATGTGTAAACCTTGCATCAAGTTCTGTAAGCTTGTAACAATTGGTTCAACATTAAAAAAAAAAAAAAAACTACGTACCCCAATGTCTGGAGGCTCCACGTTATGCACAGGTAAGAGGGAAGGATATTGTACGCAACCTTACGCTTGCATATGTAAAGAGGTTGTTTCCGGATTCGAACTCATGATTAACAAGTCAGCAAGACACAACTTTACCGCTGTGCCAGGGCTCACCCTTTCAATGGTTATCCCCATAGTAATTTTTTATTCTGTAAATTACTTTCTTTTTCATATTGGGTTATCTGCCATCTAGGAAAATTTATGTCTACTTTCATACTATCTTCTGAATCTATTAAAGTATTTTTCCTTCTACACAATTTTTGTAGTCATATCATGGTAACTAGGTTTACGTTTCTGTAGGTAAAAGAAGAGGCACAGCAACTTGCTCTAATTTTTGAAACTGTTGGGGCTTTCAAGGTGAAGCGTAAAGGTGGTAAAGGAAAACAAATTTTTGGAAGGTAAGACTGTCCTGCACAATTATTAAAAGTCAATTTATGTCCTTGTATGGATTTGTTGTCTAATGTTTGCTTGCTTTTTAGTGTCACTGCTCAAGATCTTGTTGACATAATCAAGGCGCAACTTCAAAGGTACAATCTTTTCTATGTACAGAAATCTTTCATTTTGTCAGCATTATAGATGTTCTTTGATTGAGTACTATCCTGTACAATTACAATTTATGCCTTTTCTCTAATGTGGCTAAAATGCATTGAGTTTCTAAAGTTTGTGACATTTCAGTTAGGTGTTTATCATTTCAAGTTCAGCTGGCTATGCGCAGTATGCTTAATGCAGATAATTAATTTTTTTTTCTATTCTAGAGCTTTTTTAGATTTTTGAAGGTTAATATTGAGATATTGTCTTGGATTGAGTATTTGATAGGATTTATTTATTTATGGAATATGAACCAAATTCCTATTATTTCGGAGCATAATATGCTTTACATGATACATTGGTATCCTCTGTCAATATTGAAGATGTATTTCAGAACTGTCTATGATGTTACTTTTTCTTTTCCCTTTCAAATTGCTAGCACAAAATACAACATAATTGAACTTCATCATGTAAGTGATCCTTTCATAATTCTATGGATACCTTGCAATCTATACAATTTTCTGAAATTTTAGAAGAAATTTGGAAAAGCTTTTTTTAGAAAATTTCCAAACTGGCTGCCCTCTTCAATTTGTAAGCTACTTGATTGCCTTTTAGGTGATATCACTTGAGCTGTTGAGCACATCTGATTTATCATGAACTTATACATGGTTCGATGTTCACATGTGAAATGATCATCCTAGTTCTCCAAACCTGTTGGGGGAGCCCTTATAAGTTATAAGTACATTCCACAAACCAAAATGGGGGAAATGAATTGTTTTTCCCACATTTATTTCATATCTGTGTTTTGAAGTCTGATTAGTTGATTGTATGCTATATTGTCCATTTTCTGTGATTCATTTCTAGGGAGGTGGATAAGAGAATTATCGATCTTCCAGAGATCAGGGAAACAGGAGAATATATTGCAGAGTTAAAGCTTCACCCGGAAGTTACAGCTAGAGTGAGGGTGAATGTTTTTGCTAACTGAGCATTATTATGTTCTAAAAGTCCTATACTAAATGGACAATTTGGAGCTTGCAACTTGCATTGGTACAAGGTGCATGACATCTTATGATGATAAATCTTCAGACTTCAAGCTTCAAGCTTCAAGCAGTCTGTCTGTACTCTGTAGTCTTGTAATCATGACCCAGGCTCAGATGAGGAAGGATTCCTTATGGGAACTGCTGCTTATTTGAACATTTTTGTTTTGTTCATACCCAATTCTTGAATGTCTATTCAATTTTCAGGACAATGTTTGTAATGTAATGTACTACTTTGTTGGTGGTAAAAGATTTTTTTCTTCTTTGGTCCTTCATTGGCCTAGTGAGCATTAATTAATACACAATATAAAATGAACCTATAGTTTTTCTGCATCATGATACAATGATTAAATGGGGTTTTCTTCCTGCTCCCCAAAAAATTCTGTCAACACCCTCTTTCAGTAATAATCCGGAATGTCAAAATACATTTTGGGTTACCCTTTTTGTACTGAAAGTGGGTGATCACAGAAATGTTTTGGGCTGTAGGAAGTATTAGTCTGATTAAGTTTACATAAAATTGGGAAGGCCTTTTAGTTTCTTTAAAGGCCTTTGTTAGACTGAAACATTTTTGCCCGCTGTTGGAGATCAACAAACATGCTGAAGATTGACGTTGAGTGAATGAATGATTTTTAACTATGCATTGACGCATCAATTGCCTATGTTGTTATTATGACCCTGTAAAATTGTCGACTCTTTGAAATTGCATCGTTTTTCTTCTCACTCCTGGTGATTTGGAGCAAGCTGCAAGGACAACATTAGTTGGTCATTTTATTAAGTAACCAGTTCATTTGAATAAAAAAAAATAAGAACGTTGATTACTGAGGTAAATTTCTACTTTAGTTGGAGAACAGTATCAATATAGGATTGAAAACAGAATTAAACTAAGTAAAGCATTTACCAAATATATGTAAATTAAACAAAAAGAAAAAAGACTAAAAACTATGTTGCTGCCCAGGATCGAACTGGAGACCTTCAGTGTGTAAGACTGACGTGATAACCACTACACCACAGCAACCTTGATGAAAGCAAATTATATAAGATATATATATATATATGTACGTGAAAACTGCATCACTGTACAGTCTAAATAACCCGATTCATGCATTTTTTTAATTAATTTTTATTAACTTGCATCAATGGCACCAAGAATATAATATTTTTCCAAGTAGAAAATATTTGTGTTCCATACTCAAGAATTGAAAAGGAAAAAAATGGTAGTAAAACACTTTTTTTAATACACTTTTCATTGTTAATTAAAATTTACTGAAAATAAAAATTGTTGTAGGTCTCATTCTTACGCAATAATGAGCTCCACCCATAATAATAATTTTCTATAAATTCTTATAAATAGTAGAAAATGTGTTTAAAAGTGTGTTATAGAATGTGTTAGTATTCTTCAAATAAAGACGACAAGTTCTTTTAAAAACAAAATTAATGACTTTAATTAGGAAAATTAATTTTATTGACTTAACTTCTATTTTATGTTTTAAGATATTGCTTTTTACTTTTTTTCCTGATATTTTTTTTGCCACGGAAAGTAAATTTCTTGTAAGGGGCAGCACCTCACCAAATCACACCCATGGCTTGAGGCAGTAACAGATCTAGGATTCTAAGTTGGAGTTAATTTATTTTATAAAAAAATAAATAATTATTATCATAAAAGGAGAGAAAAATTAGGAATAAAAGATTTAAATATATAAAATTAAGGAGGATAAAATATACATTTTAAAGATATTTATATGAAATTTTCTAAAATCTCTCAAGTGTGGATTCACCGAGGTTGGCTGAGGGTTTCCCCCCACGCTCAAGCAATCCTTCCCGAGCTTATGTGACTTGCTTTCCCGTGGTAACAAAAGAAATTGCTTTTACTTGAAAATCCTTTTATGTAAGAAAAACCTATTTAGCATAGAAAACCTCCTTTTATATAAGAGTTGAAAATTTTATAAGATTTTTTTATATATATTTTCTTCTCATGAAAGCCCTCTTTGAGTTTAGTTCTTAACTTTTATTCAATTCAAAATACACTCATCGAGCTGGTCAAATTTTCAACCTTGAAATTAATTACCTGAATTTGTAGTATTGATTTTTTTAACAGTCATACACAGGGTCTTTGGATCCTCAGTAAAATCATGAGATATTTTTATATATTTTGATCCTTTGGACTAGTTAAGGAATTAATTCTCATTGTAATTTATAACGAGTCATACTTCAAGTTTCTTTTCATACAAACTTTAACGTGCTTTGTCCTAAATATTTGATAAAGGTTGTTGTGTTGAATTTAGACATTAATTTTCAAAACGAATAACTTACTATATCGTTCAAGAATAGCAAGTATTTAAGATCCTATATTTAACACTTCCTAGCAATTTTTTATGTCTGTCATTAGTCTTTATTTAATTAGCACTTGACATATTTTCTTGAGTGCTAAGATTTTTACCACCACGAATATCTAAATACGTACATGCCTTCTTCAAATCTTATCCAAATTTCCCCCAACACTAAGAAAACCACCTTATGTTGTTGGTATATCCATAATTTTGTCAGCAGTGTCAAAATCTACTCAATAGTCATTCTCACTTCTGGTAAGTACCTTATAAAAGCTAACCAAACCCCAAACCAAGGAAGTGGAACTTTAGTATCATGTATTCCACAAAGAAATACCACTAAATTAATGAAAAGGAAGGCAAATTTTAGATTCAAATTTATTGTTCCGTCATGGCAAACCAAACACCGAATGGCATCTTAATGAATAGTTTTGGTTGTGGTATTTGGAAACTATAAGACCTTATTGATGGTCAAGACTGAACACCAATAGTAGGGGATTTGATTAAGAAAGTGAATTGAAGCAGTATATTGATTGGTCGAGTGGAAACTTATTTAACGCTAGCAACGACACATAGAATTTAAGGCCGGCCGAATGCCTACTTTTCTGGTTATGCCTACTTTACTGACAACAAGGCCACATAGTAAACCAACTCATGCATTTGAGGCATTTGTCTCAATCACCAAAACCATGAACCAATGCTATCGCAACACACTTCTAGAAAAATGATATCAACTACACATAAATAACACAATGCATAATTGAGTCCAGTTCAGTTAATTTCCATCACAGCCATCCAGCTGCACGTGTATAGTTTGAAAGCATGTAGGCCAAGTCATTTAGATAAAAGAATTCTCAAATCTTAATACACTGTACATCAAATTCTAAAAAATAATTATTTAATTTTAATTAGTGTTTTGTTGAAATTTCTCTTTAATCTTTAATCTTTAATTCTTATTCTTTATTTTTTATGAAAAACTAAAAATTCCAGGTTTATAAAATCTAGATAAGCCTTATAATCTAAAAAATGCTTGATTATTATATATTAGATAAAATACCTGGATCCATAATTGATTTCTAATTTAAGAGTTATTCGACAATTGTTACAAGATCTTTGTGGCTATCCATCACTAACACGACTAACTATATTATGGTTCTCCCTCAATCAGGACTTCTTTAATCCTCAACAGCATCTTCATAACTCTTTAGGTGAAGAGAAGAAAAATTATGTGCAACGACTCAATATATTGGAGACTCTGGTCTTCTTATAACGTATTAATCTAATAAGATTTTCATTATCTTTAATGGATTAATATTGATATTTATTTATTTAAGTTCATATCATCATATCATCTAATGGACTTACTTAATTTGATCACATAAAATAAAATTCATTAATAATAAATAACTAATATAATTATCTTATAATATTAGCACACATTAATTATTGAAATATAAAATTCCTACATATTTTTTATTTCAAATCTTTTAAATATACAAATGTGTTATACTCAAAAATAAAATTTTATTATTCACAATAATCTTATCTAATTCATTTAATTTGGAAAAATACATGGTATCTATTAAAAAAGAAGTAGCACTACACACACTCTCTCTACCTGTGTTGGATTAATTACAAAATTAAATAAGACTAATAATTCTCATTGTTTTTCATCAAAAAGGACATTGGCATCTCAGCAGATACCACGGAATTATCTCGTCGTGCCTGGTAATTGAGTATGTCCATTTGGAGTAAGCTAAGTAGCCAAGGGAAAATCTTAATTAGTAGACAACCCCATGATCTCTTCTTGCTTAGGAAATTATCTAGTATACAGAAGAAAAATCGCAGTTTTCTTCATTGAGAAAAAAAAGGAAAAAAAACGGTGGGTCTCCTTTTAATTAAGATAAGGTTCATGCTATTACTGCTCAGATAACATGAATTGTTGAAATGAAGATTACTATTAATTATAAGTTGCGTGACCAGCAATTAAAACTGGCCTTTTAGAAAGCAAGCAAAGTAATGCTTTGTGAGATATTATTATTTGAGAATAATATGAGAAATAAGGTACATTTTATATAAAGGAGAATATAAATATAAATATAAAATGGGAGGTTACAGGACATGAACGAAGGGAACCTCCCCAACTACATGTGCTAATGTCAATGAGTGATATCTTCTCTCATATTTCTTATGCATTCGGACACCTCACGCAATGTACGTGTCCACATGCTTCGCTTACCAGCATTCACAAAAACGTGCACATAACTAACTTTAGATAAGTGGCCACTGTAAGTGACTTAAAAGCCTTCCATCTCTCTCTCTCTCTCTCTCTCTCTCTCTCTCTCTCTCTCTA
>CM023951.1:13820155-13839847 GCA_013407115.1 Glycine latifolia | reverse complement strand
ATATATAAATCATTGAAATAATTAACTTTTTCCGTATATAATTAATCCAAACATATATCAATTTATTTGTATGATATATTAAACATGTATTTTCTAAATATGTTTTGATAATTTTGAGATGGACTAAGTAATGTGTCTCGGATGCATTACTAATATTGTGCGGAGGGTGGTGAGCAGGTCGGTCCTGAAATTTTTTTGGCTCAGGGTGAAGTGAAAAAAATGGACCCCTAACACACAAATTTTTTGAAATACAAATAATATTAAAACTAAGGAATGAAAAAATGGGTCCCTAACACACAAATTTTTTGAAATACAAATAATATTAAAACAAAGGGATAGAAAAAATGGGCCCCTAATACAAGATTTTTTTTATTATTATTATTTTTTACTTAAGTTATTGGTGCAAAAAATTTTGGGCCCTGGGCGGGTGCCTGCTCGCCCTGCCCCAGGGCCAGCCCTGGTGGTGAGTTAGTTAAGATTGAATTCTTGATGAGCGTTGACTTTAATGTGTTAGCTCTAAACGAATTAAATTTTAAGATCTTTCGAGTTTGATCATGCTTTGAAACAACTGACATGCCATAAATAGGGTTGATCGTCCAACATTGTCTAACAACAAATGAGCATAAAGTAAATTTTAAGAAAAATATTTTACTTTAAATACGAAAATCATATAAAATTATATATTTAGACTTTTTGTTCAACAAATAAAACATTTATTCTAATAAATGTGATATTTTTATTTTATAAAAATGATTTTTTATTTATTAGTGAACTTATTAAAACTTGAATTTTAGTCATTTTATCTTTAGATTAGTCCTAACCATAAAACATAAGTGTGTACTTATAAAAGACATTTTGACACAAATTAGTAGAAATTCTACAGTAATGACGATATATATTAAATACTTATCTAATACACTGCATTGATGTTATTTGTATGAGTCAGACATATATAGACTGAAGGCTATATGGAACCCTAGATCTCTTGAAGACAGTTTATGCATTTATCTTAATTAGCATTTGCATTCTGGTTAGCTTTAGTTCACACTTAAAATTTTGAGTCGGAATGATCTGAACTGAAATAAGCTTTTATACGAATTGGGTGGTGTAGTCCAATTCAGAACACGGTTGATATGGCAGAGAAGTTAAATGAAACTATATGGAGACTTGTTAACAATTGACTAACTGAAAAATTCATGAGCTAAAAAACCAAATTAACAAATAACTAGTAAAATTTACTCGTTGTCACACTTTTGCAATTTTGCTTTAGAATCTTTAGATACATCAATCTGTACGCTACCCTCATATTCCTTTCATAGTTACGTAACGTATATATTGATTTTATCGTGTATCGAACAAAGAAAAATGGGTTATACATGTAAAATTAAAGGCTGAACAAAAAGCACAATCCAAATTAGGCTGACGAAACTTTTTGGCCATAGGAGTGCTATCCAACTTGACTCGGTTTAGTTAGACATCTAATATGATATTTAAGTATCGGTAATCTTAGACCAAACATTAGGCTAATGAAGTTTAGCATGCCAATCTCACAATTTTCTCTATCTAAACATGTCATTATGTTTAGCCGTTAATACAATTAGAGATTCATGGTTTGTTAGGAGAAGTTTTACATATCCATCTCCATCGCAAACTTTTACCCATACATTACACGGATGAAATTGAACATGTAACTTTTATAATTATAATTGTAAGTTTGTTTTTCCATATCATATAATTAAAGTAAACATATATCAAATGATTTCAATAAATTTTAATATATTTATTTTTAAAAAACATTAAATACACCATTTGATCAAATTCTCAAATTATTTTGGCCATCAAAATTCTAATTAATAATATACCAAACATGTATTTGGTTGTAGTATTGAAGGATCGAATATCTTATCCGGACCCACACAACAGTGCAATCAGACATATTTATGAACCATTAGGGCACAAAGGGCTGAATACTCCTTCAGCCCTATTGATAAACCTTTATCCCTATTGATAAACCATTAATCACAATAATTAAGGTGATTAAGGGTGCATAATCATGCTTATGGATGCATTATTTAAATGGTAATCAGTGCACAGAGGCCCAAAGGTTAGTATATAAAGAGAAGAATCACCTAATAAAGATCATTGTTCATTTGAATATACTTTTGACATCATTTATGACTTTGAGTCAAACTTTCAATTGAGCATTGAAGTATCTTTTGCAGATATCTCATGTTCAGCTCAAGGACATCAAGCTAGAAGACAAGTTGTAAGAAGAAAAAAGACTATTCAATATAGTAGAAGATCCTTGGACCGAAGAGATAGTGTTTGATCCATTTGTGTCAAAAACAAATGAGATATAATCATAACTCTCCTAAAACCTAAGTTGTTGCATAAAAGTATTAAAATGATTGGATATAGCTTCAAAGGTAAAGAAAGTGACATGGATACAATGATTAGAGCAGTGATTATAATTATAAGCTTGGTGATTTTTATTTATTTGTATAATAGTTAATTACACAAACAGATGGTAGTTTTGCAGCAAAAAATTACATAAATTTATTTTTCTTTCACAAATCTCATTTTTTATTTTTCAAAAACAATCTTATTTAAAACACAATCATATATTAAATGTTGACACCTCTCTCCTAACATAGATTCAAATCTTGATTTACTTAATGAGAGACTAGCTAGCTCATTCCGGTGGATTTAAACCCATTAATATTACTATACAAATTTATTTATTAAATATATAAATTTTTTTATCAAATATTTTTATTTCTATGTAACTACCCCACAAATAAAAAGGTAGAAGATGTATAAATAATTTACAAATAATTTTTTCTAATTGAATAATATATTTGTATAATTAGCATAAAAATATTTAATAAATCAATTTATCATAAGAGTAATTAAGAAATACTGTAATGGTTTATATATTATATAATATATTTTTATATATAAATCAAACAAGTTCAATGACTTAGCGACGCCTTTGGTTGCAAAGAAAGAAGAGGTCAAGGTTTGGATCCCACCTCTAAAATGCTTAATTCATTAGAGGCAAAATGCATGAAATTATGTAAGTTTGGGTTCAAAATGTGGGAGAAAAATAATTTATAAATAAGCAACATGCATGCATTTAAGCAGCCAGCTTAATTAAGGTTCAGTGTACAGTGCTGAGGAGTGACGAATAAAAGAAGAAATAAAATGACGGCAGATTCTTAGCGTAGCAAATAAAATGTGGTAAGTTGTGTTGTGTGAGGCACGTAATGTAAGCATTGGATGTTGCCATAACATGCAACTCTCATACTGCTACATATATAAATTGCTCTCCTCAACACTTGTTACGTAGTGTCCCATCCCTTCGAAATTTTCTTTTGAAAATGAAAAGGGAAAAATACTAATTAATTAAGAATAACAAAAAAGAAGAAAGAGATAAGGAGGGTAAGAGGGTGGTGGATCAGAAAAATACAGCATTTATCATTTTATCCCATTTAAACTCAATGTGAATACGCAGCTTTTTCCCAACCAAGAAGGCCACTACAATATTTTATTTATTCAAGTACTTCTCAAAGACGTTACTTGATTAAATGTTGGCTTGTGGTTGCATTTATTCTTTTGAAAACTATATATGCACATTTTCCGTCGCCATAAGAAAATAAACAAATATTAAGTCAAACATATACCTTTGAGTGTAAAATAAGTATGTTTGCAGCTTGTAATTACAATATATGAACAAACGGTAGGATTAGGACATAATCCTCATTAAGGAAAGGTAAATAATAAATATATAGAACCCACCAAATGCAAATGCAAGAAATTAACCAATCAAAACCATTTATTAAAAAAACAAAGTTGTCAAAAGTTCATCTTATATATGGTAGTTCGTATCCTCCTAGCAAGCTAGTTACCTAATTAGATGATAAGGACTGCTTAATTGCCAAAGAAAGAGTTATCATCCTCTAAGAAAAAGAAAGATGACAAGAATCTCATGCTGCACTTAGACATGATCGATGGATTTAAGGATAAAATAATTAAAGTTTATGTTTTAGATTCATTGTTAAAAAATATTTGTTATTAGTTTTTATAATTGATAAAAAGATCCGACATATAATTTTTTTAAAATTATTTTTTTTAAAATTTGTTTTAGAGCCTCTCTCATTGTTGGGTGTCCCTGCACTTAGATCACATATTAATTTAACATTTTTTTCACATTTTTGTTCTTGTAATTTTTTTTAATCCTTGCAAAATATGTCTATTTTATTGTTTGTCCTTAAAGTATTTTAGATAGTATGTTTTTTTATTGCTTAAAATATTTTTTTACTGTTCAAAATATTATCTAAAACACTTTATGAACGAAAAAAATAAACATATTTTGCAATGACTAAAATAAAAAAAAATTACAGGGACAAAAATGAAAAAAAATCAAATTACAAGGACCAAAAATATATTTAAATCTAAAATAAAATATGATGTCCAATGCATTGTTAGATTCAATATCTTTGAAGTATTATCTATTTTAGTTTTTGTATTCGTACCAATATGTTGTTAATCTGAGTAAAATTAAACTTAAATGCTTTAAATAAAATATTAGATTTCAACTTTGTGGATAGAATAAAAAGAAAAACTCTAGTAAATCAAATTTCTGGTTAAGTTTAATCATTAATTTACATAGTTGGTGAATAGTTTGCACAAAAACAAAACTAATGTGTGCAAGCTTTGACCATATTGTCCAAACAACTTTTTTTCAAATCGATAAATATTAATTTGTTAGTTTTATTAGAAACATTAATAAAAGATATTTGAACTTACTATCTTTATCTCCATCCTCAATGCTCCCTTCACTCTTAAATCCCTTCTTTCCAACCATCAAATCAACCTTATTTGTTTAAATACCTTATTAGGTTAAAAGAGAAAAATATTTCTAAACTATCCTTAATTTCAATCGATAAACAATATAAGATTTTTCGGTATATTAGAATAAGTGGATTCCATTTATTTTGTTAATATGCAATAAAAATAGTGAATAACACAGTAGTTAATAGGGATGTAAAAAAATCAGTTTTAAAAAAATCCTTATAACTATAACTAGATATATAAAAGTAGACATAAAATTATAATTAATTTTATAGTTATCAATATTTCAAATAACTTGTTTTTATTTAAAAACAAATTATAATATAAAATTATAACTAATTTTATAGAAATGAATATTTTAAATAAGTTATTTTTGTTCATCCATATATAGTTAGTTATATAATTGGTTATATAACTAGTTTATTCATAACTAGTTATATATCCATATTTTAAAAATAATAACTATTATATCGAATTATATCCATATTTTAAAAATTAATTATAATTATAATTATAATATTCACTTATAATCTAATTATTTATAAGCTATAATTATAGTTATATAAATATTGAAATTATGAACATTAATAGTAGTTAAGAATATTTGAGAATACGCTCTTCACAAGGGAGTGACTAGCCGATGTGAGGAGGTTATGTGGAGTATATAGTTGAAGTGATAAACTATAGCTGGAGACACTAGTAGACACTAACCCACACTAGCAATCAGCACGAAGACACCCAAAAAGTAGTGGAATTAATACTCCAACTCCACTTTAAGTCTTTAACAGTTCACACGTCACTGAGTGAGAGAAGCTTGTGAACCACTCATGAGAACAAACTAGTTAATTGGTTGCAGCTAAAAGCACCTATATATATAAAACATTATCATAATCAAACATATTTATATTTTGTTATTTTGTTATTTTTCCTTGGTCAGCAGCGAACGGAACTGCCTCTGAAAACGAAAAATTTCAAATTATCCACAATAATAATATTAGTTAACCGTGCCAATCCCATGCGGCCCAAGACAGTGACATGCGTGCCTCAAGAAAAAAAAACACTTTAGTTTCTAGTTGGGAAAACTTTCCCACTTCACTGGCATATATATAGTTTTTTTATCTTTTTCCTCACTTCATTTTTCTGGGGCAACCAGAAGTCCAGAACGATGCTGTTTGTTGCTACTTGCTTAATTCAATTTCTTATATGCAGAAATTCTTGCACTAATTAATTAATGAGTTTAACTTTTACGTAAAATTTACATTATCAACTAAAAAAATTATAATAATTGTGACTTTTAAATAATTTTCATAAAAATCATTTAAAAAATAAAGTCACACATTAACATTAACAGATAAAATCAAAATATAATATATAAGTGAAAGATAATCTTTATCTTGTAAATCAATTTTGTAAGATATGTTAGATTTAAATTCATATTCTTAACAAAATCATGTAAAAATTCTGATTAAAAAAGTGGGGTAAAATTTCGAGTAATTTAAGTTTTTAGACTGCTATTTCTATTTGCTAGTGTTGCATATGGGTGAAGAAAAGGATAAATGAAAAGACGGAAGGGTCGATAAAGAAACAGATTACAGCTTTCAACAAAGGGGAAAATCAAGTTAGCCAATAATTTCCTTCTATAGTGGCTAAGAAAAATATAACAACCTAGCCAGAATGATGAAACTATTAAAAAAAATGCGCGGGCGCGCGCATATATATATATATATATATATATATCCTCAATATAATTGGATTTGGAGGAATAATCTAAAAACGAAAACAACAAAATGTTGATTAGATCTGATCTTTCTTATTATCATAATGGTGGAAGACGTTGGAAAATAATAACAAATTAACAATAATTCCAGCACTGACAAACAGATATAAAACCAAATATTTTATTTACGTGCTAATTAAGGTGTGCTAACTCATGAAAAGTGTACTTGCATTGATAGCTAGCAAGGGCAAGTACAATGGAAGCAGTTTGGCATTGCTTATAACCAAAGTCAAATTGAACAGCACCCAGAAAACTATATGGTCTGGTATAAGTAAACCTAACACTCGATCACTCCACCTCCTGAAAGAAAAAGACAAGTGGTTCGTTGTAACTAAGCATGCACCATGTCCATTTTGCATTATTAATTATAAGAAACTAAAACTTTGCATTCTTCACTTTGTTTTTATTTCATAATTCATTCCTATATTTCCGGTTGCACTCAATAATTTAATAACATTATTCAAGTAGAAGTATACAATAATAATGTTAAAAGTTTTTTAATTCTGAAATTGTTATTTTGAAAAGGATTTTAGCTAATTATCACTATTCTCACTCAAAATTTATGTGAATAATTAATCATAACACAATAATGTTCTCGGTTGGTTGTCTGTGAAGCAACCGGCTTCGACGGCAAAATTGTAATTTACTTGGGACATTCTATATATGTATTATTACGCATATAAAGAATATCGCACCAGGACAAAAGCTGTCAAAACAAATATAAAAATAAACAAATACATACATAAACTCAAAGTATTATCTTTATTGTCAAAAGTTACTTCTAATTTATTTGTCATATAAAAATATTGATATATATAATCCACTGAACAAAGAATAAAAAGATATTATATACTTGCAATTTTAATTGCCTGAAAATGTCATAAACATCCTTACCATCATAAGTTATTGACGTGACAAACAGTTGTTGATCGATGTCAATAAGTACTGCATCAACAAATAATTGTCAAATAATATTACGTCAGTCAAAATGTCATGTTACTTATGCCACATTGTTACTAGAAAGTGCCAAGTGAGTGAAGTCTTAAAAAAAATTACAATGAATAAAAACAAAAGAATATAATTTACATACAAAATTAAAAAATAAATTAACATATTTTCAATAAAAAGAAATTTCCTAAATTAAATATTGATATAAAATAAATTAATATTTAGATATGAAACAGACTTATCTAAAACCTTTAATATATATGAAATAAACATTTAAGGTTAAAATAGACCAAATCAATATTTAGGCTTCAGTACGTCAATACTATGAGTCTAATTCATAATGACAACGCTTGAGTCTTACTTGTTTACTTATTATAAACCAATTTTTAAATTGTAGATTTGACTTATTTAACTCTTAATAGGTCATTTGGCCTATTTCAACCCCTATAAACCTTTAAGTAGACTAATTGATTAAGTTAATTAAGTTTTTAAAATGATCAAGTTGAGTTTAAAAAAATAGTTGATTACAAGTACTAGGGTAGATTTAGGCCTTAGAACTTTTTAAACAGAACAAACTTATTTAAGTAAATCATTGTTCCACTCGGTCTATCTTCACCATTATTAATTTGTGCCTTCTTTTTCTCCTTTATACCCCCTATTTTTTCCTCCTTCAAGCTTTAAGTAAATTTAATTTCTTATGATAATAAACTCAAGTTATAATGGTGCAATCATTATGAAGATAAATTAAGTTTGTTCTCTAGAATTTTCTGTCTTTTACTACATCAAAAAATCTAACTTAATTAATTTAACAGAATGTGAGTGTTATAAATATCTTAATATCGTATTTAATTATTTTACAAATAAAAAAAAATACTAATACATACTACTGTAAAAAGATAAAATTAAACTCGTAAGTCTTTAGTTGAAAATTGAAACCAACCACTTAAGATCTTATTCGAAAGTTACAATAATAAATTAAATGAGTGAATTAACTGACACTAACTTGAGCGATGTTGCGTTGTAGTGGCACTTAATTGAGTGGAAGTAGAAGTCTCAAAACTAGAGAGTGATCAAGTGAAGTGGAGACAAGGGAGTCACGGGTCGGCAAATCCTTTTCTTTTAACGACAATGACTCACCTCCAACTCCTAATTCAATTCCTTGTGTTAGGTTTACCATTTACATAGAATTTCTTTCACTCTTTAACCGAATGCATGCTTACCTCGTGAGAAAACCCTTTTTTTCCATCATCATCACACCATCAATATCTAACTGCAACATGCAAACCAATACCCAACCATAATTTATTTATTACGGACAAAAGAAATTGCCTTTACCAAAAACAAATTGCCGTGACCAGTTGCCTTCGGGTCAAGGTGCAATCGCACGTGTACTTAGCTCACTTAATTTGGTATAATATATACTATATATAACGATAAGATGTGATAACACTAATGTTAATAAAGGCTTACTCAACAAGAGGCCACACAATGGCCACGTGGCATGCAGATGTTTCTACTTCATAGACTGAACATATGAATCCATTTATTGAATTTAGGTGTGAAAGATAGATTGCGATTTAGCTAGGTTAAGACTTAAGACAGAGCGCTAGCTCAATAATCTGTGGCTAAACTAATTTTGAAAATAAAATACGACCCAAATTTCCACCCAAAGTTTAACCAAGTAGTTCAATCATGACGATGGTACTTTTTTTTTATAGTTTATTTTTTACCCTCTGTATATGATTTTACAGTCATAATTAGTTCATCTCACAATTTATGTTCTTATTTAATATTTTTTTTTTGTTGGGAACTGTTCCGTCTTAAATGCTTGACACAAGACACAAGGCGTTGAAACTCTATAAGTCTCAAAGGGTCACCTCTCCTGAGCGGTGCAAGGCTCAAGGAGTCAGCCTTTGAGTGGCTCTATAAAGTTCCACCTCTCTTTTCTTATATAAATCTTTAATGTATGTACTTTGAGTGATTCTCAGTCGAGAAAGAAAACTGAAAAATATTTTTCCATGAGAATACCTCTAGAGAGAGAGCCCTCTTTAGAGTAGTTTGAATACCACCATACTTGGTGAAGCTTGATGTATCTCTAGTGAAAGGCTAGAGATGTTTGATTGTAACCCATTATTCATATAGTGGATGTTTGATTCTGGACTAGTGTCCCGTGAGTTTTTATTCCATGACTGAAGGAGGTTTTCCCACATTAAATAAATTGATTGTGTGATCTTCTCTATCTCTACTCTTCTGCATTTTATTTCCGCTTTCCGCAGGTTGATTTAAGAGTTGGACGATAACCCAACAAAATCTATTTGAGGGTACGATTTACCCATCAGAGTGGTATCAGAGCACAACACTGATAGTGGTATCGGTGTAGTGCATACCACAACAGTGGTATCAAAGCTGACGGTTCGATTTGGTGACCTGTATCGAAAGTCTTCCTGGCGAGGCCTGGCGACGTGACTCACAAGTGTTGCGACGATATAAGGTACTCACAAATTCGAAGGTTCTGAAGGAGACGAGATGAAGACCAGTGGAGTGACCCATGACGGTGATATGTTCAAGCTGACTGCTGACAACTTCACCTATTGGAGACTGATGATGGAAGATCATCTCTACTGCAAAGATCTGTATGAACCCATTGTCCTTGATGAGAGACCAGCAGGCAAGACCAAAAAGGAGTGAGAGATCCTGAGTCATAAGGCGGTGGCCACGATCAGGAAATATATTGATAGAAGTCTCTTTGAGTACGTGTCCGAGTTCACAAACATGTACGAGTTGTGAAACAAGCTAGAGTCCATGATTCAGAAGAAGACTCCCAAGAACAAAGCACACCTGGTTTGCCGACCTTTGAAGCTAGAATACAAGGATGGCATGAGCATGATTGAACACCTCAATACTTACAAAGGTATAGTGAATCAACTCTCCAAAGCCAACATGAAAGTTGATGATGAGATGCAGGCTTTGTTGCTGTTGAGTTCGCTGCGAGAGAGCTGGGATACTCTGGTAGTGACATTAAGTAACTCGGCTCCAGAATGAAGATTGATGATGGATGCCATTACTGACAGCCTCCTGAATGAAGAAGCCAGGAGAAGAGAACGAGGTGTAACCAACACATCTGAGGCCAACGTTGCTGAGAACAGAAGTAAGACCGACTCCCGGGGTCGTAGCAAGAGTCGGGGTCGAAACGCGTATGACCAGTTCAGAAGACGGTCAAGGCCAAAGTATGAACTGAAGTGCTTCTACTGTGGGAAGCCCGAACACAGGAAGTCTGAATGCAGGATTTTGCAGAAAGATGAACAGACTGGTTCTGTGAAGTCAGACCAGATCGTTCCCAAGAAGAGGAATGATAAGAGCACCACGGCGGTGGTTGTCAACTCAAGTGCCGAGATATTCTTTCTTGGTGAAGAAATGCTGAATATAGTATATGATGACTGCACCTGGATTGTTGATTCCTGTGCCTCGTTCCACGTCACCCCACATAAGGGATTCTTCTCTGCTTACAGAAGGGGAGATTTTGGTGTCGTGAAGATGGGAAATCAGGCGACCAGCAAGATTGTTAGTGTCGGTGATATAACCCTGACCACATATACAAGGTGTCGACTCACGCTGAAGGACGTGAGGCATGTACCTGACATTCGACTGAACCTAATCTCGGTTGGAAAATTAGATGATGCCAGGTTAGTGAACTACTTCGGAGAAAGTAGATGGAAGTTGGCCAAGGGAAACTTGGTCGTGGCCCGAGGTAAGAAAGAAGGCTCCTTGTATGAGATGTAAGGAAAAATGATTGGTGGAGAAACCAATGCCATTCAGGATGAACAGAGTCTGGAACTATGGCACAAGCGCCTCGGCCACATGAGCGAGAAAGGACTTCAGATTTTGAAGAAGAAAGAACTACTAACCAGGTTGAAGGGCCAATTGCTAGAGAGTTGCACGCACTGCCTAGCTGGAAAGCAGCACCGGGTTTCATTTGAGACCGGATCAACCCAGACAACGCAGGTGTATTCTTGACCTCGTCCATACTGATGTTTGTTCCATGTCGGAGAGATCACTTGGAGGAGCTCAGTATTTTGTTTCTTTCATTGATGATTATTCCCACAAAGTGTGGGTTTATCTGCTGAAGTCAAAAGACCAGGTACTCCAATCTTTCAAAGAATTCCATGTTATGGTGGAAAGGGAGACTGGCAAGAAGTTGAAAGTTGTTCGCTCAGACAACGGTGGTGAGTATCGCGGTCCCTTTGAAGCTTATTGTAGAGAAACCGGGATCCAACTTGAGAAGACGCCTCCCAAGACCCCGCAATTGAATGGACTAGCCGAGAGGATGAACCGGACTATTGAAGAGAAGATCCGAAGTATGCTATCCAATGCCAGGTTGCTGAAAACGTTCTAGGGAGAAGCAGTCAAAACTGCAGTTGACCTGATCAACCTCTCACCATCACGACCACTTGAAGGAGAAATCCCAGAAGAAGTCTGGAGCGGTCAAAAAGCAACTTACAGACACCTGAAGGTGTTTGGATGCCGAGCTTTTGTGCATATCCCTAAAGATGAAAGGGCAAAGCTCGATGTGAAGATGCAAGAATGTATCTACCTCAGTTTGCCAAAAACTGAGTTTGAGTTTCGACTTTGAGATCCAATCAATAAGAAGATAGTGAGAAGCCGGGATGTGGTCTTTCATGAAGATAAGACCATTCATGACATCTGGAAGCCCAAAGCCCAGGTTGTTATCCGATGTGAAGAACTCGTCCCTCCTGTCCGAGCTGAAGTAGGGGGAGAGCCCAATGAAGATGAAAACCAACAACAAGCTGATGAGGACCAAAAGACTGAGGTCCGAATTGATGAAGATGACCGGAATGAGAATGATGAACCGGATTCTCAAGCGGCTGATGATGAAGAACAACCAAGATACCCTACTAGAGAAAGAAGACCTTCTACTAGGTACCCATCTGATGAATACACCATCATTGCTGAAGATGGTGAGCCTCAGAGTTATGATGAGGCTATGACAAGTTCAGACAAAGAAGAATGGGTGAAGGCCATGCAAGATGAGATGAAATCCTTGCATGAAAATCAGACTTATGAGTTGACAGAGCTGTCTAAAGGAAGATGAGTTCTGAAGAACAAATGGGTGTATAAAATCAAATCTGAAGAGAACGGGCAGAAGCCGAGATACAAATCCCGGATTGTAGTGAAAGGCTGCAATCAAAAGAAAGGTGTTGATTTTGAAGAGATTTTCTCTCCAGTTGTGAAAATGACCTCGGTCCAAACTATGTTAGCCATGGTGGCTTCGATGGACCTTGAGATAGAACAAATAGACGTGAAGACGACATTTCTTCACGGTGAGCTGGAGGAAGAGATCTATATGGAGCAACTTGAAGGGTTCCAAGCTTCGGGATGCGAAGGCATGGTATGCCTATTGAAGAAGAGTTTTCTATGGCTTGAAACAAGCACAACGGCGGTGGTACAAGAAATTTGAATCCTTCATGAATGAACACAGGTTCATGAAGACGGAGGCTGACCACTGTGTATTTGTGAAGAGGTATGAGACTGAAGATCTTCTGATCTTGTTGCTATATGTTGATGATATGCTGATTGTAGGGCAAGACAAGTTGAAGATAGCCGCCTTGAAGAAAGCGTTGAACTCGTCCTTTGCGATGAAGGACCTCGGCCCTGTAAAGCAGATTCTTGGAATCAAGATTATGTTGAGAAATATGTTGAGAAGATTTTGAAGATATTCAACATGGACAAAGCCAAAATAGTGAGCACCCCCTTATTCGAGCACTTGAAGATGAATAAGAAGCAGTGTCCGAAGTCTGATGAAGATAAAGATGAGATGCTGAAGATCCCATACCAATCCGCCGTCGGAAGCTTGATGTATGCAATGGTTTGCACTAGACCCGACTTGGTGTTTGCAGTTGGAATGGTGAGCCGGTTTCTATCGAACCCCGGCAAGGAGTAGTGGGAAGCAGTGAAGTGGATCTTTAGGTACTTGAAAGGTACATCTGATTTATGCCTCCGATTTGGAGAAGGAAAAGCCGAGCTGCAAGACTACTTGGATGCTGATTTAGGGAGAGATTCCGACTCAAGAAAGTCCACGACCAGATACTTGATGAGATTTGTTGAAGGAGCAATCTCTTGGCAATCAAGACTGCAGAAGTGTTTGGCACATTCGACAACTGAGATCGAGTACATTGTCGTGACTGAGGCAAGCAAAGAGATGCTGTGGATGAAGAAGTTCCTCATAGAACTCGGCCATGATCAAGAAAAGTATGAGCTGAAGTGTGACAACCAGAGCGTCATTCATCTGGTGAAGAACTCGACCTATCACTTTCACACTAAGCATATTGATGTGAGATATCACTGGATCTGGGATATGGTGGAAGATGGACAACTCGCACATGGCAAAGTGCACACAGACCAACATTGGTCTGATATGATGACCAAGCCGGTATTAGCAAGGAAATTTGAAGATTGTTGTCAAGGTGCAGGGTTGGTGAACCCGACTCAGTGAAGAGGCCGAGCTAATGATAAACCTGTTGCATTGAGAATGTCGGGTTGCTAAAGCTGAACCTGTTGATTAAAGACGTCAGGCAGCTGTTTGAAGTGACGCATTGAAGTCAGAAGAGGGAGAATTGTTGGGAACTGTTTCGCCTTAAATGATTGGCACAAGTCACAAGGCATTTAAACTTTACAAGCCTCAAAGGGTCACCTCTCCTGAGCGGTGCAAGGCTCAAAGAGTCAGCCTTTGAGTGGCTCTATGAAGTTTTACCTCCCTTTTCTTATATAAGTCTTTAATGTATGTACTTTGAGTGATTCTCAGTCAAGAGAGAAATCTGAAAGACATTTTTCCGTGAGAATACCTCTAAAGAGAGATATCCCTCTTTAGAGTAGTTTGAATATCACCATACTTGGTGAAGCTTGATGTATCTCTAGTGAAAGGCTAGGGATGTTTGATTGTAATCCATTATTCATATAGTGGATGTTTGATTCTGGACTAGTGTCCCGTGGATTTTTACTCCATGACTGAAGGAGGTTTTTCCATGTTAAACAAATTGATTGTGTGATCTTCTCTATCTCTACTCTCCTGCATTTTATTTCTGCTTCCGCATGTTGATTTGAGGGTTGGACGATAACCCAATAAAATCTATTTGAGGGTACTATTTACCCATCAGAATGATATTAGAGCACAACACTGATAGTGGTATCGGTGTAGTGCATACCATAACACCTTTTATATTTGTGGGTGTGCATGTGTAATTAATTATCATATTTAAAATAAGTATATAAAAATAAACTTGCATGAATTCAAGGTATTATTAATTATCATATTTAAAATAAGTATATAAAAATAAACTTGCACGAAATCAAGGTATTATACTGTATGGGCAAATTTGTGATTGTAAAATTCTACAAACATCACTAGTCTAGAGTAAATTGGAATTAGTGGTAGAGTGTTGTCTGTCAAATACCTACCTAATTGCAAGTTGCTTCCGTTCTAAGTCCAACCGCTAACTAGAAAAGGTATTCACTACTCACTAGCAAAGTAGTGATGACTCATGATTAATAATGGGGAATGACTTTGAATAAACTTCCGAAGCCACATGATTTCATTTTGCTAACAGAGACAATCTTACGCCATAAAATGGATAGGTCGTTAACGTGAAAATTTTAATTTTTTGACATGCATCGTTAGGTAAAACTATGCTCTCTCCATTCATTTTTTTACCAAGTTAGCATTATGAAAATTTATGCAAACTCCAATTACATTTTTTTTTCTCAACCTTAAACAATGATACGCTACATTTAATAATTTTTCCCTCACCATGATAAAATCTTCTCTCTTTTTCTTTTTTTGTCAATACTCATCATGATATATATGAACAGTAAAGCAAAGCCCGTCTACATACATGCTACATAGATACAGAGCCCATGAGGAGCACTTGTCCATTCGGGTTCTAATTATCGTCTCCTTTTTAATACTTACACAAATTCCAAATTTATAATGAATGTCTCCTCCTGTAAATTACTTTCACACACATACAAGAACAAATCTTAGTAAGAAAGTCTACTTCAATTAATTGAATAGGATGTATCAATATTATAAAACCTCTTATACCATTTCTAGTTTTTACGAATAAAAAAATACGAAAACAAATCCTAACCTATTGTGAATGACCAGGTATTCAGCTAATATTTAACATTGACACAACAACTAAGGAAGACGAATATGATAGAAGTTCGCTCTCCGTCTTATTTCCTCAGGCAGGGCAATGCCTCCTGCTCCAACTTTAATAAAATTACAATTACAATTGTTTGTAGATCATCAAAACACATGCAGTACCACGAAATTATTATATTCCAGGTATATTCGGGGCAAATACTAGTAAGTTGAAATATGTAAATCCTTTATTATAATAAATTAGACGAGCACCCATATTAGTTAGCATGCGAGATTTTCATTCCTGCATCTTCGTCTTTTTTGATAGTTGGGGCTTATTGTTCATCACCTGATGTGAACCATTTTGCAAGACAAATAGCACTGAAAATAGGAAAGGTCAGTCTTAGTTAGGTTTAGTAGAGATATTGGCCAAAGTGCCACATTTTTCGTAAAAAATATCCCGAATGTCATGCCTACGAAAGTTTTTCCCAAACTGTCACGCCACGTAATTCGTTGGCCACCTCAGCGAATTACGTGGGCTGACGTGGCGTCGCGTGAGTGGAGGACATAATTCGCTGGACAGAGGGGCGAAATAGGCATGCCACGTGGCAAAGTTTCAAAATTGCATAGAAACTTCGGAAGGTCATAACTTTTAACTGGGATGTCCGATTGAGGCGAAATCGGTGGCCACGCGATCGTAATTGAGAGGAGATGCTGTTGGCAAGTCCCAAAAGAGACTTGGCCAAAATTTTTTCCCAAAAGAGGCCTCTAAGTGCCTCAAAATTGCGATTTAGTATTCGGATACCCAAAAAATTCATTTTTGTCAGCTTTTTTAATTATTTAATTAGTTAATTTAATATTATTTTTTATTTTTTCAATTACTTCTCTGAATTACAATCGTTTTGACATATTGTACGCCTTCATCGGATATTTCTATCAAAAAATATCACTGCTCGAAGTTTATATGAAGTTTATATGCACTATCAATTAAACAGTGATATTTATGGCTAGGAATGTTCGATGAAGGGGTACGATATGTCAAAACGATCGTAATTTAGAGAATTAATTGAAAAAATAAAAAATAACATTAAATTAACTAATTAAATAATTAAAAAAGTAGACAAAAATGAATTTTTTGGGTATCCGAATACTAAATCGCAATTTTGAGGCACTTATAGGCCTCTTTTGGGAAAAAATTTTGGTCAAGTCTCTTTTGGGACTTGCCACCGGCATCTCCTCTTAATTACGATCGCGTGGCCACCGATTTCGTCTCAATCGGACATCCCAGTCAAAAGTTATGGTCTTCCAAAGTTTCTACGCAATTTCGAAACTTTACCACGTGGCATGCCTATTTCGCTGCTCTGTCCAGCGAATTATGTCCTCCACTCACGCAATGCCTGATAGAGTGCTTTTAGTTAAATTTTTGTCTATCATTCTTAGCCTATTTGACTTCTCTTGGACCTTTATTTTCCTATTCTAATTCAGTTTTTGTTTTAGGCAAATAAGTGGGCTTAATTGCTAATTGTTGCGTATTTTTGGATTTTTGCTTACTTGACATATCTGACGTGTGCAGGGCCTATAGAGTGCTACAGAACTCCGAATGGAGCGTTCTAGGAGTCCCTGGAAAGATAATAAAAAGATCTACAAGTTTTCTAGAAATAGCTCGAAGCCAATTCTGTCATTTAGAGGGTCATTTTAAGCTTTGAAATCGGAACCTCTGCACTTGTAATTTTGGGCTACGAATTTGATTTTATGATTGTAAATAGCAAATAATTAGAATTGATGAGTTTTGTTCATGACCCATTCTTTTCTTCAGACTTAGTCACTACATATAAGTGACTTTAATGAAACTTGGACAGCACTTTACAATTCAATAAATAAGTTTATTATTTCTTTTCTTCAGTTTTTATAATCAAAAGCTTGTTCTTCATTTTCTCTCATTTGTTCTTCATTGTTCTTCATCTTCTTCATTTCCATTTTGCTATTCTTCCATTTTTCTGCACTTACTTCATGGGACTTTCCTTGGTGATCATCATGGAAGGCTAAATCATTAATCAATCCAAGGATCTAACTCAAGCAAGAGAAGAATTGGAGTTCCAATTTGGTATTTCGAATTCTACTTGAATATTCACCTTCTTCTTCAATTTCTATTATGTTTTCATGATTATGAATGCATTTAGGATTGAAAGTGATTTAGGATTATGGATTCATGTCCTAATTTCAAATGATAATCACAAGATTAATTGAATGATAGTTCAGTTAGGGTTGTGGTTTCAATTAATTTAGGAGTAGCATCGATTGAACTGCTTCTATTGAGATTAAATGAATGTTCATGATAGAATCAACTTATGAGAATGATGATGATTCGAATAGCTTGGGTTGGTGAATTGGATTGATGCTTTCTAATCTGTTTTACTTTACTCCTTGATAATCTTGTTAATTTCTGCATTGTTCTTTAATTTTAGTTTGTGTTCTTGCATGTTTTACTTTGCGCATACCAACTGTTCAACAAAATTCCCCTCTTATTATTACCAATGATTTGAAGCTAGAACCATATCGATCGTGTCTCTGAGTCGACCTAGGTTAACCCTGTGCTGTAGAATTAGCTTAGTTAAATTATTTTTTATGCGTATCGACAACGTGATATCAACGCCACGTCAGCCCACGTAATTCGCTGAGGTGGCCAGTGAATTATGTGGCGTGGCAGTTTGGAAAAAACTTTCGTAGGCATGGCATTCTGGGTATTTTTTACGAAAAATGTGACACTTTGGCCAATGTCTCGGTTTAGTATTGGTCTAATTAAAAAATATAAAGTCTGGTCTGATGTATTTATCTATTACAATTTTTTTTAAGGTTTGATCTAATCTATTTAAAAGTCTGACTTGACCTATAAATCTATTAAAAAACCTATTTTATAATATATATTATATATAAAGGAAAATCTAACGATTATATAGTGAAATTTTGAAAATTCACATAATACTTCTTTAATTTAATATAAAGAACGACACATACTTTCTTTTTTATTTGTCCATGAAAAAAAGTTAAAATTAATTAGAACACATTAATATGAGATTAAAATTCACTAATCACAACAATCCAATTAAAAATTATAATCGAAGTACTTTAAGTATTCAACAAAATATTGTAAACAAAATAAGCAAGCTAAGTAAAATATGATAAGTTCTATTTAGTAATCTAGTCTAAATGTTTAAATACTAAAATAAACAAGAAATAAGAACCAAGACAAGTAAAATATAAAGAAGAAATTTTTTTTTAATTCTCAAGTCATCTCCTAATCAAGAAGCAATGAGCCAACATATCATCAAATCTTCAATGTGATTTCTTAAAGTTGTTCATCCACTTTCATTTTGAGGGAAAAAATATTATTAGAATATAAATTAATTTTAAAAACACTTTTAGTTTAGGAAAGTTAAAAGAAACATTTTTTAAACAGAAAATGTCTCAATATCTTACTTATATTTTCAAATAAGTCATAATCATTTTATAAGATTTACAATATGATTTCTTCAAACAGTTGATCATCCACCTTAATAATGAGAAAAAATGTTATTAGAAAAATAAATATATTATAAAAGAGTCAATTAAAAATAAAATTTATGTACCTTAATTTTTTTTCTTCAAATTGTAATTATGACAAATTCAATACCCATTAGATTCTTTGTTCAATCTAGAACAATACTCATCAATTACTCTACCTTCATCACTAACGTAGATTATGATGCAACTGATAATATTGGAACAATTATTATATCTATTGCCATTAATTACTTCAATAGATTTTTTTTTTATATTTTCTTTCTCATTTTTTCCTATTTTAATATTTTTCTTTCCCTTTTTTTATATTCTTTCCATTTCATCATTTCTCTTTCTTTGTTTTTAAATAATAATTTTTTCTTTCATTTTCGTTTTTTTAAATTAATTTTTAAAAAAA
>CM023951.1:13680667-13819755 GCA_013407115.1 Glycine latifolia | reverse complement strand
ATATATATATATATATATATATATATATATATATATATATAGAGGCCAACAGGCCTAACATGCTTTTTTTTAAATGTTGAACCTGTCCTCTTTATTGAAACAGACTTTCAAAAAATCTTAACCTGACATTTATAATAAATAAGTCAAGTCAAGTCAGATCAAGCCCTAAATAAATCAGACCAAAAGTCCCTAATAAGCAACTTAGTCTATTTCCATCCCTATAGACAAGCAAGTTCTTGTCTTTATTTGTTTATTTATTTATTAACATCATTAATCATTATGGGGCTTATCAACAAGCTTCCATCGGTGACCCATTTACTATTGGGAAAGGCTAAAACTTATTGTACTCCCACTATTATTTCCAGTTGCATCCCATTGCATTCCGAAAAGCCAAATCTGAAATGTAAAACAAATTACATTCTTGATTGGACTTCCAAGAATGCAATCGGACGGGGCAGAAAGCAATAGTGGGAGAGCAAGAAGCAACATTCATTGAAAAGCTAGCCAGACTGCAAGATATCAATCCTAAAACATTTCTGCACCATTAAACATATTCCCAAAAATCCCACATTCCCCTCTCCCCAGGTCCATAAAGAAAAAAAAAACAGTTAGAAACAAGTAACCAGTCGTTGCACTTGCACCATTAATATAGAATATCAACATAGATTCTTTCTCAAGCAGACAAGAAGGACCATAGAAATCAATTTCATTGGGGAATAAACATCTGACCGCATGATGAATTTTATTGGGGAGTACAGACCCGACTGCACGATGAATCTCCAGTAAAGGACTAACATGTTTTCATGATTCATTTGCACACTCATCTTTAGCAGGACATATGCTTTACAGTTTACATTGTTAACTGAGGAAAACAAACAGTGAGTCATCATGCTTCACCGGGAACATAATATCTGATAACATAACACGACTGCTACAAAAAATTCGCTGCACTGATTATGCTGGAGTCAAACCAACCACACCTGCAAACATGCAAGCACAACGCACATTATCATACAGGAGAAACATAAAGTTTATAATACAGATAGATTGGATTATAAACATTATAAAGATAGCACACACACAAATCAGCTATAGCTTTTGAAAATTGGACTACTGAATAAGCTTGGCAAGCAATACCCACCCTGTACATCGCAGATTTAATCCCTTATCTAATTTAACATTATGCTTGCCTAAGTTACTAATAAAGGCAATTATATTAACTTATCTTCACTAGTTTAAAAATTCATAATATTTTCATTCAACATGAAATAATAGATTAATTTTACAAATGTGGTTAACTATTGTATAAATATATAATTTAAAATAATCATGAGTGAGGGGCAGGGTGAGACAGGTAAGTTGCAGGTTTTAATTTTTTTTTTGCAAGGCAAGTTCAGATTTTAATCCCTAAAGGGGCAGTGCGGGGTTGACTTGTGAAAAACCTGTCCTAGCAGCCTACCCACCCCGAAATGTATTCATATCACAAACTGCAAGGTTGATTCATAGTTACATATCTACTAATAAGTTTAAATACAACCCCACTACTAATCTGTCAGAAAATGACAAGTATTCAAGCTAGAAATTCCTTTTTAAATACAGGATACTGAAACCATTCAACATGAAATTTGTCAAATTTGATTTTGAGACAATATTTACATCTAAGGAGGCTGAGAAAATGACGAATTAGAGATATATTCCTTGTTTTAATTGGACAACCCCCATTATATCGTCGTCATAGGTCTGAAAGCAAATATACAAAGATATTCTAGATCTCTAGTCACCATTTCACTACATCAGTTATGTGCATGAACTAACATTTTGCAACATATGCATGTCAGTAAATCATGTCTCTGTTCAATTTGGTAGTTGATAATTCATCTATGATGTAGATCAGGACCCAGCTTTCCATCACAGACTAAAGTACACGACTTTCAAAATTTAGTATAGAGCTTGTCCATAAATCGTTCAAAATCATGCATTATTTATCGAAACAAGTTTGTGAGGAAATCATTGTACTTTTTTTAATCAAAAAATGAAAATTGATCATGATGTTATAGAAAATAGTTCATCTTAGAACATTGAGGCAAAGAGTAAACCAAATGACATATATATAATCATGTTGGAATGGATGAATAGGTGAATATGAAAATAATAGAACCAATTAAATTTATATTTTTTTTTTCATACCACATGCTAATCTTCCACCAGCATTTCCAGTTGTCAAACTGAGTTCATGCCCACCTACAAAAGTTTAAGCAAATGCAGATAAGACCAAAGTAAAAGTCCTCCAGTTACGATTAACATGTCATACTACACAAGACTACAATTGCAATGTGAGATATAAAATGTCAAGAAGACAAATGACCAATTTCATTTTCATACCATTCCTCCCATGATAAGTACATATTCATTGCCGTTTACTTAGGTAAATAAAATACAAGTGCTGAAGCTTGTGACAGTAATCTTGTCCACAGCACAGGATCCAAAGGCAAATATAAGTAAATATTAAAACAAAATAGCTAACCCTTTCCAAGGTCATCCTCGAGCTCATGGACCACCAAGGCTCTTCCAACTACTGAATTGGGGCCAGAGAGTGGTATCTGCATGTTTGATGCCATACAATACAACCTGATTAGCTACTTTCAAAATGGAATTATAGTTCAAATGTGGTTCGGAATTAAGACCCACAGGCTTAACGACCATGATTGGATAAATACGTATCAAAAGAACAACTAGTCAAATACTGCTATTATGTAAAACACAAATTAAAAAGAGCACCTGATTATCCACAATTGTAGCCTCTGCAACCCCTGTGTTTAAACAAATGACAAAAGGATACATAAGCAGGTCCAGTTTCCAGAAAGCAGTACATAGTAGAGGAAGACAAACGATAAAGGAAAGAAGAAATACCCTCTGCATTAGCAACTATGTTTCCCAGGTCACCCGCATGACGGACTTCATCCTCCGGAGCACCATGTGTCAGTTTATTAGGGTTAAAATGTGCTCCTAAAAGTCATTCAAGAAACAAACCCTTGTAACTTACGCAATTGAACCAGACCACGGCAAGAAAAGAAAAAAGTGAAGCAAACTTTGAAACTAAGTTCCGGCTGCCTTACCCGTAGAAATACACCCATTTGTGGTATCACCATACTCATGCTGCAAGTAAAATTGATAACAGATTTAAAAATAGAACATTTTGAAGGAAGGGACATGAAGAAGGGAAAGCAAACACTCACTAGGTGAAAACCATGAAGCCCCGGAGTAAGGCCAGTGATGCGAACAGAAACTGTCGTCGGGCCTACTCATAACACACAGCTAGTTAGTCAATAGTCAGCGCATGAAAGCACCCATCGACACTCAAACTTGACGAAAGGCTAAATATAAACATACACTCACTCACTCACTTTCTCTTCCATCCCCTTTTTCTTCATATATTTCTTTTCCTAACTTATCACATCTTTACTTTTTCTCTCTTCCCTACACCTATCCCCTCCAAAATTGGGACGAATTTAACATTTTCCATAATGAAAAGAGTTACATTATCCATACTTCAATTTTCTACAACACTATCACTACTTTTTTCATCCTAACTCTGTCCATGAACTGTCTTATCATACACGTTCTCTCTTCTCTTTATTGTACAAGGAAAGTATAAAATTTCAAGTTCTCAACGAAAAAGCAGCAGTTCTCTTTTATATTGTATAGTTGTATTACTAGCAAAGAACTAACCGAATTAGAACTATATACTAACAAGTCCATTTGAAGATGCATTAGTTAGTTCCATTATTGTGCATTTGGCACCATTTCAATTTTAGTCGAATTAAAATAATTATTTGCTAAGGAGAGGAGAAGGGACGAACCATCGTCTTCTTGGATGAGAGTGGCGACGCCTTCGACGGTGGAGGTTCCCTTGAGGACGGCGACACCCTTCTTGGTGGCGGCGAAGACGGTGAGGGGCTTGGAGCGTGAAAGCGTTATGGATTGGGGAGTGAGCTTAACGGAGACGCCGGAGAAGGATGACCGGAGAAGGGATTGAGGTCGGAACGGCGACGGTGAAACGACAGCGTTGGCCGCCATTGCTATCTGCATTGTGACGGACGAGGTGTTTGTGATAATGCAACAAAGAATGTGTAGATTTGTGGTTGGTTGGTGGTGAAAGCAAATTATATAATCCTCACAGCGCCACTGCTTACTCGCACTCTAGAACCTTTCGCTTTTTTTTTTCACTTTTTGGCTGCTTCTTAAATTTAGTTTTTTTTTCTACCACAGAGAAAAATAAAAGAAAACTACCCAAAATTATAAATTTGTGCAGCGCAAACAATGAGAAACTTAATTCTTTTTTTTATGGAAGAAACTAAATTCTTTAAAGCGTGCAAATTATTAGAATAAATATTTGCTTTGCTCTCCAAACAATATTGATTATTGAGAGAGAAAAATTCAAATATGCGAAGGGAGAGAGCTTTCCCATTCCAAGGTATTTCAAATAGCTACTTTGGTATGTCATGACCAAAAAAAAAGTTTATATTGCTGCTTAAACATATTAATGAAAATACTAACAAATAAGTTCTTTGAAATGTCAAATAAGTCTTTATTTTTAACTACTTGTTATGATTGACAATACTGGCATAGTTTGAATTTGAAGTAGGAGAATTCTTCTTACCACTTCAACTCTTATGTCCCTCCCTCTAACCATCTTAAAGACTCCCTATGTGAGATATTATGTTGAGGAGTAAATTTTCTTATAGGTTAAAAACATTTGTTAAAGTAAAATGATTTTTTTATGTAAATAAAATTGAATAAATACGGATCTCTCATCTCTGTATTTTATACGTTGTGTCTTCATGTGAAGTTTCATATAAGAAATAGAACAAGAATATTTGGTTCTCAATATGACAATTTTAATTGGGGTATTGCAAAATGTTCCAGGATTTAAATTATAATTTTAATTGATATGGTTGGTTAAGTCAGCATCAACATCACCTTCACGGACCCATTCTTTTAAAAATTCCAGTTAAAAAAATCAAGTTAACAGAAATTTTGTTTTGGCTTTAAAGTTTTCAGATAAATGTGGCAGACATAGATTGTCACATCAATTAAGATGGAAACTATTTTTAATGCACACGGGATAATAATTTTAATACAAGTCTTAAAGTGTAGCATTAATCTTACAATTTTAATATCCTTTGAGATAAACACAGGCGTCAATATAAACAAGTTACAAGTGGATGTCTTTGCAGGGGGTTGATTCATCTTCGAACACATACTACTAATATTGGTTCTAAAAAATTGACACGGCTATTATCTGATAATAATGGCTCAAAATAAAGAATTACATGTCAATGCTGCTCATAGTTAACCACTTACCAGCACCTAGATACATGTATAGTATGATAGATTTTCATATCTCGTCATATAGCTCTAAGGCTATGTTTGGTTTTCCATATGGAGAATTTCAAACTCAGTTTAAAAAGTAAACTCATTTTAATTACTGACATTTTGGTTACCTCCAAAAATACGTTAGCACATCAAATTTTTGTCAAGAAATTCAATTTTGTAAAAACAAAACTTGAGCTAACTAGGTTTACAAACTTAACTTTACAAACTTTTATTCAAACGTACACTGACTCTCTAACGCAAACCTGGCCTTAATTAGTTACAACTAGATATGAAAGAGTCAAGCATAAAAAAAGGTATGAATTCAAATCCTTGTTTCACAAAAGCTTCTGTCACCCATAACTTCAAGTTGGGCAGGTTAATTTCTGGCTCAGGGCCTTTCGCCTGTTTTCAACACATCATTGACAAAATCAATAACCAAAAACAAAAACTATTAATTAATAGAATAAAATGAAAGATTGGTAACTAAACTTCAAGGAGAGGATAACTTACATTCAATGAAAATGTAAGTAGAAAACTGTGATCAGAAATTGTGGTCAAGTTTGAATTCTGAACATTGAAGCCTGTCAGAGACTCAAGAGACTTGTACAATGAGGCAGCCACACCTTCTCCTTTATTGCACATTATTTTCACATGAAACCCTTTTTCATCCACTTGAAACATGTCCATCTACAAAGCAACATTATTCAAGATGTTACAATATAGGTGGCAGAGAAAAACTAAAAATATTTTATGGAGTTAACTAGATTTTGTCCAAAAACCTGGATTATCTTCTTGTTGGTGATCAATTGAACCTTCAAGGGGTCTTCAATCAATCCTTGGTAATTTTTGGAGTCCAATAAGGATGTTTCAAGTCCTTCAACCTCAGCCTTCAGCATGTTGGCTTGTGCTTGAAGCTCATGCATATATGAAACAGCATCTCCAATGATAGAAGCCTTATCCATCTGTGCATATAATTAATTTTATGTATATATTAGTTATATTAATTAACTTCCAAATGTAAGATGTCACAATTAACTTATGAATAAGCCACTAATCAAGTTAGTTTTGTATGAAATTTTCCTCAAACTATATCATATGAACCTTTTGTAATGTTATATAACTTTGTAGTAGGGACTAGGGACACCTACCTTAGTTATGTTGGGAACCAAAGACCGCAATGTATAAAGCTTCTCCTTCATTCGTTCTCTTCTCCGCCTCTCAGAAACCAAAGTCTTGGACCTATCAGTTTTTGGTATTGGCTTATTATTATCACTTTTAGTTCTTGTTGTTGTGGTGGTGGTTGTTGTAGCAGCAGAAGAATCCCCCAAGTTATCTTCTTCTCCTCCTCCTTCTTCCTTGGCTTCCCCATCAAAACAAGAGAAGGAGCTATGGGTAGAGCTAATTGGATCATAAATATTCACAGAATTACCATTGCACTGATCAAATGGGATAGCAGGGTTTGACAGGAATGAGTTATCAATGAATGCTTCATTGACAATGTCAGAATTGAAGTTACAGATAGCATCTTTATGCTCCCAACGAATCAAGTTGATGAACTGATCTAAGTTGGGATCTTCAACAAAGTCATGCACCTCAAAGTCATTAATGTGCACTAGAGTCTCTTGATGAAAATCCATTGTGTCCATGATTGACGTACACTTGGTGAGTGGTCTAATTGTAATATATAGATATGTTTGACACTTGGCATGGCTAATTATTTATTAATATGACTGATTATTTTGGTGTGAGTAGAATAAGAACGAGTTCACTACACCAAGCTCGATCTATCTTTTAAAATTATAATTAATCAAGTTCCACTTGTATATATAAAAAATTATCTAGTATTCCTAATTAATGAAGTTAATTGCAGCCGTTTATTTTTTCCTTTCACGGACATCATGGGTTTGAGAAAAGCAAGCAAACATTTTTGTTTTCCCAAATGATCCTTGGAAGAGCAAAATGTCCATGACAAATAAAATCGAAAACAAACACGGCATTAGTAGATTAAATAAATAAATTAACGTTGCTACAGCCTGCAATGATAATATTCTCTGATAATCGAATCTAAGTTATTTTTCACAAACTCGGTTTGTTGTCAAGTGAGCTAAATCCGTTGGATATCTTCACGGCATAGTTGTATACGTAGTCATAGTTTTCGTTTTCATTTCATATCAAGCTGGATAGCATAGCGATATTTGTTATTTTGTTTAACTTGCTGAGTGACCCCGCAGTGTATGAACACATTTTCTAACTGGTGTAATTATAATCAACATTCACAGCATCTTTATTTCAGATTAATGGTTCTGTAACTGGTGTCATTATAGTAACTAATAAAAATTATGCTATGGCTTCTTCATTGGTATAATGGTCACTTTCTGATCATGAGTAGAGTTATTTCATGCTTAATATGTGTGAACGGAATCCAATAGGAACATAATGACGTTATTCCTCACGTACTTTATTAAATTAAATTGTATAAAACAAATAAGGAGAGAATGATAGCAGGTGTCTTTACAAGATTAGTTAAAGAATCAAATATTGAAAAGCTTTTTTTTGAGAAAAATATTATTAGTATACTCCTGATGTTGTAATTTTGAATATAACCATCTATTGTTCTATTTTTTTAATCAACAAATATTAATTTTTTTAATTTATTAAAAAATTTAATTGAAAATTTTAAATTTGTAATATTTTTTTCTTTCTTTCTTTTATTTTTTTTTCAATCAATGAATCTTATATCTTGTACATCTATTGTTCTATTCGTTCGATTCATTTTTTAATTATGCATAAAATAAATATGAAGAACTGTGAGGGAAAGGAAGGGATAACAATTAAAGAGACTAAATATAATACACTAAATTCCTAATACTACGACATTGCTGACCTACATGCAAGCTGTACCCAAACGTTTAGCTTATATATAGTTAGCCAATGATCATGCTTTTGCTTTAATTATTTTAAACTATTGTGACACTGAAGATGTAATGTGGTATACCGTATACCAACTCCAAATGCCAAGTGTGAGTAAATAATTGAACACTGCAGATACTTACTCTAGCTACTTGCAATGTCCCTATTATTGTTGCTCTTTGACTTAATGAAATTGCTGAAGCTCTAGATTCTCCATGTTTGACTTTTCTAAGAGAATCTAAAATGAGATAAGCCAGCACGGTTTTTGTCTTAATTTTGGCTTTCTTTTTCTCTCACAATCAATATCATGGCATAGCAACAGAGGAAGAACAGAAGTCCTCTGAGCTTGAGCTGAATTTTGTTTTCTTCGACTTTGCTATTTTATCAGAATAGTAATGCAAAGAGTATGGATGACGCAAGCGAATACATTGAGCTGACCCTTAAACATGCCTTGAACCATCATCTTAAGTTTTATTTGCCTCAAATCATACTCACACGGCCAACAATTTTAATAACATAATCCTCTCATGAGTTTACCACATGCCTCATATATCAATAGTGAATAACATTCTCATGATTTTAAATTGCAGATATGATAATAGTTGCAGTTTCATTGGGATCTTAGACATTCCGAAAAATTGTAAGAAGATGCATCCAATGCAACTCAATTCCAGTTCCAATATAATTACAATGAGTTAAAAAAAAGTTTATGTTGTGACCACAGTCGTGGACTGGATTGTAATTTAAAACTCATAATCATCATAATTCACTAAACAGTATTGCATAATAAGACAAGTCCTATATTTGTGTGTGCACGTAAAATAGGAAATAGGAATTTTGTTTCTATTTATACTAAAATTATGTATTATCGAGTTTCCTAATCTCATGTAACTATAGATAGAAAAATTATTAAATAATCCTAAATCATAATGTATTTATAAGTCTTAACTTATCTCTACATTATATCTATTCAAGTTTTAAAAATTTACTAATAATACTTAATTATGTATCATATAATGATTAAAAAGGACCATCTATTACATTTTTTTTACCGTCTTTACTATTGTTAATTTTTTTAGAAATCATGAATTTTTGTTGGTATTGGTAGCTGTCATCATTGGTGTATTGTTTACTTTGCATAATACTTTTCCTCCTTAAATGTGAGCCCATTGGGCTGCCTCGGCCTATGTAGATGCACTAGGTCTTGCCTTTGGGATTTTATATCCTACACCTTCCAAATCGCATCCTATACCTTTCAATTTTAAAATAAATCCAAATTACCCTTTTTAGATTATACTTTCCTCTGCCTCCTCAACGTTGAACACCCCACCAACAAGCTATTCTCTGCTTCACAACCACCAGTTCAACATTCCACTCCACGAGGTTCTTCCTCCACAAGCATTTTCTCCATCTAGGAGCGATTCTCTTCCACGAGGGAGGCAACAAAAGTGTTGTCTTCTCTGATGAGGCAGTCCAGGTACATCATCTTCTCCCTTATTTGTGAAGCATTTTCAATTATGGATCCCCTATTCCGAAATAGAAATTTTGGGAATGGTAGCCATAATAGGTATTCTAGAATGCTTGTTTTGGAAAAGGGCGTTCCAAAATAGTGAACCCCGGTCGACACCAAAACACAAGCGCTCAGAACCCACCCCAAACCCCATAGAACCCAACCACACCTAAACCAAACCCAACCCCACATGTGAAAGAAGAGTTCAACTTACCTTCAATGATGATGACGAAGGGGAAAGGAGAATCTGTGACATTGTGTTGCAAGGAGGGTAGAAGGGGAAAAAAAGAGATGTGTGGGTTGTAGGAAGGAGACGAGTCATCGCAGGGAAAGGTGGGGGTCGCAGGAGGTAGGGAATAATGGGGAAGGGGTGCATCATGGAGGCAGCCATCACGGGGAGGGAGGGAGGTGTTGGGTATCTGAATGAGGTGCAAAGCCATTAAGGGTAGTCTAGTAAATTGACAGGTGCAAAGTCATTAAGGGTAGTCTAGTAAATTGACACGGACAAGGGAGGTGCAGGATGTAATTAGGGAGGTGTAGGATATAAAATCCCTTCCTTAGTTAATGAAATGGCTTAACTGGACCTTTATAGAATTGGGCTATTTGTTACTAGATATAGATTTGAGTCTTGGGTGGGTGTAAATATGAACCAAACTTACAAATTGATAATAATGGACATAAAAGAAAATTTCTAGTATATTATTATTGATTATTATAACTAGAAATTGCAAAAAAAATAACGAGGGTGATTACATAGTTCAATTCAGTTTTTAAATAAATACTAGTTAGCAGCGATACAATACATGATGAGTGTTGACACTATTAATTATTAAGGCAATGAATAATAATAATAATAATAATAATAATAATAATAATAATAATAATTATTATTATTATTATTATTATTATTATTATTATTATTATTATTAGTATTAGTATTATAATAATAAATAAATAAAATGATGGAACAAAATTGGATGTTGACATTGTGCCATTAACATTAATCTAAGTTAAAATAGTCAACTCTGTTTTCACATAAGACATTTCCATAAATTTGTAATGATTAATTAGCTTCTCTTTTTTTTTTCTTCCCTTCCATTGTTTCTCAATGCATTTGGGATAAAATATATCACTGGTCATCGAAAATCTAAAATATCAAACAATAGCAAAACAATTTCACTCATTATAAAAACTCCAAAAACAATTTCCCCTCTTAGTATTCATTTTCCATCCACGTCTATTTTATCATCTATCACCATCATCATCTTCATCATTATTTTGAGGCGTCCTATTATTCTTATTCCTCCCTCTTTTGTTGGCTTTTTTTTACTTCGAGGGTGCATGAATCTTTGCTTATTAAGCTTGACACAATGACATTCAATCATTTTTTTTATAAAAAAGATGGACAATGATTTCTTATTTATGATAAATAGTTTTGTTTAGTAAATTCAAGTAATTTCTTTTATTAAAGGAATCTAACTCAATTAGTTAAATGAAATATTATAAGTATTATAAATGTTGTGGAATTATATTTAATTTATACAGATAAAAAAAAATATTCTTATAATCTTATATAATACATTTTTTTCGTGATTATATGTGTCATTTAGCACCCATGCATGTACCTAAAAACCTTTTGGATGGATGGTCCCCACGGGCCACGGCAGTCGAAAAGGAACTTGGGCAATTAACCCTCAGCATTCTTTCTCAGTTTCAGAATGACCTGCATCTTCAAAGTTGAAAATTAAAACCACTCCTTATGTGCCACGTTTAGCGTTAGTGGATAGACATTTAATTTTTTTTTTCTCTGAATACCATTAAAAAATCATAAAAAAAGTATCAGTGAGTAGATATCATCATCATCTTGACCTTCCATCCAATAATATACTTTATTAATACATTATTATTTTTTGGTAAGCTCAATAAATTATTAATACAATATTTTCTACGTATACAAGCGTAATACCTCATGTCCTACTTGGATGTTGAATTTATAATTTATAATTTTCTTATATTATTATTTTTTATGATATACTTATTAATTATTTTAAAAAAAAATTTATATATTAGTATATATGTAAAAATATATAACATAATTATGAATATATATATATATATATATATATATATATAGTTTATCATTATAAGTGTCTTAAAAAAAATTCCGAGCCAAACAAGTAAAATCAAGTATTTGTTTCATTTTATCCATGAAATTCAAATATGTCAAAATTAAGAATAATAAATCTTTATATGTAAAACCCATGCATATAAAGTAAAAAAAGAAAAAGTAGTGAATTGTTTCATACGATAAGGTAAAGTAAAAAATGAGAGAAAAAACCTTGTTTATGAGTATATCTAATCTTAGAAAGTAGAAACTTAGCAGAAACTCAAATGTTGTGTTGTAGCTTAAAATGATAGAATAGATTTGTATGGGTTTGATTTCATGATAATGAATCAGGTTTGATGATAAAGAATTAATTTTGTGTTCAGAATTTATTTTAAATTAAATTTTATATGTTTGATTTTATATTATAAAAATGTTAAAATTGATTCTGTGTTTAAAATTAATTTTAAATTAAAATAATTTTAAGTAATTTTATGTTAAATTAAAAAATTATTAAATTTTATTTTTAACTTAATTTTATAATAAAAATATTTAAACATAAATTAAATCACATTAAAATTGATTTTTTCAGCACTAATTCAAATATGTATAAAATTTATTATTTTTCAACTTTCAAATCGCTTTATGTCTGGAGCATAGATATTTTTGTGTCTCATTAATAATTTATCTGTATAACAATTATCGCACGTCTTATCACTCATACTAGATATATACTATTCGTACCAAAATTTCTTTAAAAAATCTTGCACGATATTATTATTTTTATTTCTTTCTATTACATTCCTGATTTGATTTAACATTTCAGTCTTTTCTTGATAATTACTAATAAGTCCTTGCGTGTAGCCGAGTCAGCTTGCGAGGATAACACCAATATTCTTCACATAAGTGAAAAATTTATCTCTTTTAATTAAATAATTTAGAATTTAAATACTATGACTTAAATATAAAATAAATTGAAAAAAAATGCTTACCTTGTACTTACAGTCTCGAATTAAGATTAATAATTTTAACCATAAATAATTTAATAAGATAAATGATTTTTTTTATCCTTAAATGTATAAAGTATTAATAAATTCATCTTGAAGAAATAAAAATTCAAATTTTAATCTCCAAAAATAAAAAGTACAACAAATTCATTCATACATTAATTTTTGTCCATTATCATTAATTAAAGAGTCCATATGATATATAGGGACAAAAATATTATAAAAATGATTATCAACATGACTATTAAATATATTGAACTAAAATATTACTAAATTTTCATTAGATCAAAATATCAATAAATTTTCATTTGAATAATTTATCATACCACATTTTTTGTAAAGGTAAAATATAATTTAATTTTCAATTTTTCTTTTTTTATCGTTACAAACATAACATCACTTAAAAAAATAGGAAAATAAGTATAAGTTAGAACAAACATAATAATAAGCATAATATTAATTATAAGTATAATCTGAAATTTCTATTGTAACAACATTAAGTAATGACAAAATCAAGTTGGACCTCAATTTTTGTAAGGACTTACTTGATGACTGTGTATTTTTGTTTGAGTTTCATATTTTAAATAAGATATTATCACATTAAAATTTGTAGAGCAACATACATATTATGTTTATTAGTATATTTATTTTAATTTATACTTATTTTCTTATTTTTTTAACATTTATTAGAATGTTATGCTTGTAACAATAAAAAAAGAGAAAAAATGAAGATTAAATTATTTTACCTTTAAATTAAATAAAATTTAGAGTATGACAAATTAATACAATTAAAACTTACTGAAATTTTGATCAAATGAAAATTTACTAATATTTTGACCTAATCTATTCAACAACTAAGATAATAATAGTTTTTATGATATGTCACATAAACTATTTAATCAACAATAACATATAAATAAATTTATCCTAATTTTTCACTTTTAAATACTATAATTTAAATTATCTTGAAAATGAATTTATCAAAATTCATTCACACATTAAGGAGAAAAAACATAACTCTTTACTCTACGTTCCTACCAATCTCATTGATTAAAATAAAAAAGCTTGTGAGATAACGTCAAAGAGAGAAAAACATTGACACAGATAAGTGAATCGGTGTGCCACGACCACGAGCTTGTTGTTATAGAATACAACTAAAGTAATAATAACGTTTAAAATGTAACTCCAAAGTCCAAACTTTCCTTCTGGGTGTAACTCCAAACAAAAACTACTACTAGCTTAGCACACAATATTATGAAAACCACCGCAGAGGTTGTTTCATCTCATTGTCTTGTAGTAGCAAAGTGCTCTGAATCCAGCCCCACAACTTTCTGCTATGGAACCTCAGATTCTGAGTTTTGGGTAATTCTTCGTGTCTTAATATGATGATGATCATTTTCAGTTTTTTCAGCTATTGTTGTATGGTTCAGATTTTATTTCCTTTTTTTTTTGTTTTATGAAAAAATAGATTTTTTTTTTTTTTTTTTCATTCTGCCATAATGTTTGAGTCAGGTGCACCCATTACAGAAGGATGTGCAAGATCAGAGCGCCGTGCTGTGATGAGGTTTTTGACTGTAGGCATTGCCATAATGAAGCTAAGGTATAGATTTGTGTTCTTGTCAATGTTTCACTGTTTTAGTTAGGGTTGAGTTGAGTTGTGTTAGCAGAAGACTCATACATGCATGTTTCTTATCCATTTTGTTTTAATTTGAACAGAACTCTGAGGAGGTTGATGTTGTGGATCGTCATGATGTTCCACGCCATGAAATTAAGAAGGTTTGCATTTGTTTTCTCTCCTTATTACTACTCACTTCTTGAATTTGAATTGGGTGTTATTATGTTGTATGATTCCTTTTGGTAAATGTTATCATGTACCTTCGAGTAATTCATATGATTTATATGTAATAATATTCTGAAAGGGATAATTTACTGTTCTTGTTGAAGAACACACACGCGGGAGAGTCCTAAACCTCAATATGAACTCAAGAGCCCCCGTGGAGAAATTATTAGGTAGTCTTAAACCACCACCTGGTCCATGGTCCCAACCAATGTCTATATAACACATTCAAATTTTATAATTTACAAGAAAAAATTAATTACACTTGGTTATATATTTATATGTCATACAAGGATTAGTATGGATTATGATGATCTAGGACCACCTAATAATTTCTCCCCGAGTGAGCTTCTACAATGTATGACTTGACGTAACCTGGACTGATCACATGTATTTATAGTGCCTGTCCTCTAACGATTCCCTTTTTTTCTGGACATGGTGTGAATGATGCCTTAGGCATGTGCGAGGAGGGTGTGGTGCCAATGGCGCCATAATCAATGTCTGTGGAAAATTTCGGCCGAGGCCTCGAGGCTCAAACTCTTTCAATCTTAAAGCCTTTCTTGGCCATTCATGTGATAGAGTGAGTTAGTCCTCGTACTTGGTCCCTCCTCCCAGCGTAGGCTGGCCTATTAGAAATGTCGGGCTTAATTCAAATTGCTCCACTTGACCAGCCATTTGTTATTCGTATTCTGACTTTCGATTGAACAATCTACAGCCCCTCAACAACTAAGTCTGAAATGCATAAGTGATTTTGTCAGTCAAACAATCTAGTTACTTACCCTTCTAGAATGAGCATTTTGGGAGGGGAGAGGTCATAAAAAGTACTTTCTTTTATAATGTCCATGAGACATTTATGTTTTCTGCCAAAGTATTGTCATTTGTATTTATAGTAAGATTGCAATTTCATTAGAGCTTTCCTATATTTTTGGATCATAAAGCAAAATAAAAGTCTAATATTGATCTGGTTCTTATCATATTTTATTCACAATGTTAAACTATATTTGATGATGCTCACTTGCTTACTTCATTCTATTTTGTTGATTTTCAGGTTATCTGCTCCTTATGTGATGTAGAGCAAGATGTGAGTTCTAAAAATATCAACTATAATAATCAATAGGTAAACACACACATAACTATGACTACGGCTATTGATCTGTTAATTGATTTTCATGCTCAGGTTCAACAGTACTGTATAAACTGTGGAATATGCATGGGCAAGTACTTTTGTGCTATATGCAAATTCTTCGATGATGATGTAAGTTCCTACAGTGTAATAGAATTTGTGTCATGTTTCCTTCTTTTGTTTAGTGTAAGTCTTAGTTGTGCATACTGTATTAAAAAATTGTTCAATCTTTCAGATTTCAAAGAATCAATACCACTGCGATGAATGTGGCATTTGCAGGTAAAGTTCATCAATCAGTGTGCTAACTGCTTTATTTCATATTATGCATTGCTTAACAGAATTTGATTACTCATCTGCTCTATGCAATTGCTTTTACAGAACTGGAGGCAAGGATAATTTTTTCCACTGCAAGCGATGTGGTGAGTGTATTGTTCCAGATGCATTGTTCAGTTTTCTCATACCTTTTCTCCATTAGCTGATTGCTGTGAATCTACCGAATTTTGTTTTAGGATGTTGCTACTCAAAGGTAATGGAAAAGGGGCACCGTTGTGTAGAAGGAGCAATGCATCACAATTGCCCTGTTTGCTTTGAGGTAAAACAAACCTCTAGTACTATGACAGGCTGAAATTTTGGGAAGAAATCTGTTTGATTCTCATTTAGATTATTTCATTTTTTCCCCTTGCAGTATCTTTTTGATACAGTAAGAGAAATCAGTGTCTTACCTTGCGCACATACTATACATTTAGACTGTGTAAAAGAAATGGAAAAGCATCAGAGGTAAGACATTTATATCTATCTACAAGTCACCAGTGAAGGACTTAAATGGTGTTTGTTAATCTGCTACACCCTTAAGGATCTCATCATGCAATATTCTTATTCAGCCACGAGTCAGTGTTGTTATACCTTGAGACAATCTTCAGCATTCAGTCAGTGTTATTTATTAATTCATTCTTTGAAAATGGATACAGGTACTCATGTCCCGTTTGCTCAAAATCCATCTGTGACATGTCAAGTGTGTGGGAGAAGCTTGACGAATTGGTATGTACATGCCACTTTTGTTTATCTATATGTAATTTTTTAAAGAGCATATGATTGCATCAATATATTCAGTTTTCATATAATGATAACATTCTCGAATTAAAACTTCTGGTCAGATTGCCTCAACTCCAATGCCTGAAACCTACAACAACAAGATGGTAAGTATCAAGTCAAAAGTCTAAAGCCTTAGTACTAGGAATTGTGAGACATATCTAACTGAATATTTGTATGAAACCAGGTGTGGATACTTTGCAATGATTGTGGAGTAAACTCTCATGTACAATTCCATGTTGTGGCCCATAAGTGCTTAAGTTGCAACTCATACAACACAAGACAGATACAAGGAGTACCTGCCACATCAAGCTCTTCTAGAGTGACTGAAATGGTGATATGAAAATTGGATTGAAAAATATCTCTTGGAAGGGAAACTGTTAGACTATTGATGTGATAGAGCAATTAGTTGCAAGTTGTTATGATTTAAATTTCAATAGAAACAGCTCTTGTTGAACAGAATTACTCTGTTATGACACTAAAATTAAATTCTAGTTATCAAACTTAGATATTAGGATGATAAACTTGGTTTAGGATGTGTTGTATTAGTGTTCTTAAAAGTTAAAACCTAAGAAACAATTAGACTTCATTGTTAATGCCATCATGGCATTATCTGAAAATCATGTAAAGATTTAGAACACGGAGATTCAAAGCTCCCAAAATCAAACTGATACAGTTTAAGAATTTAAGATATAGTTTATTTTTTTAACAGCAGAATTTAAGATAGAGTTGATGGGGGAGAGGATATTTTCATCAAAATTTCCATTTGACAAAGCTCATGTGAAAAAGATAAGAAAACAATATTAAATGATTGAACAGTACTGCTATTTGTCTTTTGGATTTTTTGGGGGGAGGGAAGTGTTGAAAGAAAATCACATTGCAACTGCCCAAAGGCTTATATAATAACAATGGAAACAAATTCTTACATTAGTCCAGGAAAATTATTTCTATCAATCTTCACATCACTTATAATTGATTATTTTTTTTTGTAAATTAAAAATCTTGATCATGTGTCATGTAAAAATTAATTAAAATCATAGACATGGTCTTGGGAGTACTTAATATGCCGTGTGCTCTTTTTATCTCTTTTGTTGGACTTGGTGTAGTGCTTTGCTTCAGCTTTTGGGTCTATTGTGTCCTGGCTTGTATGTTTTATGCACCAAAAGTAGAAGAAAGCACCCCCTATGACCTGAAATTCAATAAATAAATAAAAATACCCCGAAAATTTAAACACCGTGAACAAGAAAAACGATTAAGAAATTCAAAGAAAAAAACAATTAAGGAACAACATAGACTAGTTTGTTTAAACTAGAAAAAATATTTTGAATAAATGATTTTAAAAAAAAACGAATAAGACTTGTTTCTTAAAAAAAGTAAAAATTATTATTTTAAAAAAAAGCTTAGAGAAACCCATTTAAAAAGCAGAATAAATATTTTTATTTTAAAAATATTCTTTTAAAAAAATAGAACTTAAACAAACGGTCCAATAACAAACAAATTCAAGCCCGTGATTTGAGTCTCGAATAACTTTGTCGATGTCTCCAAACAGTTTGTCAATGTCTCCAAACAGTCCTGAACAGATTGTGCTGGTTCATTTCACTTATAGAGCTTTATAATAAACAACTTTTTTTTTTTTTCTTTCTAACATCTTACTTTTTCTTCATCCCATACATCCCTTTTATTTTGTCTTTATTAAATCACTCATCACATCTTTTTTTCTCTTATATTTTTTCTCCTTCTTTATTTACCTCTCTCTCTTCCTCACACTCATCTCACACTTCGTCGAGTAAAGGGGTGTAAGAAAATCACGTTTATATAATAAACTAGACTAGATATAGACAGTAGGATGTACAGGTAGCTTAATTTTTTCCCAATTTTTTTTATGGTAATTAAAGATATTCCCAAGTAAAAATAATGCATAGATATATTCATATAAATATCTCTTATTTGAAATCTTATTAAGATAATTTTACTTGAATCTTTAAATATTATTTTGATGCATTATCAATGAAAATAACGTTGAATTAGGTAAAAAAATGACTTAGATGAATTCCATTTTAAAGAATATTTAAAGAGATAACCCAATCTACAAAAGTTATATTTATTAGTTTTACTCTTCAGTAATTTCTTTCATGTGTAAGAATGTGTTCAAATTTTAAAAGGCTCAACAGAGTATAACTAAAGGAGAATAATGTCAATAGAGTGACTGGTCCACAACAAGATTAATTATTTTGTTCATAAATGGGAATCTTTTAAAGAAAATGAAATTATTTTAATCATTAAACAGTGGGTTGTTGATAGGGGAGAAAAGGAAATTAAGAGGGGGAAATGTGGTTCTATGCTTATGTGCAAAAGTCTTCTAAGAATAATGAGCCAAATTTATGGGGGAGGAAAAGGGTTTAATAGTAACTAAAAGAGAGCCAAGAAAAAGGAATAAGAGAGAAAAGGGAAAATAAGTGATTTAACAAAATGTGACACATTAACGAATTATTGATGTGGTAAAAAGTTGATTGTGCAATTAAGATGTCACCGTTTATGATGCATTTCTTGGCTTTTTTTTTTTTTTTTTTGAAAGGATGTCTTAGCTTTTATATAATCTAGTTAAATTGTCCAACACATTAACTGTTTTCTATGGACTCAAACTTCAAACTGAATACTGAAAGATTAATTAATATCATAATTTCCCATATAAATTCATTGATATATAGTATATACCAACGCCACTGGAAAGGAAGATCCAAAAACACCCAGAGAATATGATAGCAAGAGAAAAAGAGAGAGATTGCAAAACAAACACTAAGTGGCCTACTTGTCGTTTTCCTTGAGTGAAACCCAAGATTTGTTAATTGCCAAACTAATGATTTTTTGAGTCAAGATCTCAATACTCAATAGCCAGAAAAAGCATGAAAGGACTAACCCTGATTTTCCTTTCCAGACAAGAAGCTTTTAGACACCACCTTTATGCTTCTCCTCCTCAAGTTTGATTGAAGCTAAAGACAGAAGAGAATAGGGACCCATTGAATAGTAGAAGTTAAGAAACTCACCTTTTGAATCCTTAGAATAAAGTAGTCTTACACGTGAATCTATTCAAGCGGCCCATACATTTTTGGAACAAATTTATCTAACATAAGATTCTTATTGTCGTTTTAATTGATGCTTTCTACAAATTCAATAAATCATGTAGTGCCAATATATAAACCTGTTCTTAACTCCAAATGTGAAAGTACTCTGCACACCAGCCACTCCAATCACAACCCTCTAGACTATAAGCATTAAAATGTCAATTTGGTTTCCAACAAGGAAATTTTAAGAAAATCTTAACTAGAAGCATCCCTTTTAAAAGGGTTCATAAAATTAGCTTTTACCAACTTTTTTCTAGCTTTTAGAATTAAATATGATCGTATAAGATATGTTACATTTTGATGTTAAGCAAAACGCATCCAATGTCAAAATCAAGGTCACATTCTTGACAATTGCCATCAGCTCCAATGCCAAGAGATGGGTTTTGAAAACGACCTGCACTTATTTTTTTCTGCCCCTTTTGCCCTTGAAGGTGCAAGCTAGGTAGTAAGTAGTAACCAATAATTTGAAGCAAGGAAAAGGAAGGGTGCAAAAGGAAGATGTTGTATCAGGAGTGACAGCAGAATCTGCAATCATTTCATTTCAGGATAGCAGTCCCTCTCTATCCAGCACTATATATCCAAGGAATGGACCACTGGACCACACCTGCTCTAGTGGTAGCTGCTCCCTTTGCATTGTGTCAATTCTCAAAATAATTTTACTTTGTAAGCTTAAGGAAATGTCACAAGGACCTACCAAGATATATACAATCATGTTGAATTCAAACTAAAGCTGAAAAACCAGCAGTTTTTCAGGTGTCTAACATCTGAAACTTGAATTTTTCAACAGCTGCTAGATGCTGTGTCTGAAAATGGTTTGGATTGGATTATAACCCGAGCTCCTGAAGCAAGCCTGTTGTTTAAAAATCATTTTTCAGTTTATATTGTTGAAAGCTGTAAGAATATAAATGAATAGTTTGAAGAGCCTTAAGAAACAAGTTAGAGTCAACACTTAACTTTCTTCAATTTTGATCACCTCCTCCTCTTTAAATGAGTCTATCCTCTTCGATTGCTTTTTCCCCGTCGAAGGTTCGGTGATCCTTTTGCTGCTACCATTAGATGTTACTGGCGATATGCCTGAGCCATCAATTCTATCTGATGAGTTCCGTGGTCCGTCAGAGACAGGAGATCTCATGGATTCACTTCGGGGATGCTTGGTCAATGAAGCCTTAATTGATCGAGGAATGCATTTTGAATGTCCTGAGGATGATTCCACTTTGTCTTGCGGTTTCTGGTCTTTAAATGTCCTGCACATTTGTGTGTTGACTTTGTTACAAATGAAGCATTGGCCTAGATGTGACAACTACCATGTCCCTATCAGATGTCAATCAAAACAAATTACGAAACTCTAAAACATGAATCCAAGAAGCCGACCACTACTGTTCTTGATTCCAAGTCATTTTCTAGTGGCATGTTATGAAGATAAACTCCAAGGAGCTCATTTCATAACAAAGAAAGAGAAGAGTAATGAAGTTCCAATAACATATGATGAATGGGATTCTCTTTATTATTTCACAGATTATGAGTCCATCCTTTTTTTTCTGAAGATGTTTCATATTTCAATGATTCCTATTTTTATACTGCGTACAAGCTTTACAAAACAGCAATGGAGGCCTTTCTTAGGACCTTTGAAGCCTCTATTTCCATGAGACATCTCATACAGCCACAAATAGACATATGAACAAACATGAAAGAAATTATGCTTATAATAACAATCAACTGAAAAACAACAAATTGAAAATATAGATTTTGTAATCATTTTATTGAATACATGAAGTAATCAGGGGTACATAAGATGTTCAGGTGAATATTTTTAATAAAAAAATGTTAGGTGATATTTTCACAATTTGACAGATAAAATAATGTATTTGAGAGAGATAATTTAACTCAAACTGGAAAAGAATTTCAGATTTGACAGAAACCTAATTAGCCTTATATGACCAGATTCAAGCATTATCACCTTTGGACTATTGCTTAACTAATCTGGCTTTTCAGCCTAAACTGGCAAAATCATCATTTAAAATCTAAAGAATGACCACATCCCTATTATTGGTCCTATTATATATTACTACATCACACCTGAAGCAATCCATATGCTATTTCCTCAGCTTTGCATAAGTGGTAGGTTGTGACTAGTACATTTCTCACACAAATAAGAAAACAAGCAAGTGCAAGTGCAACTCTTACCCATTCTAATTTGTAACGTTGAAAGTGAAATTTGAAACCAAAACTTACCTCTCATCATTGTAGGAAGAAGAGCGTTTCAGAACATTATGTCCATCTCCCTCCTTCAGTTTAGTCTCAACTAAGCTTCCACTAAAATATTCTTTGTCTTCCAATCTGAGACTCATCAGATTTGGATTCTGGGCTAAGCAATCAAACTCCCCCAGCACAAAAGAAGTTGAGAACAGTGGGGAAGGAAATTTTGAACTGGAAAACCTGGGCTTATAGGAAGGAATAAGGCCAAAACTATGGTTTTTCACTGATATTGAGCCACATGAGATCAGTTGCATCAGCAAATTTGAAGCTTTCATCCTCGTGTTGGTTGGCATCTGCATGCCCTCCTCCTCCAGAATCCTAAAGCTGTTCACTTTACTAGCATCAGCTCTAATCAGAGACTCCAAAGTTTCAGCCTTCCCCACAAAAGATGAGGAACTTGATGTTGAGGGCGGAGGAGAAACGGCATCCCTACAGATTCGTGGAGTATCTGAAACTCGTGGAGCTTCAGCTTGACAAATTTCATGACATTCGGATTCTAACAACCCGTCCTCCGTTGATACACCCCTTGTGCAAGTCTTCTGAGCTCTGGATCTGCTTGTGTTTTCTTCTGTCTGAGTTGAAGCATCTGCCAATCCATCGGATTTACAAATTTTGTACTCTGCCAATGCCAAGCTTAGAGCATCACTCTTTTCAGCTCTAGACTCTGGAGAAACATCAGAGGAACCAGTGTGCGGATCTTGGGAAAGCTCGTCATCTTGGGAGATTCTCATGTCTTTCCCGTTCATGCTAGAAGAGGATGAGCCTTCATCCAGGCTCCGAGAAGAAGCTGGCCCTGGCAACAGCTTCACATTTTGTGTTTTAACATTGCTAATGGGACTGAAACGACCTGTTAAGCAAAATTCACCAAGATTAAGGTTACAGGCATTCTATATCATTCAGGAACCAGGACCTAACAATTTATTACTTGCAAAAGATATTTACCTGAATTTGATTCATCAAAGAGCTCAGAACCCTTGAGAACATATTCATTTCCATGAGCTGGTAGAATTATATCATCTTCACATAGATCATGCCACACAAATCCACTCTTGTAGCTCCTAAATTACAAGAAGAGCAAATACCATTGGTGAAAACCATATGTGATAATCTAGTCCTAGTCTGAAACAACACAAAACTAAATAATATTGATTGTTTTATATGAAATTACAATTGTTATGCTGCATTGACTTTTATAGAATTTAAACAGGAAACAAGCGACAAGATAAAGGAACAAAACCCATCAAGTCTTTTTTTCTCCCCTTCTCTCTATTTTTTCTCTTTTCCTCAACATACAAATTGAACACATGGAAATAGAAAATGCTAAAAACTTGCTCACCTCTTGCAAGACCATGAATACAAGGAAGCCATACCTCTACCTCTCAACACATTAAGTCTATCAATCACGTCTGCATACAAAAAACAATCCCTCAAAATCCACAAACCACAAAGGAAAACAACAAAAAACAACACTCCCTCCCTCCCCCACCCAAATAAGAAAAAAAAATGTTTTGTCTTCAAATTATTCAACCTACCTCTCAAGTATAGTCCATCTGGTGAAGAAAGTGGGACCTCCATGAAATGAGGGTGCTCTAGCTGCCGGTTTCGACAAAGATAGTAAATCACGGGTACCTTCAAACTTTGGTGGTATTTTGGTGACTTCTCTGTCCACACTTTGGCCCTCTCAGGACTCACTTGCCGGTTGTACTTCTTCTTCATCCTCGCTTCCATTCCCACATGCAAAAAAAAAAAAAAAAACACCACCCCTAAAACTTCGACCTTTCACGATTCCTCAACCTCAAAACCCTGTCAAAGAGAACCCCATTTCCCCATTAGCTTCATTCCGTGCAAAAACGCAACTGGGTCTGTATGAAGATTTTCAGATTTTCCACCACCATCACTGAAACTGCACGAAATCAGATCTAACTAGCTGGTAACACCAACATGCGTATAAAAACTGGAATCTTTAATAACATAAATGCAAAAGGACAATACCTTGGAAAAAAGAAACTGAATTAGAAGCTGGGAGAGTGAAAAATTAAAAGTGAAATTAAAGCGTTGGGAGAGAGTGGAAGGGGATGAAACAAAGACGAGAGTGGGTCAAGGAAGGGAGTTTGAGAAGATGAGTACTTATTTTATGGTGATGTTTTTGGCCGATTTGATGGAATTGTTTGATGTTGTTGAGTTCAGATGTTTGTGTTGTTTATGTTTGTGCTGTGTTGTGTTCGGTTGTCTGACTTTGTTGTTCTTTCCACTTTTTATAACAGTATTAATTTTCGTGTTCTGTCCTTTCTCGAACTACCATATTTGCCCTTCAAATCATGCCGGTAAAATTCAAAGATTAATTAATTAAATCAGAACTTTCAAATATCTTAAAACAACCTGTATCATTGATTTATTTCAAACAGTTATCAATTAATTTTGGGAGCTGTAAAGTGTAAAGTAAGTCAATAATTTACTGTCACCCACTATTTTAGGTTATACACCCCGTTGTGCAGAAGCTTTTCCTTTGTTCTTGGATTTCTGTTTAAAAATAGTGTTTTTGGACTTTTAGATGTCTATGTGTCTGGCAAAATATTACTCCTATAGTACGTGGTAGGATTATATCGGTCCCAACGTATGTTTTGGTTAACTTCCGTTTCCAATAAGCATCGCACAATTTATTTTTGTAGTAAATGTGTGTCGGATTTGGTACTATCACATTTCAACAAGCAAAACAAATATACTCATAATGTCATAAGTTGAACGAAAACAGTGACAGGGCTTCATAGGAGCCGGGGACAACCATGGTTTCCCCAAGTTATTTTCTTCCCTTTTAATAAGTTTGGAAAAAAAATATAAATTAAACTATAAATAATTATAAGTATATTTATATAATTATTTGGTTCCCTCAATATTTTTGGGCAAGATCCACCACTACATGGAAATTATAATTATTGATGGATGGTTTATATTAATAATTTGTGTATAATATGTACAATTTGCTGTGGTATTGTTCGATGGTCTTCATATGGTATCTAAGTTTTCTATCATTAAGTATTCAACTACCATTAAAAATGAGTGAATTTAGATAATCGGGAATCTAAATTATATATATATATATATATATATAAGAATACAAAAATGATGTGTATTATAAGTAGGGTTACTCATGTTCGATAGTGCACCTATTGTAAGAATTACTATATTATTTTAAATTTGAATAAGTTCATTAAAAATACTTAAAGCAATTACCCTCGAAGAAAACACTTTGACCAAAACTTATGAAAGTAGCTTTACCTTTCAAGTTTAATGATCTTGGAAGTGAATGTTTTGAAAGGAACAAGCAAATATGATTAGGAAGTATGGCATGGTTATGTGTGAAATATTTATATAACCATGTATATTTTTTTATTCACATATTTTACTCATTTAAAATATTCTTTTATTTTTAAGTGAAACATTCTTAAATGAAAATATTTAATGTCATTTTACATAAAGGAAAGATTAAAATGAGCAAAGTCAAAAATTAAAATGAGAAGTTTATAAAATCTAAACTTATACTTGCAATTTGAAAGGAAAAAACAATGAGGGGCACATGTATACTCTATCTTTCACGAAGGATTATATTAATTAGAGATGTTGATAAATCGATCCAATTTAATAAAAATTTACAAAACTAAAATTCGAATGGATCAAAAAATTTAAAAATTGAAATTTTTTATTAAGTTAGATTGAAATTTGAATTTAATTTTTTAAAATTGATCAAATTCAATCTAAATCGAATATGTGTATATGTATATATTTTTATTCATAAATTTATAATATCATTTATATTTATAATTTTTATTTCGTATATATTTCTAAAATTATTACATAACTTATATCTACTCCTGAAAAACTAATTATTTGAGTTAAGATTGCATAAATATATAATTATCAAGTTGTATAAATTATTTTTTATGTAGTATATATACTTAAAAAGTTATCTATTATATATCTTATATATGATGTATTTAATATTTTTTAATAAAATAAAAATAAAATTGAAATCGAAAACCAATAAAATACAAATTATTTTAAATTGTATCGGATCGAATTATAATTTTAAACTCAACTAATTAAATGATTATTTTAAAAAATTGAAATGATTTGATGGATGATTTTTTTCCTTTAAAATCAATTGAATCTAATTCGCATACACCCTTGATACTACTCCATAACAACTTCACTTTTTGTTCCACTTTGCACGCAATTATTTTTCACTGGGCAATTATTTTCCCTTCCCTCACCCACTTCGTAGCACGTTTTAATTTTCCCCTTGGCAACTCACGTTAATGGTGCGAAATGAATAGTATTAAAGGCATCTCTGAAAGTTCAGCTTTTAAAACCAACATTGACTCTTAATATCTTACTACGTCTATTCGGTTGAGGTCCCTTAAATAAGTTGTTAAATTGTGCTGAAGCCTAAATAAATAAGCAAAACGGAATTGGTCAAAATTAAAATCATGGTCATGAATCACATAATCAGATGAAAATGCATGTGATACCTTATTTCCCACTAACGAGTAATGATTTAACTGCTTCACCTAGCTTCTGTCATCTTCCCAGGGTAGGTTTACTCTAATGTATGTATGTGCTATGAGTAAATAAACTGAAAAAGGGGATCAAAAACAAATTATTGGGAAGAAGTACTTTTTGATAGACATCACAACAAGTAAATGCTTGACACTACAATCAGTTTACAGATATTTGCTTAATGTACATTCTCCATCGCTTGCAATGATATTAGATTAGAAGAAACTCTAAATAAACATAAATATATCTTAATTGTACAAGTGAAAGATAAAGTTCACGTAATCTTTAAATAATTTGTCTAAAAGTAAGCTTAATTATAAACTAAGTATATTTTTGATTTTGCGTTGAAACCAAAGTACATGGATAAAAATACTTGTAAAAGTTAATACTTCAGTAAAGTAGCTTCGTTATGAAGGCAAAAAGAGCTATTGATATTTGTAAAAGTAACACAAAACCAAACATAATGTAAAAGATTATAAATAATGAGTTTAATTTTTATGTATCATTATGGTGTTAATCAATTAAAAATTATATTATGATTTTTAAATTGATTAGTTAGTGTAAAAGTTAACAAAATTATCTTATTATGATTAAATAATAATGTAAAAACTCTTTTATACGGATAGTATACATTTATTTTCTCATAAACAATATCATGTATTCATGGAGAGTTTTTTGTTTAACATTCCTCCATCACAAATGATCAATCACGTAATTATCAGCCATAAATTAGCATACTTTAGTGGAAAGATCGAAAGAGTATGGCCATTAACCAGTTAATTAAGTGCTGCATATCTGAAGCTATATCTATGGATATCCATCATTTTTTGGGGCCTTCAAGATTATGATACCTAGATAATGGCTATAGCCTTGAGAAGGCATGTTCATGTGTACTTGAGTGTAAACTTGTTGAATCATGTTCAACCAGCTGTCTACACATAATGTCATTTGTCATCAACGATCTTAAAAGGGTTCCCGCAAAACAAGAGGCTCATAGATACAATTAGTTGATGTTATTGCTAATAATTTTTTGCACATTCTGTTCCATTTGTTGGTTTAAGGCAAAATAGGATCATGAAATTAACATAAGGACTCTAGATACCTGATACCAATTTACTTTCAGTTCAGAAAGTAATTAAGTTAGCTGATTTGCAAAAAATGGGTTCCTTCAAAATAATTTTACATGGATGAAGTACTAAACTAAATACGTATTTACTTTATTCATATTAATAATATATATTTATATTTAATGACATTTTTATTAAATATTAAAAAAAATATTGTTAAAGATAATTTGTCTAATAATGTACCATTGTTGTGCATTGAGCACCTTCATGTCTAGCACTACTACTTTGGTTAGACTAAGACAAGCACCGCTTGCATTCAAATTCATCATATTAATCTATCCTTATACAGACACGTATATGATGTGTCTTTAATCTTTATTAAAGGCTAACTACAAACTTGTCTAATATCATGGTGAATTGAAATAAGGTCAGATTATATAATAAAGTATCAAAATCCCATATTAAAAACTCTCATCTTAATCGAGACCCACAAATCAATTCAAACAATTATTCCCCTCAAGTAGCCCACTTTTCTTACGGGGGCATGAAATTGGTCACACATGTACAACTGCATCATTTATAAGGTTTTAAAAAAAAAAAATCTCATAGTATTTTATTTCAGCACTCAACAGTGAACAACCTATAGGTGAGAGTCATTATATCCTAGTATGTGTATACACTTGTTTCAATTTGATACAAAATTGACACATACACTTGAAGGGTATGTATCCATCATAATTCATAGCAGCTACTCATGATCAAGGCAACCAAACCTAGTTTGGATATCACAGCAAATTAATGATAATTTATGGCGGATTATAGAGATTGAAGAACTTCAAAACAAAGACTGACTCAAGTGATCACGAAACAAATAGTTATATTTTGTGCTTAAAAGTGCCACAAAATAATGAGACATGTTAATGGAGCAGTAAAGTATATTCCTCATCTTCCTTGGAGTTCATAAACAAAAAGAAGGGATTTATGAGTATTTTGGTGATAAATTCTTCACAAAATACATTCACCAAATACACACAAATACTTATATATATATATATATGTGTGTGTGTGTGTGCGCGCGCGCGCGTGTGTATATGTGTGTCTTAAACCACTATACATCATTCATATGTTAAGATATAATTCAATTTTTGCATATATTTAATCCTGGGATTTACATGCTCAATAAAAAAAATCAAGGAACTATTTAAGAAAAAGGTTGATAACAAAACACAACTCTCCCAAAATAAACTTCAACATCATCACGTTGGTTTGGCAAATCCAACAAAAAAAAAGACTTCCCTCCAAAGACACCTATTGCTGCTCATCTACTCACACAAACAAAAGTTTGATATCATCACAGGTACCAACTACACGGTACAAAATGCAATGGTAAGTTTATTATAAAATATCAATGAATATCAAATGACAATTATTACAAAGAAACACAATAACAAATCATTACAATCATTCTCAATAATCTATCAGTTAAACATACACTTACAAACTAGTCAACAACTTTTCAGTAATTTAAATCAATTATGCTCAGAATGATGCATGCATCTTACTCAAATTTCAAATGCAATGTGGTACCATTCATCAAGAAATAGCCTAAGCATGTCTTCATGACACTCTCACTTAGAAGCAATTGTCGAGGTCACTCGGTCTTGCACAGACCACTTCTTCCATGTTGATCAACATAAGTCTCAAGGAAGTTCCAAACCGAATAATATGCCTCCAAGTACCAGCATTTTTCCTCATGAAAAACCACAGGTACTTACTAACAACGTTTATACTATTTCCACATAATTATGCAAATGAAACATGGGCTCCAACAATGCACTGACCTTGAATAGTTAAAAAATTTAAACAATCTCATTTCTTCTCCAAGGATATTCAGATAGTCACTGCACCCCCTATGTATATACAAAACATGCAATCATCTCCCCGACATCACCAACATCGACATCATCTCATCTCAATGTCATCATCAACATCTTTTCATCTCAATGTCATCATCAACATCAATATTATCTAATCTCAATATCATCATCAACATCATCTCATCTCAATGTCATCATCAACATCATTTCATCTCAATGTCATCAACATCACAAACAATCGCATTCCACATACATTCTTATAACTCATGCCTGAGATTCACATTTCCCAAATCTTCAAACAACATAATAACAATTTGTAATATAACAAAACTGATATTTTTAGTGAAATATTCTAAATTAAAGAGAAGAACTATAATATACAAAACAAACTCTTAAACCCATTTAATTTTTTTAACAAAATAAATAACAAGAGAACAAATATAAAATTTTGGGCAGAGTCTCATTTGTAATTAATACTTTTTCCCAAAATTCTAATCAACACAACAATATCATCCATAGTTTTTATTCATCAATCACAAATATATAGCATCCTATTAGTTTAAAACACAACTTTTCTTAAAAACCAACATGCAACATGGACAGACATGCAACCCCATAATTGGGTTCCCAGAGACCAACTATGGTGCCAAAAGCTATAAACAAACAATAAACTCTCCTCACCTACCTATATCTCCCTGATAGCTCCTCGCAACATCGTTCAAAGATCTCTTAGGTTCACGTCCGTTGGTCTAAACACAGAACTCTACATACCAAATTAAAGACAATTCAATATAAAGTTCAAAGACAAGGTAAATTTTAATACTCAGGGTCAAATACCCATTCAATTTTAAAAGTGGCTAAAATGGTATTTTTGGGATCCACATCAAAGAGACATCATTTTGAAATTTCGATCACGCCAATGTGATCAGGGTTCAGCAAAGGTCACAAAAACAAAATCAATTTTATAAAAATGTGACTTTTACAACGTCTCATTTTCAAGGGTTTTTCAAAGGAAACGTGAAAACATCCAATAACGGTAACCAAATCACAAGGGATGCAAGAATAGGCTCAAACTAACTAAGAGAAGACATGGATATCACGGTTACCTCAAAGAAACCGTGAAGGGAGGGTCAAGATCTCTGTTCTCTGCCAATTCTTCAAGTTGGATTTTGAGGATTCCACTCTAATTAAAGTATTTCACTCGGTGCGGTGGTCCGGTGGCAAGCGGTGATGGCTCGTGGATGGTGGAGGAGAAGGTTTAGGATTTTTGGTAAAGGTTTGGGGAGAGAGGAGGGGAAAATGTGTTCTTTCACGTTGTTGTCGTATTTATAATCCTGCAAGACTAACTTAACAAGCTAGTCTGGCTAAGCGAAATTTAACTTTTGGCACTAAGTAAGACATTTCGTACTAAGCAAAATTTCTCTTCTAGTTGGGATTGCGCTTAGCGAGCTGGTGTCGTTATACGAATTACTTCTTTTGGATGGGATTGTGCTTAGCAAGCTAGTGTTGCCAAGTAAGTTGTTCCAATGCAAATCAAATAAACTCCACGCAACCTAACATCCACACCAAGCAGTTGCACAAGGATAATTCACACAACACTTCAACTAATCCAAATTAATTGAGTAATTAAACAATATAAGCAATGCATTAAATATCTATTTTCAGTTATCAATATTTCAGGGCATTACAACTCTCCCCACCATTTTAGAAATTTTGTCCTAGAAATTTACCTGACTCAAATAAGGCTAGATAGGCTTCTCGCATATGACTCTCTAGTTCCCATGTTGCGTATTCTCCTGATGTAGCTCCCCAGACCACCTTAACCAATGGAATTTTTTCCCTTCTTAAGTGCTTTGTTAAGTTATCCTTGTAACACCCCGGATTTCAGAGTGTGCTGAGCTGGACGTTTTGTGTGTGTAATACTTGATTATTTGGTTTATTTTGGTAATTACTATTTGGTACTGTTCTGCATTGGTATGTGTGCTTGATGGATGATTAGACGTAAGTCAACACTGTTGTTTTGTGGTTGCTGGTCGTGCATGTTAAGTGGACGTGCCTTGTCAGTCGTGTTTATAAGCAGCAGAGTGTGTAGCAGAGGGTGTTTTTCCCTTTCTTCTTCCTTGAGCTTTTCTCTCTTTTCTCTTTTTCCTTTCTTCTCTCTCTAAGCTTGCCCAGAAACCGCTCTTCCTCAACCCATCTGTGTTACTTTCAGCCATCGAGGACCACCATATCTACCACGAACCCCCTTACGTTAAGAGGAACCTCATGACCAGAGCAGAAGTCGGCAAACATCCTTCTTAAGGTTCGAAAGAAAATGGACACGCTCATGAAGACGGTGTTTTAGCATCGCATAACTATAGGACGAACTCCTGATTAGGTAAGGAGAGTTTATTATGTTTGATAACTACATATCCCTGATGCACGTTGCTTTTCCCATAAAAGCTATGTCTTTTAATGAACAGGACGTACTGTGTTTTATGTTTGATGGTTGGCGTTTTGTGTGAAGAGTTTGATGGCGTTCTTGTGGGGAGAGTTGATGCGTAAGAACTCCTCGTGCATGCATGTGAAGCCGATATTTTGATTCTGTAAACTCCCAAAACACCTTGTTAGTAGTGTTTGTGAAAGTTGTGTCTTTGAGTGAATGGAATGGGTTATGTTTTATGTTCGTTGGTTGGTGTCTTGTGTTGATGTTTAATGATGTTCTGGTGTGGTGTTCTGGAATGGGGGAGTTGATGTTGTAAGAACTCCCCGTGCATGTGTGGGAAGTTGGCATTTTGATGCTGAAAAGCTCCCAAGACACTTTTCAGAAGTGTTCGTGGAGGTGCCGGGTACCGAGATGAGTGAGTCGTGTTACACATAGGTATCAACCCCTTGTGTTTGTGATGTCGGCTACCGAAATGGGTAGGCCGAGTTAAGCGGGTTACGTAGCATGCGTGTGCATGCAAAACGTGACTTAGTCCTTGTTGCGGACGTCGGCATACTGGGTTCCTTACCCGAGATGACACCTTAGAGCTGTTGAACTCAAGTTTACTTCGAGAGAGTGAGTTACCGAGTTCCCTAATTAGGATGGGCTCGTGCCTTCTCGGGAAAAGAGTCATCGAGTTCACACTTAATACTTCACACTGAATTACTTGTTTGTGGTGTTTGTGGATGATGTATAAGAGACGTATGTGTCTATTGTGATAATAATTGAGATCGACCTATGTAATGGTTTGAAATGATGTACGCATTGATAACATGGGGGTGTATGGCAGTATCCTAGCCAGGACGAGTTGTTCCCAGGCTGGGCCATACATTGATGGAGCCCATGGTGATCTGAATGTAGATGGATATACATAGATACCCACGGGGGTGTATGACAGTATCCTAGCCAGGATAAGTTGTTCCCTGACCGGGCCATACATTGATGGAGCTGTGGTGATATGCTATATATAGACACGTGAGATGCTGGGACCGGGTGGTGAACCTTGCAAGGACCACGGTCAGTGCATCGATGAGCCCGTGTTGGGGCGGCCCTCGTTTGGGGTGGTATGTATGTACATGGGAGGGTATGGAGATCTTAGCCAGGATGAGGTTGTTCTTGTGTTGGGCCATACGTTGATGGTGCCCATGAGAGACATACAACATTTGCATGACATAAATAGGATTGATGATTGGCTGTAGGGTACCGGGGTACTGGGGGGCCACGTCTGTTGGGAACTCCTTCTGATACCTTTTTGGCTGATCACCATTAGGGGGTGCTTATTGTGCACGACAGAGTGACCCTAACAAGCTACTGTATCATCTGACCACAGGGATGACCTATTTCCGGAATGGTACCACATTGCATGCTAAGAGTTGAGTCAGGAGCATGCATCATGCTAGGCATTATGATTTGACTTGTGGAATGCCCCTGGATGCCTGTTCATGCTGGTTGCGTGTTGATATACTTGGATTTTGTGATGATAATTTGACACTTGGATTGTCTTCCTTAACTGATGTTATCTTTTGCTTGTTATTTTACATAATGAACTCACCTTTACTTTGTTGTACCGGGTGGTTTGGTACCTGTGATGATTGCGAACCGTGTTCGTGTAAGCAGATGGACAACAGTAGATGGCCGGGAAGATTACCACTTTTGGTTGGAGCCGCTGATTGAGTATTTTTAGTTTAATATTTTTCTATTCTTCTTAGCTTATTTGAATTCTCTTGGACTTTTATTTTCCCATTCTAATTCAGTTTTTGCCTTAGGCAAACAAGTGGGCTTAATTGATAATTGTTGCTTATTTTCAGAGTTTTTGCTTACTTGATCTATCTTCCTTGCACAGGACCTAGAGAGCTCTATAGAACTCCAAATGACACACATGAGTAGTCCCTGGAAAGATAAGAAAAATATATACAAGTTTGTCAGAGATAAGCCAAGGCCAATTCTATCATTTTGAGGGTCATTTTAGGCTTGGAAGTCAGAATCACTGCACTTAAATTTTGGGCTGCGAAATTGGTGGAATTAGTAATTAGTTAGATTAGTTGGACTTCATTGTGGCTCATCCTTTCCTACTGACTCAGTCACTATATTTAAGTGATTTTAGTTATTTGGATGGACACACTTCATTTTAGCACAAACACATTTTGTAGTGACTTTTAGAAGTTTTTAGAATTAAAATCTTTTATCTTATTTTCTCTCAACTGTTCTTCATTTTCATTTCTATTCTTCCATTTTCTTGCACTCATTTCATGGGGCTTTCCTTGATGAAGATCATGGAAGGCTAAACAATCAATCAATCTAAGGATCCAAGCCCAAGCAAGGAGAATTTGAGTTATGGTTTGATATTTCAAATTCTGTGTAAATGTTCACTTTCTTCTTCAATCCTCTATTCGATTTTCATGATTATGAATGTGTTTAGGATTGAAAGAGGATTAGGTTATGGATTCATTTCCTAATTTCGAATTTTAATCATAGATTATTTGGATGATATTTCAATTAGGTTTGTTGTTTCAATTAATTTAGGGGTTAATTCAATTGAACTGCTTCTAATGAAATTGAATGAACTTTCACAACAAAATCATTATCTAAGAACTATGATAATTCGTATTGCTTGATTTGGTGAATTGGATTAATTCTTTTAAATCTGTTTTAGAATACCTTTTTATCAATTCTGTTAGTTTCTATTTTGTTACGTTTTTCTACAATTTTTATTCACTCATGCAAACTGTTTGATAAAAATTCCCCCATTATTTACTAGTGAATTGAAGTTGGAACCATATTGATTATGTCTCTGAGTCGACCTAGGTTAATCTTGTTCTACAGAATTAGCGTAGTTTAATTGTTTTGAAGCGATACGACATCGGTTATCAGCCGCCGAGTAGCCGGGATGTCGATGGATTAGATCCCGGGCAAGAGTTGTATTTTGCTAATCACACCCCTTGTTTTGATGGATATACCTCAGTGTTTTGCTAATTACACCCCGATGTTTAATTTCTTGCTTCCCTGTAAAACACTTGTACATTTTAGACATGGATAATTGTACTTACAACTAAACCACGTTTTTATTGTGTATATTTATGCAATTGGGATGTTTCGTACGTGTCTTGTTTATGATTACGATCATTATGTGCTCCTGAAAATTTTACTACCATTTTCAGAATCAAATTAAAGAGATCTTCAGTTAAAACATGTTTATGGAGTGATTAAGAGTTGGTGATGCAGTAGCGACGTGGCAGATCATTACATATCCTCCATTGAAAGCATGGGGATTGTTTCGTTGGAAGCGATACAACCCTTGATACTCAGTAGCCCTACTAGCTTATCCTCTATAATGATTCCCCATAGTCTGGGCTAAGACTTTGAGGGCATCAACTATCACATGATCATTCCTACCAGTCATCACTCCCTGTGCACACTAGGAAGTGAGAACATGAAAGGAATACACACAAAAAAGGAATAAGACAAATTCATATCTATCTCAAGTCCTTACTTAAGCTACTCTTGAGAGTTGATTCCCCGAGAAATCACTCATGCACAATAGTCTTCTCTCGAGACATTAACACTTACTCTCCACCTTTTATATTCCTGACTGCTTGTCATATTGTCCCATTGCACTTCACGAATTGTCAAGATAATCAGTCTTATAGCTTGTGACAAGGCATTGAAAATCATGGTAGAACAGACATAAGGGATACAAACATGTTATGACAGCACCAACGAATCTCCATAACCCACGTAGAACAACAATGTGAGTAAGTTTAAAATACAAACAACATAAACAATTACAAAACAATCAGGTACTCAAACACATAATGCACAAAGAAACACAACATACTCACAACTCACTAGCAGAAAGATTCAACCAGGCTCTAATACCACTAAATGTAATGACCCGCCTCGCTTCTACGATATCACCACTAAATAAAATGCAGAATTTCAACTTAAAGTAAAAATTATATTAATTTGATTGTGAAAATGATGATAAATTTTTCAGGAGATACATTCACCAAATATGCATAAATACTTATGTGTGTGTGTGTGTGTGTGTTAAACCACTATACATTATTAACATGTCAAGATATAATTTAGTTTTTACATATATTTAACCCTGGGATTTACATGCCCAATCAATAAAACAATCAAGGAATTATCTAAGTAAGAGTTTGATAACAAAACACAAATCTCCAAAAGAAACTCAACGCCATCACGTCGGCTTGGCGGCTCCAACAAAAATAAAACTTCCCTCCAAAGACACCTACTGCTGCTCATCTGCTCCCACAAACGAAAGTTCGAAATCATCACATATACCAACCACAAGGTACAAAATGCAAGGCTGAACTTTATAAAAGATCAATGAACATTAAATGAGGATGATTAGAAAGAAACACAATAACAAATCATCACAATTATTCTCATTAATCTATCAACTCGACATACACTTACAAACTAGTCATCAACTTTTCAACAATTCAAATTGATTAAGCTCGGAATGATGCATGACCTGACTTAACTCTCAAATGCAATGTGGTACCATTTATCAGGAAATAGCCTAAGCGTGTCCTCATGACACTCTCAATTAGGAAAACTTAGCAACAACTATTAAGGTCACCCAATCATGCACAAACCACTCCCTCCATGTTGATCAGCATGAGTCTCAAGGGAGTTCCAAATTGAGTGATATGCCCTCAAGTACCAGCATTTTTCCTCATGAAAAATCATAGGTGCTTATTGACTAATTTTATGCTATTTCTGCACAATTATGCAGTATGAAACATGAGCTCCAATAATGCATTGACCTTGAATAGTTAAAAAAATTAAACAATCCCCTTCTCTCTCCAGGGATATTGAGACGATCACTGCACCCCCAATGTACATACACAACATGCAGTCATCACACTGACATCACCAACATCAACATCATCTCATCTCAATGTCATCATCAACATCAATATCATCCAATCTCAATGTCATCATCAACATCCACGACATCTCATCTCAATATCATCATCAACATTAACATCATCTCATCTCAATGTTATCAACATCACAAACAATCACATTCCACATATATTCATATGACTCATGCCTAGGATTCAATTCCCAGGTCTTCAGACGACATAACAATAATTCATAATATAACGAAATCTATATTTTTAGTGAAAAATTCTAAAATAAATAGAGGAACTATAGTATACAAAACAAACTCTTAAGCCCATTTAAGTTTTTAACAAAAAAATAACAGGAGAACAAATATAAAATTTTGGGCAACGTATCCCCTATAATTAAGACTTTTTCCCAATATTCCAATCAAAAGAACAATAATATCATCCACAATTGTTATTAATCAATCACAAATATATTGCATCCCATTAGTTTAAAACACAACTTTTCTTGAAAATCAGCATGCAACTGGGGCAAACATCCAACCCCATAATTAGGTTCCCAAAGCCCAACTATGGTGTCAAAATTTATAAACAAACAATAAACTCGATTCACCTGTCTATATCTCTCTGATAGCTCATCGCAACGCCGTTCAAAGATCTCTTAGGTTCATATTGATTGGTCTAAACACAAAACTCTATATATCAAATCGAAGACAATTCAGTATAAAGTTAAAAGATAGGGTAAATTTTAACATTAGGGGTCAAATACCTATTCAATTTTAAAGGGGCTAAAATGGTCTTCGATTTGGTGCAATTGCATAAGCACATCTTGTTTTTTTAATTATTTATTTTGCTGCCCTTGTAAGAGAGGTTAGTATAAAGTTTGAAAGGTGTTAATGTAACATATAAGGGGATACCAATGTAATGTTTTCAATCTTAAAGCAATTACTGTAGGGTGAAAAATGATGAGCGTAATTACACGAAATATTAGGAGGTGTTATTATAATTTACTCAAAATATTTACTTGAAATACTATAGTAACACAACACAATGCTTATTGTGTTAGAATTTTATTATTATGTAATAGTAGTCACTAAATTAATAATTAGTAAAACATATAGTATATACTTATTTATATATGTAAGATATTTTAATTAAATTAATCTTATGTTATTATATATGTAAGATTATGTTTTTTTTGGCAAAATGGTATATAGTTGTTAAATAATATATATATATATATATATATATATATATATATTATTAAAAAGGTGTGACTCTGATGAAACTCTTTGGTAATTTGTTTTCTATTTATTTGGTTAATAAGATCCCAACTTCTTTTAAATATAAATGTAAATATCTTAAGCAATTAAATTTCTTGAATTAAGAAAAAAAAACAATTTTTGGGTTTATTCATTTAGTAAGATGTGACTGTCCAATCAGATCTTTAGAATTTTTTTTTTAACCATTATATTAGTACGAAGATATTTCCATCAGAATTAATAATTAATATTTGTCAAAAACTATAAACATAAGATTAATATTTATTTTTTAATATTATTTATTCTATAATCAATAATTAATTAGAATTCTAATAATAAATTACTTAATTTAGGATAGAATCCCTTTAAGTATCATGCAACAATGATTTGAGTAGGGATGTTCACGGGTATAGGTCACCCGTAAATCCAAATTGATCCAAATCGATTCAAACAGTTTGAGTTTAGTCATTTATGTATTTGGATCAAAATCGAATCGAACCGAATAAAATCGTTCATATATGAGTTGGGTCGTAGGTTTAGATTTATAGATCCAATAAAAATCAAACCAAACCAATCAAATTTTTAGAGTTGTTTGATTTGACTTTAAATATTGTTAATATTGAAACTTCAAGTGTTTGGAACGACAAATATTGAGATTAGTAGTGTTGGAACTTCTTAAGCTATTACTTTCAGATATATTGTTATTTGTTTTACCTTTTTTTTATATTTATTTTTTCTGTCATGTTTATAATATTAAAATATCATATTTTATTCATTTGTTTCAACAAATCTGATTGTAGCAAAACTTATTGCAAAAAATTAGTTTATAGGAAAAATTGTGATTTAGACTATTATAATAAATCTTGTAGAAGAATATTTTATTTTAATTTGTATTAGACTATTTTAGAATATTATGTTGATGATATTAGATGAATTAATTTTACTATTTTTAGACATTTAATAAGATTATGTTAATTTTATTAAATATTTGGATGAATCATGATATAAAATAATAATTTAAAAAAAATCAAATTTAAATAAATAATATATTGATCTAAATCGAACCAAATTGTTCATAAATAAACTATGATAAATTAAGTTTTAAAAAAATTATTAAAATTAAACTAAATCAATCAAATTTGATTGAGTTTTATCTAAAATTTAAGCTCACAAACAGCCCTAGATTCCAGTATCTAAGAGTTGTTGTTGCCCTCTCGTGTTGGTGGTGATAAGCATGTGTGAGAAGAATGTCCCAAATATGATAGTTCCCGCCATTTGAATCATCTTTCCCGGCACTCTCATGCTCGCATTGCATTTTCGACCTTGCTTCCCTCCTCCCTTCTATCGCTCTCTAACAGTTAGAGTTTCCTCTTTCTTCTCTTCCCCTCTTTCTCTCTCCTCCGCCATCCCTCTCCGCGCCATGTCGAAGCCTCCCTCCGCCTTCGACGCCCTCATGTCCGGCGCACGCGCCGCCGCCAAGAAAAAATCCCAATCCCAACCATCACCCTCATCCCCCAAGAAACGCAAAACCCCACCCTCCACTTCCTCCCAAAACCATAGCAACCTCAAAACCCCTTCCTCTCCCAAAACCCTTACACCGCAAGAAACCGTTACACCGCAAGAACCCGCCGTTAAGCCCGAACCGCTGAAGGAGAAGACTGCGGAGCTGAAGAAGCAAGTTCCGCAGCTGAAGAAGAAACCCTCCGATTTCGATCCTGCTTCGATAACCGCATGGGAGAAAGGCCAGCCAGTGCCGTTTCTATTTCTCTGCTTGGCCTTTGACATCATTTCTCAAGAACCCAAAAGAATTGTAATCACTGACATTGTTTGCAATCTTCTGAGGACTGTTATGCACTCCACGCCGGAAGATCTCGTCAAGGTTGTTTACCTCTCTGCGAACCGGATCGCGCCCGCGCACGAAGGGGTGGAATTGGGAATTGGCGAGGCTTCCATCACCAAGGCGCTTGCTGAGGCGTATGGAACGAATGAGGCCTGGATTAAGACTCAGTATCAGGTGATTGAATTGAGTCTCTTTTTTTTTGTTCTTTCTTGCATTCTTGTTATTGAATTGAATTTGACTGAAGAATATGTTTGTTAAGACTTAAGACTCGGTATCAGGTGATTGAATTGAGTCTTTTTGGTTCTTTCTTGTGTTCTTGTTGTTGAGTTAAATTTGATTGAAGGAGATGTTTGTTGTTTGCAGAAAAAGGGGGATTTGGGCTTGGTTGCTAAAGAGAGCCGTTCTTCGCAGCCTATGATTATGATGTTTAAGCCTGAGGCATTGACTATTAGGAAGGTTTTCAACACTTTTCGCCTTATTGCTAAGGTTTGTTACTGTCGATTTCTGAATATCATGCATTTGGGTGGTTCGCTTATACACATTACTTCTTACCACCCACCTTGCCTCAATCTTGTAGCTTGTTGTTTTAAATATCAGTGTCTATTTTTGTCTTCACAAGTTTAGACCTGTTTTGATAAACTTCTCAATAAGTACGTGTAGTAGAAGAAAAATGAGAAGCTAAAATGTTTTAAGTTTCTCCCATAAATTAAAATTAGCCTGTGGTTTGTTGTTTTAAACATTAGTGTCTAGTTTTTCCCTCACAAGTTTAGGTCCTATTTGGATAAACTTTTTCATGAGCACTTAGAAAAGAAAAAAGTAAAATGAGATTAGTTTCTCTCATACTTAAAAATACTTATATACTTCAACTTCTATAGAAGCTTTATCATCTACTTCAAAAGCTTACGTGATAAGTGGATATTAGTGTCTAGTTGATTTTAATCCAAGTTGTTCTACTTGCGCATGGGGTTTAATTTGAAATAATTATATTACATTACAATAGTAAGTGATTGAAGAAACTAAACACAGCATGCCCAAGGGCCTTCGTTTTGGGATAACCAGGTTTAGTGTATTTTCATATGGTGGTAGAAAAGGATTTGCGAATATGAATTCTGAGATAAACTGATATTGGTAACTTGGAGTGTGTTATTGGTGCCCTTATCACATAGTGTTGTTAGAAGTTTGTTGGAGTTTAATGTGCTGTACCATGGGAAGGAGGTTTATTTATTCATTTATTTTTTCTATTTGCCAGGGACATATTTCTTGCTGAAAGCTATGTTACATGTTCGTTTTGATCTTTAAATTTCTTGTTATCTGTGTGGCAGATATGATGGATGTTAGTATGCTTGGTCTATGTTCTGTAAGAAGAAATGAGGAATTTGTGTTTGGATTTGAAACAACTTTTTGTATAGAGCTGAATGTTGTTAAATTTTGCTGGTACGTTGTCTTTATTTCTAAAATGTGTACAGGAATATGGGAAAGAAAGTCAAGAGAAGAAAAAGAATCATATGAAGGCACTTCTTGTTGCTGCAACTGACTGTGAACCTCAATATCTAATCCGTTTGCTACAGGTTGAAATTGTAATTTTTATTGAAATGTTCTGGTGGACTTACTTGTTAATTGCATCTTGGTCTTGTTTTCTAGTCAAAGTTGCGAATTGGCTATGCTGAGAAAACTCTCTTAGCTGCATTAGGCCAAGCTGCAGTATACACTGAAGAACACTCTAAACCGCCTCCTGATATTCAGTCTCCTTTAGAAGAGGTAAGCTAATCTGATTGAAGTGGGAAATACAGCATAGAGTGAATTGGTTTAAACAGCTTAGTCTTGTGAGGCCAGGTTGAATAGCAATATGTGTGCTGGCTGGGTTTTAAATATTTTAAAGTGCTTCAGCACTAAACATTGGGGATGGGGTGCTGCTGCTGTCGAAATGAGCATATCAGTGATTTCATGTTAAGATACCACCAACCTTTTCCCAATTCTGCATTTCAGGAAACTTTAGGCATAGTAATTCATTCTATTTCCTTTCCTATTATATATATATATATATATATATTTTATTTCTGGTTTCATTTTGCATCAGGCTTCGAACATTGTTAAACAAGTCTATTCTGTTCTTCCTGACTATGACAAAATAATATCTGCACTGCTTACGGAGGGTCTTTGGATGCTTCCAAAGAAATGTAATTTTACTCCTGGTATTCCAATTGGACCTATGCTGTCAAAGGCAACAAAGGGTGTATCTGAAATTCTAAATAAATTCCAGGATGTGGAGTTTACCTGTGAATACAAATATGACGGAGAGCGTGCCCAGGTGATACTTCATGGTCAAATTTTCCATCAGAAACATAGCCCTCATGATACTTATTATGTGCAATAACATTAGCTGAATTGAGACAGATACATTACCTGGAGAATGGCTCAGTTGAGATTTACAGTAGACATGCAGAACGGAATACTGGGAAGTTTCCTGATGTTGTTGCTGCTGTTTCAAGGTAAAAAAAGTGTATTAGGGACATTATATTTGAGGTCTGGTTCAGTCTTTCTGGGTTGGTTATGGACATTTCCATTACAAGGCGCTGCATCTAGAAAACAAACACTCTTAAAAGCTGGTGATTATTTGAGATAAGTACACCGTTGTCTGCTTCCTAGTGCAACTCTCAACTCCGTAGTTTCTGATATTTGCTTTCATTGATCAGGTTAAAGAAACCAACTGTATCATCATTAATTCTTGATTGTGAAATTGTTGCATATGATCGTCAAACACAGATGATCCGTTCTTTCCAGGTAATCTTAATGCTGTTTTTTTTTTTTGTGTCAATACATCATTTAGTGGTAGTGTTTAAACCTTTTTATACCGGCAGATGATTCAAATTAAGTCCATTTGTTTGTTATGCATGTGTTGTCTTACCTATCTCGGTGATGGAAGTTTTCAATTTCTGATATTTTGTGAGGAGTTGAGATTTTAGATATGTGACTTGAATGAAAAAGATTTTTTTTTTAACTGATACATAGGAAGTCCTCTCTTATAGAGGAGATGAAATGTGTCAGTTAGTTTTCCACTTACCTATATGACTATATCCCTCGAAAATGGGAAATTATGCCTTATCACATTTACTGTACTTGCATTTATCCTATCCAAAGTCGTGTTATACAGGACTTAGAATTTAAAATCTCTTTTGATTCTTTCAAGAACATGTTTATGTTTTTGACAGGCGCTTACTACTCGGGCTCGCAAGAATGTAGAAATGAAAGATATAAAGGTTGATGTTTGCATATTTGCTTTTGATTTGTTGTATCTTAATGGCCGAGCACTTCTTCAGGAAAACCTGAGAGTTCGTAGAGAGGTACCATATTTTGTCTTTGCTCTGCCAAAAGTTTTATTTTATTGTTTTCTTTATTAAGTAACCAAGTCCTTGATAGAGATGGATGGAAGTTGCAAACCTAAAAGCTAATCCAGTTTTTAAGATAAATTTTTCAGAGTCCGTCCATAAACTATAAGAAGTGCTGAGTTTAGGTTTTGGGTCAGCATCTTGCCTTGGCAAGGCCTAGGTGGATTGTTGTAAGATTGCACTGTAGTTCTGTATCTTTTAATTCAATGGCAAGCAATTGATTGAGCAAGTGCTATCAAGCTGAGTTTAGGAGTTTTATTTCTGAAATGGTGTTGAAGTGTATGAGTCTGGACTGGAAAGGTGGGTTAGAGTTTAATTGATTGATCATTGTGTCCCTTGCATTGGTGCAGCTAAGTTAAAAGGTTTGAGCACTGACTGATAGCTGTAGCTTATGGCCTTTTGGTTAGTAGTCAATCTAATATTTGTTTCAAATTGAAATGCAATAAATCCTAGTTGAGGAACTCAAGGGATTGGATTTTTAAAAAGATTCAGTTTGGTAGGGGAGGCCACTGGTCTATAATATACTGTTTATTAAATTTTATTTTTCAGAAGTAATTATTAATTGAATATATGAATTGTCATCTCCCATGAATTATTGGCTTTATATAAATAAGAAGTAAGAACTACATATTGATGAATATCTGGTTTTCTCTCTGCAGCATCTCTATGCCTCTTTTGAGGAAGAGCCTGGATTTCTTCAGTTTGCAACAACAATAACATCAAATGATGTTGAGGAAATACAGAAGTTTCTTGACCAAGCTGTTGGTGCAAGGTCTACTGATTCTTCTAGTTAATTAAGATTCATTGTAGATAGAAATTTCATTGTTTGAGTTTAAAATTATACATAATTTCAGCATAATATTTTTACTCTTTAAGTTATGTTAATGTGATTGCCTCATTACTAAAAGCATGATAGGGCATTGAAGGACATTAGACTACTTAATGTGTGTTTAATTTGCCATTCAATCATGTTGAATGTGAATGATATGTGTGAGACAAGGATTTATGTTGAATTATGTTTATAAAGTGGGAAACAGGCAAAACAAAGACAAACACACTCTTAATTATTTATCTAAGCATTCACAGCCGTTTCCAACTTTGGTTTTCTTGCAATAATATGAACGAGAAATTGTCATTGATATTTGGCGTGTCTCTTGATATGTAGTTGTGAGGGGTTAATTATTAAAACATTAAATGAGGATGCTACATATGAACCTTCCAAGCGATCACTCAACTGGCTAAAACTGAAGAAAGATTATATGGACAAGTAAGGATGTGACATTCATATTTCTTAATTCTTTGTTATCATAATAGATTTCTATGTACTCATTGGCTCTAATTTGCAGTATAGGGGACTCACTAGATTTGGTACCTATTGCTGCTTTCCATGGTCGTGGGAAACGTACAGGTGATCACAAAGTGTACTCTTTAATGTGGTGATGATGCCTATGTTACTTATCTTTTAACATCATGCATAAACAAGGCTATGCCCTTGGGATTTTATATATACTGCTACTGTAAACCTTTAGCTGCCTCAAAGTAGTTTGAAATGAAATAATGGCATGTCTTGTAGGCGTTTATGGTGCCTTCCTCCTTGCTTGCCATGACGGTGATGATGAAGAATTTCAAAGTATTTGCAAGATAGGTGAGTAATTTCATTTTGTTAAGTCACTGCTCAGTTTATTTGTTTACTAAACTTGATTCTTTCTCGTAATCTTCTTGATATGGTGGGTAGGAACGGGATTCTCTGAAGCAGTGCTTGAAGAACGTTCTTCTAGTCTTCGTTCTAAAGTGATTCCCAAGCCAAAGGTCCCTGCCTCTTGTTTCACACTTAACCTTTTCTGAGTCCTGCTTAATATTTTATAAATTTATTTAAACACGCTCTTTGATTTCAGGCATACTATAGATTTGGAGAAACAATCAATCCTGATGTCTGGTTTGAAGCCAGTGAGGTGAGAATTATCTTGTCCTTTCTTGGCACTTACATTATTTTCTTTTCCAATTCTGTTCTTTAATGTACTATCATTAATAAGTTATCTTATGATGCCTTTTACTGCTATTAATGTGCCCTTGTTTTGAATTTCCTATTACTTCAATGGAAGATATGGAAGAATTTTCATATTGCTGGGAATACTGTCATGGTTTGATGCCCACTCAATCATGGCTGAAATGTGATCGAGTGGTCATATTGGCTAGGGATTTATATGTTGTCCATCAACCTTTTTTTTGACATTGCCTTCTAGTTTAATGAGCGGCCTTGGAAATGTATTGCTAATTACAATGTGGAGGATAATGGGTTGCAGCTAACTTTGTGATAATTTTCTTTTGTATAATTCCTGGGACAGTGTAGTAAGCTTATGATACAAAGTGCTTAACCATATTTTACCCTATCATATTATGATTTATGGCAATTCAACTTATAAATAAGAGGTGAAAGATCTAGAGTTGACATGATTTTTTGCCAATGCCTTTTTATTTATATATTTTTATCCGATAAAATTGCATTATGATCATTGTAGCAAAGTTTTTTACTTTTAGTTATATGTTACCTTATTTCATCCAGGTATGGGAGGTGAAAGCTGCCGACCTGACCATTAGCCCTGTTCACCGTGCAGCAGTGGGCATAGTAGATCCGAACAAGGTACTAGAAACAATGAATTGGTGTGGAAATGTTACAAGTTTTTCCTTTTTTTCACTCTGAATTCTGCCTGTTAACATTGTTTAATTGTTAATAATAGCTGCATTTAACTTTTCTGGTGGCACTTGTACATTTTTCTATAAAGGGCATATCTCTTCGATTTCCACGACTACTTAGAGTCAGGCCTGACAAAGCTCCTGAACAGGCCTCATCATCTGAGCAGGTAAAGTACAATCTTCATAATCTGACAAAAATAAATGACAGTATTGAAAAAAGAGCAAATGGGAAATCAAACTTATGCTTTACTCGCTTGCTTTTCAGGTTGCTGAAATGTATAATGCTCAAAAACAAAATCACACGATCAACCAAAATGACGATGAAGATGATGATTGAGTGAAAAAATTCTGTTTCTCACGCTGAGCTATAAAATCTCAAGATTTTTTGCTGATGATCCATTAGAGTGTAAACGTGAATTCTTTACCTTCAAGCATGGTCAGAGAGCATAACAGCCTTTTCAACATGATTGAAAATTCGGTGTAAAGCGTGGAAGAACCTCATGGAGGGTCCGAAAAGTAGACATTTGCGCTTAAACCATGTTAATTAAACAATTTTTCAGTAGAGGCCCCCTTGTGCCCTTAATTCTTGTGTAGAATTCTCCATTGTTCTTTGTAACATGATGCAGTAGTTTAGGTTGTTAGCATTGACGAAAACAGTTTTAAATAATTTTCACGTTAATGGATCTCAACATTAGTCGATTTGTCAAATGATTTAGCATGGCACATGTGTTGTGAGAACTTTATCTTTCGCTATTCAATAGTAAAATTGTTGTATTGAAGTTTCTTTCTGACTGCAGATGTCGCTGTTCAAATATCTAATATCTAATTCCAGTTCTAATTCCATGGACCTGACACGGTAAGATAAGATTGAATTTTATTTCCAGCATGGAGTTATGGGCGAATCTAATAAGAGCCAGATAAACTTTTTAGAGAAAACTAAGGAGGACTGGGTTCAATGATTGCCGTGAAGTGAGATCTGCCTAATGCTTTGAACGCGGTATGAGTATCTTAGTCAAGCAAGTGCTTCATCTTCTTCAAGCTTCCGCGTTCTGTGGAATAAGCCCCCGTAAACCCTTTTCACTTCGATCCTAGTTAAAGGTTCTTCTGCCATAGGTCCAAACTAGTTTTCGTTTCTTACTTTACTTTGATTTTTTTTTTACCCTCTTTTTAATAGGTTGTGCCATAGGTTTAAACTTTGAATTTTCGTTCTTATTTGCAGACTAGAAGTGTGATCTGTTTTTGAATTATCATTTGTCTAATCATTTTGTTCTGCGAACCTAAGCGGGTTACTTGTTGGCCCGACGAATAATTATGGGCCTGGACTTTATTTGGTTAAAAACTATCTGTGTCCATTGAGTTGTTTTAATTTGGCTTATTCGGCCTAATATTGACCAAAGCTTCGATTCTCTTGTCTTGTAAGGCACATGAGTCGCGTCATTTGCGCAGCCTGTGTTCACGGTTCAGAAGAGGCTTAGCGTGTTTTCTAGGACTTCCTTGTTGCCGTCACTGCCAAGGATACATTGATGTAATGTCTAATTACACACATAGTTTAGCTTTATGAAAGTTACATTTCTATTTTAATTTTTCAATTAACAAAACAATTGGCGCTAACCTCGCAAGAGAGGTCAAAATAATGAGAGATATAAGGTTAACTAATGGTGAAGGGAGAAAAGAAAAAGGGAGGGATCGTGTATATAAAAACTAACCACTAACATTTTTCGATTAAAGAAAAAAATCCGAAAATCTTAGGTTCTTGAATAGGAACAGTGACAATTGCTGGGTAAAGTTCACATTTGGAAATTACATGCAGTACGCACTATATTTAGGCAAAGTTATGCAGCCTCTGCATGCACCTGTCTGCTTTGGAGAAGACTGTCCATGTGACTTCCCTTTACCTGCCCTTGAGCGTGTAACATACCACTGTTCTAGAACATGGCTACACTTAGTATATCAACTGTGATGCTGACATCCTTCTCTCGGATCTTGGAAATTTCGTAATTGGTCCCAAATAATTATAGTTTGATAGCTAAAAGAATTTTCTAAAATAACAATCGCACTATTATAAGAGAAATGGTATACCATGAATTGGAGTTAGAGGAGAGGGATAACTAAGCTTTTTGTTATGCCATTGACAAACAACAGTTTAAAGATTGTAGACAACAACTTTTTGTTATTTAAGAAAAAAATCATTTTTGGGGTACAATATGATTCAACTTTATATATACCATAATTTGGCATGCTTCATTAGTTGGTTGAGTGGATGATTTTTGCTTTCGTTGCCATGCTTTCATGGAACATGATAAGGTAACATAAGAGATGTATTGGTCGAAGTTAACTGCTCTTTTGTGCCTCTTTGAAAGGAAGAGATATTTGGCGCGCTCTTAATGGAAAATTATAAACAGATTGAGTGGGAGCAGATACATACATACATTATACATACATAAAACTACAAGAAGATATTGTTTTACTTTAGTTATTAGAATAGAAAAGGAGAGAAGAAATAGGATTAGAAGTGAATAATGACAACTTTGTCTAAAAAAGCTTAATATAATCATACACAACACCAGTAATAGATCCTGATTCTGATTTGTGGGTCCCACCTACCCCGACACACAGAACTAATGGCCGTCCCTCTTGGTGGTTGGCCACACCATCCCCCAACTCCAACGACTACACACCCAAATCACCCATCCCCTTAATTGTTGATGTGATCAAATACACCAATCTCTCTCTCCCTTTCTCACACTCACACACACACTCATATCATTCACTGCACTACAGTAGTAGTAATATCCTAGTTACATTACAATATTACATTACAATTTCAGTAGTGACCCTTTTCACTTCACACAAAACAAAAGGAGAATGTGAAAAGGGCAAAAATGCCAGCGAAGGACAAATCCTTCATCCACCAAAACATCACCAGCAGAAACCCAAATCAAACCATTTTTCCTTCAGTTCTTTTCCTCCCACCGAGTTAAAAACAAAACCACTGTACATTAAACACTAGATCAGTCGAATCAAACACCACCTTGCTACTCTTCCTAACCTTTTTTAAATCATATTATAAATTAAAAACCTAAAAATAGATAAATAAAACTGACTTTAGTAACAGTTTAGTAGTAGTAGTTGTCACTTGTCAGTGGAGTACTATCCTTTGGAACTTGTTCTGTGTGGGAGAATCAGTGCCCTCAAAGAAAACCCTTTTCCTACTTACTCTCCCACAGTTGGAGGTGATGAAGGAATCTTGATGAAGTTGTTGTTGTTGTGGTGGTGGTGGTGAAGGAATGGTGACAGGTGGAATCTCAAAGGACTCAAGAGGGGGTGGAGGGTGTCTCCATTGAGGAAGTGGTCCTGCAAGAAGCAGTGTCTGAAGCAAAGGACCAGCTTTCATCACTGCTTGTAAAAGCTTACCCTTTTCTGGCAACGGCTTATCTTGTGAGATTAACTCAATCATTGATTCTGGCAACTGTTGCTGCTGCTGAGAAGGACCCACATGATGAAGTGGTTGTGGTGGCAAATGCTCCATAACTGGAGAAGAAACAATGCTTTCTTCACAATCAGATGAAGAGAGGCCATTGTTGGAGGAGTCATTATTAATTCCTCCTCTTCTTGGCTCATCCTCAATGCTGGAAACTCCAGAAGCAGGTGCAGTTTGGTGCTGCTGACGAAAAACCATTTTCTCCAACACTAGTAGTCTCTGGCATTTCTCTTGAGCTTCATCTCTTTCCCTTATCACTTTGTTCAGAAGCTCCTTTAGGGTGAGAAGTTGATCGTCTCTTTTCCTTAGCTCTTCTTGGACACTTGCTCTTGTTTGTTCCAGCTCAAGGGTAGTGTACATCAGAGACTGCTTCAGCTCCTCCATTGACTGTGCCAACATCAAAGTTATGTGATTAATCAACAATTAGTCCATAATAAAGGGTCGTTTCTCATTACTCATTACACTTTTTTTTTATGACTAAAATGTTCAACTAAGGGAAAAAATGAAGAAAAAAAAACTTTTGTAGGTAGTTATTAGTTAGTTAGTTACCTTGCCGTGGCAGTAGTAAGCCCAACTGAGAAGAGGAGTGCGTTGGTTGTCCATGTTTTTGGTCTCAAAATTAATGACAATTTGGTATGAAATGAACAAAACTTGTGTGATGTTGGAAGACACAGTGTGGAAGGGGAAGGAATGAATGGGAAAGATGAAAAGCGGAGAGAGAGAGTTAGGGGGGTTTGGGGGAGGGTTGAAGGTATTTTATAAGAACTAAGAAGTGGTCCAAGTTACTGTGTGGGTTTGCCTTCTCAACCGGGGTTGAAAAAAAAAAGCACAAAAAAAGACAAAAGCTAAACTGTGCCCAAATCCTACGCCCTCCTATGCCCTATGGTTATCACTGTATGATGTAACTTATAATATCTGGCAGTTCCGTGATATATGATGTCTTACTATTGGATGGATATTAGTTTGTAGAAAGTTTTTAAAGGCTAGTAATTTATTATCATCTATATCGAAATTAGCAGCATAGTATCAAAACTAGAGGTTCGGTCACAAGTCTACATGTATAAAAAAAATATCTATTCACAAAAATATATTAGGAAGGGACTTAATTTTTATTGATAATTATTAATTATTAATTTTTGTTAGTACGAATAATTGAATTGGTGATTTTTTTAATCATTTAATCAATTTTATATTTCATAAATGTTAAGAATATATTTTTTTAAACACACGTTTATTGGTTGAAATTTATTACAATTTTTTGTTAATTTCATATCTTATTTAATAATAAATATCTCTTGATATTTTTAACATTATCTTTATTTTCAAGAAAAAATCTATGTAAATTATATTATTAAAAAATTAAATTATTTAATAGAATTTATTGAAATTTCAGCTATTAATAAAATTACTTAATATATTTCTACTACAGACATATATTTTGCCTGTGATTATATATATTCACCAGTATATTTTTGAGATCAATCCTTACATAGAAATAATAGTAATTAAGTAAAGTCTTTTTTAAAGAATAATTTCAATTTTTTAGTATTCATTAATCATTACAGATAAAGTTCCTTTAAAATTGTACTCTATTATATTCTTATTGGAACAATCATTATTATTAGACAAAAGAGATTCATGAGATTATCAACTATGAATTCCTCATCCTAATTAATTAAGTACTAAGGGAATAGTCAAGACAGAATTATTTTTATATGGCAAATCTTTCATCAGTTTAACGGAACTTTTGCATAAAGAAATGTCGGAGAGACAAGGAGTAAAAGTCTCAATATATATATGATCTAAAATTGATTAATATAAAATTCTAAATTCAATTGAATTGTATGTAATGTATGACTTTGTTGTTCTACGTTATGATTTTAATAGTTCGTATGTATGCTGGATGATAGCCAAAATAATTAAGCAACAAAAAGCAGGACCAAGCAACCGGTTGTCTCTGCTTACTCTTTTTTTTTTAGTTATACTATTTTTATATATAACAAAAAGAATATAACACGTTTATAATATTATTTTTATTTCCCTATATTATATTACTCATCTTGCCTATTTTCTTCTCTACTTCTTATCTCTCTCATAATTATAAAAACTTTTGTAAAATTTGTTATAAAAGAATAATCTCTCTTTTGTGTTAACCTTAACCTCTCACTGTTTTCGGTTCTATTGCTTGGCTTTTCCGGCATCTTGCATGCTCTTGATCAAGAAATTAAAATCAAATATAAGAAAGTCACCGTATAAAACAGTGATAACTGATAACCTTTCAACTATAAAGTAACAGTAATAGCAAAAAATGAAGAGCAGGACGTGACATGTCCCTTGAAAAAGTTCAATTATAATAAAATGATTTTTTTAAAATATAAATATCTCATGTAACTAGAAAATTAAGGAGTATTCCCAAAATTTTCAATTCAAGGTGAGTCTAACCGAAGGAGTTAAATAGACTTTTTAGATTTAATCGTATTCAATGTTATAAATTTGTATTATAATTTTACAATAATATGAAACATCCTGGAATGCCAAAACATTAATTGTTCGGGTTATTGTATCCGTACACCAATCTTCTCTTCTTTTTTTTTTTTTTATCTTGCTTTCTTTGTTTATTATTACATTCGTTCTTATATAATAAGACTCAATTATTTAATTTATTAAAATTAAGACAAATGATTAACTTAATTGATAACAATAAATTTATCTTAAATTTATAATTTTTTCAAAATTATCATTCTCAATAATATTTTTTTCTTTTAATCATTTATTAATATATTATCTTTCTTCCTTTAATGAGAGATATTTTTAATATAAAAATAATTAATACTAGAAATATTATAAATTAAGTATTAATAAAAAAAATCTAATATCATTTTAAACTTAAATATTATAAATAGAAATGAAAAAAATATTATATATATTTTTTGGATTCATAACATAAGGAGTATCCACTTGTTAACTAGTGATTAATTGATTACCTTAAATATCTTATTTTAATCACTTTTATTTTTCATCAATGGAGACTCGAATAAAAAATCAGAGGATTAAGCCCAATTCTACTCTCCTGTAACAACTTGTTGGTTCACTATTACAGAATTTATCAATTTTCTCTCTTTCTTTACTTTTTCTGATTTTTTTTCTACACATATATAGAAAAATGAGGTGTGCGTTTAATGTTTTCCTATTTTTTTACTATGATGGTAAAAATAAAAGATAAAAACCTCTTAATCAAAACGAGATTAATTAGATTCACATGGAATGTTTTTTAAATACAGTTATTTCCAAAATGATCTTATCCCCAACATAATTAATAAATAAATAAACGTGTTAATATTACCATTCAAACTTTGCTGGCTTTTGACTAAGATGAAGTTATTTTACGACAGTAATTTGAATCCATCAAGTCTACGATTCTCACATATTATTCCATACCCCCAGGGCAAGTAACTTAAACTCTCTTTCTATGCATGCATCGCCATTTTTGGCTAAGCGAACTTACCCTTTTTCATTTTCATTACACGTGGGCTGCTTCCTGCAGTAAATCCAAACATTTATTTTGTATTTTACCACACAATTTCAATTAATTGGTTCCATCGACATGAATGCTTCACTTTGATTTTTCTTCTTTGCTTAAATTACAAGATAATAAAGTTTGAGATATTTTTAAGACATGAAGACTTGTTTTGTTTTGGATCAAATAAATGGGTTACCTTATTTTATTTGAAAATGATTTAAATCAAGGAAAATATATATATATATATATATATATATATATATATATATATATTTAAAAGATACAAATAGAAATATCATTCTGTAAACACAATATTGCTCTCATCACTGAGTTTTGAAAACACAAGCTATAATTAAGGGTTTCTATTATAGCTTAAAGAAAATTCATTAGTAAGAAGTTACACCTGAGACCTGAGTTATGATTTGTATGATTTGTTTTGTACAGAAGAAAAGTAGAGAATGCAATGAGGAGGGATGGAAAAAACTAAAATATATAATACTTCCTTTATTTGGGAAAAGGAGACAACCGAGGGAGTGGATGCTACAACATAGTCTCATTGTTATTTTATATTCGTTAAAATAAAATTTGTGTCCTTCTATTTTTTTTTAGATTTGTGACTTTATTTTTTTATTTTTTAATTGAGATATATTTTGTTCTTTATTTTTAAAAAAATATGTAATTTTAGTTTTCCATTTTTTAAAAAAGACTTTATTTTTCACTTTTAAAATATACATGATTTTAGTTTTCTTGATTAATTTCAAAATTAAGTTTGTTAGTAATTAAATAATTTTTAAAAAATATTTTTTATTGTCTATAATAAATAAACGCGTGTCAATCGACGTTTACAAAATACATAGATTAACATTTAAAATTGGTCAAAAGACTAAAATTGTGAATTTTTTAAAACGGAAGGAGAAAACATCTCAATTAAAAAACGAGGGACTAAAAATTGTGAAATTTTTAAAAGTGAAAATGAAATGTCTCAATTAAAAAATTAGAAGGCTAAAAGTGCAAATTTTAAAAAATAGGTTAACAAAATTTACATTTTAGTCTTTCATATATCATCCAAAATTAGATAGAAGGGGAAAAAAATTAGTTTTTTTTGCAAAGATAAAAAAGAACTTTATTTATATCAGATTTCACTTTTTATTTAAGATACTTATATTATTTTACATACCTATGCTTTAATTTGTGTTCTTTCATTTTCTATAAAAAAAAGGGGAAAAATATTCTCTCTTTTTTTTTTTTCCTTTTTTTTTCTATGTTGCTAAACAACTTTTAAAAAATATCTCTTTTCAATTAACTTTTTTTCCTTTCTTTCCTAAACCAACCACACCTTAAGGTTTTGAAAGAAAAAAACTTATTTAATCATTATAGACATTGTGCAAAATCTTTCATTTTGTCTCCTCTTCTTCTAACAAACAATGTTGAACATTGTTGGAGATCTAATTAAAATTGAGTTTAGACTTAACTTAAATCTATAAAATTGGTTTATAAGATTTGAATTATCTCTCACTTATATACTTTAATTTCATCATATATTATTTATTTGATTTGATGTGAGATTTCCAATAATAAGGAGGGATATCCATAAAAAGACAAAAACAGTAGTGTGACAAAATGTAGAGAACTTATATATACACTTCTATGAAATCAATTACTTGATAAAGGATTGAAGGGTGCTTTGAACATTGTAAAACCCTTTTCTAAGAGCATACATGAGCACTCAAACAGCATAAATTGTATGATCTCTTCTGCCTGGCCTAATCTTTCTATCATATATTTAACTTGTCATCAATAGTACTCAGCATTCCCGTCTTCCATCCATCTTCATAGTAAATCCTAGCAAAACAAGAACCAGAAGTTTCACATAAAAGCAATCATATATACAATATTAAAATTTAGAAGAATCATACAATCATGCATAAACTGAAATTCTAATATATATATATATATATATTGTTACGGATAGGCCCATTTAAATATTCAAACTTCTCAACCACCAAAAGATAGAAGATATAACAGAAGATATAATCACAACCGCTGCTGATCAGTTATTTAGATAATCCAAATATCTTAATCAAAGATAATGGGCTTCAACCACCATCCTCTCAGGATCCAGGTATCATCTTATAAATAAAGCATCATTCATGGTGAAAGGTACACAAATTCGTACTCTCTCTTTTCTATATACACTGCACACACAGCACGCCACTCGTGTTGTTTCCTGCAGTGATCATCTTCCTTGAGGTGCTTCATCTCTATAAGTATTTTCAGAGAGGGAGAACTTGATCCCATAGCAAAATTTCAGCAAACCTTGCTGGGTACATATTGTTTCTCTTAAGTAGAACAGTGGCGCCGTCTGTGGGGACGATAAATTTTGAATCCCACCAACTCACGATGGTCAACACCAGAAGCCATCAGATCGCTGGACATAACGAACCACCCCGGAACCCGAATCTGGAGAACGTAGTAGCAGAAGATGCGGTGTCTCATACTGCTTCTTCCCCAGCAATGCCACCAGCTCGTGCTCCACCGTCAAGTGCCGAGGTAGAACTAGACAACAATCAACGTTTTATCCACAACGCTCTGAACTCTATTTTATCTCGGTTAGAGAATTTGGAGAAGCGCTACGAGCTTCAACGACACGAGGATGCTCGGAATTTGTCCAAACAGCTGAACGAATGCAATGCTAAGAACAGACAAGATGAGGACCACCGTTCCCAACGTATGGAACACCAGAATCCTAATGCTGAACGACCGACGACAACACAGAACGAGCAACCTCATGCAGCAGAAAGAAGACATGAAACAGGGAACTCGGTACCCACAGCCGAGGCTGGTAATAGAGCACCAACCAGTCAATCCGAGCAAGCCAGAATATCCCATTCCCATTCACGCAAGGAAGGACCTCGGCCCACTCCGTCAGCCGGAATCCCAGAACATGCCGTTGTTGACAGACCAGCAGGAGAAATTATACACCGGCCCAGACGAGAAGACGATACATATCGGAGGAAATATCGCCGAGGTCATCAGAATAGCAGCCCGTTCATCGACGAAATAGTAGAAGCCCAATTCTTGGAGGACTTCGATGGTTCTTTCTTATCCAAGTATGATGGGAGCCAAGATCCTCGGGTGCATATAGACGAGTTCGACATGCAAATGTGCGTCCGAGGTATTGACGAGCCTATAATTTCTCGAATTTTTGCTACTACTTTGATTGGAGCCGCCCAAGCCTGGTTTCACAACTTGCCGCCGCGTTCTGTCCAAAATTTTGAAGATTTTGGACAGAAGTTCTTGTTGAATTTTGCGACAAGCAAGAAGCAGCCCAAATCCGAGTTCATTTTAGGGAAAATACGCCATCAGCCCGGAGAAACATTACAGAGTTATATGGACCGATTCAAAGAAGCCGCTTTGCAAGTACAGGGCTTGGAAGAAAAGGTCCACATACATCTCATCTCAGCCGGGCTCAATGGGTCATCCCATCTCGCCAAATCCATTTATAAAGATCCTGTGAGAACTTTAAACGAGTTTATGATCCGTTCCAAGAAATATTTGGAGTTGGAACAGATGGAAATCGCTAACTCAGTCCCGAGGGAGAATAAGAAACTTACATCGCCGAGGAACCGACGTCAGGAGAATGCACAACCCAATCGACAACCCACAAATCTTCCCGCCAACCGACCTCTACGAAATTTTCCCGACCCTAACTTCAGGTCCAAGAGGTACGAGTGGAAATTTGACAAGTATGCTCCATTGAACGCTACACGAGGTCAGATATGGAAGGAAGTTGCTTTTACGGAGATGAGGAAAGTTGAACGTCCTCGTCCGATGATGAGAAAGGAAGGATTAGACTATTTTCGATATTGTGACTTCCACAATGGACCGGGTCATACGACTGACCAGTGTCGGGAACTCCGTGATGCCATAGAAAAATTTATTCGAGAAGGTAAACTTTGGCAATACGTTCTCCGAACTCAAGGGCACCAAGGCAAAAGGAAAAGTCAATAGGAGAATAACGACCGAGACGACAAGAAAACTAAAAAGGACGACTTCCCAGAACCCGAATTCGAATGTAATGTGATTTCGGGGGGCATGGGAGGTGGAGGTGACATGGCCAATCAGCGAAAGAAGTATCTCAAAGAAGTTATGTCAATAAGAGATCAACCGAGATTCAAGGAAAGCAGCAAGAAATCTGTACCACCGCTAATTTATTTCACTGAAGACGATATGAAAGGTGTGGTGCCCAGGCACGAGGACCGCCTTGTCATAACAGGGACCGTGGCGAATTTCCGAGTTAAAAGAATATTCGTTGATAACGGTAGCTCGGCCGACATCATCAACTTGAGCACATTCAGAAAGATGAACTTGAAAGAGGACGACTTGAAACCATGCCAAACCATGTTGATCGGCTTTAATGGTGGAGGCACCGGTTTAAAAGGCGCAATAGACCTCCAACTTATGTTGGGAACAAAGGAAGGTTTTAAGACAGACCGAGTCACATTTACCGTTGCCGAGTTCACCTCACCATATAATATTATATTGGGCAAGCCAACACTTCATAAATGGGATATATTGATATCCACCAAGCATCAGAAGATGAAAATGATCGGACACCTCGGCCGAGTTATTACAATCTGCGGTGATTAGAAGGAATCTCGGCAATGCTATTTCAATGCAATTCGGGAAACTGAAGGCGGCCCATCTTCTCCACCTCGGATTCGGCAAGGGGATCCAGCAAAACAACAAATAAAGAGACATGCATCTTGGAAGCCAGTCAATCTTGTGGAGTTAGATATGCGAGATATCGAAGAATGGAGGCCGGAACCAGTAGACGAGCTCGAAGATATTCAGATTGGGGAATCTCCAGAACAAATCACAAAGATAGGAAAATAGAATGATTCAGAAACCAAAGGCAAGCTAATCCAGTGCCTAAGGGAGAATCAGGACGTGTTCGCTTGGAAAGCCTCCGAGATTCCCAGGATCAACCCTACATTTTGCTGTCATAAATTGGCCATGTACCCTGATTCTAAACCAGTGGCACAGAAGAATAGAAAGCTCGGCCCGGACAGAAGACAGGCGTTGGAGAAGCATATCAAGGAATTGCTAGAGGCCGGGTTCATAAGAGAGATACAGTACACCACTTGGCTCTCTAATGTGGTGATGGTGAAGAAGTCCAATGGAAAATGGCGAGTTTGTGTTGATTACACAGATTTGAACAAGTTTTGCCCAAAGGACTCTTATCCGATGCCGAGTATCGATCAGCTGGTCGATAATTTTGCCGGATTCCAGTCATTATCTTTTATGGATGCTTACTCCGGATATAATTAGATACCTATGTACCCGGGAGATCGAGAGAAAACAGCGTTCCGAGGTGTAGAAGCGAACTATTGTTATGATGTAATGCCATTCGGATTGAAGAATGTCAAGGCTACTTACCAACGAATGATGAATAAGGTTTTCGCTGATCAACTCGGACGCAATATTGAAGTATATATCGATGACATGATTGCGAAGACAGACGTAAACGGAGACCACATCCGAGATCTAGAAGAAACGTTCTGCAAACTAAGGCAGCACAACATTCGTTTGAATCCCCTAAAATGCGCGTTCGGGGTAAAAGCTGGGAAATTTCTGGGGTTCATGTTAACACACCGAGGAATAGAGGCAAACCCGGACAAGTGCAAAGCTGTACTTGACATGCAATTTCCTACTAATAAACGCGAAGTCCAACAGCTGACGAGAAGAATGGCGGCCTTAACGAGGTTCCTTCCAAAATCTGCAGAAAAGGCCCTTCCATTCTTTAAGTTACTCAAAAAGGAGGCCAACGTGGGGTGGAACCAAACGTGTGAAGAGGATTTTCAGGAAATTAAAAGGTGTTTGGCTTCACCCCCAGTTCTCTCGAAACCAGAACATAGAGAAACATTTGTCCTGTACCTTGCAGTTGGAGAAGAAGCCATAAGTGTCGTGCTAGTCAGAGAAGTAGACTAGCGTCAGTTGCCGATATACTTTGTAAGCCGAGCTCTCAAGAACTCGGAGCTGAGATACCAGAAGCTCGAGAAGGTGGCTTTCGCTCTGCTCACAACGGCTAAAAGGCTTCGCCCGTATTTCCAAAGCCATACTATAGTGGTGAGAACCAATCAGCCCATCCGGCAGGTATTACACAAGCCGGACTTAGCGAGGAGAATGATGAATTGGGCTATTCAATTATCCGAGTTCGATATCAAGTATGAAGCTTGTCATGCTATTAAGTCTCAAGCTCTGGCCGACTTCATGGTCGAATTGACCCCGACATTTTCCACCCAGACAAAAAATAGTGTGTGGAAAATATATGTTGATGGGTCATCTAATTCCAAGGGAAGCGGAGCCGGGATCATTGTTGAGAATCCCGAGGGAGTGTCACTCGAACAATCATTGCAGCTTAATTTTCCGACGTCTAACAATCAAGCAGAATATGAAGCACTGATTGCCGGGTTAAACCAGGCCAGAAAGCAGGGGGCGTTGAAAGTTAATGTCTTTACTGATTCACAGTTAGTTTCAGCACAGATCGAAGGGAGATATCAAACCAAGGGTCCTTTGTTAGCAAAGTATCTCGCTAAAGTCAAAGAGATAATATCCGAGTTCGATGAAGTCACTGTAGCCCATATCCCGAGAGAAGAAAATACCCGAGCCGACATATTATCAAAGCTGGCAAGTACTAAAGGAACGGGTAATCACAGAACCGTCATTCAGCAGGAACTGGCCCAACTTGCATGCATCATGGTGGTCTTAATAACTGAAGACTGGAGAAGGCCGATCATAAATTATTTGGAACAAGGGATAGTGCCGGATGACGGATTGGAAGCAAAAAGATTAACCCGAGATGCTTCCATGTACACGATCGTCGATGGTGAACTATACCGCCAAGGTCTCCACACCCCATTATTACTATGCTTAAGCTCTGACCAAACCGAGTACGTACTTACTGAGATACATGAGGGCATTAACGGCCAACATATGGGTGCAAGGGCTTTAGCATTAAATGCTCTTCGTGCCGGATATTTTTGGCCGACGATGAGGGCAGACGCAGCAGAGCATGTGAAAAAATGTGACTCCTGTCAAAAGCATGCAAAAATATTGTGGACTCCTCCATCTGAGTTAAAATTAATCACAACACCATGACTTTTCTACAAATGGGGAATGGATCTCTTAGGGCCATTTAAAGCAACAGAAGGTCAGATGAAGTGGTTAATAGTAGTCGTGGACTACTTTACTAAATGGATTGAGGCCGAGCCTCTAGCTACCATCACCTCGGCCCGTGTTCAAAAATTCTTCGAACGCAGTATAATAGCAAGATTCAGAATTCTAGTAGAAATTGTCACCGACAATGGGACACAATTCACAGACAAAAAATTCCAAGAAATGATGGTCGGACTCCACATAAAACATCACTTCTCGTCGGTAGAGCATCCACAGTCTAATGGACAGGCGGAAGCAGCAAACAAAGTTATTCTGGACAGATTGAAAAAACGCATGCAAGACGCCGGCCCGAACTGGGTTGAGCAACTTTACTACGTCTTATGGGCATACAGAACCACGACTCAAACAACCACCCACAAGACTCCATTCAGAATGACATATGGTTGCGAGGCCATGATACCTGTAGAGATCGGCCAACCATCTTGGAGGAGGCAAATGTCATATACAGACAACAATACGGCATTAGCCGACGAGCTTGATTTGATAGAAGAAGTCCGAAGTGCAGCACATCGCCGAGATCTACGCATGAAACAGATCTCGGCTCGGAAATTTAATAAAAGGGTAAGGCCAAGATCCTTCGAGAAAGGCGATCTCGTATTACGGCGAGCTGATATCGGAAACAGGAATGCCCGAGATGGAAAGTTAGCACCCAATTGGGAAGGACCATATCGGGTCACCCAAAATTTGGGACAAGGAGCGTACATATTGGAGACCCTGGAAGGAAAGCAAGTCAAGCGCACCTGGAACGCCGACAAGCTAAAGATATATTATAGTTGAGAAGACCCATGTGTTTCCCGGTGACAAGCCCGAAATCATGGAGTATTGTTTTTTGCCATGTCTCCCGGTGATAAGCCTGAGCTCATGGAGTATTGTTTTTACCATGTCTCCCGGCGATAAGCTCGAGTTCATGAAGTATTATTTTTTACCATGTTTTCCCTTTAGTTGGCGATAAGCCCGCCATTGGGATCATGAACTATTATTTTCACGTCTCTTTGATCGACTCATAAGCCGGGATCCAGGCAAATCCTTCATAGAGATCATGATTTATGTATTCATATGTTTCATTGGTTATATAAACCGAGGAATGCCAACCCGGTATAAATTTTCCATTGAGCATGAACTTGAATAATCTTCGAAGAATAAATAAAATCCTTATTACAAAGGAATTATACTATACATTGTGCACAATTGTTGAGGGCCTAGTCGTTGTTATGTATTAATTTGGCCTTGATCAAGCCGACGTGATTATGTATGGATGAATCATCGATTATATCGAAAGAATCACATCCTTAGATCAATATTACGAAATACATTTAACAGTTGCTAGGACAGGAACTCGGTTCCGGGAACTCAGTTCTGGGAACTCGGTTCCGAAAACAATATTTGAACTAATGATTCGATTAAAACACTTGGCCGTTGGAGCCAAATTAATATCTGACTAATTTGGCCGTTGGAGCCGAAGTAATATTTGAATAAACAAAGCGGCAATAATGAAACTCTCAGTACGACGAAAACATGATGCATCAAATAACATTGTTCAAGAAAGTATAGAGTTAAACAGAATTGTACAAGGTTTTAGGAGAAAAAGCTAAACGATGGACATAATATTGTTCAACCTTTTAAAAAAGAGATTACATAAGAAAACGGCATCCCGGCCCTTCAAGAATCACCCTGGTCAGCATCCTCGTCAGGTAAGTTCGTCGTACTCGGCTCGTCTTCGCTATCTGAAATAGTTAATAGCTTATCACCACTGACGTAAGATTTAAAGTGCATACCTGAGGTGTTCAATTCAAGACCGGGGTTTAGAAAGCGAATTTGCTCCAAAGCATTGTTAAAAGAAGCTTCAATAGATCGGGCTAATTGTGACCGCACGAAAATGAGCTCGTTAAGCGTTTCGTCCAAATCTTTGGCCTTCTTCGCTTCAAGAGCAATTAATTTGTTGCACCGGACAAGAGCAGTTTGGACTTTATCGTGACACGAGGCCACTTCAAGCTCCATCTTCACTCGTGAGGCCTCAGCTTCAATCTTGAAGGCCCCAAGCTCGGCTCGAGAAGCTTCAAGTTCAGAGGTCACTTTGACCAATGATTCTTGTGCTTCCTTTGCGTCGGCTCGAGAAGCTTCAAGTTCAGAGGTCACTTTGACCAATGATTCTCGCGCTTCCTTTGCGTTGGCTCGAGAAGTTTCCAGATCAGCACAAATAACCTCTAATTCCTTGGCCGATGCTTCCAACGCCGCTGTCTTCTCATTAGCTTGGTCAAGTTTTTGTTGAAGTTGCAGATTTTCTTTCCGAGAAGCTTCAAGATCGGCATTCACTCGGCAAGCTTTTCTGTTTAAAGTAAAAAGACTCTCGACCAAGGTACCACTCTTCAAAGACGCTAGCTCAATCATACTTAATTCCTTCATCTCCGCCGCATTAAAGGGAACCAGCTCGGAATATCTTCTCGGCGCCCGGGCAACTTTAAAAAATTCTTGCGTGACACCCTTATCCCAAAGAGTTTGGGGCGCCAATTGAACAAGTCCCTCGGAAACACTGGGCAGCGGAGTAGACGCATCGGCAATCCGAGGTTCCGATATCTCGACAGCCGGGGTTTCAGGGGTCACATCCGCCGAAGATGCTTCAAGATCGATCACTGGCATCTCGGGTGCAGGAAGAGTGGGGGCAGGAATGTCTGAGGTAGCCATTATCTCGGGATCAGCAACCTCGACTATCTTTGCTTTACCTTTTCCACCTGTAACCTTCCGCTTCTTACGCGAGTGGAAGGCTACGAGATGATTGGGCCTCCGGATGGGAGCGAGATCCATTTCAACCGCTACAAAACAATTATGCATAAGTTAAACAAAAGATGATATTTCTTCCTATTATATTCAAAGGAAATTTAAACTAACCACATTTGATATAATAAGTTATGGGGGGAAAATTTTGTGATTCCTTGTATGACATTATACGAGCCGCCGAGGAAGCATCAGAATCCGACAACCGAGTCTCATCGGTACGGTAAGAAGAAGAAGGAAAGTCATGATGGGTGGAAGTCCAGTATAAAGGGAACTTCCATGCACCAGGAGGAGAATCAGAAGCATGTAAGAAGCAAGGATGATGGCCGGGTTCAGCAACTACTTTGAAGAACTTATCCTTAAAACCCTTAAAGGACTCGGCAAACAGGGAAAATAATCTACGGTCTGAATGACCTCGGTCATTGCGACCTCAGAACGAAACCCACCCTTTCCTATTGGCAGGCTCTCTACCCGATTGACCAATATGGACAGTGAAGAAATAAAAAAACAATGTGTAAGTGCAAGGGATTTCTAATTCCCGACATAAAAGTTCAAAGGCTTGCAAAAAGGCCCAGCTGTTGAGGTGCATTTGTGAAGGGGCGACGTGTAGATGATTTAATACTTGCATTTGAAAATCGGAAAAAGGGAAACAGACTCCTAATCGGATAATGACATCCCTATAAAAGAAAAAGAAGTCAGGATTGTTCTCTTCCTTAATGGAGTAGACAGGTTCGTTTGGACGGGGAATACAGATGGTAAAACCTTCTTGAATCCCTAGGGGAAGCATGGTAATACTTTCCGGATCCAGGACCGAGGTGTTACGTAACACCTCGTGGGTAACCCAAAGATACTTATTTGTCAGGACAGGAGGAATAGTTTGAGATTGAGACCCGGCGAAGGATTCCTCAACAACTTCCAAAGGAGATGAGTCCATAATTACCTAGGAAAGTAAAAAGGAAAAAATGGTAATTAGTAAAATACCTGGGAAACCGGTCATTAGAGAGCTAATAGTTGATGAAACTTGAACCGACGCCGAGGTATTTTTAGGAATCGGCACCTCGATCCCTAAAGTTGATCTAATTGGAATCAGAATATTGGTTTTTTTGTGGAGGAGGTTTGGGGACCACAATGGGGTTATGCCGACATGCGTCAAGTAAAGCATCGGCTTGATTGTTATGATTAATGCTAACTAGATATAGAAACTCGTCAAGACATGTCGAACAGGGTTCGAATCGAGTTTCAAAGGATTGTTCAGGTACGTTATCTTTTTCAGGAACACCTAAAGAAGCACTGTTTAAAGATATGGGAGTCTTAGCAGGAATCCTACGCTCTAGTTGAGATAACCTAGATGATAACCCTAATCTAGAAAGATTGGGAGGTTTAGAAATATTGGTTCTAGAACTACTAGAACCAGATGGATTTCGCAGAATGGCTTTTTCTTTCTCCTCATCAGGAATAGGGAGACCGAAAAACCAAAATGCTGAACGAGGAGGGACAGTTCTACGGATGTGCGCCTCTTCTTCCGCAGAATAGTTCATGGGAAAGGATTATGAGAATAAAGACGTAAAAAAAAAAATAAAGAAGAATGAAGAATCAAAAGAAATCACAGACGAAGGAGATGTTCGCATAAACTAAAATAGTAGATGGAAATTAAAATAATTGCGAATGAGATGAATATGAAAGAAGAAATCGAAAATACCTGGAATAGAGGGAAGATTGGTGAAGTATTAAGCAAAGAAAAGGAACAGGATGCGCAAATGAAAGTCACAAGGTAAGGAAATGGATTGCAGAAATGGCAAAGGTAAAGGAAGAGAATGAAAGCGCTGGAAACAAATAAGCGAAAATGCATATAAGCCCTAAAAAGAAACTGCCAAGATCAAAAACGTTTGAAGAAATTGGATGTGAAAGGACGTGAAAGGGCAAAAACGTCATTGATGCATGAAGAAATGATTACAGCGTGCAAAGAAATAACCGCATTAAATGATCAAGACACATGTCATTTATGAAGGAGGAGGCGTTTCATTTTCCGATGATCATAATTATTTAAGCTGCTACTGAAGAGACAAGAGATAACTCGGTGGTAATTGAAAACGTCTCAGACAAGCTTCGAAAAACAAGTTATTATCTCGGCAAGGGATAAGCAGAAGGAACCCATCTCGGTAAGAAATAGCTCGGTAATGGTTGAAAACGTCTCATACAAGCTTCTAAAAGCCGAGTTAATTATCTCGGCCTGGGGCAAACAACATTAACCCACGTCGGCACGGAGTTCCCGTATTCAATGTAGCACGGACCTATCCATTGATACACCCCGGTCATCCAGAGTGCTAGATAACCGGGCTGTGGGGCATCTGTTACAGATAGGCTCATTCAAATATTCAAACTTCTCAACCACCAAAAGATAGAAGATATAACAGAAGATATAATCACAACCGCTGCTGATCAGTTATTTAGATAATCCAAATATCTTAATCAAAGATAATGGGCTTCAACCATCATCCTCTCAGGATCCAGGTATCATCTTATAAATAAAGCATCATTCATGGTGAAAGGTACACAAATTCGTACTCTCTCTTTTCTATATACACTGCACACACAGCACGCCACTCGTGTTGTTTCCTGCAGTGATCATCTTCCTGGAGGTGTTTCATCTCTATAAGCATTTTCAGAGAGGGAGAGCTTGATCCCATAGCAAAATTCCAGCAAACCTTGTTGGGTACATACTGTTTCTCTTAAGCAGAACATATATATTTACACTTGTGTTTATTCTTTGAATATACTTTCTTTGAAAAGTATACTTATTATGAAGATTTTTTAAATTTTACATACCGAGTGTGTATAGTATATTTTAATCTACAGTTTATATCCTGGGAATTGTATAGTGCAACGAGATAAACAAGACCTAAATCCATTATCGCCTTGTTGAGGGTACTTTTCAATTATAAAATCGACTAATCATCTCAGTTATCCATTTGGCTATTCAGCATCTCGGTGTTAGCCCACCTAGGAACACTTCATGATAGTACGTTTAATCCCTACTATCTGAAGAGTTTTAAAATCAATGCAATTGAAAAAAATCATATATATGATCTGATTTACTCCTCTATACCAATATATTAGTACTTTTTTATATTTTCAATCCCATAAGAAATATTATTCAACTATCCGGGTCTACTTTAAGAGCCTTGCAATTACTCATAAAAGTTTTCCCCTTGTATCTCCAACAAGAGGGTAATCTCGAAAATCTAACACCTACCCTTTCTATGTAAGAACAAGATAAAAGTTAGAAAAAAGTTTTGTTATATAGTAATGTAGATATCATGTGCAACCAATAGGATGCATTAGCCTCTCTTTTTTTTTTTCAATGAAATAATTTGTTTTGGTTGACAATTTCACAGTTGAGCGTGTGAAAGATGACTATTAATATATATACTGACAAAATTGAAGTGGTTCTGTGTGAACATTACCAGCAGCAGTGCGTATGGATCGGAAGATGAATAATTTGTTGTTCAATTTTTATGTTTTCCAGTAGTAATGTTAAAATGCAATCATAAATTTAAGTTCAATTTGCTAATTAACTTACAGAGAAATGGTTTTAGTTGAGTGATTTGTTGAAGTGGTATATGCTTGATTCCATTATGTAGGATATCAAATTTGAGCCTTGAGCACGAGGAAAAAATACTCATGGAAACAGTTAGTCTTAGTCTATACCGTAATTTTTTTATTTTTTTTTAACAACAGTCCATAATGTAAATGTTAAGACTCGATAAATATATTTTTTCTCCCCTAAAAGATAAAAAAAAAATGATTTCCCGTTGAAAAACCCACTTGGAGATTCTCTTGATATTTGCCCGTTATCTTTGATCCTCGACTGACTTTGATTTTTCTATACCTTTATGTTGGGTACCAAGGACTAGAAACCCACTTAATAAAATTTTATTCTTTATTTATCAATTTTTCACACGACACCTAATTATATATCACTGCGAGGGGTGTTGTTGCATTTCAATTAACTAATGATAGATAGCACTTAGAAGGGGGAAAAAAACTTTAAAGTATTAAGGATAAAGGAGAGACTAGAGGAAAGTAAACGGGATAAGGAAATGGAAAAAATATTACTATAGATTGTTGAAAATTAACTTACTTGTAATTCATATTTGGTAACTTAATTTACTATAAACTCACTTAAGTAGATAATGAAATGTCTTTTCATATCAATGGATAAATAATACATTTATTGACTGTACAAAAAATTACATTAATCTAATCACAAATTATTATACATGTAAAATTTGTTGACATTTAAAATAATTATCTTAACAGACATATTAAAAATAATTTCTAATTAATTGACATAGTAAAAACCTTTGAAATGAAAGGGTATGTTAATTGAACTCTAACTAATTAACTCTTTTTTAATAATTATTATTAACTCTTTTTTTAGGCATTATTAACTCTTTTCTTTCTTACAAAATATGAAAAATATTTCATCTTTTATTATTTATTATTTTATTTGCATGGTTGCTTACTAAAAAAATATCAAATTCTTGCTGTAATAAAAAATATGAAGAACGAGGTTCGTTCTTTTTTTTTACAACAAGAACGCGGTTCGGTTAAGACTTGAGATACGAACAATTTTACTCCAATATATTGAATTTCATTTTGATTTTTTTAATATAAATGAAAATATGAAGAGATTTATTTTTCAAAATGAATAATCTTAGAATAACCAAAAACATGCCAATGAACCAACTTTTTTTAAAAAAAAAATATGTTGTTTAAGTAGAAGACAAACAGATGAATTTATTTCATTTGGTCACCTCAATAATTTCTTTGTAACATTTTTTATAAAAAAAAAAAAATAATAAGCATGTGACCAAGAACGAACTATTTTTTTTTAAAGGCAAATTAGATTCATTAAAACTGTGAAAGAGCATTACATCACAAAACGAACTAATACTATACTATGTATTATAAAATATGAATACCTCTCCCCAAATCTTATGTTTTTTTTTTCAGTGAGGTTAGAAACGAGTAAAACAGCCAAACTAAACTCAAGTTTGTTCAATATAAATTTGAGTTGAATTTTATATGATCCATACTTTTTTTTACTCAAGTTGATTTGATTTAAGTCCATGAACTATCTGGTTCAATCAGCAAAGCTCAAATTGCATAAACAAAAGTCAAAATAAGATAGGTTATATAAATATTATAAATCATATTGCCTCTTTGTCTCTTGTCCCATACACATGACAAACATATGGTTATATTTATGTTTTATTGAAATCATCATACATTTACACTAGATGTGTATATGCATGTATACATTGAACTTCTCAATTTTAACTAATCTAATCTATAAATAAAGTTGATTGCAAAACCTAAGTCTCTCTAACTAAGTTTAAGTTGTTTCGGTACATTTACAATCATATTTATTAATAAACAGGGCTGTTTTAAAGCAAAAGCTAAAGCCTATGGCTAGAGGTCCACTTTTCTGGAGATCCCAACAAAATATAAATTATATATATTTAAAAAAGTTATTATTTTTTAAATACTTTAATAAAAAATTACAATGTTACTTGAAATATTAAATATTATAGATTTTTTTTCTTCTCAAAATACATAGATAGCTCATAACATATTATTAATTTCTATTATTATTATTTTAATAAAAAATATAATTAATTAAAAATATTTACATTCAAATATGTTTTAAGGGAGACTAAATAATGAATTTAATGATCTACACTAATAATGTAAAATAGTTTTATACTATTAATTAATTATAAATTATTATTGTTATGACTTTTAACAAAATTATTATAAAAATTAATAAATTTGTTATAATAATTTATATTTGGATGATAATATAAATTTATTTTATATTGATAGTGTGTAACTTATTTTCTCTTAAATAATTTAACATATTTATCAATTAGAAAAATAATGGAATTTTAAAATTGATTATATAAATGCAACACTTGAACTTACGTTACAAAAAGTAAAAAAAATATATATTTTAGAATATATTGTTTATATTATTTAAAAAAATTAATGTAATTTTATTTATGACTCGGTTAATAGAGACAAAGTCAATAATTTTATTACATTTCTATAAGTCATAACTTATTTAACACTTCATCGGTGAATAAATATAATCTCGTTTCCTCTTCAGATGCTCTCATCATTCGAACCTTCCAGACATGTCCTTTTTCTCTAGCAGATGCTACCATTTCCTGAAAGGTAATCACGATAAATGAATCCAAATATCTTCACTGTATGAGAATTACATTAATATTAAATTATATCTAGAAAGCGTGTCCACGAGAAGAGATTTTCTGGTGCTTTTAATTACTATAATTGATCGATTATATGGCTTTTCTTGTCGGGCATTTGGTACATAATATACGAAGTTTTTCTTTGTATTTAAAATTATTATTTTTAAAAAATAAGAAGAAACATTGTTCGTTCTCTGCATGTCATTTTTGAATTTTGACAAAAAAAATAAAAGAAAGAAAAATGTAATTACAAAACATCCCACGGCACCCGACTTTGACTTGATCAGAAATAGGCCTGTATGTGCTTAGTAGACTACCTTAGAAATTAGAATAGAACCCTAAGGAATATTTTCCATTAAAAAAATGATAGAGAAATAACTTTTACATAAATGATGGACACATTTCGCTTTAATTTATATAATATAATTTGTATCCTTTGATAAATTTATTTAAGTTTATTTACATATGATTCAGCTACATGCCCAGCTACATGCATGGATAGATATAAGATAAATGTGAGAATATACGAATTGTATAATTAGCATTTTTATTACCCATTTCAATCATTGTTTAACTCACCGAGCTTGGTAATATCATATTCAATGTCTAGAGATATATATAAGTTAGAGTGGTCACAAAAAGGAGCTGGTAACCAAACTTTCCCACCAACATTTGCCCAAAGAAAGGTGAGGGCCCACTTTGAAATAATAAAGTCCTATGGAAAGGAGGCTTCCATTTGACGAAATCAAGACCCAAACGATGTAGTTTGTAGAAATATCAAATGATATTTTGATTAAGCAAGCTAGGGTAGCCTACAACTACATTAAGTTATCCCCTATAGGGTAGGACACGTGTTTGAAGACCAGCCATTCTTTTAGTCATTTTTTTATGAGGTAAATATTTTTTGTCATTTATCATGACTAATGGCCGTTAAACTTATGATGAGGATAAATACGTCAATTAATTCCACAATGATGTGTTATCATATGCAGGATAGTAGGATACCTAGTGGTTACACTTACATATTAATTTAATTAACGGCAAAATTATGTCATTGTTTTCTATTTTCGAGACAGAGTGTGGTAAATCCAAATTGATAATACAAAGCCCAAACCCAACCCAAAAGTAGCTGAATAGGGCACTGTACCTTTATGTCCCATCTGGATTTGATTTAGAATCTTTACAATTTGGATTCTCTCACCTTTCTCAAATTACATGCATGCTGAGAAGTGGGTCGATTAATGCCTAGGAAGCGGCAAAATTAAGCATTCAGAAGGGGCCATAAAGTGGTGATAGCGCAAGAGCACCTTAAGCCACGCAGGGAAGATGCCAGACAAGAAGGACCTTGAAACCATACTTATGCTTTGAAGACTATGATTTTGATCTTTATTAGTGAACAGTGACTCAGTGGGGCTACAAGGATTATTTAAGGGTATGCCCACTTTGATTTCTCCTTCTCGATATTTTCTTTTTTTTTTGCTCATTGAATATAATATTTCTGTAGATGGCATTGATTTGTTGTCCACTTGTGAGGTTCAAGAATTTGAGGACCTTTTGGCCTTTGTGCTGTCCCCTACGGATCACATATATAATTGATACGCTTGATTAAGTATGCCATTAGTTTGGATTAATGAGAAATGATGTAATTACGTGAAATATAAAAGAATGACACTAATTAATTTTATCATTCAAATTGTTTTCCTTTAAGTTATATGAATAAAGCATGCATGTGGTGAAAATGCTATCTTTTTAAATTAATTTACTTAAGTGATTTGCACGTAAAAAAAAAAAAACTTAATTGATGTGACTTGATTTATATTAATCAAGATTTAATGTAACTTCTAAATATTAAGTGTTTTAAATTTTAAACGGAGTTACTTTCTATGACCATATTTCATCATAAAATTCATTAAATTATTGGAATCATAATTTATTTTGGTAAGCAACGTGGGACTTGAGAAATACCGGAACAAGCCTATAATCTAAGGTTAAAGGATAAGAGTAGCTTAGACCCTCAAGTATCAATAGAATTACCTTATATGAGATTTTGTTAACTTTAATGTTCGGTGATCTAACACGATTTTTACCTTATTAAAAAATGTCTTAGTGAGTTAAGTGAAGAGGACATTTAGAAATTATCATTCTTTTTTTACTCTTAAGCAATACGAAACTTTGAATAGAGTACAATTATTTTAAAAAAGTATTTTTTTTAGAAGAATGTAAGATAATACACCAAGTTGGGATGATCCTAAGCTTAACTCAAACTTATCCTAAAAAATGCATCATCTTTAATTTCAAACTCAAACTTGTTCAGGTCCACTTTGAGACAAGTTAGGTTAGGAGACATATTGAGTCTCCTTTTTTTTACAGTAACACATCGATGCTTACTCACCCCTAATAACAATAGATACCAAAAACAGTGATATATTTCCTATTTTTAAAGGATGAAAGTTAAAAAGAAATTTTACAAGAATCAAACCAAAAATTACTTATTTTACATGGAAAAAAATATATTCAACCAAAAAATAAATTCACTAGATACATCTTCAAATATTTTCTATGCTTGCTTGATTTAAGGATACATGCTACCAGAGAGCTACTTTACAAAACTTGTGTTGGTAACAAAAGAAAAGGAAAGATAATGTTTAATTAATAGGTTTAGTTGCCAAACAATTATTCTGCTTGCTAATAATCAGAGTGATCTCAAAGTTAATTGGGTTGTCTCTTGCAAGATTTCCCAATGTCTCTTGACAAGAATTAACGAATTTCTATAAGGGGGTGGTTAAAGAGCTAGAGTCATATATATTTAGTCTAGTATCAAAAAGGTAGATGGATAAAGTTATATTCAACACTTTTTTGACTCCTCCACTTTCAGTCTTTTACACACACGAAAATATATTGCACCAAAACAAATGCTAGAGAGAAATATCATAAGCCTTAGAATTTTGTTCATTTCAAAATCAATTTTATATACATTATGGATATGGATATTATGTATCTGGAGTGTAGGATATTGATCACGTCTAAAATTTAAGTGATAGCATACTAGTGGATTCTCTATAAGACTATGACATTGTAGTGACCATTAACCTTTTATTTTGCCTGCAAACAAAACTTCATGCTCAGCATATGCTTATTATTTATTTCCAATTTTTCTCTACCAAATTTTAAGAGTTGATATGGAATTAGCCTTGGCTTCTTTAAAAAAAAAACAAAGAGTTGATATGAAATTAATAAGTAAATAGAGCTCTGACAAGTTAATTAAGGATTAATTATGATCTGTTTTAAACAATACTGCCTTATACATGGTCTAATAAACCAAAAACATTCACTAAAAAGAGCTTTAATATCATTTTTTAACCACTGTCAACTATACAAAACAAAAATCAAATAATAAGAAATTTGTGTCCACTTCAAAATCTTCAACTAGATCGACTATGAAAGACCATACGTTACTTACAAATACGCAAACGTATCAATTATCAAATCTTATAATTAATTAACACACCGTTTGAATATAATTAACCAATTTCAGCAGACGTGTGATGCGATCAACAATTTGTGTTTACAGATTGAATTATTGTACACCAAAATCAAATCAAACTGATTAATTAGGGTTTGTAAAAAACAAACAAGAGCTAGTTTACATAAGCTTGAGATTACATGAAAGACAGAATATACCTTTGATTAAATGTCAAAATATTAATTATTGGATTAACACACAGTAACATAACAAAGGGTAGTGCTTAGTTCAATTTGAGTGGGGTCCTAACGGCTAATACCTGTCGGAAGGAACCCTAGAGAATCATGGATGCCAACTTTGTTTGAAACGCGTGGGCTCCATTCACTCAAAGCAATTAAGATCAGAAAAAAAAAAACAAATTAATAGGGAAAATGGGTCACCTTTTTTTTATTTTATATTTACAGTCTTTAGGTGGGTCGTCAATTCCATCACCAATCATATCATGTTTTGCTGATCTTTGGAATCCCAAGCAGTCATTAACACAAAAGTTGGGGCCCCAGATACCTAAAGTTATTATTAAGTTAATTCAAATATTAAATAATTAAATTTGTGAATTAAAAATTAATCCTAGAATGTATTAGCAAATTATCACATTGGTAACCTCTCCTCGTAAGCAAACTCTTCTAGGACTATATGATTTCAAGAAGACCATCTTTCACAGACATGTTCGATGTGATTTATATCAAACCCAAATATGTGAATATCAGAATATATTAGACTTTACTAGGATTAAATATAAAGGTTTGTTTACTTTTTTCATGGTGAAATCGATTGCTTTCTTACAAGGAAAACAACAAAACATGCCAATGATATTTAATTATATAATTTTTTTAAATAATGATATATACATATAAATTAGGTAAATAACAATTTTTTGTTTTCCTGTAAAAAATTTTTTTTTTCAAAAATAAATGATAATCAAAATGATTATTTAAATTCTAAATGATGCTTATTTAAAAATGCTTTAATTATGGAAAGTAATATTTTAAATTTTTTTAAAACATGTTAAAAACAATTATCTCTTTAAAATAACTAATTAAAAAAAATACTCTGTAACTAATTATTAGAAAAAATTGATAATATAAAAAAATTTATATTATTATCTAATCATAAATTGTTATCTATGATAAAATTGTTAAATTTTATAATAATTACTTTAAAATTATTTTTTTATCATGACTTATAATTAATTTAGAGTGCAAAAATTATATATATATATATATATATATATATATATATATCATCATCATCAAAGACATTTGAATCGGATGTGTACTTTTTAGTAAAACAAATAAAAATTTAAAAACATGATTAAATTAGATAAAATATTTTAAAAAACGTAACAGCCATACAAAATCATGCTAGTAATTTTACAGTTAAAAACTAATTCTTTAATAAACTTATAAAAAAGTTGTTTCTTTTTTTTGGTATGCAAGAGGACAAAAATTACCAAAAATTACACTACCAAATTACGAAGGAAAGAAACCCTCACGGCCACTAAATCGTGAAAGAGCAAATCTTTGCATTGTTATCCTTGTTAGAAAAATAGAGAATAACACAGAACAGAACAAGGAGAAAAGAACTAATTGAAAGTTTGTTGTGCCGTGGAAATCATTGCCCTGAAAGCAAAATTCAGCTAGACCTCGGTGCAATCCAAATTGTCGATTGGTTCCCAATGTTAACATAACTAGCCTATGAACACGTGCACTCATGACCTTAGGCTATGGAAATCACATAACAATTGCCTAGATTTGTTTTAACTTGTTAAAAACAGAAAAGAAATAGAAAAATAAAACAACAGAGAATGGTTTTTCTGCACTGCTTTCTCAACCATGTGAAGCCCTTTTTAAATAGAATAATAGTCTAAAAATTATTCCCCTTATCTTTATGTGACAGGTCCATCACTCTTTCAATATTAGCCTCAAAACTAATAGCCCTTTAATGTGTTCAACAAATGCTAATAAAGTGGATGCTACAAAAAAACTGATTTGATGACTAATAAAGAGCATTTAAATAAAATATTTTTAAAACTATACTGATGTGGAATAGCAAAAGGAAGCAACAACATATGCTTATGTTTTCCATTTTTCAACAATCCCCCACAAATGGTAAAACAGGAAGAAGGAAAGAAAAAAAAATATGGGTAAAGAAGGATTAACACTTAAGTACCAATATCATAATGATAAAATTGATACATAGCGAAGTAAGACAACAATTGTGTTTAGGCAGTGAATTACTCTTGAACTACCATGACTGCAATTGAGACCCCCACAACACATGTATTGCCTTAAAATTTGTGATATCTGCGATAGTCATAACAAACACTTTAATGGTCATGCGCACACCTTGGGTACTCATGATTGCTCTAGAAAGATTGTCCAAGTCTTCCATAGAAGGCGACCCACCTTCACACTCACGTAGGTGAATCCATCAAGTGCGTCTCAAAAGCACCACCATAATCTACTATGGATTCATTAAGAGCACAAAAATGCCCAACCTCATAATATAACAAGTGGTGAGTCCATCAAGTCCATCTCATATGGACCACCCAACAATTAGGGCTATGAACTCATTAAAAGATCAACCTATCCACAATTTACTACCACATGTCATAGAGATTAGAAGTGTAGTTCTATAAAGTGTTCATATGGCTTCGTTTCACCGCGGATGGTATCCACCATAGTTTTCTCAACACAAAAGCTTAAGCCCCATCTCCCTTGACGATTCAAAGACTAATTTCCTTGTTAGACCTTTAGCAAGAGGATCCGCCAAATTCCTCTCAGATCTTACAAACTCTAAAGAGATCACACCATTTTTAAACAATTCTCTAATTAAACCGTGTCTAATGCGTATGTGTCTCCTCTTTCCATTATACACACTGTTCATGACAATTCCAATAGCTGCCTGAGAATCACAATGAAGAGAAATTGGTATAGACCGTTTTCCCCACAATGGCACATCTGTCAACAAGTTCCTTAACCATTATGCTTCTTGTCTTGCTAAATCAAGAGCAATGAATTCTAATTCCATAGTGTAACCTGCTATACAAGTCTAATTAGTAGACTTCCAAGATATAGCACCTCCGCCCAAAGTAAAAACATACCCACTTGTAGAACTAACCTTATCATTATCCGTAACCCAGTTTGCGTCACAAAATCCTTCTGACACAGTAAGAAATTTACAAAAATGCAAACACCAATCCATAGTACCCTTAAGGAACTTAAGTAAACGATGAAGTGCAATCCAATGTTCATTACTTGGGTTATGAGTATATCTACTTAGTCTACTCCCAACATATGCTATGTTAGGTCTAGTACAATTCATGATGAACAATACACTACTTATGATTTTAGCATATTCAGCTTGTGAAACACTAGAACCTTTGTTTTTCTTAAGATGTATGCTAGGATCATAGGGGGTTTTCACAGACAATTCATCATAACAATTAAATTTTTTCAGTATCTTTTCAATATAATGTGACTGACACAAGGAGAAACCATAATCAAATCTTCTCATTTTAACACCAAGAATCACATCAGCTTCTCCTATATCTTTCATATCAAAACGAGAGGATAAAAATAATTTTGTCTCATTCACCACAGTTAAGTTTGTCCCAAAAATCAACATGTCATCAACATATAGACATATCATTACAATTCTAGTCCAATCAATTTAGAGTAAACACAAGTATCAGGAGAATTCAGAACATAATCATCACTCACTAAAGTTTGATCATATTTCTCATACCATTGTTTAGGAGCTTGTTTAAGGCCATATAATGATCTTCTCAATTTACACACCTTGTTCTCTTGACCCTGAACCACAAACCCCTCGGGTTGTTCCACATAAATTTCTTCTTTCAAGTCACCATTGAGAAAAGCCAGATTTACATCCATTTGATGTACTACAAGTCCATGAATAGCAGCTAAGGCAACTAGAGAACAAATTATGGCAATCTTAGTAATAGGAGAAAATGTATCAAAAAATTCAATGTCTTTCTTTTGTGTATAACCTACAACTACAAGTCTAGCCTTAAATCTATCAATGGTTTCATCAGTCCTTAATTTCTTTCTAAAGATCCATTTACACCTAACTATTTTACTTCCCTTAGGAAAATCAACCAGATCCCAGGTATAATTAGACATGATAGAATCTAATTCACTATTAATTGCCTATTTCCAAAAGTTAGCGTCAATAGAAGTTACTGCCTCAATATAAGTTTTAGGATCTTCCTCAATCAAGAAAGCTGATACAAAAACATCATTTATTTTATCAATATCATTATTTTCAACTAAGAACGTAGTAACAAAATCTAGTCCAAAACTACTTTCTATTCTTTGTCTTTTACTCCTTCTAGGTTCATTAATATGTTCATTTAAAGCAGAGGAAGAAGCATGAAAAGATAAAATAATTGAAGTGATATTAGAAGAACCAACCACATCATTAACATATTTCTTTAATGGAAATTCTTGCTCAAAAAATTCTGCGTTTCTAGATTCACAAATAGAATTATCATTCAAACACAAGAATCTATAGGCAACACTATTTTGAGCATATCCAATAAATACACAATCAAAAGTTTTTGTTCCTATGTTTGTCCTCTTGTAATTTGGTAGACCCACCTTAGCTAGACACCCACACACTTTAAAAAAAAAATTAGGTCCAAAGCCCTTCCATAATTCATAAGGAGTCTTATCTAGTCGTTTATGAGGAACTCCATTTAGTATATAACAAGCAGACAATACAGCTTCCCCCAACATTTGGTTAGACATACCGAAACTTAATAGCATAGCATTCGTCATTTCTTTTAATGTTCTATTTTTTCTTTCAACTACACCATTTTGTTGAGGAATATAAGGGGCACTGGTCTCATGGACAATTCCATTTTTTTCACAAAAATCCTTAAGAAAAGTTGTCTCATATTCACTACCTCTATCAGACCTAAGCCTTTTAATTTTACGGTCCAATTGGTTTTCAACTTCTGCCTTATATTTTAAAAACATTTCTCCAGCCTCATTTTTTGACCTCAGAAGATAAACTTTGTTATATCTAGAAAAATCATCTATAAATGTCACATAATATCTTTTACTTCCTCTACTAACAATGTTTTTAAAATCAACCAAATCGGTGTGTATTAATTCTAGTAGTTCAGTAGTTCTGTCTGTGACAGGTTTAAAAGGCTTATTTGCATATTTTGCTTCCACACATATAAAACACTTAAAAAGGTTATTTACATATGGTACATTAATCAAATGCATATTTTTAAGTTTCTTAATAGAAGCTACATTCACATGTCCTAGCCTACCATGCCACAAATCAACATATTCAACAATATAAGCACAACCAGCCAAAGAATTAGTATTAGAAACAACATAAATGGTTTTCAGTACAAACAATCCATCAACGAGATATCCCTTCCCCACAAAATTCCCATTCTTAGTTATTACTCCCTTATCAGCTTCAAAAACCAATTTCAGTCAGCCCTATTAAGTAAACTACCAGAAATTAAGTTCATATGTAAGGAGGGAACATACAAAACATCACTCAATGATAAATTTTTTCCAGAAGTAAGTTTGAGGAAAAATTTTCCTTTACCAAGCACTTCGGTTGTAGCAGAATTTCCCATGAAGACACACTCTCCATCAACAACATCCTCAAAGTGGTGAAAAAGCTCTTTGTTGGCACATAGGTGTTTAGAAGCACCAGTATCCAGAATCTAGTCCACCTTGTTGTCCACCAAGTTTGCCTCCACTACCACAACAACTATCACTTCTTTCTGCTAGATATGCTTGAGGTGCAAATGGTACAACAGGCTTTTGGTTCTGATTTTGTTGTCCCTATCTCATGTAGCACTGATATGCTTTGTGACCTGTTTTTCCACAAACATAGTAGATAAGTTTCTTTTTTATGAATCTTGTTATCACCTCTGTTGATACCAATATGATTTTTATGTTGTCCATTTTTCTGGAATTTTTTCTCTTTTCCTTTCCCTTTGAACCTATTTTGATTAGAAATCTCAACAACATTAGCATTAACCGAATTTTTAGAAAATAAAACAGGCTTATCTTTAAGTCTATTGGCCTCTTCAGTCTTCATATGATTGATCAACTCTTGAAGTGACAAATCTCTCTTCTTGTGTTTCAATTGGTTGCAGTAGTCACTCCACGATGGTGGGAATTTCTCCAAAAGCACATTAGCTTGTAATATTTCACAAATCTTTATTCCTTCATTTAGTATGTCACCAACCAAATTTTCATATTCATGAACCTGCTCCATGATTAGCTTATCATCCAACATCTGAAAAGCAACCAATTTCCTACCACATACTTTCTTTTTCCAGCATCATCATCACCATAACGTTTCAACAGAGTGTCCCATATCACCTTTGCAGATTTCTGATTGATGAACAAATCGAACAGATTATTTTCCATGAGTCAGTAAATGACCCCTAACAATCTTGTTGTCCTTTTCATAATTCTTCTTAGCCTCTTCATCAGCTTTCTTGGTTCCTCTAGAGAGCGGTGTGACAACAGGAGTAGCAGGAGAAGGGTTAGCAAGAGAAACAGTATCAGCAGGAGGGTCTTCAGATAACACATAATCAACCTCTAAGGTTTCAAATAGACTCAATAAATTTTGTGACCATCTCCTATAATTTGTGCCATCTAAAGGTTCCAATTCGACATATCCGGAATTATTCTTGGTACATTCATTGCTATTTTTGTTAAGTGTTGTAATAACGTTCTTTATACCCCCTGTAATTTTGCTTTCAGATTGTTAAAAAAATAGAGAATCACACACAATAGAACAAGGAGAAAAGAACTAATTGAAAGTTGTTGTGCCGTGGAAACCATTGCCTTAAAAGCAAAATTCGGCTAAATCTCGGTGCAATCCAAATTGTCGATTACTTCCCAAGGTTAACACAACGAGCCTATAAACACGTGCACTCGTGGCCTTAGGCTATGTAAATCACAGAACAATTGCCCAGCTTTGTTTTAACTTGTTAAAAACAAAAAAGGAACAGAAAAACAAAACAATAGAGAATGGTTTTTTTGCACTGCTTTCTCAACCGTGTGAAACCCTTTTTAAATAGAATAATAGTCTAAAAACAATTCCCCTTATCTTTCGGTGACAGCTCCATTACTCCCTCAATATTAGCCTCAACACTAATAGCTCTTTAATACGTTCAACAAATGCTAATAAAGTAGATGTTACAAAAAATTGATTTAATGACTGATAAAGAACATTTAAAGAAAAAATATTTTTAAAAACTATACTATATGGAACAGCAAAAGGCAACAATAACATATGCTTCTGTTTTTCATTTTCAACAATCCTTAATTTATTTCTTGTTGATTTTCGTATATTTCACATAATTTATATCTTTAGCAGAGTTAAATTTAACGGTATAGACTATTTTTTATTAAATTATTTTTAATAAAGTATTCTAAAATTTTCCCAACAAGCTAGTTTCAAAATGGTTAAAAAAATTATCGCATAATATAGTGCAACTAACTAACTAACATCACATGGTCGACTAAATTTCGATACTTCTATAATATTTTTTCTGTAATTAATTGTTTTATTTCTGAAATAACTTCACGTGTGGAGCTGAAGAACAAACGAACGTCGATTTTAAAAAATGTGAATTAACAGGATTTAGGGTCTCGAAGTGTACGAAAAACGACTGCCCCTTGGTTTTGTCGCATTGTGGCGACCAGATCTTGCATGCAGACAACATAGTTTGTTAGTTAGTTTGCTTGGATAATGCCGCGTGGCCCAATCTGATTTCCAAACTATCCAAAACAGCATGTTTTGTTTTCATTTGGCTTTTTCTAAGATGAGAATGTCAATTTAATACAGAAACTATATTTACTAATTATAATCTAATAATTTAATGTTGTGATAAAATATAATTCTCTTATAGAGATCTCATACATCCTCAGGAGATAATCTTACTCAAATCAAATAAGATTTTTCATCATCTTTTATTTTCGATGAGCTTTTTAGATACAAAAATGTCTCCTCCCTCCCTCCCTCATAGAGTTTGGATTCTGTGTATGATTTGACTCTCTCAAGTGTTTTGGTTACTTGTGATTATTAATATATTTTGAGGTGAGTTTCTTAGATGTAATAGGGGTTGAGGTGCTAAGATATATAGTTGAGATATCATGCCCTACTTTTAACCTGATCTCACCTCCTCTTTTTGAAAAAAAAAGAGAGAGAGAAAAGTAGGATTACTGTGGACAAAATTAGATATTTAATCTTGCATATTTAGGACATGAATTTGAAATAATTGGTTAAAATAAAACAAGTTTATCAAACAATTTACGCATTTGGTGATAAAAATAAATGTATATGCAATAAATTTTAAAATCATTACTATCATTAATCAATAATTTATATTTTATTTTATTTTTAAATATCAGCTAGAGTCAAATCTGTGTTATGCATTGGAATATCTAGGGACATTCACGAGACTTGTAAGACTCATCCATAAATGTTTTTTTTTAGTTTTTGTAATTAAATATGTTGACATTTTGATATTTGTCCCTTTATTTCTTAGACACTGGTTAAAGAATACTCATTAGCAAGTTTTATATTTTATTTCAATTTTTTTACTAAGTGGGGAAAAAAGGTACAAGAAAATCCAGGTGAAATCTGACTATAATAGATAAAGCAATCCATCATAAGGACAGGGAATAAGAGCCAAGAAATATGGGGTATGATTTTGGTTTGTGAGTTAATAATAATAATAATATAAGAGAGGGGACATCATTGTCTAAACAAACACCAAAAGGAAAGGATTAGCAATGTTATTACGCATAAAAATTGAAATGAAAAGCAGCTAAGAGGAGGCCCCACACGGTTTCTTCGTAAAGCCGTTGGTATTGACTATTGAGTCTCATGGCACATGGTTGAACAATTTCGATTCCGTCAGAAATCACTTGTCAAGAAAAAGTTCACATGGCTTTAAGACCTTTAAAACTGAAAATGATTTATTGTGTCATTTTCTTTAATATTTTGTTCTGTCTTCTTTTGTTATTTTAAATTTTTGGGTCCAACTTCATTTATGTTTAAACAACCCTGACTTGGACCCTGTCATAAAAACTTGACGGGCTTGGATCTGGAGTTGCAATTGGAATTTGGCTCCTGCTTCCTACACCAGCATTTTTCCAATACACCCAACATGAACAGTGAAGTTCCAATTTTGCCCTCTATGTAATCTGTAAAGATTCTCCATAAAGGTTCTTATGGATTCGCAATCCGTAAGAACCTATACGGATTGGCAATCCGTATTCGTAATTCGTAAAGCCTCTTACGAATTCATAATCCGTAAAGCCTCTTACTGATTCACAATCCGTAGGAAGCCTCTTACGGCACAATCCGTAGGAACCTTACGGATTCGTAATCCGTAAGGTAAATCCGTACGAATTAAATTTTTTAAAATGGTTTTCAAAATAATGGTCCAAGTAGGGGTCGAAATTGTGACCTTTCGATTACAAGCACAATGCTCTAACCAACTGAGTTACTACATCATTTATGTTAAAAGCTAATTAATATTACTATATATGACATTACAAATTTTAATGCATATTTAATACACATAAATTTACATAATAATTTTTATAACAATTAATTTTTATCTAATAATATTTTTTTTACATGTATAAATTTCTAAAGTATACGAATCTATAATGTTATAAAATTAAAAATTCTAATGTATATGAACCTAATATTACCTATGAATTTTAGAAAAAGGGACATTATTTTTATTTTAAATTTTTTGTTCTAAAAATGCATATATTTTTTTAAATTTATTGTTTTAAAATATATGCATTTTTAGAACAATAAATTTAAAATAAAAATAATGGTTTAATTAAAATTCATAGGTAATATTAGGTTCATATACATTAAAATTTTTAATTTTATAAAATCATAGATTCGTATACTTTAGAAATTTATATATGTAAAAAAATATATTATTAGATAAAAATTAATTGTTATAAAAATTATTATGTAAATTTATGTGTATTAAATATGTATTAAAATTTGTAATGTTATATATAGTAATATTAATTAGATTTTAACATAAATGGTGTAGTAGCTCAATTGGTTAGAGCACTGTGTTTGTAATCGGAAAAAAATTTAATTCGTACGGATTCACCTTACAGATTACGAATCCGTAAGGTTCATAGAGGCTTTCCTACGGATTGTGAATCCGTAAGAGGCTTTACGAATACGGATTGCCAATCCGTATAGGTTCTTATGGATTGCCAATCCGTAAGAACCTTTATGGAGAATCTTTATGGATTACATAGAGGGCAAAATTGGAATTTCACTGTTCATACTGGGTGTATTGGAAAAAAGGCTGGTGTAGGAAGCAAGAGCCATGAGTTATGACCAAAAACGGATCTTGTAATCCTAAGAAAATAGATATTTCAACAGTAAACGGAGCTCTTTAAACTGCTGTTTCATTTACATGAGTAATCCAACTTATAGATTTTATTTTTTGGTAATTAGATAGGGAATGTTTGGGCTCCCTAAGTTTCTTTCTATAATTTTGCCATTACAATGTGTCTAAGATTCTGGTCTGTTTTGACATTTAAAACAGTTTTTACAAGATTTATTTAATCCCTAACTTTATTCAATTTTTCGGTGATATTCATTAAAATAAATTGTTTTTTTAACTTATTTTGATAAATTTATAACAAAAATTATTAGAATTTAATTACGTTGTTTATCTGCAGTTTAAAAAAATTAAGTTGTTTATCCAAACAAACTTTTAAACTATGATTGTAGATAAAAGAGAAAAGGGCAAAAAATTGCGCATGAAAACTGAGAAATAAACTTTCATAGAATTTGGTGTCTCATTTTACTTAGCCAATGGAATTATATTCAGTATACTTTGTTGTCAGTATACTTTGTTGTCATAATAGGATGAGTGATGTGGTATTTTTAGAAATATCATACAAAAAAATCACACTCTAGTTAAAGTGTTTGACATAAGAATGTTATTATCGCCTAAGATTCGTCCCAAGTGACTGTTATTATCAACTAAAAAAATAGTGATTAAAGTGCAAAAACTCGATGAAAGCCAAACGAGCTAGGAACATGTAGGATACAATACAACATACACTAATCAACATCATCATAGGATACATGTTAAATGATTGAAGACAGAACATTAAATATAATTTTAGCGGTTAATTTAGCTTAGTCTAGTCTTCGCATCTTGACATTTACGGGAATCTCCTTGTAAGAATGAACCTTCTGAACTGCTCTTCGCAAGGGTCTTCCGAAAGAACACCTTGTAGCTTCATTCCTTGAAGCAGAGCTTTTTCCTCTTTCAGTTTTTGAAGTTGGAGATTGAGTGACAAGATATGTAGCATCCTCTAACTCGAACAAATTCTCTAGAGGTTCATGTTCATGGGTTTTGAACGTAGTAGAATGTCTCCTCAAACGTCTCCTATGTACCAAAAAATTGGAATTTTTATCATATTAACAATTTTCTACTATAAAATTATCATTTTGTAATGCAATTTCAAGCATGTCATTCGTTCAACACAACTAAATAAAAGTGCTTTTGTTCAATGATCTTAGCTTAGGTAACCAAGTCATCAATTTAAATTTTTAAACCATGAACTGTTCATCTTAAACTGAATTAAACTGAACTAACCTATTGTCTTTAACCTTGTCTTTGCTTGTATTCTTGGAAGCAGTCGAAGAACCAGTAGCTGCAAAGTTCCATAACAAACTTAAACAAAGTTGATAAAAAAATGTCAAAACAGTTACTATGAAGTTAAGTTCCAGCATTTACATTTACTCCTTATGCGTCTTCTATTCATACATTTGTGTTGTTCATCATTGCTGGCTTTAGGGGATGGCACTCCTGCTTTTTCATCTCCTTCCTTGAGCCAATGAAGACATACAGCAAGAAAAAGAATGAGGAATAACATTCATCAATGCCATCAATTTGGCAAGCAAATAAGTGAAAGGTTTTTTGCCTAGGCACCTGTAACTGTGAAAATGCAGTAGGATTCTTTTTGCCGTCAATCTCCACTTTTTCCTGAAAAAATGAGAGATCTGGTTCAATATTGAAGGTCTTAAATTGTGGTCAAGGTTGTGATTGTGATTTAGTTGCATTCTTTAATATTACAAGAAATTGCCCTCAGATGTGGTTGATGCGGCCACAATTACAGCTGTATTGCGGTTGCAGAGACTCCAAAAACCTTAATGTTACAGCTAAAATCATGATAGCAGGCTATTTTGTTGAACATTGAGGCTTCATAGTCATCAAAGTACACTATTCATGTCAATAGACAAACTTCTCACTACATTTTCCTCCGAGCAATCATATATACATACCCCATTGTCCGGGGGCTCCATGTTATGCGTAGGTAAGGAAGAGGGATATTATATCCAACTGTACCCTTGCATATGCAAAGAGAATATTTTCGAATTTGAACCCATGACCAACAAGTCACAAAAACACAACTTTACCGCTGTGTCAGACTTTTCCTCTTTAAACACCCCACTTACACTTTTAATTTTTTTTCTATCTCTCTCTTCCAATCATATCATAAATCTTATAATACCTTTATTTTTACTTTTATTTCTTTAGGGGTCTTAGAGCATAATGGGTGTATATGAAACATTTTTCTTTTCCTCCCAACCATATCCTACACACAGCATTCCATATATTTAATTAATGTAAGCACGTAACCGAGATAATGTAAAGCAGAAAATCGAGCTTAAAGCATAACACACCTGCACGTCCACTGTCTGTCCTTTAATCAAAGCAGCCCTCCACAAAATTTCATGCTGCAGTGTTTTAATCTGAAACAACCATAATCCAATTCAAAAAAATAAAATAAAATAAACAAATTGAAGTTGTAGTCCACAAAGACACAGTTAGAGAACTAAACCAACTCACTCATGACTCACCCTTTCCCTCCCCATGTTAAGCTCCTGCAAAATTAACCACAAACAGTTACTACTAACTTTTTTCACTCTCAATTTAACGTCAATAATTAACAAAGCAATTATTCAATCCCGAAACTAATTACCGCTAACATGTGGGTATTGGACTGAGCAAGGTTCCAGTTTTGGATTTGCAGCTTCTTCACATCGGCTCTCAGCCTCTGCAGCTCCAAGCCACTCGCTTCAATTATCTTACTGCTCAATTTTTAATCAAGTAAAAAAAATTAATAACATTTTAGTTAATTCCTTTCAATTCTGGGATACGAAAACTCGATAACAGGACCAAGGGAGGATCTAGTTCAGTTTGTTGAGAAGAGTACGTGAGTGTTGTAAATTCCTAGTACTGTCTTCGATTGTTACGGATAAAAAAAACTCACTAACAGGTACATTTATTTACTTTCTTTCTGTGAGGAGTTGAATCAATGCCGTTCTTTCCTGTATCACAATAATTTTTAAATTAGATATCTAATAAGAAGTGTCGAACAAGTGTCGGTATTGAAAACATGTCTGACACGACGATACTTCGAATAAGAGAGATGTCGCGCTTCATAGATCACAATTCAACCAAAATCATTTAAAAAAGAGATAGATAATAACATATAAAATAAAGAATAAAAAGTAAATAAATAAATAAATAAAATGTACCTTGAGGAGTTGTTGAATGGAATTGTTATCGGAGGGAAGAGTAGTGTCAAGTTGTTGAGAGTAATGAGGATTAGTGTTGTTGGTGATATCAGAAAGCTTCTTTCGCATTAAGCTTCCGATGGATTTCTTCGCCATTTTCTCTCTTTGCATGCTCATAATAGGATAATACTACTACACCAGCAGTTATTGTTGATTAATTGCAAGTTTGGATATTCATTTGAATGGAGGGTAGAAAAGTGAAGAAACGAAGATTGGAGAGAATGAGTGTGTTGGAAGGAAAACAAAGCGAAAAAGAAAAGCGAAAAAGAAGAATAGTTTCGTTCGTAACTTAACGCCTTCTTCAACCGAAATTACCGTTACGTCGTCCGAACCTAATTCAAAGCCTTCCGAACCTCCCTTTCAAAAATATCAAAAGGTCACAGGCGGGTCACCTTAATGCCGCATCCTGTTTCAAATTTTCACCTTCACCCTTTTTGAATTTTGATTTTAAATTTATCCACCCTTTATATATTTAATTCAGACTTTTTTTTCTTCTTTTAGTGGTAAAAAAAAAAGATATCTTAATATACCTTCCGTTTTAATAACACGTGTGATTCTTTTTTTATTTAATCTAACACGTGTAACTCAGATTAAAAAAAGTGTTTTTTTTTCGTTTAACTTCGAATTCTATAGATTCAACTATGCACATTTTTATGTTTTGAAATATTTTTATTTTAACATTTTTCATATTCTGCTTATAATAATAATATATATTTCTTTCGCATTATTTTCTCTTTAAATAGCACTTGTATATTTTACTTCAATCAATATAACAAGTAATGCGTTAGATTACTAGTTAATTACAGTACAACCCACTTTCTTGAAAGTGATCGAATATTTTTATACTTAAAAGAAGACGTGTCATTTATAATTTTTTATCTTAAAATTCTTTTATATAGTTTTGCAAATTTCTTTATTATTTTCTTTAAAATAACATCTGTTTTATGTTGTATCTCACCTTAAAATAATTATACATATTTATTTATTTATTTATTATTTTAATATCATCTAAATTTAAAATATCAAAAGAAATATTGACAATAAACAATATTTTAAAATTAATCCAATAGCATGCATGGTGGTGTATATATACATATATTTGGTTTTAGTATTTATTTAAATAGAAATAAAATGAAAGGAAATAGTAAAGAGAAAAATTAAATAAAAACATTTTTTTCCTTTGTTTGAGGGAAAGTAAAAAGTAAGAAAATTATTTTCCTGAAACCTACTAGAAAACACCCCCACCACTAGTTAGCATGAAATGGGAGAGAAGTTATCTCTCATTCTTTTTTTAATTAATTGAAAATAATTTTTATAACATAATTTTAAAAATGAGGTGACCCCATAATCTAAAGCTCTCAAAAGGAAGTATAATTTACTTTAAAAATTAACCAAAACTTGTTTGTTTTGGAGACTGGTTGATCAAGGATCTTGCACCACTTATTAGTTAACCCTAAGTTACTTGTCTGTAGTTTGTAGTTTCCACACCTTTGCTATTAGGAGCATTGACTTGATATAAGAAACATGCACAAAAGAAATGACCGAAGATAGGGTACTTAGGGTATTCAATACTACTATAGGATATTGTTGGACTTTAACATAATGGGCATAAACACATGTCATTACATGTAAATTTTGTGTGAGAAAGGTTATTACATGTTAGCACGTAGCAATTTAAACATAGAATGAGCAACAAATCTTGATTCATGTTAGCCGCAACAAGAAGCAAAAACAACCCCCTCATCTTTGCCATTAGAATGGCATCAAAACATCTCCTTAAGGAGATGAGTGCATTCTGGGAGTTTGAAGAATCTGATGTGTAGTCAAAATATGATAGGTGCCAAAGCAACACGACATTCCTAACCCTTCAAAATTTGGCCATTTAGGCTACTACCCAAGAGCCAAGAGTGAGACTATGCAGCTGATTTATCTGATTCTCTGTTTTGTAATAACAATGATGTCCATTACATATAAAATGCCAAATAAATGAAGATGCACACTTATGGCAAAAAGTGAGTTGTGTCAGTGGCAGTTTGCAAGGCAAGAATGCAAAATATTGGTACATAGTCACTTTATAACCATTGTGTCACATCATCCTCTAAGGGTCTATTTAAACTTCTCCATAAACACGCATAAGAGAAGAAAATAAGAAAAATGAAAAAAAAAATAAGAAAAATTAGTTTATGCATAAGCTAATTTATATAAGTTTTCTTATATTAACTTCTCCAAAAGCTTATCTTTAACATATGCATAAGCTAATGGAGAAGTTTTTTTTTTTTCATTTTCCTTATTTTCTTTTTCTAAAACTGCTTTTGGAGAAGTTTATCAAAACAAGTCCTAAGTCTTTTACTAGTTTGTCCATGATATTGATCATTTGTTTAGATGAAGTTTTTTGACAAAATATATCGCCATTCAATAGACCAAGCAATAGGATGAGTATTATCTTGCACATCTACAACACCCACTATTAAGGTTCTTAATATGCAGAGGAGTGAATGGAAGTCCAAACCCAGAAAACCCTTATCAAAGGTTTACAAGACTTTAGCTCTATCTATTGTAGGATTTGATAACTTTCATTAAATATTTTAATCACATTCTTACTTTTTTTTATTTTCTCTGGTTGGAGAAATAATACATGTGAGATAATTCTGGGGACAAGATACTGAAGATACCTGAAACTATTTGTAGATGGAGAAGTGTAGAAGATATGAAGCCCTATGGCGAACCTGTAAGACAAAATGATTTTATGTACATGAAATCACACTGTAACCAAGTCAGTGGTTAAAAATAAGAAAGTCATTTCATTCACCTTTGATGCATATGTTCGTAGGTTCGTGGCTGAAATCAGGGTAGAACAATGTCGAAGATAAAGAGAGAACATCTCATAGATTACAAGATTGTCTTCAATTAATGAGTTGGACAAAACCCAATTCTCGGTCAAAACTAAGTTAATATACATCTTGTAAAAATCATAACTTTTGTCTTTGAAATTAATTTCTGTAAGTGATCTGAGGATCTCTTCTCCACTGGAGACCTGAGAACAAAAGGTTAATCTCAATTTCCAAAAGTTCAAAAGCAAATGTATTCATATTTCATACTACAACTATTAATTTGGTTGCGTTCATTGATGACTTGTTTGATAAAATTTTCTCATAGCATTTTGTTATTAAGTGTCAAGTTAGCTTTGCACACTTGTGCCAAGTGTTTCAGATCGTAATATACACAAAAATATTTTAAAAGGGAAATGAAACTCCAACTAATAAACCAAAATGCATTATTATTAATGAATAGATCTACACACTCAAACAAGTAAGACTATACTCGAAATTACATAATAAAATTGATTAATGGATACAGAAATATCAAGAGTTTGTTTTGAAAATTTTAGTTTTTTAACTTTGGATTAAAGAATACAAAAATATCAATGGCCTATTTGAAAGTTTAAGTGGAGGAGAAATTCCAGATCAAGTAAGACTTAAGTGTTTGTTAATACCAAAACAAGAATGAGTGAAAAAATTGCTGACAACATTTCACATATACAAAGAATGCTTAAATTTTAATCACTAAAACTTTGGTGCTAATATTCAATCAAGCAACAACAAACTTCGTGTATAACCTGTTGCTCATATGCTAACTTTCCATCATATGATCAGGACCTTCATTATACTTTTTATATGCATAAAGCATAAATAAACTTGATAAGAGAAGGGCAAGTAGCATACTCCATCAAAACAAAAAAGCAGTGTTTAATGCGCAAAAACACTCCTAATTTACTTGCAACGAGAGCTAGCTTCTAAAATACATTCAATAGTTCGGATGCAATTCAAATCTTTCGAGACTCTGCACATCCACGACAACAAGAATAAGAGGAAGGGAGCAATTGCAATTTACAACAACAATGGGCAAGATCTAGAGAACAAGTATCAACGTACAATTCAACTTGTTTATTTATAGTACATACACACTAGGTCATTAATGCCATTGATGATAACCATATAAAGAACTTGAGAAAGAAGACAAATGTTGGTAGACAATCCTTATATTATAAATTTAAGCCTTAATTTTTGAGACAAATAACATTTCTATTACACTCTCTCTTTATGAAACCCAACTTCACCATTACTTAGCACTTAAATATATATATATATATATATATAATTCAAATTATTAATCACAAAATTGTTACTTGGTTTTCAAATCATCAATCAATCTTTGCACCAATATCAATACAGAACTGAGATCAAGAACACATATGTACAATCTGTTTGCTCCTTCACCCAAGTATTCGAGAGACCAAGTTTTCTTCTCATGACTCACAAGTCATAACTGACTCTAAATAACTCTGCACATTCCCCTTTTATTACTGAATAATGAATAGTAGTTATTATGTTAGCAACAATATTTGGTTATTGTCCACTTCCAACCTTTTTAAAAAGGGGTTCTGCTAACAAATCAAAAGTAATTACTGACAATAAAATGTTTATATACTGTTACCAACATAGCAAGAGCAATTAATAAAAGTAATAACCTGCAAGCAATGAATTTTACTATGTTCTCATAACTTGAGCACCATTCTTGGTCTGTAAAGTAACTGACAATCACTTCCATGCAGTCACTCAAAAGCACCAACAAACCCTGAAATTGGCGATCTAGGAAAATAGGCAAATAATAATTTCAACTATCTCTTCAGCTTCTACAGTGGAGAAGATTTCCTTTTTACTCCTACAATGAGAATCAAGAGATATGAGTTGACACCATCATACTTTCAAAATATTATCACTTGAATCATCAACAGACTATCTAATCAATGCAGCCTTAAACTCAAATAATAGTTAACAAAGGAGTCAAACAACGGGTTATTAACAATATGTTTTCACTCATTTGTGTTGAAGGCCCAAACGACTACTGACTTTTCTACATGACCACACAGAAAAGATAATTTTGAAAGCCAATCATGGACTAGTAACCCTTTAAGCAAAACATCTCCTAAAAGAACATATAATATTAACTGATATAACCACTTAAAAACAGGCACATCAGTTTCCTTTGATAACATATAAGCAGTAAATTGATCTAAATATAGCTTGTTTCAATATTTTTCCATACTAAAAATAGATGGTTTTTTTACATAGCAAAATAACAAAAAACAACATCATAACAAACAAGACACTTGAGCAACCTTTGTCCGCAATCAATTCCACCACGAAATTTAGATAGTTGTTCATACAAGACTGAAAAGGTTACAACTTCCAAGATCAGGAGACTCCAGAGGGGGAAAGGCTTTCTGTAATTCACAAATGAAAACATTAACAAACTCAAGCATCCAAATAATTAAGAGATAAAAGCAACATACCATGTACAGAGAATGACTAAAGGTGTATTTGGATATAAGTCATAATGCTTTTAAGGGTTTTTCTACTGGAAATATAGAGCTTTTTTTGGTAGAGAAGCTTTTAAAAGTGTTGGATATAGGGGGAGCAACTTGAAGTTTGAAGATTAGGACTTGGAAGAATGTTTTGATCTTTTCACATGCCTTGAAGAATGTAATTTAAATTGAAGTGTATGAAGAGGTCAATCTGTTGATCCTTGCATTGCATGCACTTAATCATTTACATGCTTAAATGTTTTCATCAAAGAATTAAAGCAATTTTTGAAAAAGAACTAAATAGGCAATGTTTTTGGAAAAATGCAAAACTCACTGTTTTAATCGATTACACTACGATTTAATCGATTATTTACTTTGATTTTAAATCTAGAAAAGCATTGAAGAGCAATTTAATCGATTATCATTTCTTGTAATCGATTACATAAGGTTTTTAGAAAAGCTTATTTCACTGCTTTAATCGTACTATGATTTGTAATCGATTACACAAGGCTTTTCAGAAAAACATGGTTTACTGCTTTAATCGATTACCATGATTTGTAATCGATTACACAAGCTACTTATGTAACACATCTTCACTGCTTTAATCGATTACAACTCATTTTAATCGATTATTTTGATTGTTGTTCAAACCCAGAAATTAGCATGAACACTTTAATCGATTAAGTGACAATTTAATCGATTACACAAGGCTTTTTAATCGATTATTTAGCGCATTTAATCAAGTACAGTTAGTTACAAAAGTCTGTTATAAATAGGAGTGAGGCTTGGCTTGAGATTTAACTTGAATACTTAGAATTTTCTGAATACACACAAGCCTTCACAAAGTTAGAAAGTGATTTTCTGGGTTAATTAACTTCTTGTCCCACTCTTTAATCTTCATGGGTTTTGAATGATTTCTTGGGCAATAGTTTTCAAAGAAGGATAGGAGAGCATGTTCTGAAATTCATTTTGTTCATTCAACGCTGATTGATAACTCACATGCATTCATATTCATTGGATTATTAGGTTGTTTCTCTCCATTCTCTTTGGTTGTAATTTTGTTTTTGCAATTTTTGTTATTTGGTGCTATTGTAAATTGTTCTTTGAAGCTTGTACTAGAGTAGTGTTCTCTAGGGTAGAACAGAATAGTGTTCTCTGGTTCTTGTTCACTAGAAGTCTAATAGGGTTTTAGATTTATTTTCTTTATCTAGAGTTGATAAAGAGTGTTTGTAATAAAGCTTGTAAGAATTGAAATTTATAATAGTGGAACTCTAATCTAGTATTGATTAGAAGAAACTGGATGTAGCTTCTCTTGAGAAGTGAACCAGTATAAATTCTTATGTTAATTCTCTCTTTCAATCTCTATTAGTCATCTTGTTCATTTGTTCTTGGTATTTTTATCATTACTCAACAAGTTTTGTTTTGAGCTATTGATATCTTGAGCTTAGTGATTTGATTGATTGAAAGTATTCTTGGTTTAAAAGTGATTAAGATTTTTACTCTGATTTTAATAAAGAAATTTTAAAAGACCAAGTTTTAACCAATTCACCCCCCTATTGGTTATTATGAGTATTCCTATTATTTTCAAAAAGCACTTCTATCCTTGTATCCAAACAAGCCATAAGAAACTTGTCTTAGTATAATAGCCTTATCTCCAAAAACTTTTACTCCCCAAGGTGGAATTTATTGTTCTTCACCAAAAGTTGTCAACTAGATGATAAGCCCAAGTAGTCAGTAACAGACAATGCGAAGTACACAAAAACTTAGTCAAAGAGAGATAAGATCAAGTAAAAAAGACGTTGTCTGATTGTGACATTTCTCAACAATCCTAGCCAACCTAGCTTCCTTGCTATCTTCATCATCATAGGAACTTTCAATCTTCTTTGCCTTCTTTTTCTGCTTTTTCCTCTTCTCTAAAAGCTTGTCCTTTTCTATGTAATGATCTTTAAGAAGATCATCCAACCCAATAATTTTCTTCCTGGTTGGATTTCAAATTTCAGTTATTTGTTATCACATACATTTTGTTTGAAAAAACCATGGAACACACAGATAATGCAAAACACTGATTATCATAAAAATTGCAAGAAGGAAACAATAAAATCCTAAACCCAAGAAAAAAATGGTAAAAATTAAAACGTTGCAGAATTTGGGGGCAAAGGGAATACCTTTTAATTATATTGTTAATTGGAGGGCATTTGAGGATCATCTTCTATCTCAAAATCCAAAGGGTCATTTATATCCATCACAGAAAGTTCAAAGTTGGTATTTGAAACTGTTAGTTTGCAAAAAAAGTACACAAGTACAATTGTTGAGGGTAGTGGCAAAGTCAAGAAGCAAATAGTGATTTTATCATTTTATGGGCTTTACAACCTATTTTGATGCACTCACATTTTGGAGGGAAAATCTTCTTATGATCATTATTTTTCCCCAGTATTGATGGAGGGTGGATTTAAAATTTTGTTTAATTAAAAAAATCAAATCAAAGCTGAGAGCCCGAAAGTGAATAATATGTTTTCTTATGTCAAAATGGGACCGAGCCAGCGGGTTGTTCCAGTAGTCCGCTATTAATTTGACAGGACAGGTTAAGATTTTGGTCCATTGGTTTGTTTTATTAGTTTATTTTAAATAATAGTTATTATTTATATTATAATTATAATATATGAGTACTAATAAAATAGTTCAATAAATGATGTATTTGACTGAAATAGTTCAATAAAATAGTTCCAACGGGTTGTTCCAGTTGTCCGCTATTAATACGTTTGTTGTAGAATTTAATTAAAAATGATGTATTTAACTTTCCAAAAGAAATTAGCAGTAAAAGAGTATTACATGAATATCTTCATGAATTTAAGAAAATAATTCAATAAATAACATAATTTATAATTAAACTAATCTTTACACTTCAAAGGTCATACAAATCAAATCGTATTAAACAAAATATAAAGAAAAATTACTCATGAATTGAAAACTAAATAAATTTAAAAAATTCATGTCAAATGTCACATTGTATTCATAGCACCTATAAACATCAAATTAAAAGATAATAAAATAAAGGTTTAAGTCTTTCTTCCAACACCATCATTATAACCTTATAGAGACTCACATGTAAGGATGATATTCAATCCAAATACAAACAAGACAAATAGATGAAGAGTGAGATACATCTCACAATACATTTAAAACTTTAAGGAAGTCATAAAGAAATAAGATACATTTATAAACAAGTAAGTTCCACAAATAGGTCTCATCCAAATCAAACATTTCATATACAAAGACACACATGAAATGCGATGCACATTAGACTCATAAACTTGTTACATGTGGTATCATTTTGGAAAACACTGAATGTAGCCTAGGAGTCCATGTAGTCGATGAATTGACATACAATAGACAACCAGACGCTCACTCTCATCAAGATGACATCGTCGACAATGCGTTAGGGTGTTCCAGCCTTGCAAGGATACTCTAGCACATGTGATCATCGTAAGTTTAAAGGTGATTCCAAACTGTTGCATCCCTAAGGTCAAAGTCATACATCAACTCATTCGTGATCTCCTTGATTAGGTTCATAAACACCCTTCACTTTAAAACATATATGCACAACATGATGCATGCTTTACAAATAATATTCATATGGTTTATTTTCAAAGTCCCTTGGCAAAATTTCTATTCTGGGGGGGATTATGTTCTCCTATATTTTTCACAACATATACGCATACCATGACATATTATTTTCACATATACTCAAACATTATGCATTCAGTCACAATATCAATCATATTTATTCATTCACACAACAATATCATGGTATAAATTCATCCACAAATCATAAGTATCATAACTATAAACATCATGCATCATACTACAATTCTTACAGTATCAATATTACACAGTTACTTTTCCACCTACATTACTATGACTTTCATATAGTATAATATCATATCTAGAGTTGTAGAAATCCTATTAAGTAGGTTCTTATCATTTTAGAAATCCAAGAAAATTATCTACAACCTTTATGTTGACCTCAAAAGCTAGTTAGATCGTTTACAAATCTAAAATTAGGAAACATATAATCAGATCTCATAATCCTGACAATTTGATCTTTACTTACTAAAATTACATCATCTAGAGGTATGGACATTGTTTATGAGTGAACCCAAAGTCATTAATTAGATATCATTCATGGATACTATTCTTATGAATATTACAAAGTCTAACTCCATCATTTTCTTACTCATTTTTGTATTCCAAGTTAAATGTTTTCTATTAGGAAAGTCAGCACATATGTTCAATATCAATTATCAAATTCAATTTGAAGAGTATCAAAAAACCAAAATATCAAAAACATCCAACAATCAAATTCATACAAATCATAACAAACTAGATGTTTTGGGGTATTCACAACCCGTCCAAGAAAATAAACTTGTTAAAATCATAAACCTAAGATCACGCAACCTACATGTGACTCATTGTCACTAATACAATCTCATGAAAATGAAGACAATCTCGTGACCATTCCCAAAAACACATTGATAACGTCGTCCACCACGATCTCCACGACAACTCATACTATAGCAAAAACTTTAGTGTGATTTAAAACACAAACCTAAGCCACCTTCATGACTGATGCTAAGCCCACTTAATTTTTTGGTGTTCCATGAGGTTTAGTGGTCTCCTCTATATATAAGAAGAAAGGGATTCATAAGGTTATTTTGTTCAATGTGAGACTTAAACATGCTTTTCTTGATCATGTGGCCTACTTTGGTCAATTTTCACTAAGATAGTGGTCGCATTTGGTTTGTAAGGTGTAGGAATGAATTGTAATTTTTATATCAAACTTTCCAACGATGCAAACAACATCTTAAATGAATGTGTATAACTCAAGATATGACATCGTCTTTCTAGGATTTTCATCATAAAACTTCACTAGACTTGGACACTTTTTAAGTATATCTAACACTCTAGCATCAAAAACAATATAATACAACTATAATGACAATGACACTATCAATGTACAAGAAACACACATTAGAGGGCATGCACAAGCACAAAACAACTAGAATAATGAAAATAACAATAATAACAATTAATTAATTAAATTATAAACAATATAACAAGTAAGGATTATTCTTAAGATATGTACCAGGTACTTAAGACTTGAGGTGTTATAATTGCTCTATGTACTTCTTATATATGTCACTTTTGTATAACTCTCTGGTCTTCATCACAAAAATCAAAGAACTCACTCTTGCTACAAAAGCCACGCATAACATTATTATCAAAGGAAGCTTATAGCATATATTCGGTTCCTATACAAGTCAATTTTGTGCCCTTGACCCAAATATTTCCATTTTTTAAATGATTTTTAGCCTCTCTATCATAAAAAAGCCCAATCACCCTCATATTCAACACATACGATGCAAGGGGAATAATCGTGACCACAATATTCTGTAGTGTGGAGAAATATTTAAGACCAAATATTTCAGAATTGATTGTTAAGGACAATGGCAATGTTACACCAAAGGAGAATATAATAATCATTGATGCAAAATAGATTGAACTGGGTGCTGGGAAAATAATAAGGTGGTGACCAATGCATGTAACGAAATGTGAAAAGGCCAACAAAATAGGGAACTAAGGAAAAATTGTACTTGTGAAGCAAAATTTCAAACACGAAACCAGACAAGACCCTCCCAAAGAAATTCCAAATGCTTACAAGTGACATAATTTATCTTGTTGTGTTGTCATTGTACCCTAAAGCCTTGCTAATTTGTCCCAAATTGTCCATCACTATTACATTTGTTCCAAACCCAGTAAATGATGAAATCAACAATACAACATGCCAATGCTTAAGAGTGCTTGCAAAATGGTGTGATCCTCTCATCTTTTAGGTTTACTATTGAATATGTTAGCAAAACAAGAAATCTTTGCATCCTCAACCCTAGGTTCAACTATTTCTAATTTCTCTATGATTACCTCATTTGAAGTATTTTCAACTTTTTTCTCCATGTTCCATAGTAAGAACTATTTTCTAACAACAATAAACATTGGAAAGATAAGCACAAAACATACCAGAGTGACACATCCAATATAAGTTGCTTTGGAGAAAGATATTTGTCTCTGAGCAATGATCATAGCCATAATGACTAATGCAAGTGTAATTGATGCTAAAATGAACTAGTAACGTTACTTTTGACTCAATGGGGTTCTTAGTGCTGGTTCCAACCTTCATGATCTAAATTACACAAGCGAATGCAATTGATACAACAACAGGAAGCCATGCAATGAGAAGAATGAGAGACTCGGAATGCCAAGAGACCAACTGGGGTGCCAAAGTTTGAGGCAAGGTCCTTGCAAAACCCTAAAAAGTTGAGTGTGCTTTGATCATAACCTTGTGAATATTTGATTGCTTCTGAGTATGTTCCAAACACATAGATGCCACCTGCTCCTGCCATGATAAAGAAGGAGGGGACAAGCATGAACAATCGACCTTGTATTACTTGTGATATGAACTTTACAACTCCAAATTGGGCATTATTCATGTTGTTAGTGGTCATTTTTTTGTGTCTCACCCCGACTCACTAAGAGGATATATGAATATAGAGCAATAGAAGCAAATAAAACAAGTATTTCTTAAGATTTCTATGTAAACTTTGAAAATATAAAATGGACAATACATTAGTGATGATTTATATATTTTCAAGGATTTGTGATATTGATAAACATCCACCTCAATTTAGATTGGATTGAAATGAAAAATATATATAGAGAATTATAAATGTAATAAATTATGTGGTAAAAGCAAAAAGTCAAATAAAACAAAAAGAGAAAATTACAAATGTAATAAATGAGATGATAAAAATTAAAAGGAAAAAGAAGAAATCTTAAAAAAAAACAAGAAAAATAGTATATATTGAATAATTTCCAAACAAAAGTTGTTATCTACATTCTTACTTTCCTAATTCTGTTAAAAAAAATCCCACTTTCCTAATAAAAAAATAGACATACACAAACTTCTCTTTTCCACAATATTCTTTATTTAGTAAAAAAAAAATTATTAGTTGGCAATAGTAAAAAATTATTTAAGTTTACTCTTTCAAAAGTGCATCTAATAATTAATTTTTTCCTTTACAATACATTGTTTTCTTATTGAAAGTTTATCAACAAATTGATGCATGTACAGTGCACTTATATATGTGTATCTACTGTACCATTATATAATGTTTTTAAATAAATACTACATTAATAAAATTAATTAAATATTAACTTAAGAATTATAAGATTGACTTTAGGAAAAAAACATTATAAGATTAACTTAGATGAAGAATTCACGCAATACAATTTTTCTTACCAATAAAAACTAATAAATTAATAGTTAATATTGACATAAAAAAATACTAACTTAATATCTATGTTATCACCATTCTCATTAAAATTGAAATTCAACTTTTGATTATAATTTTATGCTTTACTTTTTTCACAATGAAAACATAAAAATTATAATTTTAAACAAAATTTAATTCAATCAAATAGATATCATGAAATGAATTTTCATACATTTTATTTTTATATTTTATAAATTAATTTTAAGAAATACTAAGAATTTTTTAATATATATAACTACGCATAAAATTTGATTATTACTAGTTTTTAATTAATACTATTTTTTATATATAAATATAATTAAAAAAATATAAATTCACTACATCTATATTATCAATGTATTTATTAAATTCAATAAGTATATTATATTTAATAAATATAATAATTAATACTATACAAGAAAAATATAACTATATTCATATATTTATATAAATACTATGTTATATAACATTGACTAAGGGCATATGGAGAGCATTTTGAAAAAAATACAATAATTAAAAGTTTTTTTAAGATCATTTAATGACGTAGCAAACACAATCTATGAAACTCGAACACTATAATTCAATAGTCTGTGTGCCCGCATGTTCGACACACATCAAACACTAACACCCTTATAACATATGTCAAACACACAATTCCAATGTCGGATTTCAAAAAAAAAAATTTGTGGTTTGTACACTTGTAGACACTACTTCAATGCATAAATTATTTTAAAGTTATGAAAAAAATCTTTTTTTTTTCGATATGTCTAGATAAATTAATTCAAACATGTCCTTAATAATACGGATAATGTTTTTTGCAGGTTGGAACTTTGGATCTGCCTCCAAGTTATCCCTAAAAGCAACTATTGAAACAAGTCCAAGTCCGGATAGCCACTAACTTATTTTCATGAGAGTAAATTTTTGGAAAAAATTATAAAAATATATTTGGTTTTTATTCTTTTGGCTTTTATATACCTTCTCAGAGATAATATATTTACCATCAATTAGCATGAGAAAGTTTCATTCACTCAATTACCACAGGAAAAAAATATATATTTCTTCTACCAACGAAGGTGAGAAAGTTTCATTCTCACTTGTTCATAAATTAGCATCCCCGGAAATCTTTTATCTCATAAAAATACTTTTATTTTCTTCAACTACACAGAAAACTTTTATTATCATGTTTTTTTTTTTTATCAATGTTAAAACATTTCGTGTACAAAATGATGTATATATGTGTTTAGTTTAATTTACTTTTGAAAGACAATTTTTTTATTATCAAATTCGAAGAAAAACCTTAAAAATAAGGAATTACTATTATTATTATTATTATTATTATTATTATTATTATTATTATTTTAAACCTTACCGATCATATATGCTAGAAAAAAGTGTAAGGCTTTTAAGTTCGTACAGACTATAGACTTTGTTTTACCCTTCTACCAGTGTCAAATTTGCCAATTATCGTATTGGACAACAGTAGGGAATTGATCCAAAAAAATAATTGGACACTGGCCATGTCCTAAAATTTGTTGGGAGGAGTGGCTATTGGCACTACCATGTGGGTATCTTTTAGCATTCTTCTGAAAATGCTCTTTTGATAAAAATACAATAAAATTTGTGTATTATTTGGGAGTGAAAAAATTATACAATAAATAATGATTCTATTGTGTATTTTTTGGGGGTGAAAAAATTTACAAAAAAATCATAATTTTGTGGTGCAATTTTTTTTATCCCAAAAATATACAATAAAAGTATGTTTTTGTTGTATTTTATATTGAGAAACACAACAAAATTGCATTTTCTTTATGTTTTGTTTTGTTTTGTAAAAAACACAAATGAAAGTACATGGTTGTGTTTCTCAATTCATAACATAATAGCAACATACTATCATTGTGTAAAAAAACAAAAAAAAACAATTAAATAAAAACTTACCACAATGGTTCACAAAGAGAAGAGGGAGAGTTGAAGGGAGAAGGGATTGGTCCCACAAGGAGGAGGGAATTTGGAAGCGGGAAGGGTGGGGGTGAGAAGAAGGTAGTTGGGCGGATGGGGAAGGGGAAGCGGTGGGGGGAATTGCCTTAAGGGCACTTTTGTCTTTTTACTCCGAAATTCAAAAGGTAATACTACCGTAATAGACTAATAGTGTCAATAGCAAATGTGGAGTGCAATAATAGTTCCCTTATTGGGCCTTGCTTTCTCAAAAAGACTTTAGTAATTTTTTTGCGGTTTAAACTGCTAAACCCCTCCCCCCAAAAAAAGTATTAAAATCAGTCATAAGTTTATTTGGGCAAAGTTTTTTTATAAGAACCTTTAACATAAAATAAAAAGAAAAAATATTTAAATAAAATTCTCCAAAAATCAAAACTAATTTATCTATAAATTAAAAATATTCTTTTAAAAAAAGTAACATAAAAGAGAACTTTTACAAATTAATTTATAAAGAAAAAAATTTCTCTCCTAAAAATACTTATAAAAAAAATTATCCAAACAAACTCATATCATAATTCATAGGTTCCTAATAATTAAATAGACCAAAAAAGGTTCTCCTTATTTCTCTTACTCTATAAGAAGTGGGTTGACAGGTTAAATATGAAAGGCTGAAGCCAGACAAGACAGCATATATGCCTCACTCCGTGAATTTAATTTATTTAGATGGAAGATTTACTTGTTAGTTTTTATATAAGGAGTTTAATACTTGTTAATGCAATTTAAACTTCTTATTCTCCTTCTACGGTCCCCTTATTCCTATTTTTTTTGACATACTTTCGTTATTAGTTTGTTATTAAGAAGATTCAAACTCATGATTTTTTTTTTCTTTTTACTTCACCACTAAATCAACTTTATATTCCTTTATCCCCTTATTCCTATAAAAGGTTGCCAAAAAAAAAAAACTTGTACAAAATATCATTTAGCCATTACTTCGGGAACGAGATCACGTTTAGATCTTAACATAGCTAATCTCACAGAGGACAGCAAGGGTTAGGGAATATACTCCTTCACCATTCAAACCAAATCCAACGTCCCCACTTCCTCAAATCTAAAGCATATGAATAATAATAACTATACTTGCCAATTGCCAATCCTTGAATTCATTATTATTCCAATTCAGCTAGGTTATTCCGTTTAGCGTGTCACATGCACACATGGGAACATGTTCCCGTAGCCAAAGGCAATTTTCATTGAACTTTTCACTCCAATAATTTGGAAGATTCCACATTTTTATGACAGAGGGGCGCCACTCGCTGTGTTTAGTGACTCCTCTCCTGTCTTTTGTTTCGGCCATGCATGTGCTAACACAGCTCAGACCGCAATGGCGCAATGCAGTAGGGTCATGCATGCCCCCTGCCTTTTCACGTTTCTAACTTAAGAAAATCTCTCTAGATAATTTCTCTTTTAATAGTCATAGACTTAATTCCTTCCTAGTGAAAAAATTGTCTCAATGAATAAAGTATTTTTCATATACATTCTCAGAAATCAAATCCTTAATAATATACTTAAAAAATTTACCTATCTATCAACTATATGTTCTACACTTTATGGTTTACTTATCTCCTCTTATCGTCGTCTATGAGTTGTTCTTCTTATTGGAATATATATATATATATAACAAAATATTTCTTTTATAATCAGTTAATGTTAATATTAGATTATCATTTATATTATCTAACTATCTTAAGAAGTTGTATTTAAAATGTTATTTAATTAATTTAACTCTTCTAATTTGCTGTCCTCAGTCAGTTACTTTTAACCATATCAAAGGATGCTTGTTCACTTTTCAATTGTCATAACTCCATCACTAAATTGTGTGTACGTGGTGGGGCTGGGGATGGGGGGAAGTAGGAAGGCATTACTATCAGCTTAGTTGTGTCTTACAACTTGTAATTTTTTTATCAAAACAGCTTAATTACTATAATTGCAAGTGATTGATTTTCCATCACTTGGGTGGGTGATGCGTGGAAATTGTATCCACATGCTCTTAATTTGATAGACAAACCATGCCAGAATTTTACCATAAAACAATATATATACATCACTGCGAATTAAATAATCGTCCTTTTTAGCGCAATAGTGAATATGGTCAACTCTGGCCATGCCTTCCAAATTGTTAAATTTGAAAGACAGATACTCATGGTAGTGTCGTTCACATTTATGTATAAAACTATGCATTGACCTAACAAACTGCACACATAAATGCTTTAGGGGTTATTAAATTAAAGCCAAATTTGAATAACAAGATGGTTAAATGTAATAAACCCTGAAGAGTTGCGTTGATAGGTAGACGTAGTTCTAGATAGAGATGAAGCCATAAGCTTCCAAAATTGACATCAAACTTGATAATAGCTTAGAGTTGGACCCAAGTAAAGCAAAGTTGTAGGATCCACTCTATTGTAGTGATGATGGTCAAATATAAACTCAACAGAAAGCTTTGTCCATAATTAGTTATTAAACTTAATTAATTAACATAATATGGCATGACAAATAATTTTATCTCTTAAATATGTAGTCAAATTATACAAAAAAATATCTATTAAAGGAAGTTAATTAACACCTGAATTTCAATATCTCAACTGTTCACGAAATATTCATTTAGTTTTGATTAAGAAATACCCTAATTGGAAAAAAAATTATGAAAGAGCAAAGCGTTATCTCACCCTAGACCACAGCTTTGAGGCTTTAATTTGAGATAGGCACCCACCCCTACCAAGCATAGGGAATACAACAATCAGTACTGTATTATGAGAGTAGTCATTTAGTTGTGTGCAGCCAAAGTGCATATATAGGGGGACCCCATCGACCCCTTCAGTCATTACTTGAACTGTGTTACACTTCTGTTCTATTTATCCACTTCGCCTTTTCATCATATATATATATATATATATATAATTTGTATAACAAAAAAATTATATTTATATAACAAATTTCAAATTTGTATATTCTTTTTGTATAATGAATGTAAGAGAAAAGGTACAGAATAAAATGAATACTGTGACCGAATGATAATAGTATTATAAAAATTTAATTCATTTTACAGTTCTAATGTCATCAAATAGACAAGAATAAATTAGATACGTTTTCAAAATAATATATATCTTTGATAGTTGAAACAAAATCGCCCAAAGACAAGGACCTTTCGTCTTTGGTATTTATCTTTTATAATCGTGTCATAGAAGAATTGACAAATGTTAAGTGAGTCAATAAAACCTTGAGTGGTTCTATAGATATCCTTGCCTATGAAAAATACTTTAATTTGGCTTAGCTTTTATGTGTAATATTGATGGTTGCTAGTTTCCTTAATCAAGGAGGGAAAAGGACTTGGCTTGAAAAGCAGACGAGACAAAGAAAGGAAAGTGAAAAAGCCCATGAGTCAAAATCCTAAGCAATAAAAAGGATCAAAAATAGAAATGAAAGAAACAAAGCCAACCACATTTATTAATTTGAAGTTTAACTATAGGTTTGAATATTTTTTTCCCTCAAATTTGAATCAAGTTTATTTTTTGTATCTCTTAAATTTAAAAACAATTTTTAGTTCCATAATCTTAAAATAACCCACTTTTGATAGTTATTAAGGCTGACTAAAATGATCAAAAATTAAGAACTAAAAGTGGACTATTTTTCAAATTACAGAGACTATTTTTTTAAAATTAAAGGATAAAAAATAAACTTAATCAAATTTTGAAGAAAAAATATTTAAGCTTTAATTATATTTTTATTTTCAAGGATGGCTGCAATGTCTTCAATTATTGTTTCATATATACCATCAATTTATAGCCATTAACATTTGGCAATTATTGACAGTTGAAGCCACAATCTTTGATGTCATCATCAGTTGATTATTAAGATATAATTATTACAACGTAGGCTAGACGCATTTTTAGTTTTTTACTCTATGTCTGTGACTGGCTTTGGGTGTGGCTGCTTAAACAAGTAATCCAAATGTATTTTGAATGCTTTACCTGACCAAAACTCCTACCAGAAAATTCCTCCAATGGTATCAAATTCCACACAGAATGTTTTCTCTTTGGATTTCATTTTAGGTGACGCGTACCAATCCTATTGCCTTTGACCCCAAGATACAAGCAAATAATAGCTTATTCTTTAATACTACCTTTAAATCACATTCACATATACCATCTTGGCCGGTGAATAAATTTGTGTTCTCTTACGTCAACTAATGCTGCTTCTTTGATCAGTTAAAGCCATCTAAAGTCTAAACCATTTAATTTATGACTTTTTAATACTTTCACTGTTTTTGAGTTTCTTTTCCTAGCTTATATGTGTTGCTATAAGAGAAAATTATTGCCTTGCCGTGTACGAGACTTATTAATTATAGAAATGTCATGTCCCATATACACTTGCCCTTTTCCTCTTTTCTCAAACAAGCATATCATCGTAGCTATCATATCATCAATTCATCACCTATGTGTGTGGCCAGCCTCTGGCTAGGGAAAGTATTATTCTTAATATATAAGAAAAAATAAATGTTAAATAATTCCTTTTCAGTAGTCACGTGATAGCCTAAGATGTTTACATCTACTAAATATGTGCTAAATAATATGTACATATTATGGTATTAACACATTATGAAAAAAATTAAACTTCGTTAATAATAGATAATAATTATAAATTTAAATGATATATAGATTTTCTCTAATAGTAAAAAAAAAAAAAAAGTAACGGGTATTTTGAAATAAGTAATTGATAGAAATATTCTAAGAAGATAGGCTACTTTCTCATATAATTATACCATTAAAATTTGTTTTTCTTAATCTAATTGAAAGAACTTTCAAGATAAAGACACTCTTAATATAATGAACAAAACAATTGTTTGTTGAATGAGTCGAATTTTTGTTTAATTAAGTGTAGTCTGTATTAACCATTAATAAATATAAGTACGTAAAATTAATGACATGATTTGATTTGATGCAACACGAAGTGATAATATATAGTGGTAAGTGGCTTCAATGTAACTAATAGTTTTTTTTTTTTAATTTCAGAATTGGGATTATTGGAAAAGCAATTCCTCTTAGCTATTTCAAAAGTATTAATTATTGACGAGTGACCTTTTTTTTCGTTAGGCTTAATTAATTTTTTTAATTCCTATTATTTAAGGACCTTTTATTTTTTTTATCATTTTTTATATTTTTATTTTTATTATTGTTCTTATTATATTACTTTTGTTGTTTGGTTCTATCTATTAAATGTTTATATGGTTGATAGAGGTCTAACTCACCACTGGCATGTGTGCTAATACGCCCAAATTTGCAAATAGGAATAAATAAAATATTTTCAATCTATTAAATAAAATTTTATAATGACTAAAATAGAAAAAAAAAATTAAGATATTTTGTAATAAAATTGTAAAACCAAGAAAAATATTTTTTGAAAGCATCTAGGGCTTAACAAAAGTTTGCTCAAGCAAATTTTGATCCCTTCCTTAAGGATTTGAGATAAATTCATATACAGTTTGATTATTTGAAGCGACTTCTTAAGGGAAAAAAAGGAAGAAGATAGAAATAGATCATCAAAGCAAGAGAAGAGTGACATGTTCCTCGTAAAAAACAATCAAACATAATTTTTTTATTTAATATTACCCTCTATTTCTGTTTGTATACCAGGAAATTAATAGCAATCTGGTAATACCTTATATTGAGGGGGGAATTTAGGAAATTAAAAATTATACCTAATTAAGTTTTATTATTAATTATTGGGGGGGAATACTCAGGTAAGATCTAATTTTATGAGTGGATCGGGGCAACCATTTTAGTAGGTGAATTACGATTGGATTGGGATGGAGCTTGAGACGATGGTCATTCAATTCGCTTTATATTTGTTAGGAATTTCCAATAAGATGTCAATATTTTGCTGGAAAAAAATATATTAATATTTTCTTTACTTTTCTCTCCTTAGTTTCATTTAAATACCCAAAAAGTTTCTTTTTCTTCAAAGCCTTTGCAAGGGACATGCGAGGTCCACAACATCTCCAGTTCTCAAATTTGTTTTTATTTATTTATTTTTGCCTATTTTCAGTTTGAGCTTTGCATCATCCACATGATTTTTTTCCCCTTCTAAATTCTAGCTTTGCATGGAACGCACATGGTTACAACTAATCTTAGATGTGTTGACAAACTTAAACTCATTATCCAAATTCCAATCCCAAATGTAATAATATTAAGGATCCTATTAACAAATATTTTAAAAAGTACATGAGTTAACAAACCATTTGACTTAACTTGTGTTTAAAAAATAGTTTATTTTTATTAATTTACTTGAGATTTTTTAAAAGTAAGCACTTATTGTATAATTTTAATCTTTGCCAAACATGTAATAAAATACAATATATTAATTATTTTAATTACTTAAAAATAAAAAATTAATTTTTATAATATCTATACAATATTTTATTTCTTTCTTTTATATTTTCAATAATAAAATGGAGAATTTAGTGCAAAAATTAAAAATTAATATTTTTTTTAAAAAAAAAACCTTGCTGATATTTGCATTTGTCTTCAATAATAGCATAGCATTGCATTTGCATAAAATATCATTCACTGTTCAATCGCTTGGACATTACCTCAATGGCTGTATATGCACTTTCAAGAATGATCGCCAGACAGAGATTGTCACGTTGATCTTGATGTTATTACTTAATATGATATTTATATTGATTGTAAAACATGTTTAAGACAACCTTATCTTCTTTGTAAAGCTACAAAAATTGGTTGTACCTAGAAGCTCTCTCACCAGCTCAATCCGACAGTGCGCACATCAAATGGGAATTGAAGTAATATTATTGTGCACACTAGATAGTATTAAACCAGCTTTAACTAGAAAAAAGTTTATTAATTTAAATTTTAAAACGCAAGTCTTAACTTGTTTAATCGACGTTGATTTGGATTTGATTTATTTTTATCTTTTAATAATTTTTATTTATATAAATTTATCAAAATGTAAAAAACATTAATTGTAAATAATAAATTAAATCTACATTTAAATGAATCTATGAATTTAGACCCAAGAAAGAAATCAATATGTTATTGATGTCAGTGAAACTCACTTAAGATTTTTAAGCAACATCTCATATTTAATATCTGTGAATAAATTTTTTTTACTAAATATTTATTTTATGATAAATATTTTATTAAATAAATATGTTTGAAAATATAAACCGTATTAAATATTATAATTCAAATTCATAATAAAAATATTTTATTAAACACATAAATTATATTATATTTATGATAAAAAATTATATTGTGATAAATGATTATTTCTAATTATTATTTTTAAAAATATTAAAAAATAAAGATGACTTTCACAATGATTATTTTAAAAGTTATAATAATAATAATTTTTTAATTGATTCACATTGTAAAAAAATTATTGTTTGAAAATTTAATTTAATTTGAATGCGACTATTTGAATCCACATATTCAATTTTGTTATTATTTTTACATTATAATTTTCTTAATGTTTTCAATTTTAATGGGAATCTTTTAATCTTAATTTTCAATATGTTTAGTAGGTGATTCCAGACAACAAAGTTAAAAAGTACTGAGAAAGGGCCGAGGAGAACCAAAAAGCTGACTAATAACCGAGTCTGTGGCCAACCTCATTTCTGATCCATTTCTACCTTTCAGCCTTTCACCATGTGATCTTACAAACAATCCCTGTTTCACACACACACTTTCTGTTTTTATTTGTTAATTTGTTCCACCTCAATAATTAGGGAATAATCGAAATTTGGAATGCACCACGACCCTCTCTAAGAAAATAACAAAGCCCATAACGTTTTTCCCTTGAACGCAATAATTTAATCAAAGTATAAAAACTCCGAAAGCAAACACGTGCATCACCTCACCTGAAATTATTTTAACTTAATTATAGATTTTAGATTTGAATTTGTGATATATAACTGTATTAAATATTTTAAAAACTTTATTCTAAATAAGAATTTCATCTAATTCAAATAAGATTAAAATTATATAATTTATTTATTTATTTTATCAAAAATCCCAATTTCTTTTTCCAAATAAAAAAAAAACTTAGACAAACCCCCATTGTTTAATTTGTTTACTCTTGACGCAAAAACGAAGTGCTAACAAAACTCCCCCCTTTCTCCTCCAGTCACTGTTTCTTCGTCTCCACTTCTTCTCAAACCAGAATAACTGACAGCACCCTCCCAACCACCTTTGATCTAGGTTGTTGTTTTCTTCCTCTGAATTTAAATGAAATGGCTCAGCAGAAAAGACCCCCAAATAGCAGGGGCTACTACGTTAAGATGAAACTCCTTCACAAACATGGCAGAGCTCATCATCACCATCACCAGCAAGAAAAAAACTGCTTCTACAGATACTACAAATGGGTTCTCTGGCTTTCTCTTTCTCTCTATTTCTTCACTTCCTACCTCATCAGCAACAACAACAACCACCACACCAAACAACCATCTCACGTCTCCAGAGCACTCATCGAATCAAACCACACCACACCTCCTCAACAAGCTGTTAACTCTCTAGGTACCTATAATCAAATCTCATTTTATTTCATCGTTATTTTAAATTTCCTATTTTTTTTTCTTTACTAAACAAAGACAGATTTTCTTCTTGAAGACAATCTTGTTCGAGTATAGTCATTAAAACACTTTTAGTATTTAATTTTCTCAACGAAAACAATCATGTTCGAGCATAGTCATTAAAATACTTTCAAAATTTAACAAGACTGCATAATCACAGAACTTAAACTCGAGAGGAATATCAGTTGATACATGCACTCGGAGATATTTTATATTTTTATTGATGATTTTGTTTTTTGTTTTTTGGTTACTGATAGAGTCTTTGAAGAACTTGAAGGTGTTTGTCTACGACCTTCCTCCGAAGTACAACACGGATTGGTTGACGAACGAGAGGTGCAGCAAACATTTGTTTGCGTCGGAGGTTGCAATTCACAGGGCTTTGTTGACCAGCGAGGTTCGCACGTTTGACCCATACGACGCTGATTTTTTCTTCGTCCCCGTTTACGTGTCTTGCAACTTCAGCACCGTGAACGGCTTCCCCGCGATTGGCCACGCGCGCTCCCTCATCGCGTCCGCGGTAAACCTCATCTCCTCGGAGTACCCCTTCTGGAACCGAAGCAGAGGCTCCGACCACGTCTTCGTCGCGTCGCACGATTTTGGCTCGTGTTTCCACACCCTGGTGCGTGTGTTGAACGTGTTTTGTCGTTCGTTGTTTTCGTAGGTTCATTCGATTACTATTCGCTGAATGATTTTTTTGTTTTTTTTTTTTTTTGTGAAGGAGGACGTGGCAATGGCTGATGGCGTGCCAGAGATTGTGAGGAACTCGATCGTGTTGCAGACGTTTGGCGTTGTGTACGATCACCCATGCCAGAAGGTCGAGCACGTGGTGATTCCGCCGTACGTTTCGCCGGAAAGTGTAAGGGACACGATGGAGAATTTTCCGGTGGACGGACGGCGAGATATTTGGGCTTTCTTCCGAGGGAAAATGGAAGTCCATCCCAAGAACGTTAGTGGACGATTTTACAGCAAGTAATAGTTACCTCCATTTCATCTCTCTAAATTAAATGAGTAATTAACTAAGAATTTAATTTAACTTTATAGTTTATACTGTACAAAAATAGTCCAAACTTACATTAACATAGAGTTTGATCATTATCTCCATTTCAACTGTCTAATTAAATGAACAATTAACTAATAATTTAATTTTGTACAAAATAGTCAAAACTTAACTATAGTTTGATAGTTAATTTTGATATTATTTTAAATTAAATTATAGTTTTATTTCAATTTTTAACAATGTTTTTTAGGGATAAAAGCTGAAGATTATTGATGTGATACATCAAAAGATGAAAATTTAATTTATATAATTATATCTAAGTTTTATTCTTTAATTTTAATCTACTGTAATTATAATTTTTTCTTTCATTATTAATAAAAAGTCATTATTTGAATTCATAAAAATATGATTTATAGCAAATTTGTCATATTTATGAAGAAGAAAAAAAATATTCTTTAACTACTTGTATTTTTATTTCTGTTAATGAATTTTTTGTTTAAACCTTTGCAGGAAAGTGCGTACGGTGATATGGAGGAAGTTCAACGGTGACCGGAGGTTTTACCTGCAGAGGCATAGGTTTGCCGGTTACCAGTCAGAGATTGCACGTTCGGTGTTTTGTTTATGTCCTCTGGGGTGGGCCCCATGGAGTCCGAGGCTGGTCGAGTCCGTTGCCTTGGGTTGCGTGCCAGTGGTCATTGCGGACGGTATTCGGTTGCCGTTTGTCTCCGCCGTGAAGTGGTCGGAGATATCGGTCACGGTGGCGGAGAAAGACGTGGGGAGGCTGGCTGAGATACTCGAGCGCGTGGCGGCGACAAACCTGAGCACAATTCAAAGGAACCTGTGGGACCCAGCAACGAGGAGGGCCCTACTTTTCAACAGCCAGATCCAGGTAGGGGATGCCACGTGGCAGGTCCTGAGGGCTTTGAGTGAAAAGCTTGATAGATCCTTCAGAAGCTCGAGGGTTTGACGCCAATTGGATTTTGACACGTAAGAGGGTTTAAAGCTAAACTCGGCGACAAGTTGTGTTTACTTATTCACTCACCCGTGGTACTGTGGTAGTGAAGATGACATTTCAAAAAAACACGCTGCATGGACAATAATAAAAATAAAGAAATAGTGATGATAATATTAATATTTACTGGATGACAGCTGGAATTTAATGACTCATGTTGGGGCCCAAAGTAGCAGCAGATTAGGTTCAAGACTTTCTTCGACTATATTAATGGTGACGTGGTTTCTGGTGATGATGACATGGCAAGAATTGATTCGTTGGTTTTGCGGCTTGGACCGAAAAATATCTGTGGAGGTAAAAAATCATGCAAGTACAGATGTCACGGGAGCTAAATCATTTTTTGTAAAATCATTTTTGCTTGTAAATAAAAATATAAGAAGAATACACAAATTTTCATTTTTCAATGGTGTAGGGTTAGTGGTGCGTTTTTTGTTTGGTATTTTATTGTTATGTGCTGTGTTGTGTTGGTGACAAAAGGGTTGCGAAAACGAAGGTGGAAAGGGGGGAGGGGGTGGGGGGGTGCAAAAGTTGAAGAGATTTTGGTGTTTATGAGTGAAATGATTAATGAGAATGGAGATGGAATGGAGGAAGATGAGGGTGTTGGGTGCGAGTGTGTCAGAAATGTCATAACTTTTATAGTGGTAGTTTAAATTTATGCAAGTTAATGGGGGTTGTCAGTGGTCACGGATGAGTTAAAGGGTTGTCAAAATCAATGCAAGCATGGAGAAAAATCAGAGAATCGACCCATCAGATGCCAGGGGCAGCAGCACAGCACGTAATTTGAAAAACTGAACTACGTATTTTAATTAAATTATAGTAACTTAACTACGTTTTTAATTAAATCATAGTAGTTTTTTAATTAAATTAAAGAGTAAAATAAGGAGAAAAAAAACTTAACTACGTTTTTTAATAAGAAAAGAAAGCAATTTTCAAAATTATTATACTTTTTATTTTTGTTTTATAAAAATAAATTACTACTCATGATTTTTCTTTTGTTGTTTTTATCAACTGGTAACTGGAGTGGAGTGTATCACCGCAGAACAGTGACACTGATGGAGACTCGTCGAATATGTTTAATTAAAGGATACAGGCGTATAAAAGAAAATAAAAAGTAATATCCACATATAGTCGTAATTTGTTAATTGTACATTTGTACTATTATTTAGGTAAGGTCTGCTTAATATAGAGAAATGTGATGATGGCTATAAAATTTACGTCATGAGTAGTACCCTCAGTGGATTCAGCAAGTCATTTGCTTTTTATTTTTTAAAACAAAAATTAATGTTAAAATACTCCAGATTACAGATTAACTTCAAATATCTCCAAAATATTTTTTTTCAACACTCTGAACAATAATTCCCCGTATTAGTTTTAGTTGTTAAGTTAAATCTAATTAACATGATGTCAAGGGATTATTCAATCTTACAAATTTTATGTTCTAAATGTCGATTCACGTGTGGATGGTACTAAGTAGCCTCACATCAATTATCAATTAAAAATATAAGTAGTTTCAAGTTTATATCATTTAAGTCTAATCTAATAGAATATAGTCAAGAGTAGACTTTAATGCCTTTTTTTAATAGGCTGATTAGTTTAAGAGCCATCTTAAACTTATAATAGTTGATCAAGGATGTGTTTGGATAACAGTTCACTTCAATGTAACCTACAATTTTTTAATATGTCACTGTTGATGTTTTTTATACTTTGAAAAGTTCTAAGGAATGTTTGGTGCCTCTAAAACAACAATTCAAGCACACATTAAGTTATTTAACTTGCACTACATAGTGCTCTTCACGTTCAACATAGTGTGATCTCCATCACTTGCTTACGCCATACATATTAGAAACTCTGAAATATTTCACATTTTAATACTTTTACCCTAGAAAGAAATATATCTAATAAGCTTAAAAATCCATTGGCCTTGGCTCGATATCATAGCCAAAATAATATTTAAAAAATTTGGACAAATATTTTTCTTAAGTTATTTTTTAAGATTCAACTAGATAGACCTGATTTATTTTTAATGCGACTGAGTCTATTCTGTTTATTTGATGACAATTAAGGATTTTATTTGACGGTTTTATAAGGACATAATATAAATTTAATTAAAAGACTGTGTTGAAATAATAATTATAATAATTGTCAAGTAAAATAAGTGCCTCTTTAACGGCTCGAAATCTAGTTTTTAATGGTGATTTTTTTTAGGAAACTTTCACCTATCTTATTTAATGAGCAATTTAAGTTTAATACCGTTTAGGCTATATGCCTTTAACAGCTTTTCTTACCTACTTGGCCACTCCCATTTGTACCCGAACACATTGTGTAAATAGCAAACTAGCAAAGCATGTTACGTGAAAGTGGAAATATAGATGACACATTTGCTAATTTGAAGAAGGAAACAATGTATTATGCACTACAGAAACACGATACAGCCTATGACTAAAAAACAAAATTTAAATTGAGATTAATTCTCAAGCTTATCACATTGTACGGACGCCTATGTTTTCGTCCTTAGATAATAATACTCGCCATATAGAGGCTTATATTTTCAATTAGGCTTTTCCTTTTTATGGCAAGTTTGTTTTCAAACAATACTCTAATTCAAGGTTCGTTCTTGTTTACTTTCTCCTTTTGCTCCTGGACCCTAGCCCAATATAATGTCTTCAGAGTTTTGCATGGTTCATAATTCCCGCACGCTTTTAAAGTCTTCCAAACCATTTGAAAATTTAGACCTAGAAATATATTTTCAGAATAGGTATATATCATTCAGCAAAATAATTTCTGGGAAATAAAAGGATTTCCAAGAGCTGTATCTCTTTAAGGAAAAAGAGTATAATGAACCATTAAAATATACAAAGGGGGAATGGGGTGTACGTACTTAGCAAATTAGGGGTGTAAATAGAAAGTGCCTTAAAAATATGTTTTTGCTATAAGATTTAATTATAATATATTTTATATAAAAACTAAACTATGTGCCTTATATGGAGACAGTTTTTGAATTTGAATTTAGATACAACTTTATGCTATGCTAAGGCTTACCCTTAATTAAATATATTTTATATATTTAAAATAATTAGAATATAAATTTTAATTATATAATAATAAATATTTATCCTATATTATACACAAGTTAAAATACTAATTTGAGAATAAATTTAAACTAAACTGTAAGTTTTATTTTGATTAAATTGGATTATTTTTTATTTAAAAACTTATTAAAACAAAACTTCGAACATCCTCCATCCTCTAAAAATATTGTGTATTTTTTTATTAAAAATATTTTTTTGTATTTTTATTAAAATATTAGAGATATTGTGTATTTTTTAATTAAAAATAGTGTATTTTTTATTAAAAGTATTTTTGTGTATTTTTTTAGAGATATTTTGTATTTTTTATTAAAAATAGTGTATTTTTTATTAAAAGTATTTTTGTGTATTTTTTTAGAGATATTTTGTATTTTTTTATTAAAAATATTTTTGTTTGCAGAGTAAGACTATTATGAACTATAGAATTTTTCTTATGAGTATTTAACATAAGTGCGTATGACTTGAACATTTCCTAATTAATGTCTTTATAGATAACATTTACAAATGTATGGATCTCAGATTTCTATATTATCTTTTGCCATAACCACGAATGGCTTCATAAATCTTAAAATAAACACAACCTGGAGTTCATACGCTGAAAATATTATTATCCTTATCTGGATTAAGCACGAGTAGCTTCATTTTTTGCTGTCGTTCGAAAACAAGTAATTTCACAAAGTCTAATTGGCTAATCCTTTCAATATCGGAATTGTTACGGATTTTATATATGGGCTTAATAAATAATGAGACCCATTAAGAGATCATAATGGTGAAATTTTGACTATAACCAAATGGACCTTGAAGATAACAACTGCTAAGATCGTGATAACAGACAGTTAGAGATCTCAGCCGGGATTATCGGAAAGGGAATGCAATTGATAGAAAGGTAAGTTCAGTATAAATAAGAAGTGCTTTCATAGAAAAATGTACACACAACTCTCGTTCTCTCTATTTCCATTCACACTGTGCGCACACCTCACCCCACTAGTTAAGTATTGCTTCGTGCATAGTGATCATCTTCTGAATGTATTTTTCTTCTATAAATACCTTAAGAGAGAGCTTGATCCAATATTAAAATTACCAGCATTGTTGTTGGACCTGTTCACAGAAGACAGAACATTGGCGTCGTCTGTGGGGACTGTAAAATTCAAATCCACGATTTGCTATGGTTAACACTAGAAGTAACCAAACTCTACCACCACGCTCTGATGCGTCGGAAAGAGGAGAATTCCCCTCTAGTGATAGGAATGTGGCTCATCATGAAGATGTGCATGTGGCTGATGCGGTTTCAGACTCAGCCTCATCTCCTGGTTCAACGGGACGAGCAATTCCTGATGCTAATCAGCCCTCACCTCCCGTCCAGCGGGACAAGTAATTCTTGAAACTCATCAACCAAACCCCGTTCATCATCCAGTGGCTATGGTGACCCATGAATCGGAGCCGATTGAACGACTCATGAATAACGCTCTAAATTCGATCTTAACTCGAATAGAGAGTATGGAGAAAAGATATGCCCTTCAAAGGCAAGAGGACATTAGAATCATTACGCTTCAGATTGAGGAACGTAATGCGGAATGGAAACGAGAGGAAGAACAACGCATACAACGCATACAACGCATGGAACAATACCTTAGGAATATGACGGCCCCGGTCCATAATGAGAATCACGGACAACAAAGCAGTCATGCAACTAGGAATGGGACTAGTCATTTAGCTAATCAGGTCCCGGTTGTTCCCACAAATTACCCCGTCAATTCAGAAGGACCAGTTAGTCGATGTGAAATAGAGGGCTCATCTCGAGTGAACGTTCGAAATGACAACTCGATGCGTCATGACAAGGAGAACATGGTGAATGTACAACCGGTAGTTCTGGATCAACCAGTCAATCCTGGGACGGAGCAGCCAATTTGCCAGCCTCGGATGGAAGACCAGATTCCCGCTATTGAAGTTGCGCCCCGGATGAGGATAGAAGGAGGAATGTATAGGAGGAAATATAGTTGAGGGCAACACAACAACAGTCCTTTCATTGACGAGATAGTTAATGCACGTTATTTGGATGATTTTGATGGTTCATTTTTGTCAAAATATGACAGGAGCCAGGACCCACAAGCACACATAGATGAGTTTGACATGCAGATGTGTGTCCAAGGAATTGACGAACCAATAATATCCCGTATCTTCATTACTACCTTATCTGGAGCTGCTCAAACATGGTTTCATACTTTGCCGCCGCGGTTGATTCATAATTTTGAAGATTTTGGCCAGAGATTTTTGTTGAACTTTGTGACCAGTAAAAAGCAACCGAAATTTGAGTTTGCACTTGGTAAGATACGGTAACAACCTGGCGAAACACTCATTGATTCAAGGAAGCTGCATTGCAAGTACAGGGGTTAAAAGAACAAGTGCATGTGTACCTCATTTCAGCCGGGTTGAACGAATCCTCTCGATTCGCAAAATCAATATACGAAGACCCAGTAAAAACGTTGATGGAGTTCCGAGCTCGGTCAAAAAAATATTTGGAGTTAGAACAGATGGAAATAGCGAATGCGAGAGGAAAAGAAAAGGAAATGAGTCCTAAAAGGAGGAGTCCACTCCCAAGAGGCAGATATCAGGGGATTCCCAATCAAGGCAAGATACAGTTGCCTCTCAATCAAGGCAGGAACCCGGATATAAAATTCAGACCAGGGAAGTATGAAACAAAATACGACAAGTACACGCCCTTGAATGTATCCCGATCACAAATTTGGAGAAAAGTTGCCTTAACTGACATGAAGAAGGTGTAACGAACTCGCTCACTGTATAAAAAGGCCGAGGTAGATCAATCCCAATTTTGTGAGTTTCATAACGGATCGGGGCATACCACAGATCAATATTGGGATCTTCGAGACGCTATTGAAAAATTCGTCAGAGAGGGAAGATTGAGGCAGTATGTAATAAAGACCCAAGGTCGTAAAAATAAGCACAGAGGTGAAGAAGCCCAAATCGGGAAAGAAAAAGAAGACAAAAAGAAAAGGCACAATGATGATGATGAATTTTCGGAGCCACAATTCGAGTGCAATGTCATCTCAGGGGCCTTGGGAGGAGGAGGAGATACTGTTGATCAAAGAAGAAAATATTTGAAAGAAGTTCTTTCGGTCAGAGAGCAGCCCAAGTTTAAAGGGAAAACCACCAAACTAGAGCCTCTGCTACTGTATTTTACGGAGGAGGATATGAAAGATGTGGTCCCATGTCACGAGGATGGCCTAGTAATTACTGGAACATTGGCCAATTGTAGGGTTAAGAGAATGTTTGTAGACAATGGCAGTTCTGCGGACATTATTCAATGGAGTGCATTTAAAAAGATGAATTTGGACGAGGAAGACTTGAAGCCATGCAAGACGATGTTGATAGGCTTCAATGGAGGAAATACTAGTCTTAAAGGTTCCATCGATTTGCATATGATGTTGGGAACCAATGATGCATTCAAGTCGAAAAGAGTTAAATTTGTGGTGGCCGACTTTCCTTCGCCGTACAACATTATCTTGGGAAGACCAACTATCCATAGGTGGGATATGTTGGTGTCTACCAAACATCAGAAATTGAAATTTGTAGGGAACAAGGATCAGGTGGTGCAATCTGCGGGGACCAAAAAGAATCCTGGCAATGTTATTACAATACAGTGAATGAGAGTGAAAGTGGTCCATCTTCACCGCCCCGAATACGTCAAGGGGATCAGGTGGGCCGGGAAATAATGGAGCAACAGTCGGGAAAGCCAATAAACATGGTAGAACTCGACATGAGGGAAGATACTAAGGAATGAAGACCAGAACCAACTAAAGACTTGGAAGAATTGCAAATAGGAAGCCAATCATGGCAGATTACTAAGGTTGGGACAATGGTTGATGCTGACATCAAAGTTAAACTTGTGGAGTGCCTCAGGAGGAACCTAGATATTTTTTCCTGGAAAGCGTCAAAAATACCGGGAATAGATCTAAAATTTTGTTGTCATAAATTATCAATGTATCCCGGATCCAAACCGGTCCAACAGAAAAATCGGAAGCTAGGTCCTGAGAGAGCGTAAGCATTGGCCACACATATTAAAGAATTGTTGGAAGCCGGGTTTATACGACAAATTCAGTATACCACGTGGTTGTCCAACGTAGTAATGGTTTGGAAATCCAATGGCAAATGGAGGGTGTGTACAGATTATACCGACTTGAATAAGGTATGCCCTAAAGATGCCTATCCGATGCCGAATATTGACCAACTTGTGGATAACTCGTCCGGGTTTCATTTACTTTCGTTTATGGACGCTTATTCGAGGTATAACCAGATAGCCATGTACCCGAAAGATCAGGCGAAAATGGCTTTTATAGGCAAAAAGGCAAATTGTTGTTATAATGTCATGCCTTTCGGGTTGAAAAACGCGGGGGCCACATACCAGAGAATGATGAATAAAGTGTTTGAGCAACAACTAGGCCGGAATATTGAAGTTTACATTGACGATATGATTGTGAAGACGGTCGTGATGAATGATCATGTACAAGATTTGGAGGAAACATTTAGCAGATTAAGGGAATACAATATTCGATTATATCCGCTCAAATGTGCATTCGGCGTTTCAGCTGGAAAATTACTTGGGTTTATGTTAACCCATAGAGGAATAGAAGCGAACCCGGATAAATGCATAGCCGTGTTGGACATGCAGTTCCCAACAAACAAAAAGGAGATTCAGCAGTTGACGGGAAGACTGGCGGCTTTAATGAGATTCCTCCCCAAATCCACAGAGAAGGCACTCTCATTCTTTAACTTATTAAAAAAGAAAGCTGTTGTAGGGTGGAATCCAGAATGTGAGGCGGCGTTGGTAGAGATAAAGAGATGTCTGGTTTCCCCACCTGTATTGTCAAAGTTGGAGTCTGGAGAAATATTAATATTGTATTTATCGGTGGCAAATGAAGCGGTTAGTGTGGTATTGGTGCGGGAGGTCCATAGAACACAGAAACCTGTTTATTTTGTAAGCCGGGCACTCCGAGATTCTGAGTTACGATATCAACGGTTAGAGAAGGTGGCTTTTGCCTTGTTGATAACCGCAAAGAGGCTTCACCCTTATTTCCAAAGCCACACAATAATTATCAGAACTAATCAGCCAATTCGGCAAGTATTGCACAAACCAGATCTGGCTGGAAGGATGATTAATTGGGCAATACAACTGTCCGAGTATGATTTGAAATATGAATCCCGTCATGCTATTAAATCTCAAGCTTTAGCATATTTCGTTATGGAATTAACCCCGGTTGGCGGTAATTCAAAAAACACGAGGAAACTATATGTTGACGGATCGTCTAACATGAAAGGAAGCGGAGCCGGGATCATAATTGAGAATTCGGACGGGGTGACTATTGAGCAATCTCTTCAGTTAAATTTCCCAACATCAAATAACCAGGCGGAGTATGAAGCACTGATAGCCGGGTTATTGCAGGCGAAGGAGCAGGGAGCAAAGAAAATAAAGGTGTTCACCGACTCTCAGCTTGTCCAACTCAGATCGAGGGTCGATGTCAAGTGAAGGGGCCTTTATTGGCCAAATACTTGACTAAGGTGAAAGAGATCATTGTTGAGTTTGATGAAGTATTGGTAAGTCACATCCCTAGAGAAGAAAATGCGAGGGCCGATATCCTATCAAAATTGGCAAATACCAAGAGCCCGGGTAATCATAGGACTGTTATTCAACAGGAAATTTCTAGACCGACCTGTGTAATGATGATCTCGGCAGTTGAAGATTGGAGAAGGCCTATGATTGATTACTTAGACAAGGGTTTGTTACTGGATGACGTAGTGGAGGCTAAGAAGTTGGTACGTGATGCAGCCATGTACACAATTATAGATGATGAATTGTACCGTAAAGGGTTGCACACCCCGATGTTGGTTTGTCTGAACCCGGATAGAGTTGATTATGTGTTATCTGAGATACATGAAGGAATCAATGGCCAACACATGGGAGCTAAGTCATTAGCTACAAAGGCCCTTCGAGCTGGATACTATTGGCCGACAATGGAAGCGGATTTTGCGAGACACGTCAAGAAATGTGAAAGCTGCCAGAAACATGCCAAATTGATATGGTCTCCCCCCGTCGAGTTACAGTTCATCTCAGCTCCATGGCCCTTTTTCAAGTGGGGAATGGATTTGTTAGGACCATTCAAGGCGGTGGAAGGTCAACTCAAGTGGCTGATAATGGCGGTTGATTATTTTACAAAGTGGATCGAAGCAGAACCTCTTGCCACCATCACGTCGGCTCGAGTGCAGAGATTCTTCGTGTGAAACATTATTTCTAGGTTCGGAATCCCAGGTGAAGTGGTAACAGATAATGGAACACAATTCACTGATAGACAGTTTCAAGAGATGATGGTCGGTTTCCAGATCAAGCATCATTTTGCTTCGGTCGAACATCCGCAATCTAATAGGCAAGCAGAAGCAGCGAATAAGGTAATTGTAGATGGGTTGAAAAAGCGAATGCATGAAGCCGGCTCTAGTTGGGTGGAGCAATTGTATTATGTTTTGTGGGGACACAGGACGACAACTCTAATAGCTACCAAAGAAACCCCATTTAGAATGACCTATGGTTGCAAAACAATGATACCAGTGGAGATTGGCCAGTTATCTTGGAGAAGAAAGCAAATACGTCAACAGGGAGAAGAAAAGAACAGTGAGGCTTTGGCCATTGAATTAAGTTTGACGGATGAAGTTCGGATTAATGCACATTGCCGGGATCTATTCATGAAGAAAATGTCAGCCAAGAAGTACAATAAAAAGGTGAAGCCGGGGTGTTTCGAGGAAGGCGACTTAGTCCTTCTAAGGGCGGACATTGGAAACAAGAATGCTCGAGAAGGGAAGTTAGCAGCTAATTGGGAAGGACCGTACCAGGTTTCACAGAAACTCGGACAGGGAGTGTATATGTTGGAAACCCTCGATGAAAAACCAATAAAACGAACATGGAACAGAGATAAACTGGAAATAAATTATAGTTAATCCGGGTTCAATAGTCATAAACATGACAATAATATATTTTATAACTCGTGTTTCTCTTTTAGTGAGAGTATGAGTCGTGGTACAGCAGGTTGTAAACCCGGAATTCATATTGTTCTTTCTCATTGAGATCATGAGTTGTTTGTAATTCGACCATGAATCGTTTTGTGACATTTATCAATAAATGAAGTATTCTTATCTTTATGAGAGTATGAAATTATGTGTGGAGTTATGTACAAACTGGTACAAAACTTGTGCAAGATGCATCATAGCTAATATTATCTTGGCAATGAACGACATGCTATTCTAACCCTGATCAGGTTGAAGTGTAGGATCGTTAATGACGACAATTAATGTCCACATGTAGCATGATTATCGTTGTTAAGATTAAGTCCGGGTAAGACAACCTGGAACTTGTTACATAAAAGAATAATTTGTACTATAAAATACTTGGTCGTTGAAACCAAATGAATATTTATTTAGCATGTAAAGAATGTTGGTATTTTTGGACAAAAGTGATGATAAGAATCCGGATTGGTACGGGTTTACGTGTATTTGAATTATAAAATACTTGAATTATAAACTAGATCGTATTGATTGTAAGTAAAATCGGGTGCAACATTACAATGTTTTGAAGACAATAAACTTGAAAGAAAAATTACAATATTCAAACCAACATCCCGACCCTTCAAACACTTATGTTGTTGGGGTTTGAGCTTGAATAGTAGAAGTCACCTCTTCTTCTTGTGGTAAATCCCCATCCAGTGGAATTATCAAATCTTCGCAAGGAGAAGGAGGAACCAGTTTTTCGTCATCCACATAGGCTTTAAAGTGCATGCCTGTGGTATTCAGTTCAAGTCCCAGGTTCAAACAATGTATTTGGTCCAATGTGCTGTTAAAGGATTCATCTACGGTCATAGCCAATGCCTCCCTCATCTCAGCAGCGTCCATCTCGGCCTTATGTAACTTGGATTCAGCCTCATCTCGCTCCCGTTGGGCTTTCTCCAAAAGAGTTTTTAGGTCATTGAAGTGCCCAGTCAGGAGTGCATTCTTTTTCCAGGCTGTTTCCAAAGCTGTCTGGGCACCCTCAGTGGAATCCAACGCAGCTCGGAGTTCTTGGCGGAGGGAGGCAGTGGCATCCTGTGATGCAAGGAGCTCTTGATGGGTTTTTCGAGTCTCCTCCCGTGATGCATGGAGCTCATCCAACTGCTTGTCGTGCCTAGTCTTCAAAGTGGCTAAACTTTGCACTAAGGCAGCACACGTAAAGGCATTTTCTTGGATAACGTCGAGCTCCTTAAGGTCATCATGGGAAAGAGGGCTCGAATCTGAGAAGCGCCTTTGAGCCTTGACAACGCGGACCACGTCCTCATTAACTCCTTTCTCCCAAAGGCATCCCGATGATGACCTCGAAGTTGTGGTAGGAGTAGGAGTAAGGATCGGAAGACACATCCCCCGATGTCGCAGAAGAGGCGGGTTACATTGATCAGTTGGGGTTACCTCCAGTTGAGCTGCGTCAACAGTCTTGCGTTTTTCCCCCTTTTCTCCCCTTATGAAGTTTTGAAAGTTTGGACGTTGTCGCCTCTTTAGGGGATGGGGACGCTTGGCGGGTGGCTGACTCGGCTTAGCAGCGGGGTTGGTTGGAACAACCACCGCCGGTGCAGGAGACTCTGAAACCGGGGTCGAAGCGGATGGATTCAAGGCAAAGGGCTGTGGTCCCATAGTATCAGCTGCAAATAGAAATAAAATAGTTAGAACAGATTAACTAATACATCACAAATCAAAGTCAGACATGTCCGTACTTAATTCGGTGGAGAGCCCGAAATGATAATCGTGAATATATGAAGCAATATTTACTAGTCCGTAAGCTTCCCTATATGCCGCAATCCGGGTCATTGACAATGCGTCAGAATCTGACAAGTCGGCTTCTTCGAAATGGTAAGAGGAGGCCGGAAAGTCATGATGGGTGCGGGTCCAATAGAGTGAAAACTTCCACTCTACATCCTGTGACTCTGGAGAAGAAAGAAAGAAAGGTTGTTTGCCGGGTTCAGCGATAACCTTGAAATATTTACTTTTGAAATGTTTAAATGATTCAGTATAGACTGTGAAAAGTTTACGATCTGAATGACCCCGGATGGAAGTCCATCCTTTTTTGTAAGGGGGTTCCCTACCCGTCCTAGCAGTATGTACGGTCAAATAATAAAAGAAGAGATGAACTGTACAAGGAATTCCTAAATGTTGACAGAAAAGTTTGAAGGATTGGATGAAGTCCCAGCTGTTAGGATGGAGTTGTGAGGGAGCTATATTTAGGTGGTTCAGGACTTGCATTTGAAAATCTGAAAAGGGGAAGAGAATACCTAAACGGGTAGTTACATCTTTATAGAAAAAGAAGAAATTACGTTCATTCCCTTCCCAGAAAGAACAAATGGATTCATCCGGGTCAGGGGCGCAGACACAAAAATCTTCTTGATTTCCAACTGGGAATGCAACAATGCTTCCTGGATCTAAATCAAAAAGGGTACATAAAACTTCATGGGTCACCCACGACAGCTAAAACTGAAGGGAGGTTAGAATGTGACCCAGCGGATTGCGATTCAGCAACTAATTCTGATGATGTTGGGTCCATAATTACCTACGACAAAAAATCCATAGTTAGTAGAGCAACAACATACCTGGAGATATATTGATTATGTGAGGTGGGGAAGGATCATCCAGGATGACAGTGATGTCGTCGGGCGGCCCGACACTTGGGCGAAGGGTAGGAGAATCGCTCTGTCGAGAAAGGTTTGCTTTTGGTACAAGAATCGGGTTGTGCCGGCATGATTCAAGTATCGAATCGGCCATCGAATCGAATCCGGAATTCACATGATAAGAACTTTCAATAACACAGTCAAAACATGGATCAAACCGAGTTTCAAAGGAGTCATCTAGGGAATTGTTTCGTTCTAGAGATGAAGATTTAGTTTGTGGTGTGGGGTTCAAAATTGAAAGCGAAGGATTGATGGAGGAATTCCCAAACTTAGATTTGGGTTTATTTCATTTTGGTACCAAAGGAACGTTATGTTCAGGAATGTTATCTTTCTTGGTGGCAGAAGAACCAGAAATGTTAGTTTTCTTCGTGGTAGAAGAACCACCAGAAGGGGCACGCAAAAGGTCTTTTTCCCTTTCTGCTTTTGAGAGAGGGAGACCAAACAACCACCATCCCACCTTAGGGGTAATAGTTTTCCGTAGACGTACTTATTCTTCAGGAGTGAGTTTCATTTTGGAAAAAAGGCTAAATAGAGTTTCACATAGGTGGATACTAAGAAATTGCAAGAATGATGCACGAAGAAACGATTCAAGGGCAGAGACTCGGAAACATGAAGAAATCAAAATGATAGATGATGTATGATCAAAATGATGAATAAAATTGTAATGAAAGTATGAACGGAAAAAGGAAGTTTATGGTAATGAAGGTACCTGGCGTAAGGAAAGTCCTGAAGAATTTGTGGAGAAAGGTGATGAACAACAAGGAAGAACGCACAAATGCAGAAAAAGTTGATGAGAGGAAATGAGTGCAGAATGCTTGAGATGGGTAATGAGCAAAGGAAAGGAAGTTTGAAAAATAAAAGAGAAATATGTAACCACTGAAGGTACGAAATGACATGGTGGTACGGCTAATGGATACAAAGCGTCGTGTAGGGGTAGAAGGGTAAACTCCACTCGATAATTGGGGGCAAAAAAGACATACATTTAAACATCATGATTGAGGCGTGTAATGAAGCGATGGTGCATTAAATGCGAAGACTGCATGCTGCAGTTAAGGACAAGACATAGTTATAAAGACCTTACCTATTCTAATTGAGGGGAGAAAAATCGATTGAATCAACCCGGTAAACAGTATGTCAAGGTATCTCGGCAGGAGTAAAGTAATGAATCGATAGGAGGCAGAAACCGGGTAGGGATTGCCGGGGTGATGCTAGTACATCCCGGTTGTCTAGAAGCCTCGATAACCGGGTTGGGGGCAACTGTTACGGATTTTATATATGAGCTTAATAAATAATGAGGCCCATTAAGAGGTCATAATGGCCGAATTTTGACTATAACCGAATGGACATTGAAGATAATAACTGATAAGATCGTGATAACATACAGTTAGAGATCTCAGCCGGGATTATCAGAAAGGGAATGAAACTGACAGAAAGGTAAGTTCAATATAAATAAGGAGTGTTTTCATAGAAAAAGGTACACACAACTCTCGTTCTCTCTATTTCCATTCACACTGTGCATACACCTCACCCCACTAGTTGAGTATTGTTTCATGCATATTGATCATCTTCTGAAGGTATTTTTCTTCTATAAATACCTTAAGAGAAAGCTTGATCTAATATTAAAATTATCAACATTGTTGCTAGATGTCCTGTTTACAGAAGACAGAATAGGAATGAATGATTAAGTTTGCTTTGCCTTGTCCGGACTATTTTGTCCACTCTTTCTAGTATCTTTTTCTTCTTCTTTTAATTTTCTTGAGAATCACATAATCTTAATATTGAAATAATGTAAGAATGAGTTTTATTTTACAAAATGAAAAAAGATTCTATTTACTTTTTGGCATATATTTTTTTTTTAATTTTAGTGATCTATAATTATATAAGAAAATTATTCAAACTAATTTTTAAACTGTTTATATAAGATAAATATTTATTTCTATATAATTAAAATTTATAATACGCCCCTATACTATAAATAAAAATATATAACTTGAATACCGACACTTTCAATTTCATCATTCTCTTAATTAGACATTCAAAATAGTTTCTGTCATCTTTTCTTTCAACACACATTTCACATACTATGTGCAATTGGCAAGCAAAAAATTCTCATTCTTCCACTTTCAATACAATTTTATCTTCATCTCTAAATTAATTTTAATTTTAAGAAAATAATAGTTAAAAATAATCTTATAATACGATTTAAGTTATTCATTATAATTCTAAAATATAATTTAAATATATCCAAAAATATTTTTATTATAAATTTTAAATATAAAATAATGTATATTAAAAATATCTATTTATTATATATTTAATTATATAAAAATATCTATCGTATATAATGCATAGAATAAAATACAAGTAAATAGATATTTTGAAAATATAAATTATATTTTGAATTTGTAATGATAATTTAAATTTTGAAATTTTCTTAACGATTGACAAATGACAATTTCTTTTTAAAAAAGTTAAATTTTTATTTATAAATTTAGATAAAAAAGATTAAATCAAATATATATATATATATATATAGAGAGAGAGAGAGAGAGAGAGAGAGAGAGAGAGAGGGGGGGGGGGGGGGGGGGGGGGGGTTAGTTGTTGTAGTAATATGTGAAATATAGCTTCAAAAGAAAGGAAATAGAAAATATATAGAGAATACCTAATAGAGAGAGTGAGGAGGATGCGAATTTGACTCTCCAAATATTGTATATGTTCTAATTTATAAGATTGGAGTAGATATAGTCAATTTGAAATTAATTAATTAATATTTTTAATGATGATGTTTTGTTTATCTTTAGGAAGAAACATTCTCCTTTCCCGTAGGTGTTTAAATTATATAATTTTTGCTTCTATTTTAAATAATTAGATTCCTATATGAAAAGTATTCATTTTATTTTAAACAAACATCTTACTAAAGTAAGCAATTTACATAAACATGTAATATTGGGAACACTTTTTTTTTTCTCAATTTGCGATTAACATCGGTACCAACAATTAACTTTATATATTGTATTAATAATACTGAGACTTCCAAAGATAAAATGAAGTTCTAAAATAATAAGAAAAAATATTAGTGACACTAAACTTAAAAAGAGAAAAATTACACCTCAAAATCTCATTCACATAAAAATGAATTAAAATAATGATCATATTAATCTATCATAAAAAATATAAATTTTAAAAATACAAAGATATAATTATAATTTGTACGTATATTTTTTTAAAAGACTTCTTTACATCGTCTTTTCAATTAGTGATGACAAATTAGTTAAAGGAAATTTAGTGTAACTATTTAAAAAAGAGGTAAAATTTTGAAAAACTCTCTCTTAATGAATTTTTTTTTCTTCCTTTTAATCATTAATAAAAAGGACGATGTCGTTTGGTTATCGTATCCTTAATGATTGGCAAAAACCTCATTTATCAAATAAGTGTTCGAATATTGAATAATGGCATAGCCCATTTTGTTATCTTCATTGATGTTATACAAATTTATGACAAGCCCTTGGCATGGGCCAGAGACAATAGCACATTTGAATTTGGACTTGTTTGGAAAATTTTCTTCATAAATTACTTATAGGATTTTTTTTATTAAAAAAAAACTAAAATTAATAATGTATAAGTTAGTTTGTAAAAACTCTTATATTAAATTCTTCAAACACTTATTTTTAATTTGTTCATAAATTATTTGAACTTAAAAATGAATTTATTTGTTTTTTAATAAATACTTTCAGAGAAATTTATCTAATCATATGCTTTATCTAATCCAATGACATTGCAAAGACAACCATAACTAATATAAATATTATCGTGGTCCAATGTGAGCCACCAAAGTCCAGCAGAAAGTTCTTCAAAGGGGTTTGCTTTTAAGGGAGCATGTCCTTTCTCTCAATGTCACTTTTCCCACCCATACACGTATGAGGAAAGCATCCGAATCAATTTATTTGAACAGTATTATAGGACCCAAACAATACTAACAACACAAATTACATAAACAACAAAAACATTCCAATCATTGGAGTGGCTTGGACGTTCAACTACTCTTGCAATTACACTTAGCAAATGGGACCATCACAAAAACCACCACCACCACCTGAATAAACAAAACCATTTTACAATTCAAATTTGCAAAGTGTGTAGGGTAACTTAGAATTGAGACACACCAACATGATCGCTTAATTGGTTTCACATTTTTCACATCTCGAATTTGATCTTCAAAAACTAATAATTATATCTTTCAGATCTTAGACGTGATTCTTTTCTTCTCAACGAATTTCCAAACAGGCGTGAACTAGACCCTAACACTCTGGGATAAGTGTGTGGTCTCTCCTAGGGTCATGGCAATAATTGTAGACCATGTAGTTGTTTTGGACCCATTGCATTGCTCTAAACTGCTGAGGGCTTAGACTACCAAAGCCAAATGGAGAGAAAGAAGGTGGCTTGCATGAGGCAGAGCTTTCACTAGTGCAACCTTGAAGTTTGAAGTTTTTATACCTACCAACGAAGGGTTGGTAATTATAATTAGCTTTGTATTTTCCATCCTCTGTTGCCCAAGAAGATGCATCCCATATTGACCCATACACATACATTGGCCTTGAGGGGTATGTGGCATCACTTTTCCTAGGATACCTCCTTATGGGGACATCATCCACAAAAAATCTGCACATATAATTTCCATTATAAGATAAAGTAGTAAGCAACAAACAATAATCAAGTTCCACAAGCAAGATTATATATCACAACCATGTGAGTAGCCAGCGCGCGTGAAAATTCCTTGTCATCATTTCATAATGCCCTATGAATGAAAAGTGCTATATCTATGATTCATCTCTAATGATATAGATTCATAAAAAGTTAAAAGGCCTATTAGACAGGGGATCGTATTGTAAAATAATTGTAAAACAATATCATCTTTTCAACTTAATAATTGGGAGGAAACGTAAGCAATTCTGACTAGATAGTAGTTAAGCCACACACATTAAAGCATAACTCATACAAATGTTGAAATAGGGCTTGAGTATACATTTTTTACCCTATTGGCAAATTAAAAATTATCCTACTTTTAAAGTAGCTATGGAAAAAAAGTCAACATTTTTACTAGGTGACAATTCATGATTAGACACTTCTTAAGTTAGATTCTTGGAGGGGTAGTGCAAATTTCATGCGTCACAATATAGGCATGACTATGTATGTGTGGACGAATAAAATTCATAATTAAGGAAGTTGGAAATTGGTCAAGTTATGAGCATGAGCGTGCATGAAAACATTACATTATCTCACTCGGTTTCCATAGAATGCCATAGTTGTGAAAATCCTGTGTTGGGTCAAACCAAAGATGAAACTTCATCTCCCTTCCAATAATATTCCCATCTCCACTTCCTCTTATGTATACATTTGTCTGCAAGACATATGGCTTATCTGGCGTGGTGCCAAGGAACTCAATGTCAATTTCATCATGGTTTCCGGGGTGGTCTTGGTTGTTTGACAGCTGCAATTCATAAAAAAAAAAAAACAGAAAAAAGGTGATTAAAATTTGCACTTGAAAGAAGAGATTCAATTTTCAACATTATCTGAAGTTGTAGAGTAATTCACTAATTCTCACATATAATGATGTAATGACTCCTGCAGTGTAACCAGGTTGAAGCTTAATGGCAGCACCAAAGTAACCAGATCGATAAGAGTGAAGCGACTTGAATCCACTTCCTGTTTTACAACAAAAATGTCTTAGTAAGAGTATGCTACAAGGTTGTAACAGTGAAGAATGGAGTGTTTACAAATGACTAAGTGCGTGTTTGGATGCCAATTGAGAGAGCTCTGAAGTACTTTTACTTTTAAAGTGGTAAATTCTTCTTTCTTTATTTTCCCAACTTTTATCCAAACATAGCCTAAGAATCTTAAGTGGTGAATTTTAGGGAAAATCGGAATACCTGAGTTAGAGTCAAGCCAGATTGTCAATGAGCCTTGGTCTAGTCTCTGATGCTGAGATCCCCAGAGGTTTTTAAACCCTTGATAAAAACTAACAGGACTAATTTTGGAACTAGGGTAGTAGCCAGGTGAAGGTGGTCCCTGAGCAAAACTAGAATAAATCACACAAGAGAGTACAACAAGGGAGAGAATAGGAGCCATATGGAGGAAAGAGGATAGTGATGATGACATTGTAGTGAACAGAATCACTCTGCTAAATGCAGGGTGGGGCAGAAGATTTTAGGTTTAGTTGATGCTGCTTATGAAAGAGTATGGCTACAGAGGTTGATATATATAAAGGGGTTTCAAGGCCCTACTGCACCAAAGAGGTTATAAGTTAGTTGATCGGGGAGTTACACATGAGGACAAGAAGTTGTCACTTTTGTGGTAAACAATAGGGGGAAAAATGTTCTAGTTGTGGTGTGGGCTTTTTTCCTTGTAATTTCTTCAAGGTAGGGAACTTCCTTTTCAAGTGAATACCTGTTTGATATAAACTTGTAAATTGTTATAGTTTGACATGGAGACATGGAGGAGGAATGACTTTGTTATAGTTTTTCCTTAATGACATTGACATTCATTTAGTTACCTCAGGAGGTCACACAGAAGGAAGGGATAACTTTAGATATGTATGGTTCACCTTACTACCAAATTACAAAACATCACAATTGAACACTAGGACAAGGTATATATTGAATTAAAAAACATGGGCAACTAGTATATCATCATGTTCTCTTTGGGAAATGTGATGGGAAAGGATAACTTAGTAATGAATGATAACTCTATTATGGTACTTTCTCACTGTTTCAGTCAATTTCTTCTTGCTACTATACAATCAAGGTTGTTAACTTGTTATTATTATGATATTATTAATAATTAATTTAGCCTGATACAAAAATGAGAAGCAGTTTTGAATGTTGGCTGTAGAAGTAGTTTGACATGGTCCCTATGCAACTTAGCCACAATTAGCGGTCAGTGATAGTAATTTGAGATTACAAGACTTCCAAAATACCCCAAAAGCAAGTTAAACATTTTAGTTTTTAGAAACTGATTCTCTTAACATGACTTGAATTAGTCATATTCTATAGAAGGTTTATAATCTAAATGGGTCAACATAGTCTGTGATATGCTATAGAGTACCACAATTAGCGGTCAGTGATAGCAATTTAGTAGTATTACAAGACTTCCAAGATACCCAATCAGCAAAGTAAAGCATTTAGATTTTAGAAACTGATTCTCCTTGCATGACTTGAATTTGTCACATACTATAGAGGGGTTTATAAATTATAATTATCGGGTCAACATTGTGCAACTTGAGTGGAACTTATAACCACCAAAACCGATTTTCCACTTTGCATGTTTTGACTATTTTGAGCTAGAGAATATCAATCTGAAGCACGTTCACTTCATGGTCACATTTTAATTCAGCAACTTCATTGTTGTGTCTGCAATATCAACGACCTAATAAGAGGTTTCTATCTAATTCTAACCAACCCTGCTATATTAAATTTTGCATATATATATATATATATATATATATATATTTTAAACTGCCCTAGGTCTTCTGCTGATCTAAAAAAGAAACCATGAAATCTCAATTACTAGATGTAGAAATTGTACAACTTGGTCGTTACTTCAAAGAAAACCTGCATCAAAGTAGTTATCAAAATATGGAGGTTATGTGAATACATAATTGATAACGACCAGTGTTATAGTTAAAGTGCGTTGACAAACTGCCATATAGTGCCATTTTTTAATCCTAGTCTGTCGGCAACTTCTCTCAAGGCTGAAAATTTTCACCAAATTTTAGCTCATAAATTGAGGAAGACTGCTCTATCACAGGAAACACATCCTTATTTTAAAGTACATAAGTTTTTAGTACAATTTCAAGTACATAAGTTGAATGAACAAATAGATTGTTCACATTTTTCAAGAAGAGCACATAGACAGATGGCTATACAATTGGGTATAAACACTCGAGCCTTTTAGGACTAAGCAACGTCCGAAAAAATTAGGGTGCATGATATTTTTGTCTCTAAAATGTATAAATTGATGACATTTTAGTCTTTTAAAAAACTTAAATGAAAATTTTGATTTAGTGTGGATGCGTAAAAAATATGACAACTACATTCTATTGTATAAATTGGTCTATAAATTTTGTAATTTAAGATGAAATTGATATTTAAATATTACATGACAAAATGATTTGCGAAAACTTATTGATACACATAATTCTCATACTTTAATAATTAAATTATTATTGATTTATACATTCAAGATCAAAAATAGTGATTTACACGAAAATTATTAGACCATTGTATATCATTCAAGTTTTTTTTGATAGAGTGTAACATCCAAGTTGTTAGCTTGTGTATTAGCCTAATGAATGCAAATTAACCTATTGCTACGAGTTTACGGATACATGCATATGTCTTTTTTATTTTGAAGAATAGAGAACAATTCAGCCACGCAAGTTCTTGTCAATATTATCATCTACAAGTAAATGCGTCTGCCATATGTTTCGCTGCACTGTTTCCATGATTTAAGGTTATGGTGCAAAATAATTGTCAATCCATCCCCTGCATGGAACGTATTCCAATTATGAAAAGACTCGTCGCTCTAATATGAAGATGCAATATCTAATCTAATTTAAAAGAAAGCTAATTACATTTGTTCAACTAACTCATTAATTTTTATTTTGTTACATAATTTAGATATTAATTTTGCCGGCAATGACTTCTAGAAATATTTTTTTTTAAAAATTGAAATAAACTATTTGCATGAGTTAGCCCCTTTTGTAGACTCTGCTAAAGAGATGAGACAAACGTGTTTATTGGATCATTGTTGGGAGCCTGTGGCGTGCACCCTATGAATTTAGAGCAAAATCCTTATGGTCATAAAACTAGCAGCTCCCTGCAAATTTTCCTATCACGTTCTTCTGTCTCATAAAACAACCAAATAGTCTACTACTACTAAACATGTGGGAGCATGTATATTTATAGAACATGTGTAAATAATTTTAAGAACCACGCTTGTGTCAGAAATCTAAATTATAATAGAGTTTGATATAGTCACTCTCATGCTGGAAAAGTTGGAAAAGTTTTTTCTTCTTAAATAGGGTTATTACATTTTCACTCTATTGGATTGGTTAGTCCAAATCAAAACTCTCGTGTTAAAATCTTGAACAAATTATGAGTTGAAAAAGTTTTTTCTTCTTAAATAGGGTTATATTTCACTCTATCGGATTGGTTAGTCAAAATCAAAACTCTCAAACTGAAAAAAAAAAAACTACCTAGGACAAATTAATGAAATTACGTAGAATCTAGAACGAACTCCTTCTTGGGCTTTCTAGATATAGTTTAGTTAATTATCATAAAAGAGTAGTACTTTTCTGTTAATTTATGTCTTAATCTTCCGTAACAGAAATATCAGCTGCTAAAATCCAAAGACATAGGGACCCAAATAATTAAATTCGGTCTACGTCCGCCACCTCCCTCCCATTGTGAATAAAGTATTCATTCTCATGAAGCTTTCAACACCACATCTCTTTGGACTTTGGTGGAGTCTTGTCTTACAAATAGTTTATTTTCAATTCAGGGTATCTCGTGATAATCAATTATATGTGTTTCAAGTGGAAATTCTAATATTATGTTGAAGAATTAAATATGCTACTAATTAACCTATTACCCATGTGAAGTTTTCTTCCAACTGAAATGTATATATAAAAAAATGTTACGTTTTTCCGCACACATTTATGTATTTAAAATGTAAAAATGTTAGACAAAAACTAAATTCATTTTTTAATTGTTTACTATATTGAAATTGTAATACTATGATAACAATGAAATATTTATTTTTTCACAGCCTTTGGTTTTTCCTTCTTTGATGACTATATATGATATCGAAGAGGCGGCACAATAAGGAGTGTTGTATCTGTAAAGATCTTTATTTTGTCTGTTATCATATTCATATATATATATATATATATATATATATATATATATATATATATACAGGACAGAAGCAAAGAATGGAAAACATGCTTAGAACGATAGGCAGGATAATTTCGATTTTGAGCTTTCATTCTATATTTGCTATGGAATTAAAGGAAAAGAAAAAAAAAAGGATAATTTTGACTTCGCGAGTAAACTTCTGTTAAAGCAATTGCATGTGTTTCTGACCTTTTAATATTTTTTTTTTCTACAAATGGTTCTAAATAACTAACATATGGCTCTTTTTGTGGCGACCTCATAATTGATAATATATAAATGATCATTATATATATATAATGAATTAATATTAAATGTAAAATTTACTAAATGGCATATTTAATAAATTTCTTATTTACAAATATTAAATTTTGCTAACCTAATCGTTAAATTATGTTATATATCATGTTTAAATAATGTTACACAACACATTTAGACTCGTGTTTAAGTCTCATGGAAGGAGGTAGAAATTTAACTTTTCCTAATTAAAAAAAAATACTACACTAAAACTACCACGTTACTCTTTTATAAGATTATTTAATGTGATAATATTAAAATTTTGGTAAAAATATTACTTTTTTTTTATTCTTTAAGAAACTTATATAAGTATTTTTTTTATTAGCAAAAAAATATATTTTAATTATTTTCAGGGTATGAAAAAACTTTCCTTATATATACTAAACACTTCCAAAGATCTTTTTAATGATAATCAATTTATTTTCCAAGTATTCCAATCAAGAGTTAGAAATTAATCTCTTGAGATCGATATAGAATTTTTTTATATTAAAAAAAAATATATATTTTTTTTATATATATATATATATATATATATATATATATATATATATATATATATATATATATGAAAATCAAACCCTTAATGATATATGCTTAAAAGAACATTATGTGTCAATATGACACTATGTTGGTTATTTCCCTTTAGATTTTATATAGAAACGTTATATTATTATATATAATATTTTCTTATAACATTATATTTTTTTTTCCATATTTCTATGTTATATTAATTATCTTCTCACATTTTTTTTAACTTGTTACATATCTCTGATGCGGATTTTGACTAAGCTTCGAGATATTCTATTCATGGTTTTCATTTCAGCTACACTGGAAATCAATGGAGAGTGAACCAGGTATTTGCAAAGACATTCAAATGTTTAAATCGGTGAGGATTTGAGGTAAATGTCATAAATATATACATGGCACTTCTAATAATGAGCTAGTTTAGGATATTTTAATGTGGGTTAAGGTAGATTGTATAGGCTCAAGACTCTTCTTGGGAAGTCTTTACTTGTTTGAGAGTTTATGTTATCAATTTACTTCCCACTAAAGTAATTTTTTATCATTCCAAAGTATGTTGAATTTGGCTTACAACTGGATCACCTATTATAGGCTTCTCAATTACTCTCATAAGCCTTTAGGTTTACGTGTATTCCTGGCCAAAATATACCAACTCTTATAGGCCTGCATTTATGCAATATATAACATCTTTCTTTTCTCTTATTTTGTAAAAAAAGTCAAATAATTACAGTATTTCTTTACAAAGGGCTCTTCTCTCATTTTCTTAAATACCTTTTAACTCAAATTAAACAAACTAGCAACATTATGCTTCACATGAAAGCCTTTTAGGCTCGAAACATTAATTTTTAACATAACAGGAAGAGCATGGTACACAAGCATATAAAGCAGAGTATAGGAGAGTAACCCAACAAAAGATACATGCTGCACTCGCTAAACACCATAGTCGTGTACATTACCACGTTAAGTGGAATTTTTGTATCAACATAACAATATTACGCTCCCTAATGCATTATAATTCTGCTTAAGTTTTTGAGGTTTCGCGATATTGTTGAGTCAAAGAATAATAATAACAATTATTGCAGAAATAGATTAAATACATGTAGGGCCTTTGATTATCATGGTTCCATGCTATTATTCAAATTTTAAACCATTGATATCGGGTACGAATTAATTATGCAAATAAAATACATCTTTGCTTCCTACCTAAAGTAATATATCCCACCACTTGAATATACATCATTGTGGAGTTTTCCATTGGACTTTTCAGAATTTCGCTTGTCAAATTATTACATTGCTTTCACCTAATCTTTTGTTGAGATTTGTGGCTACAATCAGCGACATGATAATGTGATATGAATTCATGAACGCTATATATCCAGAATAATATATTGATTAATATATATACTTTCAGGTTGCAGCACCAATAATGATGCAACTTAAACAATAAACAGTGTAATGCTAATATGCTTTTGGAGATGAATTATGAATAGCATAGCATTCATTAAAACCATAGGCAAATTGTCAACATAGAGTGATCAAATTCCAAAAGCTTTCTGTCATGTAGAATTTCTTGTCTTTTGCTTTGGACAATTGATAACGCCCTTGTCTCATACACATCGTAAGCTACTCTACCGACAGTGTTGATTGTGCCATTGCACCCAATGCAAGACTACCCTTCGGCTTTATATGAAGTTTTGTTAATTATATCCCTTTCTCATCCAAATCTCAATTTGAATTGAAAGAGTTTTGTCCTGTTTTCATTAGGTACTCTATAATAAATAAGTGGAGATTTTTTCTTCTTTCATTTTTATTATTGTAGTGGTAAAGTCCTTTTTGTTTATTATTATGCTGATGCAATAAGAATCTCTGAAAGCTTGAGGGTTTGATTACAAGCAAAGGACAAGAATGTACAAAATAGATTAGTGGAATCAATGCTTTAGAATAAACCGAAGTGTTTGGTACACATCTCATATATATATATATTATATTGGGGTGGATCCAGGAAATTGATGAAAACAGGAGCACTCAGGTTACGCTTGTAACTGTCACGGAGGCCGTAGTCGTGACTGAGTACACCGTAGCTGTGACGGAGGACAAAGCAATATATATTTATCATCAACCATGCTTTGTCTCGCAAAGAAATCATGCACACATAGGACAAAACAAATCTAGTATTGCATTGTCTTTCAATTCAGTTTATCTTCAGAACAGTAATAGACAAGAACAAGGCAAACATAGCTACATCCAAGGAAATATCAAAATGCTAGTGAGATGATAAAATGTACACAAAAAAAAAAAAGTTAACATACAATTCAAGTATAGCAGTGATTAGTTAAGAAGCAGCTTTCAATTAAGCCAAGATAGATGTGTTTCACAATTTGCATCCTGCTTAGATTTCAACACAAGGTAAATATCATTAGGCAATTTAATTAACCAGAATATTTTTTTAAAAAGAAAAACTGATTTAGTAAAATACACTACTACTATTTCAAATTATAATTTGCAATGAAGAGCCTTGGAAGTGGGTCTTTGAGTGACACAACGTGTAGAAAGCAAGAATTCCAATTAGAACCACATGATATGACTTGTTGCAATTTCTTGTCACCAATAAGGGGTGAACCAAAGGTGATGCAGAGTGGACAAAAATGACAATGAAAATGAGTGAAGAAAAAAAGTAAAGAAAGCTAAGTGCTAGTGCTTTTAAAAGAAATATATATAAACAAAAATATTTCAAAATTCAAATCACTTCTAAATTCATCATTCAAAGGTACTTTTGATATGTGAGACATTGGAAAATCACATCTATTACACTAAACTGTTCAATCTAGTTTACAAAGTACAACCAATAAGGTGACAAAATCTAATGCATATTACATTCTCAAATATCAATCTCACTTATTACTTTTTCTCCAAGGTCATTACTTATGAATAGGAAACTAGATTTGTAAAATTTAATGTCAAAATTTAAGGGGGGACACTTGTCCCAATCCTATATGTAGATCCGCCCATATATATATATATAATTAATGTGCTAAATGACTTAATGACTACAACCAGATGATTAAAATTATACACTTCTCATATAAGGTATTAGCACGACGTGGTCATGAACTTAATTGTATATGCAAATGTTTGATGAGTTAGTTCCATTACTTAATTGTAAAAATAACTTAAGATACGACGTTGGAGTTATTAACCCGATTTCCCTTGCTGAAAAAAAAGATCCCCATCTATGGTTGTGTAAAATTATTATGCTTTGATTTATTCATTTTCATTATACAATCCACGCGAATATATATATATATATATATATATATATATATATATATATATATATATA
>CM023951.1:13639417-13680389 GCA_013407115.1 Glycine latifolia | reverse complement strand
AAAAAAAATGAATTCACATCTACTACCCACATTTGAGTGAACACACTATTTATGACTCATGATGCGTTGGCCTTTTTTTTTTTTTATCAGCAAAGATAATATATATATTAGGTAAAACAGTACAAGAAGTACTGAAGAGAATACAACCTAGCAAGAGCAAAAGTAGAACCTAAGTGGCTTAGAACATGAAAAACATGAAGGAAGCCAATTGAGTTTTGACTTAAGACTAGGGTAACAAAAGGAAAAAATACATCTTAAACTAGACCAATAATGAAAAGGAATATTAAAGTCTTTCTCCAAATTTGAGTCAGGACCAATAGAAAAATATAATATCCTCCAACAACTTCTGACCATTAAAGACTTCGTTGTGGAAGACAATTCTATTCCTATGGTGCTAAATACTTCATGTTAAAGCGATCCACCAAATATGTCATCTATGTAATCTATTTCCTTCAAGGTGACAGAAGGAATGTTGACGAAAATGTTCTTTAGGGACATCCGAATACACTCGTACAATATTGACCCATGACCTCGCTTCCCACCACAGCGGCAAAATGCTATGACAGGTGAAAAATAGGTGAGCTGCATCCTCCTCATGGCTTCTACAGAAAGGGCAATAGATATCAGTGATATCCATGATTCATCTTCTTAAATTCAGCTTCGTAGGCAATCTGTCCTTGAATAATCTACAAGCAAAACACGTAACTTTAGAAGAGATTTTTAACTTCCATAAATCCTTAAACACCTCATCTTGGTTCTACCTTGTGTCTTCCTTACTTAGTAATCTATATGCGCTCTTCACTAAATATATCCCGCTTGGAACTCCCAACCATAACCATGAATTTGGTTGAAACGCATGTATCACCACCCCCTGAATTTCCTCCAAAAATTTGGTCACCATCTCGATTTCACCCTCCATGAATAATCTTCTCCATCGAAATTGCCATTCCCAAATGCATTGGCCTTAATAATGCTGATTTTTGTCATTGTTGATGCTATACAAAGTAAGCCTCAAGCACCAAAGTTTGAAAGAATTGACACTATTTAGACTACACTAAGCCTAAACCACAAAGGAACAATAAAATATCATTAGATTATATGAATTTTAGTACAACAATACACCAAATCTATTCCTATATCAGTAAGTAAAGTGTCTTTCATGACACTTATCACTAACCTAACCTAGCAAGAGTGTAAAAATAGTTGAGCCTAACAAACTGGCTCTATGCATGAAAAATAATAATATCAATTAGGTATATAACTTAGTTTGTTTCAATTTCATTAAAAAGTATACGATTTGATCAAAATTTTAGGGGTAAAAGGATGAGTTTTCTTGATATATATATAAATCATGTTGGCAATTTCAAGATGTAGATACTCTTTAGCTATAGCTAGGAACATTTGGGATCAAATTAATTTAGTTTTGAGGAGCTAAAAATATATTTTACGCAAAAATATATTCTATCAAATCCTTATTATTTTTTAATTTATTGATTCTAAATTTAAATTTGATTTAGACTGATTTTTTTATTGTAATTATTAGACCAATTCTTAGTTTTTGTCAGATATATTTTTAACTAAACACCATAAAGATATTTTTATGTTTTCAGTTTGATTGAAAGGGTTTAAATAATAACTTGGGGTGCCAATAGCAATGCCTTTTGGGACTAAGTAATGAGGTAGTGAGGGAGCATGAGTGAGCCGAGCCCTTTTCTACCCATACTTTACTATTACATTCTTAAATCCACCTTCGTTTCAAGCTAGGATAAAAAGTTTGATACTTAGTTTCAACATTGTTTTTTCTGGAATTCACCAAAAAAATCTTTGCTTTTTCTTGTATTATCACATACTTTTTCCCTTCAAATAAATCATGTCTAGTGAGTATTTTAAATTATATAATATATAGAAATAAAGTTTAAGAATATTAGAAAGTAAGAAAGTTAAGAATATAAGATTGTTTATTTACACATTTCCCACTTTTCTAAGCACATTGAATTTCAATCCTACTCACGGAGGTCATGGGTTCAAAATGATTGAAAATCCAATTTTTTCATTTTTTAATTATTCAAAATTAAAAATAAATTAAATAAAACATTTTTTTAACTTACATTATTTTTGACTGAATTAAAAAACATTAAATTATAAAAATAGATTAAAAATTAACTTTTTAATTAAATACAAAATACATACTATTTATTTATTTATACACTCTTTTCCACTCATTCAAATAAATAATAAAAATTATTTTATTTATTATTTCTATCCATTCAAATTCTAAATAATATAATTTTCTATTCTATTTTTCTTTTATTTTTTTTATTTCTCTCCTCTTTATTTTTCTTCTCATCCAAACAAAACATAAAAGAAGTCTTTCTTGCTTGCTTCAAAATAAAATAAAAAATTAACCGTGTTAAAACTTTTTCCTTTTTTTCTCAAAAAAATAATATTCTAAGAATAACAATTTTTGAAATACGTGTGAAAGGGGAAAAAGAGTGAGATGGGGCCACGGTGATGGAGTTTTTCACTAAATGGTACATAATTTTTTTTTTTACCAAAACATGTACCAGATTTATTTACTAAATGATACATATTCACTATTTGAGTATAAATTTAGGTTGGAAAAATCCAAATTTACCCTATACTTTTTTAAAAAAATTCGAAATCCAGTTTAGAATTTGAATCCCTCAAATCCAAAATTTCAATAGATTTATTTTTAAGATAATAAAATAAATAATTTTATTCAAAAATAATAAAATTTCTTTATTTATTATATTTGTCTCTAATCTCAATTATCGTAATATTTTAATTTTTCTGTATAATATAATCGAGATATATTAATTATTTATTTATAGTATTTTTAATCAATTTAATTTTTAATTATTTCCCCATTTTATTTTATTTTTCTCTATATAATATAACTAAGATGTATTAATTAATTTTTCTCATTTTTTCAAAGTCAATAATCAATATTATTTATTATAACTTAAACAAATATAAATATTAATTTATATTAAATTATTATTTTTGTATTTTATATATTTTAATATAAATCTTAAAAAATGACAAAAAAAAACATTAATTTATCCTTATTTATATTCTTCAATTTTATTATTTTTAAATAAAATTATTAATGTTTACTATTTTTTGAATAAAATATTAATTTTTATTATTTTTAAATAAATTATTTTTTATATTATTTATTATCTAAAAAAAACTTTGAATTTTTTTTTAAAAAGTAAAGGATAAATTCGAATTTTCTCGATCTAAATTTTTATTGAGAATAATAAATATATATCATTTAATAAATGAAATTTATCCATATATTTTGATAAATATTAATTTTTTTATGTAACATGATGAAAAACTCACGGTGATGCGTGGGTGTTATTCATGGAATCGAATAATCGTCTTTCATAAATTTTGGCAAAAAGATCAAATTTTGAAGCAGTTGTTTTTGTGGGCAACGTTCATTCTTTCTGACCCCTTGAAAAATCAATTTTGGGTTTTGGGATCAATTGGAAATGGAGAAGGTGATGAACATTCTGAAGCCGAAGCCAAACCCGCAGCAACTATTGAGGGATTGGCAGCGCAGGCTTCGTCAAGAGTGTCGCAACATTGAGCGCCAAATTCGCGGTACTCCTCTCTCTCAAAACCCTAATTTTAATTCCCTTTTTTATGTTTAGTTTTGGTTATGCGTGATTTTCTGTTTATGGATTTCTATTAGATATACAGAGAGAAGAAAAAAATGTGCAGAAGGCGATTGGAGAAGCAGCAAAGAGGAGTGACATGGGCTCCGCAAAGGTTTTCTTTTTAGCTTCTTCTTTTTTTGTGACTTGGTGATTTGTTTATTTGCTATTGATTTACTATTGTTAGTGCCAGTGATATTTTCTAATTTTTCATTTTTTAGGGTAGTGTCATGATTGAGAATTGTGTGTCAAGGTGATCACCATCTAAAGTGTGTTTCTTGAAATACCTTCCTTAGTTGTGACTTGTGAGCAGAATTGGTCCTAAATAGGGGTGTTCAAAAAATCCAATTATATAAAACAAATCCATAAGCAACCATATCCAAACCACTTTAAATCCATTTTAGTGGATTGGTTTTACATCCAAATCCAGTTTTCTGGATTTTAAAAATCCAATCCCATTATTTGGATATGGATTGGATATTTTATTGGATTTTCAAACTTTATAGCGTTCCTCCAAAAACAAACTTGGTAGAGGTCGGCCAAAAGCAGCCTTGGTCAAGGTCGGCCGAAAATAGTCCTGGGGTATTATTTGCCTAAATGCCAGGAAGAAGATTTAATGGCGTCTTCATGTGTATGAAATACGTTTTCATCTTGTTTGTTGCATGTAGGTGTGTAAGATATTATTTGCCTTTGGTTGGGATAGTTTTCTGTAAGTGGGACTTGTTAGGACTAGTCATTCAATAAAAAAAAATAATGCTATTTTTTGTTTGTGCTAGTGTATGACCTTTTAGGAGGTGATTTGTTTTAGCTGTTGTGATTCCAAGGTTAAAAGCATAATACGGTCAGTATTTTGAGAAACATTTCTCCTTAATGTGATACTGTGCAATTTGTAGGCACTTGCTAAGGAACTTGTGAGATCTAGGAAAACGGTGAACCGTCTTTATGAAAATAAAGCACAAATGAATTCAATATCAATGCACCTTGGAGAGAGTGTGGGTAGGTTTTTCCATGTTTTATTAGCCTTAAGATAATTTTGCCTTGTTAACAAATAAGGACTCTCTAAGTTAGTTACCTGTGCTTGATAGCAGGTTTTTGATAATTATTCCTTACCCAAATAACACTAGTTTTCTTTAGTCCCTCTAATTAACTGAATGGTGTGGGTAAGTTTGTTAATATAATTAAATTTGTTGATGATCGATATTTTGGTTGAGGAAAATGAACACTCGTGTCTTTAGTTTTTTGGGTAAAGAGGATAGAATTACTGGGATGTTAATCTGGTGTGCAACATGTACATGAGTTTGAAGTTTTGTCTTGTGGCTTGTGAGTCATCTAGAACAACCTGCATGGTAGTGAAAGTCACAATTTTTACTGTGGGAGCACAATCTTACTCATAAGATTGTATGATTTTACATTTTTTTGTGCCCTAAGTGAACCTGATCCAATTCTGACTTGATTTTTTGTGATCAGTGAGTTGCTCTTGAAATCTTTGAAATTGCATGATCTTACCAAGTTTGCAGAAACCAACCCGTCTTTGTTGAAGGCCTGTTCCATTAAAATCCTAGTGTCTTTCATACTTGTTCATTTTGGCTAGCCTCTTTTATTTTTTGCTCATCTGCCCACGACACATTCTGGGTTCTGCTCCTTCTGGAATCAACTCCTTGGGGGGTTTGTTTATGTCTCTGCCTGGTGTTCATTTGCTTCTGGATTTGCAGGGGTTTAACACAACTACTGATCCTTGTTCTTGTTCATTTTTTGTTCGTTTGATTCTGGTCAAGACCCTACTTCTGCTGGGGACCTTGGGACTTCTTTTGTGTATTTGTTGAGTTTTATGTGTTGTTAAAGAACTTGTCTTTTATATTTGGAATTGTTAAGTTGTGATTGTTAGTTTTATGCATTCAGTTTAAGTTTACTTAAATTTAGTAATGATTTCCACGATTTATGATATTTCACCCCCTCCTCCTAATCTTAGGAAGGATCTCAATTTTTTACTACTTTGCATGGCATTGCATGATGCTCCCTGCGATCCTGATCCACAGGAAAAATGTGTTTTTTGTGTGATTAGTGTCAGTAGGGATGCACAATCTTGTGCATAGAATTGGTGGAATCAGATGATCCTGCCATGCATGCACAGGAAAAGCCTATTTAATGTTAAAAAGAAAGAACCACCCTGACTTGTCTGAGTGTTGTGCTGTTTGACTACTTTTGCTCTGTTTTGCCTCTCTATTTTTGCACTCTGTTTTGACTTGTCTGACTTCTGCGTTCTTAGTGTTTTAGTTGTTGCTGAAATTTGTCTGTATTATATTTGAATTGAAATTGTAATTTTGAGGTGGTTGTTGTCTTTGTATGTATATGAATTCAATTTTATAATTTAAGTAGGATCTTACAATCTGAGTTGCTATCTCACATTTTATGTGTTTCACTTGCCGTCTCTCCTCATCCTAGGTAAGATATCCATTTTGACTGCCTTGATTACTTCAGCTAGAAACTGTAGAATTTACAAATAAACTAGAAAAATCAACAACTATAATCTATGCCCACTGGGTGGAGTTGGCTACATGGATGAAATGATACCGCAATGTCATATTGTAAATAATGTCTATAGAAAAACCATTTAAATTGTTCTGTCCAATAATGTCATATATGTGATATTCTCACTGTACCTGTTCTGTTTATTATAAATAGTTATAGATTAACCAGTTTTTGTCTTAGCTGTGAACTCTTTTGCAATTAGTCATCAAGTTGGATTTGTGTTAATAGAATTTTGTTCTTTGAGAATTAACGATTTTTGTTGTTTTTGCAGCAATTGCTCGTACGGTGGGACATCTATCAAAGAGTGCTGAGGTTATGAAACTTGTCAACAACCTCATGAAGGCTCCTGAAATGGCTGTGGCAATGCAAGAGTTCAGCAAAGAAATGACAAAGGTATGCCTGCAATCCTTTTAATGCAGCATAAGAATACCATTTTTTCAATCTTGTCTCCCCTCTGTGGTTAGAGAAGATAGTTTCATTGGTAGTTATGAGGAATGTTGTCTCTTCCAGGCAGGAGTTATCGAGGAGATAGTAAATGATGCCGTTGACACAGCACTAGATTCCGAGGACATAGAAGATGAGATAGAAGAAGAAGTCGATAAAGTTCTGACCGCAATAGCTGGCGAGACAGCTGCACAACTTCCTGAAGCTGTGAGGAAAGAAAGGGTGAAGCAACCTGCTCAAAGTGTTGGAGCCGCAGAGGTATGTGCAGTTTGTTCATTTTCCTTATAAACATGGCTCTTTCTTGCCTCACTTAACACCAGTTATTGAATACATTATTATTTGCAGGAAGAGGCTATAGCTGAGGGTGTTGATGATGAGGAAGAAATGGAAGAAATAAGGGCCAGACTTGCTAAAGTTAGATCATAAACAAGTTTCTAATCTCGCAGCCTCTACCTTGTACCTTGGTAATGTTACAAGAGAGAGATGTTGACAAGCTTGTAACCTATTTGTCATATCTATATTGAAAATGACAAATGATAATACTAATGGGAAATATAATATTGGAATGGGCATGTTGTATGTAAATTACACGAAGTTATTGAAAGTCTGTCAAGCTATTGTTTCTCTTTTTAATTTTGTCAATAAGATAATAAGCTCAAAGTAACTTCATCCATGGTTGAGGATTTATTGCATAGCATCTGGTTCTATGCAAAAGTTAGTTAATTTTCTTTTTTATTTCTTGATGAACTTTTTCAATCCAGATCTTAATAGATCCACCTGTATGAGATTTCCGGTTAATAAATTAATGAGCAACTTATGAAACATGTGCTTTTGAAGACTTCTTGATATTCTTGAGGACTTGGGATATGAAGTACAAATCACTTGACTCCTACTGAAGATTTTTGAATTCTTAATCAGCACATGTTTTTCTGCGTAGTTTTTTTTTTTTTTAATTCAAAATCTTACGTAAAAGGGTTGTAGTCAAATACTAGTAACATCTTACTAAATACTAGATCTTAAGCCATTGAGTTGTTAGGGGGAATATTTAAATGAATCTAGAGCGTAATTTGAAGTTGACAAAAGAATCCTAAAGAAACACAACAATTTGATGTACAAGGTGAAAAAAATAGGAAAAAAGAAACTTAAAAGATGTGCAATGGCCTCCTCTTCCCCGTTGAGGATCAGCAGTCCAACATAACCGTAAATGTTAGTCATTAATTTTTATTAGTGAAAGAATTCAAAGTTATAATCTTTTTATTTTACTTTCTCTTTCCATTACCAAATCAATCTTATATTCTGTATCATCATGTCTACGTATTCACATCCACACACGTTCGTAATTGATCTATCATGACTGCAACATAGTAACACTTATTTGTTCATCCAGCGGTATTTTCAATGGTAATGTGATTTTGTTTTTGTCCAAGTGGTAATGTGATTGAATTAGGTGATAACCAACATTATGAGACGCACGTGTGATTGAATGTGGGTAATAACATAATTCATCTCATTATTTTCCTTTAAGAACATGAATACATTTCTCTAATAGTAATACCATAGGCCTGCTTCCCTTTTAAATTGAAAAATAAAATGTCTACTTTCTTTTGCAAGGAAATCCACATGGGTAACTTATAGCATACACAAACATGGAAATAAACTACCATACCCAAATAAATTTTAACAGTTAGAAAGTGAAAAAAAAGAAAGAAATATGGATATAAAATGACATAAATAATCTTGACAAAAAATGAGATGTAATATATATATATATGTATGTATATATACATAAAATGATATTTGTGTCTTTCAATTTTACAAAAATGATAATCTTTTCATTTTCTTTCCAATTTGAAAAGATTTTTTTTAGTGTGGGACCTATATTCTTTAGTTCATATTTTAAGCTTATCAAATAATTGAAAGATTATGAAAAGTGATGTTTTCTTTTCTTTTATAATCTTTCCTCTCATTTTCATCTATACTAAATATAAGGTGAATATTTTTCATTATTTATTTAGTATATTTTTTACTTATGTAATATAAGGCATTTATAATATTTTGTCCTTTCAGTATTGCATCATACATCTTTATTGTATTTTGGAAAGTCTATTTCAGAATAAACTTTATATTTTTTCAGAATAAATTTTTCGAAATGTAACAAGAGATGTAAAATATAATAATGAGTACAAAATACAATAACTATAATATAACACATGATTTTAAGAAAGAACTCTCAAGATAATAACAAGTGAATTAGTTAGAAACTGAGAATGTTTTCATTATGTATGAAAATGGACATCAGGAGTGTAGTGACTAGTAAGCATGAGTAATTGGTACGTATTGTTACTTGTTAATTTAAACAATATTCCTTCTGATTTTCATTTTTCCCATTTTCCCCCTTTTGTTGGCATGTTGATTGTGAATGTGATAAGTTTATGACATTCTTGGTCCGAAAGTGTCACTTTTAAAGAAAAGTCTAGTTTACCTCTTAAAGAAGTCTTTTCCAAGCAATAGCAAAATAGCTAGCGGCAAATTGAAACCAGGGCATGGAAGTCGCTATGCAAGTCCCTCTCATAGTTCCCATATTTTGTAGACAACTAATTCTTGCACGATTCAGAGTGTAACTAATTCTTATTGATTCTTATATAAGAGGTAACAATGCAACGCACATTTGGAATGGGCATTACAATTCCTTTGTAGTTACATGAAATACTTATTAGTAAATTAAAAAGAAGTATCTTGATAAATAACAAAAAGAAGAAGCATATAACTACTTAAAAAGAAGGTACATAAGTAATAAGAAGCATATTTCTACTTGCAAAAAAGAAGGTATGTACAAAAATTATTTTTCTTTAAAGTTTGAGTGCTGGAATTTGTTATATAATAATTAAATAACATCATTCTAAGATAGTAATTTTGAAATATTTGTTGTCATAATACTTTTTTTTAATTAGTTACACAATATATAATGCATAGATTTAGTAATTTTTATTGATAATATATCAAAACTAGATTAAATTCATTATATATTCAAATAACATAACAGAAATAGCTACATTCAATTGATTTTATATTACTGAATTCTAATTATCTCCTTATAGAATAATTTGAATGAATTAAATATATATTTAATTAATTAATAGATTTTAAAATATAATTTTAAAATAAAATATACATTAAAACATGTTTAATTAACGAAATCACCCTTCATTTACTCAATGTCAAAACATTACTCATTGCCTATGCATAAACACTGTTTCTCATTGTAAACAAAAAGTAAATACTGTTTCGCTCTCTTCGCAAATAAATGCTCTAAAAGTTGCAAAATATCTAACTAAATTTGTTGTTAGCAGTATGTAAAAGATTAATAATAATGATTAAGTTCAGTAAGACATTTCAATTAAGTTTTAATTTTTTTATTAGCTAATTTTTTTTAACGGTTAGGTGAACAAATATTTTTAATAATTTATAGCATTTTTTAAAATACTATTTAAAATAATGTTTTTTAAAATGCTAGATTATAATTTTTTATAAATATTTTTTTGTTTTTAATATATTTATCAAATTTCTTGATTAAAATTTTTAAATAAATCATAATTTTATTATTTTTATGTTATTTTACAATTTTTAACTATTTTAATAATTAATTTTATCTACACTTATAATTTAATAAATTAATTTTTAGCTTTTAAATACTAACTTTCAGTTAGTTTTTTTAGTTTTTTTATCTAATTTTTTAGGTAATTTTATTGAATATAACCAATTTTTAATAATGAAAGAATTCATAATAAAAAAATAATACTATAAAAATCAAATAATTTAGCAATATTATAATGTTTATTGAAGAAAGATTTCATGATAAAAAAATAGTTCACTAATATATATTTTTGTAAAAATTAATATATACTAATTTTTTTGTCAACCATCAAATATGAAATCAGATGACATTTGTTTTAACTTAATTAATAATCTTAAATTTAAATCTTATATATATATATATATATATATATATATATATATATATATATATATATATATATATATATACACATTGCCGCATTAAATATTTTAATGGAAAGTTTTATTACATAATAGCGGGTCAAAATCGATTTGAGCAGGTTTGTGTAAAAATATTAGTAATAATTCTTTGAAGGCAAGTTAACAAAATTGTAAAAAAGTGTCATATATACATTAATTTATAGAGTATATATTTTAAATTTAAAATAAGAGAGCAACCTGAACAAAGAGGAGTATCTGATAAAAAAAACAAAGAGGAGTATATAATTTACTTGAATTTTAAAATCTCTAGCTAGCATTTAGTATTTTCTTCTTCTTATTAAAAAAGCATTGACTGCTTTAGATTGTATGATAGTTACCCATTTCTCTATGTATATCACCCAAAATTAAACACCAACCACTTTCATAACCCTACCCTGCATGATAACTTGATAAGTTTGTATATAATTTACAAATTTATATGTTGTAATTTTTAAAAATATTTTTAATTTATAAAATATATGTTAGTAAATATTATATATATATATATATACACGACAAATAATTTTGTCTAAGCATTTGTTTAACAGTCCATGTTCTGCACGGAAATTGAGTCTACGGTCTAGAATTTTTTAATGTACTTCTAATCTGTCTATTATCTAATTATTAATTAATTAACATAAATATATTATATTAACATTAATTAATAACATTCGATGTGAAAGAATATAGAAATATTATGTGACATCAATCCAGGTGACACAATATTCTTTTATATAATATAAATAGATAGATAATAGATATCAAAATCTAAATGAATGGTCGAGCAATCATGAACCAACAAAATTAAAACTAAAACTAGAAGTCAATAAAAGAATTAAAATGTAGTCTTGGCGTTTATGATTTTAACACATGGGTAATATAATTAATTTATTAAATTTTATACGAAATAAAATTTCTTAATATATTATTTACATTTCTAATTAGTTACTCATTTATTCTTATTCTACATTACTTCCATTAAGTATTGAACAAGAACACTGTTGAAAAAATATTTAATGTAGTATTAATTTTATAAAATGATATTCTATTTTATAATTTTTTTTTCTGTAGAACATTCTATAATCTAGAGGGAAAATACCAAAAAAGAAGAATTAATAACGTAAAGGAATAATCAGAATTCAGACCGCAACAAAAAAAATTTAATATGCAAATAACCTTTAACCTAAGTTAATTGATATCGATGAAACCGATGATAAATATAAAGAAGTTGAAAAAAGGAGAAATAAGATAATAAAAAAAGAGAAAATAAGAGTGAAAGAAGGAGGAAAAAAAAAGAAAAAAAGATCTAAAATAGATAATTTGGAACCTAGAGATAATAATAGTTTTAATCTTCTATTAAGTTTATAGTTTTTATCCATTTCGTCCTAAGACATATTTTCCGTCAATTTATATTTTACTTCATTAAGTCTTGTTTAATTATTTTTTTCTAAGTAAGTTTCGGTCTACATCTACCTCTCTTTGTGACGAACTCTTGGGTAACAAACTCTTACTCTTACCGGAGCATCGGGTCTTTTCATTACATGCTCAAATCACCTCAATCTATGTTCCCTCATCTTTTTACTCATCAGTACTACTACTACTTTTTGTGGAATATCTTCATTTCTTATTTTATTCATTTTCGTATAGTCACGCATTCACCTTAATATCCTCATTTATGCTACTCATATTTTATGCTCGTTGCTTATTTGCTGAGCAACACCACTCAGCTTCATATAACATCACATGTCTTAAAGTTGTTCTATATAACTTTTCTTTTTCTTTAAAGGGAATTTTGCGGTCACACAAAAATCCAAATATACTCTCCCATTTCATTTACCAAGCTCTGATTCTATGATTTACATGTTTATCAATCTCTCCATCTTTTTACAAAATTGATCCAAAATATCCAAAAATATCTTTTTTGGACATCTCTTGACCAAGTAGATACATAGGATCTTGATTATCACATCTTAGTTTGACTTATCATAAATTCTTTACATTCCAAATTTTTTTTCCACAATTTAAATTTTCTATTAACACCGTCTTTTATCCAAGTGTGGAACGGCTTGGGATTGCGAGGGCTATAAATTCACAGCATTTAGCACTCCTCTTTTCAAAAACGCGAAATAATATGGCATCATCAGCATCCGTCTCCAAAGTTTTTCTGTCTCTTGTGTTGGTCTTGTTCGTGTCAGTTTCTTCTTGATATGCAACTTCTCGCTTCACCCAAAACCATGCCTACACACCACAATCACAAGCAGAAAAACTCATAAGAAGCCTTAACCTATTCCCAAAGGACTCAGTTAACATTGTAAAAGTTGACCATGCATGCTGGTTTTGTCCCAGGAAAGATCGTGGAGAAGAAGTTCTCGTTTTTTTGTGATTCTGGGCCTTCTATTTAAGACCTTGGTCATCATGCTGGCTACTATTCACTACTTCCTGATTCCAAAGTGCTAGGTAAAATTCACATCCTTCTCATATTCATTATATCACTTTCTTCATTCCAATGATAAGTTTGGAATGGCAAAGTGCTATGAGATTCAGAGTAAACATGTTATGTAATGAGTCAACAAAGTGCTTTGCAAAAAGACAAAAAAAAAACCTTTTTCTTTGTACTGATTAATTACGGTCAACGTACGATTGTTGCATGCACTGCTTTATTTCGTTTTCCAAGTAGCTACTAGCTATTATATATATTGGTTTACTCACCATGACTTTCTCGGTATTTTGATTCGATCGTCATATATATTCAAAGTGAGTGCAGATCTTAAGGAATCATAAATTATCCTACAAGGCTACAAGCAATATATATGCTTCTGGATACAGTACAATTTAATTTCGATCGTCATATACGTAATATCATAAATATGACAGCTAATATTATTTTATAAGGTTTATTTTATAATTGTATATATTTATCCATGAATTTGGATAATTCTAGCTAAGTTTAATTCTGATCACACGTCCGTTATGGGTTTAAACTAGTTATTAATTCAGGTCCTTTATTTTTATTTATTTAATTAATTAATTTAAAATATATCATTTTAATTGCTCTTTAATATATGATCCTGTATTGAATTGCCATAATTTTTTTTCTGCTGTGATGACATGTAGAATGTTCTACTTTTTCTTTGAATCACGGAACAACAAGGAAGATCCTGTTGTGATATGGCTGACTGGAGGACCAGGATGTGGAAGTGAATTAGCTCTGTTTTATGAGAATGGTCCTTTTCATATTGCCAATAACTTGTCTCTTACATGGAATGATTACGGCTGGGACCAGGTAACAATCAATTTCCATGTTTCCTTTTATGGAAAATGTTAAACCAAAATTGCTTTCTTATTCTTATACCAACAAGTTTTTCTCATTTTGCAGGCATCAAATATTTTATTTGTTGACCAACCTACTGGGACAGGATTTACTTACTCTTCTGATGATAGTGACATGCGTCATGATGAAGAGGGCATTAGCAATGATTTATATGACTTCTTGCAAGTAATAATTATATAAAGTTCCTTCTTTTATCACATTTATACATCCCAAATGCAAGATACTGTAATATCTTATTGTGTTTATATAAGATTCAATACATTATTTTTATTATATGTCAGGAGTTTTTCAAGGCGCATCCTAAGTTCGTTAAGAATGACTTTTATAATACTGGAGAATCATATGCTGGACACTATGTTCCAGCACTTGCATCACGGGTTAACCAAGGAAATAAGAAAAAAGAAGGAATATATCCATATAAACCTAAAGGTCTTGCACTATTTCTAATACAATTTACATAATCGCTGAGTATGATTGATTAATTAAATGTTTTTTTTTTCTTGCTTTTGCTTGTATTGATTAATATGATATAACAGGGTCTTGCTATTGGTAATGGGTTAACAAATCCTGCAATTCAATACCCAGCATACCCAGACTTTGCATTAGACAACAAAATAATTACAAAAGCTCAACATGATGATATCATGAAGTCAATCCCAGGCTGTGAAGAAGCCACTAAAACTTGCGGTATAAGTTCTTTTTCTCTTTATCACTCACGCACATCCCTTTTTACCAACGTATTATATTGTTTCTCTTCGTGATGTTGTTTGTGTTTGATTCTTCAGAATCTAAAGGTGCACAAAGTTGCGAGACTGCATTAACTGTTTGTCAAGGCATATTCGAAAGTATCTTGTCTATAGCCGGAGATATTAATGTAACTAATCATATGAAATAACAGTATCTTCTATTTTTGCTACTCAAGTTCAGTTTGCTTACTGCATTCTTTCTCCTGATAATGCTAATTGCAGTACTATGACATCAGAAAGAAGTGTGTGGGACAATTGTGCTATGACTTCAACAGTGTGGATAAGTTGTTAAACCTGCAGAAAGTTAAAAGAGCTTTAGGTGTGGGGAAGCATTTGAAGTTTGTTTCATGCAGTACAACAGTGTATTATGCTATGCTGCAAGATTGAATGAGAAACTTTGAAGTGGGGATTCCTTCTCTTCTTGAGGATGGAATCAAGTTGCTTGTGTATGCAGGGGAAGAAGATCTCATATGCAATTGGCTTGGTGAATCTACTAATTTATTTATTTGAAACAAAATGGTTTTAGTGTTGGAAAAGCTATATGTGATTATAAATTAGGAGGAATGCTAGCAATTTTCTTCTGACACTCTCTTTCTATTACTGTTTACTATTGTTTACCACTCACTGAAATTTATTGAAAATAAACAATTTTGATTAGTATCACTTCTAAATTGGAAGCAAAGGTCATTAAATGGAAAATGAGACTCACCAAAATTAGTAATTTTTAATAAATTTCAACTAATAATAAAAACAGTAGTGTTTGAAAGAAAGTATCAAAGAGAATATCGTTGACATTCATCATAAATCATGTGTTAGATTGAATTTATGATGTGATTCATTAGATAGGGAATTCAAGGTGGGTACATGCAATGAAGTGGCCAGGCCAAAAGGCCTTTGGAACATCTCCTACAGTGAAATTTGTAGTTGATGGTGCAGAAGCAGGGTCTCTTAATAGCTATGGACCTCTCTCTTTCCTCAAGGTTTGTGTTCATTGTTGTATTCTGAGTTTTTTTTATCGGTATAAATAAAAAATAATGACAGAAAATTTATAATAATTCACGATATTCTTGAGTGTGACTAGTTATTTTTACTTTTGGTGACTTTGTTTATGTTATGTGATACTTCAACAGGTACATAAGGCTGGGCACTTGGTCCCTATGGATCAACCTAATGCTGCACTTCAGATGTTGAAAAGCTGGATGGGAGGGAAACTGAACGAAACAAAAGTCGATAATTAATGTTACTCAATTTTATAATTATATAATCATTCATTTCAAAGCCTAAACTAAACATCCCCTGACATGGATAGTGATCACAATTATTTTGTGTACATGACTTCGTGCATATATTTGGAGGATGGAAATTATATATTTTTTTCTGAAACATTTCTGAGATTCCTTATCGTTATACTTGTGTTAACGATTTGTGCAAGGTTCACCATTTTGGTATTTACTTCATACAATAAAATTCCATTCTAGAATAAAAAAAAAACATATTTAGAATTATCCCAAGTGAATAATGTGAGGTTGAATCCTTTGATAATGTAAAGAAGCAGTAAAATATCGCCAAAAACTAAAACAGAACATGCCGTTCAATTGAACTGGACTGGACCGTGGATAAATCGTGATTTTACCACAAGTGAAGTCATGTGTTACTAAGAAATATGGAGCTTTTTATTTTTATTTTTTATTTATAGTTGTACATGCTCATGTTTGAGACTTTTTCCCAATGGTTTGATAAGTTTTTGACCTAAATATAATTTTGGGTCTTCTATTTTTTTATAAATAAAATTAGTAATTAGTTTTTTCTATTTTAAAATAAAGATATTTGATTCTTATATTTTAAAAAATTCATAATTTTGGTTTAATTTTTAATTTTGTCAACCTATTTCTTCTCATGTGTTTGATTTAAAAATATTCTTAAAATTCATTTGTTTAATTAAGAACAAAATACTGCACCTTAATTATTGTTATAATTTCATACAATTTTAAAGTGAAAATAAATTTAGTCAATTAAATTATAAGTATTTTGAATATATATATATATATATATATATATATATATATATAAATTTATCATTCACACAATTTAAATAGTAACATATTTTTATGCAATTTTATTTTAATTTTAAAATTTTTGAAATTGCTTCTAAGTTAAATTATTGATATGAAATTATTTTCTCAATTTGGTAACTCCTGAAATTGTTATTTAACCTGTGTGGTTTATACACTAAATACTTTAGAGGAGTATATACTAGCAACAACTTTTCTAACATTCTATTTATAAGAAATACTTATGTTTGAGTTACATTTCTCATATTGAGAATCTCTCAATTTAAAAATAAAACTTGTCAAAATTTACTATTTCTAATAAGTCTAGCCATAGAAAGAGTATGATATATATAAAAATAAAAGTCTTAAAAAGAGTATTGTTAGCATTCCTGAAATGTGCCTTAAAAACATCTTGAAATGCAAATAATAAATTTACAATGTTATCTTAATTTAACATCATTATATTTTCAATAATATTTAAATTAATAATTAGTAATTATATACTTGTGTTGTAAAATAAAAATAAATGTGTGAGATCTCTTAATTTATTATAAAAATGGAAATATATTAATGGTAACTGCTATCTAAATTTAAAATAATCTTAATTATATTGATTAAAAAATATATTTTCGACTGAATATATTGATTAATATATATATTAGTCGTAACCATTTTAATTAATTCAAATCATATATTAAATATAATGTATATTCAAATCATGAACCAAGGGAGTATATATAGTGAAACAGTGTGTGAATTGTTGTAGATTTTTTGTGTTTGAGTTTAATTCCTATAAATAAAAAATTTATATATTAAAGATAATTATTCTAATTAATATAATTTTTGCTTTCATGATTTTTGTACCATTCAAATATAGTAAAATTACATGTGATCATTACGACTAGATCACTGTACACGTGAACATCCTTCATGTCAGCACTGTTATATTATTAGTGTTTATTCACTCTCCAAGTGTCAACCCGGACACACGTATCTGCCCTCCTTATTAGCCCTGCTACAGGAACGCGGACACGGACATGCTACAGGAACATAAATGCCTATTGCGCATATCTTAATATTAACAGCATATCAACTATGCCTGGATATTCAAATAGGTCAACCACCTTATCTTATCATATCTTCACAAGTTATCTACTAGTTGTTACTTATCTATAAGTAACAATATATCAATAATGTACACATTATCTTATAATTAAAATAGATGATTGCCTGCTATTATCTGTTGTTATCTTATCTACTGAACACTAACAAACAAAGGCTCAAAGCCCATACTCCACACTGTAAATACAGCCTTACAGGTTCTCTCTAAACACATCTGATTACACAACACTTGAATGCATTACTCAAGTTACTCATTCTATAGATCTCATACTGAGTTCTCATATAACACTCAGTTATTCTCTTATAATATGTATTTACTTGAGCGTCGGAGTGTTTTTCCTTTGTTTTGTAGGTCCCTTCTCTAAACAAAGCCTACTCATTATCCGACGCGTAGAATTCGGAGTCTACATTGGCCACGCCATCCACACATGTGGAATTTTCAGATTTTGGTAAGAATATTTGGCACTCACCGTGGGGCATAGGTAAAACATACCCTGTGACCTCGCATCCAGACGAATCATCGGCACACATCCATGATCAGTACACGCTCCAACGTTAGATGTGACATCCCTGTTGACACGTCTAACCCTCCGCAGCCTACCATGGCGAACGCCAACACCATTCAGCTACTCCAGAACCGCATGGTAGAGATGGAACGCAAATACCAGGAAGAAATGCAAAGGCTGAAAACTAACCGCGACCAGCAGGAAGCCAGAGCGAGACATCCTGAGGGAGATGAACGCTCCTCCATCACCAGAGAAGAATAGACGCAAGGCGAATCATATCCTCAACAACATGTCAACCCTCCACTTATTCGTAGTTCAAAACAAGGCTATCGAATGGAGAGACATCACACGACGTAATCTTCTCGTCGATCACATCAGGGAAGTCGATATCCCGTTCGATTGGAAACCTATAGACTTAGAGAGGTATGATGACACCACCGACCAAACAAACACCTTGATGCCTTCCTTTCACAGGCAAAGCTTTACACGAACAACGATGCCATATTATGTCGAGTGTTCCTTACGTCATTAAAGGGGGCAGCGTTAGCATGGTATGGTGGCCTCCCTGAACGGTCCATCAACAGTTTCAACACCCTTGTTGAAAAATTCATCGCGCAATACGCTACCAACCAAACTCATAGGCTGACTTCTGCTGCCCTAGCGACTCTACACTAAGCAGACAATGAACCTCTTTGCAGGTTCATAGAGTGATTTGGACAACTTACTGTTTAGATCAGAAACCTCAATCCTGAGGTAGCATTACATTTCATGATGCTGACTCTTAGACCTGGCAAGTTTGCAGACAGTCTATGCAAGAAACCTCCTTCTAGCATAGACGAAATACGCAAACGAGCCAAATGTTACATACAGATGGAAGAAATGTCAAAGTTCAAAAACAAAATCCGGTAGGTTGGACAGAAATGAGAGAACCATGAAGTATCCATCAGAGTTGATCCCCAGAGGACCGACAAAAAGAGAAGGCCGCACAAGCTTCAAGAGATATACTCCCCTGACGGTCAATCAAGCCACTATCATGGAAGAAGCCTTCAACACGGAGGTACAAGTGACATTGCCAGCTCTCTCAAAACTGGGAGGAAACCCTAAAAAATACTGTCGCTACCATCATGGCAATGGCCATAACACTGAAGAGTGTGTGGCTCTGAAAGATAAGATTAAAGAACCTATCAAAGCGGGGCACTTATCACGGTTCGTAAAAAGACTTGATAATCTTCCACCAGCAAACAGGCAGGAAGGACGACAAGGGGATCGGTTCAAAAACAGAGACAATGATAGACGAAGAGACGGCACAGAAGACAGAGGGAGACAAAGACAACTGCAACCCAAACGCGAGTGTTAACCCCCTCGCTAACAAGAGAATGAACCTGCCCAGCACATTCGCGGTGTGATCAATACCATCGCAAGCGACTTCTCATATGGAGGATCATCCAGTCAGTCTCGCAAGAGACACCTACACTCCATCAGAGACATTGACATAAACTATGTCGATGCCTTCCCACTACAGAGTTTACCTCCTATTACATTCACTGACGCCGATTTTGAGGGAATTAACCCTATCAACCAGGATGACCCCATGGTCGTTTCCCTTATAATCGCCAATTTCAAAGTGACAAAAGTGCTCATCGATCAGGGCAGCTCCGTTGATGTCTTATATCTGAAGAATTTTCAGAAGTTAGAGATCTCATCAAGCGCTATACAGCCTCACCCAGAACCCCTTCTAAGCTTCGCAGGAGAAAGGGTAGAAACTTTGGGATATGTCGACCTAATGACCACTTTTGGTCAAGGTTCACTTTCAAGGAGCTTTATAGTCAAGTACAATATTGTGGATGCCGACGCATCATATCTCATCCTGATTGGCAGAAAAACTCTCAACGAGTTGGGGGCTATTGTCTCTACGCCTCATTTAAAGATGAAATTTTCCACCATGACTGGGGAGATTGTCACTGTGAAAACAAACCAGAAGCAGGCTAGACAATGTTATGTCAAAAGCCTAAAAGTGATACCATACCCTCCTAACAGGAGGCCAGACAAACATGCTACCACTTCGGGGGGCACCACCTAGGTCATGAACATAGACAGAGAATATACTCCCTATACGCTGACGATCTATACAGCCCACCATACAGCTCATCATGATAATACCTTCGACGTGGATTCGCATGATGACTATATCAACAAAGGACCAAAATCGATCAAAGAATTAGTTAAGCTACAACTTGGGCCCAAACTTGGACAGTGCATGCAGCTTAGCAAAGAGCTTACTAGTCATGAGTATAGACATATAGCGGATGTACTCCGCTAGAATGCATCTCTGTTCACTTGGCAACTATCCGATATGCCAGGTATTGACCCTAATGTCATATGTCACAAGTTGGCAATATGCCTACAGCCTAAGCCAATAGCACAGAAAAAGTGAAATATGGGAGAAGAAAGGCGAAAAGCAGTGAAAGAAGAAGTAGACATGTAACACCCTGAAATTTTACAAGTAGAAAGATATTTGTGTTGATTAATTGTTTAATATAAATCTTGAAATTTGTAAAAGTGTTTTGCATGGGTGTTTGTAGTTGAAAGTCAAATTTTGTGGCTGAGATAAGCTATCCGTACACGCATAGTAAAAATGGTGGTGGCTATAGTGGTTGTTCGGTCACGCAAGTGGGCAGCTATGGTGGCTGTGATAGCTGGCTGAATCAAGTTGTTAGCAACTTGCCTCAATGCTTCGTCTATAAATAAGCCTGAAGTGGAAGAATGGTTCATTCTCACTTCTGGACGTGTTTTTCTTCTTTTTCTCTCTCTAAAAATCTTTGCACTAGAAATCTTTCTCTTCTCCCACCTTTTGTACCACTTAAATTCTCAAGAACCACCATAGCAGCAGCGGAAAATCCTCTCCGTTAAGAAGAATTCGTGAACGAAGCTTAACTTTTCATTCTTGGTCGCTGTGAGAACGAGTGTTCAAACAAAACACACGTTAGATCTAAAGAAAAGAATCAATGTTGAGGTAAGAGGAGTTTATTGTGTTAATAATGATTTTTGATATCATGGTTGGGTTAAAGTGTGTTTCTGTTATTTAATATGTTGCGTAAAATATATTGACGATGTCTGTAAATGGTGTGAGGAAGACGACTACCAGGTTGTGTTGCGACGTCGGCTGCCGGGAAGGACTGGCCAAGTTGCATGCGTCAAACCTTTGTTTGTGATGTCGGCTGCCGGGAAGGGTTGGCCAAGTTGTATGTGTCAAACCTTTGTGTTATGACGTCGGCTGCCGGGAAGGGTTGGCCGAGTTGCATGTGTCAAACCTTTATTTGTGACGTCAGCTACCGAGATGGGAATGCCGAGTTGAAAGGTTCACGTACCATGCATGTGTGCATGAAGGACGTAACTTAGTCCTCGTTGGTAAATGTCTATATATCGGGTTTCTTTACCCGAGGTTGTTCCCTTAAGAACTACTAGGGTTCACTTCCTTTTCTTTAGATGTACCGGGTTCCTTACCCGGGTGGCCTATTAGAGCTAGCGAGCTCAAGTTACTTCATGAGAAGAGAAAGAGCCACCAGGTTTGTTACTCGACACAGCTTGTACCTTCTTGGGAAAAGAGCTACCAGGTTCCTACACGGCAGAGCTCGTACCTTCTCGGGAAAAGCGCTATCAGGTTCCTACTCGACAGAGCTCGTACCCGTTTCCTTGTGAGTTACCGGTCTTCCTTACCCAGACAACCTTGTGCCCTTGTCTGACCTTGTTCAGGATTATTACATCAGTTGTTATGGCTAAGTGCCAATCCGGACACCTAATACTGCACACCTATTTACTTGTTTGTAGTGTTTGTGAATGACGTTGAGATTGACCATTGTATTGGCTTGAGTCATTAAATGCATTAATATCATGGGGGGTGTATGGCATTATCCTAACTGGGATGAGTTAATCCCGGATAGGGCCATACATTGATAGTGCCCGTGGTAATCTAAATACGTTTGGATATACATAAATACCCACGGGGGTGTATGACATTATCCTAGCCAGGCGAGTTGATCCTGGAGCTAGGTCATACATTGATGGAGCCGTGGAGATATTTTATGTATTGACGTGAGATGCCAGGACCGGGTGGTTAACCTTGCAAGGACTACGGTCAGTGCATCAACGTACCTGAGAATGAGTCAGTATATATGTATATGGGGGGCGTATGACGTTATCCTACCCGGGTCGAGTTGAGCACGAGTCTGGGTCATACGTTGATAGAGCCCATGTACATACTTCATGCATAATGGAAATAGGATGGTAGCAGTAGGGTACAGAGGTACTAAAAGGGCATCTCTGTTTGGAACTCCCTTGTGACTCAGGGCTGATCACCATGAGGGGGAGTTACCTGTGCACGACAAAGTGACCTTGACGAGCTTCTGCATCATTTTCCTGAGAGAGGCTATTTGTACCACATTGCATTGACTAAGAGATAGGTCTGGAACATGCATCATGACTAGTCATTTTAAGATGAATTGTGAAATGTGTTTGGACGGGTTGTCCATGGTTGAATGCATGATAAAATATTTGAATATTGTTGTGATTTTTTCAATGTTCGAGTTTCCTTTTTATAGCTGATGATATTTATTTAATTATTATTTTACATGATAGACTCACATTTGCTTTGTTGTACCTTGTGGATTGGTACCTGTGATGATCGCGAACCATGTTCGTGTAAGCAGATGGACAGCAGTAGGAGACCGGGAAGATGACCTATGTTGGTTGGAGTCGTCAAGTAGCCGGGATGTAGATGGGCTAGATCTCGGGCAAGGGTTGTATTTTTGCTAGTTACACCCCTTGTTCTAATGACTACACCCTGACGTTTTGCTAGTTACATCCCGTCATTTAAATCTTTGTTTTGTTTGAGAATTTTGTACAATTCAGACTTGGTCATTTATAATTACTACCAACTTATGATTATTAATATACAAGTATTATGATGTATTGCACCTTTGTGTATTTGAGTTTTGATTTGTGATATTGATTATACTTACGAAAAATTTACTACTATTTTTATAAACAAACTTAAAGGAATTTTTTAGATATAAATTACCATTAAAAGAATAATTAAGAGTATGATACAGCAGCGATGAGATGAGTCGTTACAAGACAAGCTACTTAAGGCTAACTTTATCAGAGAAGTCACGTATTCTACCTGGCTAGCCAACGTTGTCATGGTCAAAAAAGCCAGTGGCATGTGGCGTATGTGCACAGATTTCACAGACCTCAATAAGGCATGCCCGAAGGACGCATACCCTCTCCCTAACATCGACAAATTGATGGATGGGGCGTCCAGATTTCACATCTTAAGCTTACTGGACACATATTCTAGTTACACTTAGATCAAAATGCATGCCCCATACGAAGAAAAGACGACCTTTATCACTAAAGAGGCCAACTACTGCTACAGGGTCATGCCTTTTGGTCTCAAAAATGTGGGGGCTATATACCAGCAATTGATGGATCGCGTCTGCAGAAAACAAATCGAATGCAACGTCGAGGTCTATGTGGACGACATGGTGGTCAAGTCCCAAAGTGTAGCCCAGCATGTTGCAAATCTCGAAAAGGTATTCGAAGAGGTTCAAAAGTACGACATGAGTCTCAATCTCTAAAATTGCACGTTCGGGGTAGGCAGCGGCAAATTCCTTGGTTTCATGATCACACACTGGGGAATTGAAGCCAACCCAGACAAATGCTCAACCATCTTAGAGATGCACAGCCCGACCAACGTCGACAAAGTTCAGAAATTGAACAGAAGACTAGCGGCCTTATAAAGATTCCTTCTGAAACTCGTTGAGAAAGCAACACCTTTCTACAAGATGCTTAATAAGATAGAACCATTCCTCTATGATGACACTTGCGAGCAGGCTTTCGAGGCTTTAAAAAAGACAATTGTTGCACCACCTGTCTTGAGTCGACCTCGACAGGGGGCACCATTGCTCTTGTACCTCTCAGTAGTCGACGAAGCTGTCAGCGCAGCACTCGTCCAAGAAGAAGGGAAACACCAACTTTCTATTTACTTCACCAGTCGCATGCTACACGACACCGAGAAACGCTATCAGATGATCGAAAAGATAGCATTGGAACTAATCACCTCTGCCAGACGCCTTCGGCCTTATTTCCAAAGTCACCAAGTGATAGTTAAGACTAACTATCCCATCAAATAGGTACTGCAGAAACCAGAACTGGTAGGTAGGATGGTGGCATGGTCAGTCGAACTGTCAGAATTTGGCATTCGATATGAACCACGTGGTCTCATGAAGGCACAGTTCATGGCAGACTTCCTAGCAGAATTTGCTGGAAAAGAAAAATCCACCCCAGATTGGTGGAACCTTTACGTAGATGGAGCATCTAACGTACAAGGAAGCAGAGTAGGCATCATACTTGAAGGACTCGACAACATCTCGCTGGAATAAGCTCTTAAGCTTAACTTCAAGGCCTCCAACAATCAAGCCAAGTACGAGGCACTCATAGCAGGACTCAAACTCGCAAAAGAAGTCGGGGCTCAATGTCTGAGATGCTATTCCGACTCACAGCTCGTCCAGGGACAGATAGCAGACAAGTATCAAACCAAGGAAGTCATACTCCTCCAGTATTACCATCTAGCCAAAACACTCATCGATAGTTTCGAGTGTTTTGAGATGTACCACATACCACCAGAGAGTAACCCCAGGGCTGACTTGCTATCCAAACTGGCCAGTACCAAAAAGACTGGACACCTTCGAAACACTCCAGAAACCTACCATTGACATCCTAGCAGTAATGGCTGTTGAGCTGAAAGAACCCAGTTGGATGACCCCTTACAGAGACTTTCTTATAAAGGGAAAAATCCCAGCATATGAAAATGAGGCCCGACGTCTAAAGGGGAAAGTCAACTACTACGTCATTATTGATGGCGAGTTGTTCAAAAGAGGACTGACTGCACATCTACTCAAGTGCTTGGACAACTTACAGGCAGACTACGTTCTCAGAGAACTTCATGAAGGGATCTGCGAACTCCATACAGAAGGACGCTCCCTAGCCACCAAGGTAGTACAAGTAGGATACTACTGGCCAACCCTCAGGATAGACGCCTTCAAGTTCACACAGAAATGCAAAAGGTGTTAAGAGTTTGCGGACATCCCACGGATTCCCCCTAACAACCTTCATATCATCTCCTCTCCATGGCCCTTCTTTATGTGGGGCATGGACATCTTGGTACCATTCCCTAGAGCTCCAAGGATGATCAAGTTCTTACTAGTGGCGATCGACTACTTCACCAAGTGGATCGAAGCAAAGCCATTATGAGAGATCACAGCTAGTGAAGTCGAAACCTTTTCTTGGAAACATCTCATATGCATATATGGTCTATCCTATGCTATCGTTACTGACAACAGTACGCAGTTCAAGGCATAGACCTATGAGGACTTCCTCACACGACTAGGTATCAAACACCTGATCACCTCTGTTGAGCACCCCTAGACCAACGGTCAGGTGGAAGCAGCAAACAGAGTCATTCTTTGAGCCCTTCGCATTAGACTTGACAAGTCCAAAGGTCTCTAGAGGGAGGAACTACCCAGCATACTCTGGGCATACCATTGCAAACCTCAAAGTACTACAAAGGAAACTCCTTTTGCTTGACATATGGCACTGACGCCATGATCCCCATCGAGCTAGGGGAACCTTCAATCAGAAGGATGCTTTTTCAGGAACAGTGTAATGAGGACAACATGAGAGTTGAACTAGAAGCCTGTGAAGAGCTCCGAGATATAGCCAGAATCAAAGAAGAAGTAGCCAAGCTCCGCAGAACCAGAAGATATAACTCCAAAGTTCAACCTCGAAATTTTCGACCAAGTGACCTAGTCTGGCATGTCCGGGGTAAAGCCAGGAAGAATCCCCGCCTAGGCAAGCTTGGACCAAATTGGGAAGGCTCGTTCATAGTTGTCACCAACCTAGACAACCACGCCTACAAACTACAGGAACTCAATGGGAAAGACATTGCAAGAACTTGGAAAGCTACCCACCTGAAGTTCTACTTCAGTTAAGGAATTCAAGGCTAGATGGTGTACTATTTTTCCTATTCAAGTCCTTTTTTCCCACTGGATTTTTCACTTGAAATGTTTTAATGAGGCCCATAAGAGAAATAACATAGGGAATATGTAAAACTTCATATTAATAAAACATATATCCTTTCTCCTTTTACATTGATTTACGTCAAACATTGCAAGAGTTTTGACTAATTTCAGGAACCATCGCCTGATCATTCTCCCAGGTCCAACTTTGACCAAAACCCATGATCATGTCCTAGTACTTGTCAAGGCCCGTCCTTTGCAAGCCTTACTAAAATCCAGGGTGGATGCGTCATGGTACTCTCCAAAGGTTCATAACACCCTAGGGATCCTCTAGGAGGACCTCCAACAAAATCCAAGGCAGCCCTTGGTTGGTTACAGGTTTGTAAACCCTAAGGCTCCCCTAGGTGGACCTTCAGCAAAAATCCAAGGTTCGTCTTCGCCCAAGATCCGTCTTGGCATGAAGACTCAAGGTCTGTCCTTGGAAGAAGGTTCATAATTCCATCTAATTGGTTGACCTTATTAAGCCCAAGATCCGTCTTGGCATGAAGACCCAAGGTCCGTCCTTGGAAGAAGGCTCATAATTCCATCTAATTGGTTGACCTTATTAAGCTCAAGATCTGTCTTGGCATGAAGACCCAAGGTTCGTTCTTCGTAGAAGGCTCGTAATTCCACCTAATTGGTTGACCTTACTAAGCCCAAGATCCGTCTTGGCATGAAGACCCAAGGTCCGTCGTTGGAAGAAGGTTCGTAATTCCAACCACGCTTGGTTGACCTTGCTAAGCCCAAGATCCATCTTGGCAACCCAAGAATCTATTCTTGGCCACTTACAGGTCCGTAAAACCAAACTACGGTAAACCGTCAAGGTTTGTAAATCCTAAAGCTTTGGTCGACCTCTAAAAATCCATGGTGGATGCGCCACTGGTACATTTGCAACAACGCGTTGGATCCAAGACCAGCTCTTAGGACCACAAACCCAAGATCACGTCTTGGTAAATCTCAACAAAACCCAGCATGGACAACTCTACTTGTACAGCTTCGACAAACGTGAGGAATACGAGCTACACAAAAAACCAAGGAAGCATATTTGGTATACCAAAGCCCAAGGCTCTCTTGACATTCTAAACCCAAGAAAAATTCTTTGTACTAACTCCTATGGAACCTTGGCATCACAGGATCATCTATTTTACAGGAATAATTGCTTGAGGTCCGCCCTCTACAATTCAAACCTAAGAAAACTCTTGGTACTTTCATCCGGTGGGAACCTCGACAAAAGAGTCTACCTTCGACATTAAAAATCCAATAAGCACTCTTGGTATTTTTCATGCAGAACCTTGACAAGCTAGGCTAAAAGACTTAGCCGTTTGCAGAAGCAAGAGTTCAACAAAAATTTCCATGGTCAACCCTCGACATTTCTAAGCCTTAGACATATTCTTAGCACACGTTATTAACAGGAACCTCGACAGGCAAAGATAAAGACTTAGCTATTTTTGCGAAAACAGGAACCCAACAGTATTTCATGACAACACTAGCTCATGACATGCAAAACCCAAGAGGTATTCTTGGTACTACTTCGATCACTTGATAATTCAGCAAGCGATATTGATACGTCAAACCACTCAAAAATGACAAGACATTACCACAATATATCGTCTTAAGTTGGTTTGATGACAAATATTATTCAAGTGACTTGCTAAACGTAAAAGCAACATGCAACGTAAAGAAGATTGACGAAGATGGAGAAATAAGGAATACTTTTATTAAAGTAATAAAAACATTACATGGCCATCCAACGGCCAAAAGTACAAAAGAAGCAAAAAAGACAAAAGAAGCGTAAGCAAAAGCAGCCTATACATCAGCTGCATGACTAGCAGTCTCCTTAGTAAAACCAAGCTCCTACTCATCAACCAAGGCACCATCCTTCACATCCTTGAAAGGATCAAACTGACCCAAGTCAAGGTCCTTCACAAAGAGACCAGCTTGGCGCACTGCCTTGGAGAAGCCTTTCTCGTGCTGCTCCACTGATTCCCGCTTGTACACCTTCAACTCCTCGTCAAGCTCCTTATTGACTACCATTTCAACATTAAGCTCGACGTTAGCCTCCTTCAGCCTCTCCTCCAGACTCGCCACCTTCTCGGCTAACTCTATCTCAGCAGCGAGTCCATCCTTGACATCCTTCAGCTTAGCCTCCAACTCAGCCACCTTCTTCTCCAACTCCTCCTTTTCGGCCAAAGCCTTATCAGTCTTGGCAGCAGTTACTCTGCCACGTGCGACCAGCTCATCACCATCAAGCCTAGTCCGCAACAACTTGGACAAAGCTTCACCAGTCTTGGTAGACAACTGACGGTTACACCTGATTGCCTCAGCAAGAGCCACCATTGCACCGTTCAACCTATTGTGCTCCAAACGCCAAGCACCACGAATAGCGACCCTCATCTTGTTGTATTCCTGCTCTAAGGAGGTAGCCTTGTTCATGGCCTCTTGATGCACTTGTCGATGTTCTTTGATGATGGCAATGCCCCTCTGTAGAAAGAGCTCAACAGCGTCAAGCGAACGATGAGTATCGGCTGACCTAATCAAATCCTTGTCAAAAGGGATCGGCAACCCTTGATTAAGCATGTGCCAAACACTCCATAAAGAGTCAACCTCCCTTGGAGCACTCAGAAATTCAAGGGAGGTGACAAGACGAGCAGCAGGCAGCAGCATTGCAGATGAAGAAGGCAGAGAAGGAGATTGAGTAGCAAGTGCAGGAGAAGCAGGTCGGGAGGAAGGCAGAGTCGAAGCAGCAGCCACCGGAGGCACATTAGCAGAGGCGGCAGTTGGAGACGAAGCTACGACAACAGGGGAAACAGCAGGAGAAATAGTGGCGGCAACCACCACAGGTGGTGGAGCCTGGACAGGAGGAGGAGAAGTCGGCAGAAGCCCAGCAGCCTCCCTCAATGCACGAAGGCCACAAGGAGGATGGGCAGCCCGAGACTTCTTGTAGCTAGACATCCCAACACCCTCATCCTCTTTGCCAACTCAGAAGAGGAAGGGTAGGGGAAAGAAACAACTACTTCAGTGGGGCCAACCTGAACAGTGGTCGACCCTCTTCTTCAGCTGGGGGGGAACAGGGGGCAACACAACATCGTCACCCACATTGCGCATCAGCGGCCTACACTGAAAGTTGCCCATAATGCCTGCAAAAACACAAAAAACATGTAAGTGTCAGAATTCACACACCAGAAAATCAAGAAGTTATAAGGAAGGAAGCTTACCGTTTAGTGCGACAGAAGGGTCATCGGCCAATGGCAGCGACAAAATGGCGCGCGTCCAAAGAGGCCGACAATAGCTCCAAGGTTGCCTTGTCAAACCTCTCCACAAAGTTCAGCATGTCCTCATCAAAGGACCTGAACCTGGTAAGGTCAGCCTTCCAATAGAAGGGAAATAGAGCTTCCCCATCCCTATGCATCAATGGCAACCCATCAGCCACAACACCACTTTCGCGAACCTTGAAAAATCGGTCCTTGAAGCGACGAAAGACGTTGGTGTCTACCTCGAACAACTTTTTCGAGACACTGTGCAAGGAGACCCAAGCGACCTTCCTAGACAGCTTGTTCTGAAAGAAAAAGTAGAAAAGAGGAACGGTAGCACGAATGTGCAGATGAGAGCAAAAAATCTCAAAGGCACACACCACTGCCCAATTGTTAGGATGAAGTTGGGAGGGGGCCACATTCAGGTACTCCAACAGAGCACATTGAAAGGGAGAGAAAGGAAGGACAAGACCCAACACCACAAAGAGGCATTGGTACATGAAAAAGAAGGGCAGAGCTCCTGGTGCCGCCCTCAAGCAGGGAAAATCGTCTTCCCCGCAAGGCTCAACGATGACCTTGCTGACGTTCGAATGAGTCGTCATTTGCAACGTCAAGCGAAGGACATTTACAGAGACAATGGAAACTATAGAGGAACGGTATTTAAACACAGCCACGAATGACTGGAACAATCGATGGCGACCCAACACCAGGGCTGTGATGCACGTGAGAGGAAGCTCTAATGCCTTCAGGGCTATTTTGCCTCATCCTCCCCGAAGAAGGAGCAGGGATGATGGTGAGTGGCAAAGGTTCATTCACCCCTTGCCTGCTGACGAGGATGAGAAGTGCTTTCACCAGCTCGACGAGAACTCGCCCTCCTCTTAGAGGAAGAAGACGATCCGTCTGAAACTCCTCCATGGGTGTTTTCCTCTGAAGAGTCACCCACAGAGATGACCTCGCTCATAACGCGCTACTCTATTGAGCCACCAAAGTCAGTACCACCCATGCCTAAGTCCGAATCAGAAATGGGTGAGACAGACATTTTTGTTACCTTGAGAAAAAATGGAAGCTTAAGTAGAAAGAAGTGTGAAAAAGAAGACTCGGAGAAAGTAGAGACACAGGAATGGCGGTGAAAATCACAGAAATCACCTCTATAAAACCCAACCGAGTGACACATGTGCACGGGTAATAGTGCGTGGGCGGCACAAAATTGTTAGCATTTATGAAGGCATAACGTGTATTTTCAATAATCACATCAAACAATCATATTTTGGTAGAGTTCATCATCCTCGACGCTTCACTTACCTGCCATCATCAATATTATTTACTAAAAGACAAAATAGTCCGCCTTGGACAGCTTAACATTCACAACCCGGACTACCTTGTCCAGGTTCAGCTATCAATACAATCTGAGCCATCACCTCTATAAAGCCCAAGAGCTTCTCTCGGCATAAACCCAAGGTCCGCCCTTGGTACTTTACAAAACCCAAGGTCCATCCTTGGTAACTCACAGGTTCGTAAATCCAAACTACGTCAAACCATCGCAGTTCGTAAGCCTAAAGCTTTGGTCAACCTTATATTGCTTAACGAAGCTACTGACCCTGACACGCGGCATTACTTGTCCACGGTCGGAGGCTAACAGTACTTATCATATTACTACCAGGACATGGACATTCTCCATCAACACTTTTTCACCCTCTTTTGCCCATAAATTGGCTCAGAGGCTGGGGGGGATTATGTACCGTTCAAATATGGTAAAATTACACGTGGTCATCACGACAAGATCACTGTACACATGGACAGCCTCCACGTCAGCACTGCTGCATTAATAGTGCTTATTTACTCTCCAAGTGTCAACCCGAACACACGTGTCCGCCCTCCTCGTCAGCCCTGCTACAGAAGCACGGACACAGACCTGCTACAGGAACATTAATGCCTACTGCGCATATCTTAATATTAACAGCATATCAACTATGCCTGGATATTCAAATAGGTGTAACCACCTTATCTTATCATATCTTCACAAGTTATCTACAAGCTGTTACTTATCTACAAGTAACAGTATATCAATAAGGTACACATTATCTTATATTTAAAATAGATAACTGCCTGTTATTATCTATTCCTATCTTATTTAGAGATTATTAACAAACAAAGGCCCAAAGCCTACACTCCACACTATAAATACAGCCTTACAGGTTCTCTCTAAACACATCTGATTACACAACACTTGAATGCATTACTCAAGTTACTCATTTTATAGATCTTATACTGAGTTCTCATATAACACTCAATTATTCTTTTATAATTGATGTACTTACTTGGGCGTCAGAGTGTTTTTCCTTTGTTTTGCAAGTCCCTCCTCTAAACAAAGCCTATTCATTATTCGACGTGCAAAATTTGGAGTCCACATTAGTCACGTCATCCTCACACGTAGAATTTTTAAATTTTGGTAAGAACAATTTTAAAAAATAAAAAAAAATAGTTGAATTTTGATGGAAAACATACGAACCATGGTACTATTAGTCCATATTCAAACATGAGATTTTTTTTCAATGTACATGAGATTTTGTGTCCTAGCAAACTCAGAAAATAATCTTATAATCATTTAAATATTATTTTTTTCATATATTTTTATTAAAAATTTCAGCTCCCTGAGCTCACCAGGATGCAGACACTAAATGCTTATAAGTTATTTATAAATTTTCCACCAACAAAATTATTATATTGATGGCAAAATTCAAATTTATGTCTTTGTAGGATATAAATTTGATCCTTACTAATTGGAATATTATTTGTTGATTGTCCTTCTTGCTTTTCATATTACAAAATCATTAATGATCTTTAAAAAGTATTTTTAACAAAATATAAGACATGCAAGACTATTTAATCTATCTTGTAACAATTATCACAAATAGAATTTTAACAATTTTATTTTCAAAAACTTCTTTATGCAATGGTAATAGGAATAGTTTTATTATTCTATAAATTATATAGTATTAGAAAAACAATTAAATGTTCTAAAAATATCAATATCATAAAGTTTGACTTTGATTCAATTGTTAAAATATCTGTAATAAACTTTTAGTTCTTTAAATAATTTTTAACCATCAAGATCATAAGAATTACTTGTATCATATTTTAGATAAGTTTTAAGATGTTGACAATATAATTTCAAGTTCTGATTAGAGGATGATTAAAATCTTTCAACGTTAAACAAAAATGTAAAAGTTTTCTCGTATGTGTTATACGGCTCTAATCTTCCTGTTACATGTTCATTATCTTAGAATTAGGAGTATTTTTTTTTTTACTATTACCGGTTCATTTTGTTAAAATTATGTGTATTTTTTTAAATAAGATAATTTTTAGTTGAAAAATGGAAACGTCATTCATTAGTGATGAGTTGACTAATGATAAATGATTCTTTTATTTGATATAATAAATTTTTATATAATTTGAGTTTTAATTATATAACTTTATTTTAATATTTATGAAATTACATAAGATACGCCTCTAAAAATGAAATCCTGGATGGGCATTTGCGCACCTCGCCGCCCTCAGGGCAACGTCTGTGTTACTCTGTTTGGTGAGGATATGATAATTTTTTAAGTGAGTATTTTAAGTTATTTTTTAATTTGTATATTATTTTTTGTGATATTTAAAATGTTATGCTATTATAATTAATTTATATATAATTTTAAATTAATAATAAAAAATTAAAAAAATTATAATTTATATTTAATTAGAATTTTATTATTTGTCAGATAAATATTATTTTATTATTATTGAAAAACAGTTTCTTGTAATATATATATAATAAAAAAGAAACTATAAAACCTTTAAAGAACCCATTAAAAATACTCTTTCAAGTTAGTCTGTCAGGTACGTAACATATGTCTATATCTGACATAATTTTATTAAATTATAACAAAATTTAAATTAAATAATATATCCGCTGTCTCTTATGAATCTTTTATATATTTAATTTACAAGTTTTTTAAAATATTTAAATATTTGTTCTGACTAATTTATAATAATATTTGTTGGGGGTAAATGTTACTAATTAATTAATTCAAAAATTGTTTAATTTAATTTATAATAAATTATAAACTATATCAGTCAAAAAATAAATTAATTAAAAACTATAGTTTATAAAAATATTAAAACTTTATATATTGTATTAAAATTTAATTATATAATATAATTACGTTGTAAAATGAAAACAATTTTTTTAATCTAAATATGTGATTATAAATTTAAATCAGAATGTATCGGTCATAATTACTAAAATCATATGCGAGATTTCTTATAATTTTCATTGGGAGTGCTATAAATTAATTCACAATCATTGGCATACATTATTTCCAAACGCAGACATCATGGCATCGTCACCAACCCTCTCCAATGTCTCTCTATCTATTCTATTGCTCTTGTTCGTGTCACTTTCTTTCTTCTATGCAACTTCTTGCTTCAACCATGAGCATGCTTACCCACCACAATCACAAGCAGAGAAGCTCATAAGAAACCTTAACCTATTCCCAAAGGACCCAGTTAACATTATCAAAGGTGATTTTGATAGTTTTGTAGCAGGAAAGATAGTGGAGAAGAAGTTCTCGCTTCTTGGTGATTCTGGGCCTTCTATTGAAGACCTTGGCCACCATGCTGGCTACTATTCCCTTCCTCATTCCAAAGCTGCAAGGTAATTAATTATAGGTTCTGTTTGCGGAGAATCCTTCTAGATTTAGGATAAAAGAAATGACTTTATTCATAAGTTAAAATAAATTTTTTATTTATTAATTATTAGTTAATTTATAAGTATCTTTTTATCTTTTAAAAAAATTATATAATTTTTTTTTACAAATTAGTTAATGATAAACTTATTTTAATTTATAAAAGGGTTATTTTTTTCTCTTCTTAATTTTTCTCTTAGAAGTACTTTAATAAAAATAAATCCAAAGATGCCCTTCTCATCTAATTAAGATCATTATCACTTCCACACCAATGAGAAGTCTGGAATGGCAAAGTGATGTTATTCAGAGTAAATGTCGTGTGATGACTAAAAAAGTGCTTTGCATGACTAAGAAAACCTCCTTTTCTTCGTAGTGATATTAAAGTCGGTGATTGTTGCATCGCTTTCTTCTTCTTTTTTTTTTTTTTATGGAAATATTCTGGATTTCGTTGCATCGAAAAATTCTGTACATCAGCATGGAGAAGATGATCACTTGTATGTTGCATCTTCCCCGCCCTCTTTATAAACATATCAAAAGTTTGAAAATGCTCATTCAACACTCTACAATTCTCCAGAATATCGTGGAAATAAGATCTAGGACGTGTCTTCATCGATCCTCAGCCACTGTTGGCATATATCTATAAGCAATATAATCTGTCTCAATTATAATAGGCAAATACATCTACTTTCATTTTTTTTAAGTACACTTCTTTTATATATATATATATATATAGCTATGACTTAAATGATTTTTTTAAATCTTATTATTTTTCTCACATTATTAGCATGTTTTTCTCCCACAACAATACTATGACAACCAAACACTCCCTTTTAAAATGCATAGCCATCTAGGACAAAAACCCTTAGCTACTATTAATATTGGTTTATTCACCATTATTTTCTTTTGTGTGTATTTTTTTTGACAAATTATTTTGTGTACTGTTACTCGATCTTTACATATTCAAAGTCGGTACAGATTTTTTTCAGATGAAGTCGATACAGATCTTAAGGAGACATAAATTGTCCTACAAACAATATGCTTGTAGATATAATTTAAAAAATCTTGATCAATATCACAATATTTTTATATGAAAAAAGTCTTTTATTTTTTTAAACTTCTAATTGAATACACTCTTCTAATATAATTTTATAAAGTGGTCAAATTAACATCTAAGTTGATCAACGTAACTTATAAATTACTAAAATATTATATCAAACACACCCTTAATATTATATTGTATTTATTGTTGAATTTGGATTGTTCTAAATTTAATTATGATTACACACCCATTGTTGGTTTGAAGTTTGTTAATTAATTCAAGTTCTGTATTTTGATTTTGATTTATTAATATAAAATTTGTCCTTTTAATTACTCGCTAATATGTGATCCTGATTTGAATTGCCATATGCAGAATGTTCTACTTTTTCTTTGAATCACGGAACAACAAGGATGATCCTGTTGTGATATGGCTGACTGGAGGACCAGGGTGTGGAAGTGAATTAGCTTTGTTTTATGAGAATGGTCCTTTTCATATCACTAATAACTTGTCTCTTACATGGAATGATTACGGCTGGGATGAGGTAATAATCAATTTTCATGTTTCCTTCATGGAAAGGGTGACATAAAAATTTCTTTCTTATTCTTATCAAGAAGTTGCTTTTCTCATTTTGCAGGCATCAAATATTTTATTTGTTGACCAACCTACTGGGACAGGGTTTAGTTACTCTTCTGATGATGGTGACATTCGTCATGACGAAGCCAGCATTAGCAACGATTTATATGACTTCTTGCAGGTAATAATTATTTGAATGCAAGATAACATCTTATTGTGTATAATTAAGATTCACTCAACTCAATTAATTTTAATATAATGGCAGGAGTTTTTCAAGGCTCATCCTAAGTTCATTAAGAATGACTTTTATATTACCGGAGAATCATACGCTGGGCACTATATTCCGGCTCTTGCATCCCGGATAATCCAAGGAAATAAAGAAAATCAAGGAATTCATATAAATCTCAAGGTCTTACACTGTTTCTAATTAATATAATATATTTATATTATGACCGAGTAAGGTTAATTAACCAATTACTTTTTCTTGCTTTTGCTTGTATTGATTCATTTGATAATACAACAGGGTTTAGCTATTGGTAATGGGGCAACAAATCCTGCAATTCAATACCAAGCATATCCAGATTTTGCATTAGACAACAAAATAATTACAAAGGCTAATTACGACGAAATCAACAAGTTAATCCCAGACTGTGAACAAGCCGCTAAAATTTGCGGTACAACATCCCCCGAGTTTTTTTCCCTTTTTATTAATTAATGTGTGTTGTTTCACTTTGTGATGTTTTCACTTTGTGATGTTGTTTATATATGATTTTTCAGAAACTCAAGGTGGACAAAGTTGCGCGATCGCATTTAATACTTGTCAAAAAATATTCTATCATATCCTGGACTTTGCTCCCGGCATTAACGTAAGTAATCATTTAAAGAACATTATTACTTTTTTTTTATTACTACTTAACTGTTTGATAAAAATGGTGAAGTTCAGTTTACTTATTGCATTGTGCTGATACACAAAGTGCAGTACTATGACATCAGAAAGAAATGTAAGGGAGATTGGTGCTATGACTTTCGAAAAGTGGAGACTCTGTTAAACCTGCCGAAAGTAAAGAGTGTTATAGGAGTGTCAAATGATTTGCAGTATGTTTCATGCAGTAAAAGAGTGCATGAGGCTATGATGCAAGACTATATGAGAAACATGGAAGTGGGGATTCCTTCTCTTCTTGAGGATGGAATCAAGTTGCTTGTGTATGTAGGGGAAGAAGATCTCATATGCAATTGGCTTGGTGAGCCTACTAATTCATTTAATTGAAACACAACTGTTTTTGTGTGGAAAAGCTATATGTAATTATAGATTACAAGAAATGCTAGCAACTTTCTGTGATACTTTCTTTTCTAATGTTGTCTACTATTGACTGAAATTTATTGAAAATAAACAATTTTGATTTGTCTCACTTCTAAATCAGGAATAAAAGTCATTAAATGAAAAATGAGACTTATTAAAATGGATGATTTTCAATAAATTTCAACTAATCATAAAAGGAGTGTTTGAAAGAGAATGTCAGATAGAGTGTCGCTATCATTCATCATAAATTATGTGTTAGATTGAATTTTTGATGTGGTCCATTTGATAGGGAATTCAAGGTGGGTACATGCAATGAAGTGGTCAGGCAAAAAGGCCTTTGGAAAATCTCCTACAGTGAAATTTGTGGTTGATGGTTCAGAAGCAGGGTCTCTTAATAGCTTTGGACCTCTTTCTTTCCTCAAGGTTTGTGTTCAGGCTTGTATTCTTGAGTTGTGTGACACAGTTAATTTCACTTTTGGTGACTTTGTTTGTGATACTACAACAGGTACATGAGGCTGGGCACTTGGTCCCTATGGATCAACCAAAAGCTGCACTTCAGATGTTGCAAAGTTGGATGGCAGGGAAACTGACATAAACAAAAGGAGAGACAATTAATGTCGCTCATAATTCTATACATTCACCTCAAAACCAAAACCAGACATCCTCTGAACATGGATAGTGATCACAATTGTTTTGGCTACATTACTTGGTTTGTTTTTGGAGGGTGAAGTTTATATTTTTTCTGAACCTTTCTGAAATTCCTGATATTTGTACTAAAGTTAACGGTTTGTGCAATGCTCACCATTTTCGTATTTACTTTATACAAGAAAATGTGATCACTTCTAGAATAAACAATTAAACACGTTCAGCACTATTACAAGTGAATGATGTGGGATTCAATCCTTTTTGACATTGTAAATTAGCAGTAAAACATGATAAAAAAATTAAAACAAAAAAGCTATTAAAAAATGGGCTGGACTGTGGATAAGTTGTGATTCTACCAAAAGTGAAGTCTTATATATTTTTCAGAATTAAGTAATATGGAGTTAATATTCGTTTCTAACTAACCTAGCCCATAGTTGAGACTTTTTGCGCGAAACGTCTGATATTTTTTATTTGAAGGAAAAAGACTTTGTTCATCTCATTGATAATTACAAATACAAGAAGGAATATAATTAAACACGTGGTTACGGAACCGTCTTGATATTTTTTAGTCACAAGAAAAATGAGTCTTCTTTAATTTTCATCAATCTCTCTGTTTGGTCTTAACTTTTTTAATTTAATTTTCATCTATATGGCATCCTCACATCCTATATTACTCAAAATCTGTATAAACTTAACTAATTATTTTTTCTAAAAATAATATCGGAGACCTAAAATTATATATCATAATATGCAGAAAAATGATATGATTTTAAGTTGTTTGATAAGAAAAAAAATGAAAATTAAAAAAAAATTGTTTAATTACGCATAAAAACTACGTAAAAACTAAAAGAAAAAAATTTGTATATAAAATAACTTAGCACGTAACTGCAACGCACAGCTGCACTCAGGAGAAAGAGAATTCATGAAAAAAATTATACATCTCTTTTTTTGTACATATCTGTCTTTGACAATAAAATTATGGGATTATTCATATCACCCTACATTACCTTTTCTAGGAGGAAAAAATGATAGGATTCATTGAAAACATAGCGCAAATGATTCAAGACTAAAGAAAGCTTATATCTTTGAGTACATCTATGGAATTTAATGACAAGGGGCAACACCACGTCATGCATCTTAGGAGAAGTTTTTTTTATATATATTTATTTTAATGTTTAGGAGGAACTCTTATGTGCACTAGAATTTCTCACTCGTGGATAACTAGGACACATATAGGTTGTAATTACGTACCTTCACGAATTATAATTGTGTATTTTTATAAATAAACAAACAATTGAATTCCCACGATGGGAAAATATTATAACACAATGTTATATATGAATAAAAGGTAAATGTACTATGAATTATTCGATTATTTAGCATATAAATTTAAATGAGAATATATTGATTATAATTACTTCCATTTAGCATAATCTTAATTATCTTATCGAGTGAAACATATAGCATGAGAACTTGGTGGAAAGGCTTTGCATTGCACATCACGTACTATATATTCACAGTCATCGTCTAAGCCTTTTCAACAAATGCAAACAACATGGCATTGGCATCATCACCATCCCTCTCCAAAGTTTCACTGTCTCTTGTGTTGCTCTTGTTCGTGCCAGTTTCTTCTTCTTATGCAACTTCTCGCTTCACCCATATCCATGTGTACACACCACAATCACAAGCAGAAAAACTCATAAGAAGCCTTAACCTATTCCCAAAGGACTCAGTTAACATTGTAAAAGGTGACCATGCATGCTGGTTTTGTCCCAGGAAAGATCGTGGAGAAGAAGTTCTCGTTTTTTTTGTGATTCTGGGCCTTCTATTTAAGACCTTGGTCATCATGCTGGCTACTATTCACTACTTCCTGATTCCAAAGTGCTAGGTAAAATTCACATCCTTCTCATATTCATTATATCACTTTCTTCATTCCGTCCTAAGACATATTTTCCGTCAATTTATATTTTACTTCATTAAGTCTTGTTTAATTATTTTTTTCTAAGTAAGTTTCGGTCTACATCTACCTCTCTTTGTGACGAACTCTTGGGTAACAAACTCTTACTCTTACCGGAGCATCGGATTTTTTCATTACATGCTCAAATCACCTCAATCTATGTTCCCTCATCTTTTTACTCATCAGTACTACTACTACTTTTTGTGGAATATCTTCATTTCTTATTTTATTCATTTTCGTATAGTCACTCATTCACCTTAATATCCTCATTTATGCTACTCATATTTTATGCTCGTTGCTTATTTGCTGACCAACACCACTCAGCTTCATATAACATCACATGTCTTAAAGTTGTTCTATATAACTTTTCTTTTTCTTTAAAGGGAATTTTGCGGTCACACAAAAATCCAAATATACTCTCCCATTTCATTTACCAAGCTCTGATTCTATGATTTACATGTTTATCAATCTCTCCATCTTTTTACAAAATTGATCCAAAATATCCAAAAATATCTTTTTTGGACATCTCTTGACCAAGTAGATACATAGGATCTTGATTATCACATCTTAGTTTGACTTATCATAAATTCTTTACATTCCAAATTTTTTTTTCCACAATTTAAATTTTCTATTAACACCGTCTTTTATCCAAGTGTGGAACGGCTTGGGATTGCGAGGGCTATAAATTCACAGCATTTAGCACTCCTCTTTTCAAAAACGCGAAATAATATGGCATCATCAGCATCCGTCTCCAAAGTTTTTCTGTCTCTTGTGTTGGTCTTGTCCGTGTCAGTTTCTTCTTGATATGCAACTTCTCGCTTCACCCAAAACCATGCCTACACACCACAATCACAAGCAGAAAAACTCATAAGAAGCCTTAACCTATTCCCAAAGGACTCAGTTAACATTGTAAAAG
>CM023951.1:13601113-13635447 GCA_013407115.1 Glycine latifolia | reverse complement strand
TATATATATATATATATATATATATATATATATATATAATATTTCTATTCTTTTTATTCTTTTCCGGTCACTTTCACTTCAATTTTTTCTCCATGAAAAAGAAAAACAATATTGTAAATATTTTCAATTTGATAAAAATGACTGAAAATAATGGAATTCAACTTCTTTCACTGATTTGAACAGGCTACGGTTTTGGTTGGGAAAGTTATTCGGAGTTAAATTCGTTGTCATTAGCATATTGCGTGAGTTTTATCGTTGCCCCCTTCCAAGCGTGTTCGTTTCTCTGTGTAGTTAATAAAGTTTCAATTTTTTTTTCTCCCCTGTTTACTTTACCAGTGATTTAGCTTAGCGAATGACCTGGGGTGGGAGATAGGTCTTCTAGATTCGTCGTTTCGTATTAAGGATTTTTCTCTGAAGACTGTGATCTTATGGAGCCTGACAGGTATGCATTCCTTCTTAATCAGTTATGTATCTGTTCTTTCTCTGTTTTCCTGTTGAAAAAGAAAAAAAATTGCATCTCTCCACGCAAATTATAATATAACATATATTTGAACTTTTGTATATTTGCATCAGTAGTTTAATCGTTGTTGTTGGTATTGCCAATGCTATTTTGTGTGCAGTAATATATCTTTAGGTATGAAGTTATAACCCGTTTGCTTTTCTTCAACTCGTAATTCAAGAATGAATTGCAATGTTCATGGAACCATGGATTTCTTTTCTAATGTAATAAGGCTTTAAGAGATGTGCGTTAACATTTATTGATTGAAAATTAACTTGGTAGTCTTTTTTCCTGAATAAAAACTTGAAGCTATCTCTGCTATTTGGTTGTTGCTTGCTATTCTACCCTTTTCATTAAATTGAGATGTGCAACTTTGACTTTCACTTGTTATGAATTGGTGGAAATTATACCTAGTGACCACATAAGATTAGGTATTCCCTGCCTTTTGTCACGCCCCCATCATGTTATTAAGTCGATAATTGGATACAACAATCTCAAAAACACAATTAAGAACACACTTTTTTCTGTTTAGAAAATAACATATTGCACATGCACAGCCTATAACTGTTAAGAAAATTGAATGACTCTTCTTAAGCATGATTTGTTTCATTACACTCATGATTGTTTACCAGGTTAAATTCCCCAACCACATTTGAGATGCCGTTGGAGGTTATGGGCCAGGAGTTGCAGTTTTCTCAGGTATTATAGTTTTTAAAACGTGTTTGGAGGGTGTTTTGAGGAGGGTGTTCTTTTCTGCAATAGGCCAATTAAACTTTAGTTTTGTTATCTTTTTGCACATCCAAAAAACTTTCTCCTTTTAGAAAATCCTAGGTAGGTAAGCATCTTTTAGGAAGTGGAGAGCCCAACCCAAAAGACTAGTTCATTAGGTGGGAGAATCTCGAGGCTTACATCAAGTTGTATATTCTACTCAATGTGGGACTTCAAACATTGCCACCCCCTTTAAGGGCTGACTCAGTATTCGGTTTGCACCTTAATCCAGCCTATAGGTAGGCCTTTCCGTGGCCCGACTCTCAGTGAAAGCACCAATTGTTAGGACTTAAGCACAAGAGGAGAGTCCAACCCAAAAGACTAGTTCATTAGATGGGAGAACCTCAAGGCTTAAGTACCACATCAAGTAATTTATTCTACTCAATGTGAGACTCCTAATAGCATCACAAAGAGGGGATAATTTCAGAAGGATGATGATAGTTCATGGTGCACCAAGGACATTCAATGTGCATTACAGACTTGAACTTTCTGTTTATTAGCAAGTATTCCCAAAATATTTGTGAGAAAGAAGAACCTGTCAGATAGAGGGCAACACAATGGCACTATGCAGTAGAGATGATGAACTGCGTTAGAAAATTTTGAAATCATGACTGAGCAATGTGCCTACAAATTATTATATGTTGACTGAGATCTTCTCTTATTGCTCAGCTTCTAGACATTGACTTGACTATGATTTATTGAAGACTAATACTTTCTGATATTTTTAATGTTTGCTGTCTTTTCTTTCTTACATACGTTAATATCAAATCTCTGGCAATTCAATCTTTGTTTTCTATAGGATCCCAATTCCAAGCACTTAGGGACTACAGTATGGGATGCATCACTTGTGTTTGCCAAGTTTCTTGTAAGTTGTGTGCTCCTCACAATCACATGCTCTGGAATGTCCTGTTACTCTTTTCATGAATGCAAAAGTTTATTAGACCCTAAGTGTATTTTTACGTAAATGTAGAATTTAACAGATTTGTTCAATTATTCCTTAGATTCTCAATTATTAAAGCATAGATGATGTGTACCTTGTAATTTTTGCAGTGTACATGAAAAACTAGATGTCCAGACAGATAAACCTTGGACTTGAACTTACTCTTTAAACTGTGCATGAATAAAATTTGACATGAATGCATATAAATCACCTTTATTGCCATAGCTCTTTGCTTTCAAAAAGTAATGGGAAGAGAAAACTTAAATGACATGAATGAAAACAAGTCACAATTTCTCTCTTCGTTGGGGACATGATCTTAAGCGTAGGTTAGATCCTTTGAAGATGAACTAGGCCATGAAATTCTTTGTCTTGTAATATTCTAAATTCACATTATCTTGATTTCTTAGGGTGCATCTTATATTGTTTCAGGAACGGAATTGCAGAAAGGGAAGGTTTTCCCCAGGTAAACTTAAAGGAAAACGTGTAATTGAACTAGGAGCTGGCTGTGGTGTTTCTGGTATTGGTGAGTTTTAAAACTAGTGTTAAAATTTTGTTTATTGAATCAATTTACTTTTCCTATATGCACTTCTTGTTGAAATTGGTCTATTTTTACCCTACTTTCAGTACTTAGGTTGGGGGGGTGATGCCTAGTCTGATTTACAGTTCCATTGCAGGCATGGCTTTGCTGGGGTGTGATGTTATAGTGACAGACCAAAAGGAGGTTTTGCCATTGTTACAGAGAAATGTTGAGCGTAATATTTCAAGGATCATGCAAAAGAATCCTGGTTTGATTTGAAACTTTTGAGCCATCCTCAATTCCTCATTGACATTTGTTATATATATTTTATTTATTTATTTTAAATTCTTTCTATTTTTTTAATTGTCATTGTACTTATCTTTGGTGATTCTGTCTGGATTTGAATGATAGTAAATGGTATCTTACTTGGAAATCAATTATTTTTAGATTCATTTGGTTCAATCAAGGTGGCTGAGCTTCAGTGGGGAGATGAGAGCCATATTAAGGCCGTTGGTCCTCCATTTGACTACATCATTGGCACTGATGTTGTAAGTGTAGAACAGGCCTTTCTGCAAACAATGTGAAGTGAATGTCACTGAACAGTTAACTCATTAAAAAAAATAACTCGTTAACAATGTACCAATTTAATTCCTAAAATTACAAGCACCAACCAATTTAGTCTTTGAAATTACAAAAATGTGATTTTAATCGCTTAAATTTTCAAACATTGGTTATTTTAGCCCTTAGTCAATTTAATCCTTTAAATTCAAAAAATATCATTTTGGTTTTAAAATTACTAAACAACGGTCAGTTTAGTACTTATTTTATTTGCAGGGACCAAAATGACCACCATTTGGTAATTTTAAGTATGTTAAATGATATTTTTGTAATTTTGAGGACTAAATTGACTAGTGCCCGTACCTTTCTGGGGACTATTTTGGTATATTACTCACAAATTGATTGTCATTCTGCCCTCAGTGGAACATTATGTTACTATTTGTTGTGCTGTATTTCTTTGAAGGTTTATGTTGAGCATCTATTGGAGCCTCTATTACAGACAATTCTTGCTTTATCTGGACCAAGGACTACAACTATGGTACCTTGTTCAACTTTTCTATTAAATTATGCACTGATTTCTCATAGTAAAGTTGGATAATTTCACATATTTCCTATTTTATTTTGAATTTATAAATGAAGTTGGGGTATGAGATCCGCTCCACGAGTGTCCATGAGAAGATGCTTCAGATGTGGAAAAGAAACTTTGACGTCAAGACTGTCGCGAAGTCCAAGGTAAGCTATTCTTATGCGTTGTGGCTATCACTGATATAAGTCTTGGATTAGCATTTAGCAATATTATTTTCAGTCATGTTAACAAATTGGTGAGTTTGGTTAGCTAGTTGGAATCACACTGAAGGCTTCACTTTGTGCAGATGGATGAAACATTTCAACATCCAAGTATTCAACTCTTCATTATGGGATTTAAACAATCAGCCGAGTGCACAGAGAAACCAGGCCAGGCAACTGTTGAAAAAGTTGATGTGGAAACTGTTGTGGTAGATGAAAGCAGTGAGGGAAATGTTGTAGTAGAAGGATCTGATCTCGTTGAAGAAAATGTCGGGGATCACAGTAAGCCAATCTCTCAAAATGCAAAGCTTAGTGAGTGGGAAGCCAGAAGGTATGGAGCAATGGCTGCTAGGGTTTTGAAAGATGTAAAAATATCTTGATTTTGAGAGTTGGTCTTGGAGATATATTGTCATAGTAAATACATCATGATAGTCACGTGTTTTTATTTACATATTGGTTGTAACAATCTTTAAAGAGAGAATTATGCGTATGTTGCACTTTAGTGAGCTTTTAATGAGCGTTAAACCTTTTTCTTAATGCAAATTTCTTGAGCATGGATTTCAGAACCCCTGGACAGATAAGAGCTAGATGTAACACTGGAACAAAGTTAGAATCATATCATCGGTTACAATAAGTCCTTCTGCATCAAATGGCACATCTTAAGTCCGTTTGCTTGTGGTAGTTTTTTTTTTCATTATAATATTAATGTAAAGTATTTACTAGTTTCGGTAATAACTAATTTTTGCCAATGAAGTAGTTTAACACCTTATAACAGATCATATATGGCCTAGAGCAACTTTATTAGTTAAAATATTATAAATTGTCATTGATTTAAACATTTAGGAATTAAAATGATCGTAATAGGAAAGTTCTCTTAGAAAACTTTCTCATAGACACAGTAGGAGACACTATGGTGAAGACAGTCTCCCCAATTTTTAGTTTATGATATAACATGAAGAGAGAAAACGTATGAATAAGTGTAATAAAATATAAAATATGATGTTAGTTACTTAGTTGGGGCTTAAAAAAGTTGTACAAACTATTAGAGCTCTGATTTAATAGATCTTTTAATCAAGATATGTTTGGATAAGCAGGAAAATATTTGCCTCGTGCAATTCTGTCTTTGCCCTCTTCTGATAGCTGATTCCATGGGCTTCGTTAGCTAGGAGAGCTAGTATTCTTGTTTTTCTCTCCACAGGCAATAGCATCCAAAAAATGAATGATGCATTAGGTTAGGTAGCTTTAAAATAATGTATGTTTCTGTAAAGGACAATTATATGTGTACATCTCTAACAGAAATCCTCTATTAATACCTGATAATTTTTTATCTTTCTTTTCTTATCATATTATATTATCTATCATACTTAGCCTATGTTGATTTAAAAAATAAAATGAAAAAGGTGAAATAAAGGAAAGGGAAAGAAAAAGAGTAGCAAATGAATAAAAAGTAAAATATTTTTTATTTTGTTTAGTGGAAAAAAAAGAAAACAAGTATGTGAATAAAATGACATAAATATCATAACAAAAAATAAGAAGTAAAGTACATAGGAGTATTTATACAATTGTATAAAAAAAGTTTATTTCTCCTTTTTCCACCCAAATTGGGTGGACAACTTCCTACCCCTTTAGTTACTGCTCCAAACAAAATATGAAGTGAGTTTTTATGTTCCTTTCAATTCAGTCCCTCCACTTTTATGCCAACCAAACAAAAGCTTACAAATTTATATGAGGCAGACATAGTTAGTAGTCTCATGCTATACTTTAACTTTTTATTTTAATAGTTTCTTTAAAAAATAATTTAAAAGTACATTATTAAAAAATTTTACACAACTACACGAATCGAGATACTTAAATTTAGAAACTAAATTTAAATGTTAAAAATTCTTCAATCCCATAAGTTTAAACAAAAGTTAAAAAGGTACAATAGTTCAATCTCACAACTCTAAAATAAATTCAATATACTAACATATTTCAATTCTATATATTTAAACAAAGACATTTGAGTAATATTATTATAATGGGTACCACAATACGGGTACTTTGATACATGTTTCATCCTCGTTTAGTAACTAGTATAAATATATCCATAGATTTAATTATCCATATTTTATCTAATTTTATATGTGGCTCATAGATACTCATTTAATATATTTGCAAGTGTGAATATTTTTATCATCCTAACCATATTATCCAAAGAAATTGGTCTAATGGTCACTAAATGCAAGATAAGAATGTGCACAAAAATACTCTCAAGTGATAAGTCTTTAAATCCAATAAAAAAAAATAATGGAAAGAAGTGAATAGAAGTATGATTTAATTGTTTTTGAGAAAATTGTGTAATTTAGAGTTAAATACTCTGAACTCCTTGGAGTTTGTTTTTATTATACTTAATATCTTTTCATTTTTTCACATTATTTTTGAATCCTATAAAGGCAGTCAGGTGTTACATGTTTTATTATACCTAAAAGAAATGTCTTTGTAACAATTTAATTATAAGAGGAGGGATTGGTGTACAGAAAGTTTAAAATTTTGAAAAAAAAATTGGATTTAAAAATAGAAGGATGTTATATGTAATAAGAACAAAGGATTTATGTAATTTATTCTATAATTTATATTACATTTTTCTTTTTTGGCTATACATTCTACTGATTGTGTTAATTTATGAAACAAAAAGTGATTTTTTTGTTAATACACAATTAAAATAAGCTAATAAAATAATGAAATTTATTTTTTAAAATCAAATAATGAACCAGTTTATTTAAAAAAATATTTTTTATAACTTTTCAAAATAAAATATTTATTCCAAAACTGATTTCAATAACTAGTCAGACTTAGGCAGTTTGAATCAACAAAACTGATTCTTCTGACAGAAAACAAGACATAAAAAGACAGATAGGTGATTATGAATTGCAGTGCATTTGCCAATAGCTGATGAACCGGGGGGGGTCCTTTCATAAGATTAACGTGATAGACCAGACAACAGATATATAATATAGCTGGTAACTTATCAATCAAGGCAAAGGAAGGAAGAAGTGAAGAAGGACCATCAAATTGCTGTTAAAATTAAGTGTCAACAACACCAAATCATTACCCTTTTTGCTTTGACTCATGCGTCTGTTTGTTAGCGATGGCTTCTCTTTTTTATGCCACTCCATTGTCCACCTAGTTTCAAAATTTTCAAAGTAGGAAACCAATATCCACCAACCTCATCAAACAAATGGAAAATTTGTATCCAATGGTAAATAATAAAGGGTCAGACACTTTGACTGAGTCGTGTCCTTAAAATATTAATTAATTTTTCTTTAAAATCATATGAAAATATAAATAATATTATAATTTTACGTATTTTAATAAAAAAATATTTTAATTTCTTAATCAATGCTTCAATGTATCGCTTAGCATTTGCCAATACCCAATAATAAATGTAGTTAATTCCATTGTTTAATCTGTCACAAGTAAGTGAAACAAAAGAAAGGTCAACGGTTATAGTGAACATGGAAATTAAACCTAGCTAGCTAGCAGTTTTCAATTTGTTATCTACTTGAAGTGACTGATTCAGAATTGGTTACTGTTAATGGAGCGTGCGTGCTTGCACGTGTGAGTGAGTGAGTCTGAGCCATCAGCAACTCTTGTCCCGAGAACCTCATCCACGGACTCAAAAAACAAAACTTGTAATGTTAATGAAAATGAGAGAATATTAATTATAATTAAGGGGAGATTAAAAATAATATGTAATATTAAGTAACAATAAAAAAATAAATTATTGACACTAATAATACAAAATTTAGTTAAGATATTGGGATAATTTTGTCCTCATTCAATCGACATGGGATATCTTTGTCCATCGTATCTCAGTGTAGTTACTAGTTAGGACCCTCTTTGACTTTTTCTCTCCTGTTTTTTTCTTTGTATTTCACTTTCACAAAACCTCATCTTCATTTTCTTTTCCACAGTGCACTTGGCCCCCATAAGTCTAAATTAAATTAATCTCAAATTTATTGGATTGAGAGATATTTGTGATTTTTAACCTAAAATAAAAAAATTATAACAAAACTCTAAATTAAAGAATTACATGAAAAATACTTTTGTAATGATTAATTTTTATCGAAAATTTGAGTAATAGTTAATGGATTTTTCTCTTTCAATCAGATTTTATTCAGACACAATTATCTGCTTACATCATGTTTTCTACGGACACTATTCAAACAGAGTCGTGTATTTTGAAAGAATTGATGGAACATTAGAATTTTCCATAATTATAATATACCCGCATCTACTTGGTGATATAAACGTAGAATACATTTGTTAAAAAAGATTGTATAACAAAGAGACAGATAAGAAGATAAGAGGGGAAGTGTATAAAATAAATGATACGATGAAAAGAAATAAAAATATTATATAATAAGAGTTTAATGATTATGTATGTACTGTAAAATAATTTTACATCATTATTTAATTATAAATTATTATTAATATAATTTTTTAAAATAATTATCATAAAAATTAATAATCTTATCATATATAATAAAATATGATTAAATGAGAGTGTAAATTTTTTTCCACTTCTCATATAATAATATATGGAATTTTTTAAAAATTATATATCATCATATGTGCAATGAGTTAAACGGTTATTTAAATCACAAATTATCATCTTAATTATTTTTAAATAATTATGTACATTATTAATGTATAACTTTTTTTCATGATTAATTTCTACTTTATCTTATTTTTACTTTTTTTTCTTATTTATCACTTTTTCTTCTTTCTCTCTTTATTTTATTTCCACTGGTATACCCAAAAATAAAATAGAGCATATATGCATTTAACATTTTTTTAAAGATTTGTATGTTGTACATGCATTTGAGCAGAGCACGAAAGAGGCTTGCAGAGTCAAACACTAAATAGAAGATATATATATAATTCCTTATCACATCATCCATCATAATTAGCAAAAAAAAACAAAAAAGAAAGCATGCATCATAATCATATACCAACCAAACTTGGTGAACTAAAAACTTGCCTACCTCCGTGGCTCCTTCTATAATTTGATTACTTGATTCTTCCAAATATTCATCCTACAAAGTTCAACCCAAAATGATCATGCGATGCATCGTACGTCTTTGTACTGAGTAATTGTTGGTTAAGTATGATCTATATTATCATAAACACATGCGTGTATTTATGATAGTCATAGAATGTTTATTTAACATATTTTAAATAATAATTGAGTGCTATATATAAAACTGACATAATAAATAGTTCCTGATCGAGAAAGACCTTTTTTTTATACTCTACATTTAATGAATTCCTGTCCTCAGAATAGAAAACTAATTAAACATACTAAATAAACAAATCATTAGGAGGAGTAAGCCTAAATTCGATTATTTTAAGTAAATTTTTGAATTCGAATTTAATGAATAGAAAAAATATGATTGAAAATAAAGAATTTTATTTAAAAAGATTAAGTTTTTCCATAAATATAAGTCATTAAAAAAGTTAATAGATATTTTATATTAATAATATGATAATAATAAAAATAGATATTTTATGTGTTTATTATAACTTCATATAATATTATCAATTATTTTACTTTAGTTTTAGTTTATATTATATTATCGATCAGCACCAAGCAGGAGGGGATTTTAAAATTAGGGCACGGGTACAAACAAGTGCAAACGAAAAGGCACTAAATTAATAAAGCTACACTGCTTGATCGATTTCATTTTCACTTTAGTCAAATTAATGAATGGATATATATGTCTATTACACTTATGCGAGACGATTACAGCTTACAAAAAAATTTCCAGCTAACTTCGCCAACAATGTTGAAAAAGGAGAAGTACCATTTGCTGTTTTAGAGTCAATTTAAGCAAGACCATGACACTTGTTCTTTCAATTTGCTTATCAATATACGATGTATTCCATTGACTTATATATATAAGAGCAGCACAAGTAATGTCATATTTCAGTGTTTGAAATCTCAGTGGTTCAAAGCATCCGTTGTCAACAAAGATACAATGATTCTACACAATTCTTCATACACATAATAATTTTTAGATCACACTACATTCAATTTTATATATAATACCATTTACATTATTTCACAAGAATTTTAGCTAGAAATATTAAATTTATCAATAATTTATAAAGTTTTAAGAATTGTCTTTTATTTTTCAAATGTACTCTCCTTCAAAGAGAATTTACTTGAAACATAGTTAATACTAAATATGAGTATCTCTGTTGAACTCAACCTTCATTGGTATAAAATAATCTTTAAAATTATTAAAATTCTATTTTTGTTTTTGTGTGTATAATGATTGTAATGAATTTCGAACCTATGATCTGAATCTTACATACTACCCCAACCCCCCCCACAGCTAGGTTAACCCCTAGTAGATTGTTAGAATTCTATTATCTTCTCTTTGTTTGTTAACGACGACAAAGTTATTTTTACGAATATGACAATGAGGAACACTTGTTTGATATATAGAGTTGTATGTGTAAGAAATAAATTTGAATAAGGTGGATCCCACGCTCCAATTTTCAGTCATCACATGGGCAGGATAGAAAAGGAGGGAAGCTAAGTATGTGGATAAAAGTCAGTTTTACCCTTTCATAGTTTTCTTACCTGTGACTCACAAACAATTTGTCTAGGGTATTAGTGTCATTTACAACTATATTAATTTTTTTCCATTTCTTTCATACCAAATAACTTTATAATATTTTTTTTATTTTATTTATAATATATTTCTCATAAACCAAAAAAATTAGTATTTTATTTTACTTTTTACTCTTTTTTTTCAGATTATATCTTCTATTTCCATCTACTTTATTTATCTTCTCACAAAAAAAAAACCTTTATCTCTCTTACTTGATTAATTAACGTGTCTATACTTAAGGATATTTCTATAAGAAAAAAAACTAATGCAATAAATAATTTTTAAGAAGCCTTGTAAAAACTAAACTATTTTTTTAAAGATTACCATAAAAAGAACCACGGGTACAATATATAAATTACACCTAATCATGGAAGAAAATAACATGACACTTTCCACGTGATGAATGGTTAATTACTCTTTGGATAAACAATTCATATGTCTCTCCATAATTGAATCGTGAGATGATCATATGGCCCATTAATATTAAAAAATTTCACGGGGGAGGGAAAAAGACAAAGGGAAGAGATTTTGCTTAACGGGGACAGTAGGAAATATGAGCAAAATAATCCTTGTATTTATCTTTAGATGTCAAATTATATAGTCCTTATTAATTAAATGTTTTTAGCGTGGAAAAGAGAAAAAGGGATTTAGGGTCGATCGTTTTTTTCATTATCGATCAATAAATAAATATATTTAGGGTCGATCAAATCATGCTTGTGCGTGTGTGTGCACAACAATATTTATGGGTGTATACACTACAACATTTATTATTATTATTTTAGGCAACAATTAAAAAAAAAAAAAGAACAGAGATGAAAAAATTGAATACTAAAGTTTAAATCGTGAATTGACCATGATTTTTCAAGTGCCTTTTAAGTAGTTGTAGCTTATTCTAATGTACCACATATTTTTTTAAGCCAGTATGGAGTATTTTATACCATATAAATTATTTTTTTTCTTCATTGTGGACAAACAGAATGGGCAACGATTAGAAATAGTAATATAACCATTGCCTGAACGTTTAAGTTATGATTTTTTAGATGTTATTGTTGGATAATTTCCGTTTTTAGTTGATAAGATATAATCTTGTTTTTTTATTTGATAAGATATAATCTTGCTTTTATTTGATAAGATATAATCTTATTTTTATTTGATAAGATATAATCTTATTATTATTTGATAAGATATAAATCAAATAATATTTGATAGCTTAGGTCCAGTCCATTTCATCCTATAAATAGATGAGTAAGGGTGGAGGCAAGACACACAGAAATTTAAGAGCCTCAAGTGACAGTCTTGAGTGATATATTTGAGCAAGCCACTGTGCCTGCATATTTGAGAGCTTAGAGTGAAACACTGTGAGTGTTTGAGTGACCACCATTGTTGGAGAGGTTGAGTGTACCACCACATTGGTGTGTTTTTGATTCATTGTAACCGATTATTGTTATAGTAGATTTTGATACTGGACTAGGTCCCGTGAGTTTTTCTTTTCTCACATTGAGAAAGGTTTTCTCACGTAAAACAAATTCAGATTGTCTCTCTCTCTCCCTTTTGATTTTATTTTCGCTTCCGCAAATTGATTTGAGGGTTTGAAATACCCAACAGTTATCAAACACGTGATATGCTTAAACCATGGTTATAAAAGTGCGACCATATTATTAGATTATATCACAGGATCACTGAAACATTTTTGGGTACAGAAGCAAGAGACTAATTCATAGCCGACATGCCTTTATGTTCTACTAAATAAATCTCGTGTTTTCAGCTTGGAAAGCTACAAGAAATTTGAGTATTGTTAACCGTGATAAAATAAAATGGAAGAAATTGGATCGGTGGGTGCAAGCATGATGAATTGACTTTCTGCACGTTCATCATGATCTGGGGATGATCATATTTTGAAGGTGAAAAGTTTCATTTTTTCTATTGATATGAAGACAATGATTGCCTTATAATTGTTAGATATTATAAGTCAACGATTTTTGTTACTGTGAAGAAGCACTATATAAAGTAATATATAATATATATAGCTAGAAGTGAGAATAAAATGCAGGCATTATATGAGGATAATAAGCTAATTACTAAAAGAGATGGGAAACTTTAAAGCCAGCATATATATCTTCCTAAATCCCTGTCTGCCAACGGAGATTATTGTGTTGCTTTAAATAATTTAATATGTTTACTTTATGGCATCCACTTAGACACTTTCTTCTTGTCTCCATTCAATGATTCAAGTAAAATCAATTGGCAAATTAAAAAGCAGCCATGCAACCTACCAACAATATTTTGACAAAAAATATATAGTATACTTCTTTTATAGATAAAAATATATAGTATACCATGTTTAATATAAATAATTTATTACAATAATCTTCTCGAAATATGGAGGAAAGTTTCATTCCGAATTTTTTTAACTGACTTAATTTATTGTGCTTCATAAAATGAAGAGAAATACCAATCATCAGCACGAATTTATTGTATAAAAATTACCACGCATTTAATCAGCATTAGTTGGGTAGCTTTGTTCTTTTTTTTATATAAAAAAAACCACGCATTTAATCGTGTTAAAAATACATGAATCTTGGTAGGTTGGAGTTTTTTTTTTATTGTTTTAGATGTTGGATTATGTAAGAAATCATATTTTCAAAGCTCGAAATAGTCGTTCAGGACAGATTCCGCCAAAGAGATACAAATTATGATCGTTTTCTAAATGAAGTAAAAGAATAAACTGGACGCAAAATGTAAAATTACATGATTAAATTAAATAAATATCTAAATAATTAAATTGAAACCTAAATTACAGTTTTTAATTGGAAAAAATATTTTATTAATAAAAAAGGAACTCACTAATTGGCACAATGTCAATTAGGAGATATAAAATTAACTTGATGGTAAAGAAAAAAGAAAACGAGATATTGTTTTCTAATCTCCAATTAACAAAAACTAATATACTAACAAGTAATAATTAACATTTTTCAATTAAAAAATATACCAAGGAAACCTTAATTAAAGCTAGAGAAGGAAAATTTTACTTTTTCCACAAATACAATATAAAATAATCCAAATTCATTTAAATTAAGATGTATAAACTCTTGAATTTTTTTTTTTACCTAAAGGCGGATGAAAACTTAATGTGTTTTTTTTAAATATAATTAAATTTTATTTAAATATGATTTTAAATATCAATTTATAGTTCAAATAAAAAACAAAAAATATTTTTTTTATTAAATCAAGTAAGTAATTCATGTTAATATTATAAATTTGATTCTTCATTCTTGAATGGGAGTATTCTCACTCAAAACTTCGTTTTTTTTATTAACTCATGTGACTTCTCAAACATTTAATATTTAAATTTATTATTTATTTATATTTTTATTTTGAAATACTTTATGTAATTGTAATTTGATTTAAACTTTAAATCTTGATGTATTATATCAAATGAAAGATATTTTCATTTTTAGATAGACTAAATTTTAAATTTTTATAATAATAAATTTTTAAAATTTGACGCATTATAATATTATATCTTGAAATATGATGTTTCTTAATTCAAATAATTTTTCAATAATTTTTAATTTTTAAAAATCTAATTGCTTTAATTTATTATTATAACTTACTTATTATTAATAACAAAAATATATTATTCTTTTGAATTCATTTTCTAAGTTTTATTTAAATTAAAAATATCAGTATAATACAGAAAAACTTGATATTGATTAACTAACCCAAAATGGTATGTGAGATTATGACAGAGAGTGTGCATTTGCTTCGATTCTGATGGACAGAGGGTGCAGCAAAACATACATATCTCTATATGGATCGTGCATATTTAATTGATATGCATGATCATAACAATTTTCAAAATAATTAATCAAGAACATGCAGAAAACTCCTGAATTTTTCACCCAAAAAATATATAAAATTACCCAAACAATACAACCCAAAAATCATTTACATATACAGTACAAATTATTATTCAAGGTAAAAAATTAGTTCTTCCCAACTAACTTCTCGTCTTCATTCTATTTTTTATTGTTTTTCTGTTATGAAATCTATTCCCCAATAATTAATTTTATAATATTTTTTTAAACATCCTGAAAGTTCTTTTTGTTTTTATTTATTTGTTTTTTGTTTTTTATTTTGTTTGTAACAGTTTTTTTTATAAAAGAAATTAAATGTTTTTTGTTTTTATTTGTTTTAGTTTTTTTTAGTTCACTAATTTATGTATATTAAATTATAAAAATAGAATTTATGTAGAATAACATTTAAGAAAAAAAATATTTACATACTAAATATAAATATAATTTAGTCAAATATTTATGAAAAATGCATATATTTAAGTGATCTAATTAATTTAACAAAACAAATTAAATAAATAAAACATGTCCAATTTTAATAGTTTTTATTGGTGTAAAACTATCAATACTTAAATATGAATTAATCTATGATAGTATTTTAAAAAAATAATTAATCCTTAAATGAAACCAAATAATTTTATTGATGCGTCATTCTTCTCAATATTTATTTTCCCATATCTTTAGTACATAAACGATAATCCATAAAATAAAATAACATTACATGTACAAAATAAAACAACATTACACATAAAAGAAAAATACACATAAAATTCCTAAACCATACATAATCAGTATCATAAATATAAACATAAACGATAAAGTCATTGATGAAACACACTTGATGACATGTTGCACGCACGAAACACATATTTTGCTTAACAAGAGGTCAATTCTCCTTTGGAAACACATGTGTTAAATATTAACAATATATGGGTATACAATGCAAATTTGTGAACACCAAAATTAGTGGTAACCTTAATGCAAAAATATTATTTTGATAACATTGTGTAGTGTAATATTTAAATAACATTTGGAGTGAGTAGGAAAGAGACAAAACGCAACCACCTATAGAATATACCATTTAGTTCAATAAAAATAAACTATATATGACACAAAAAGTAATAAATTAACAAGGTAAGAACTTACGTCTCACAAAACTAAGACAGAACCAACGTGAATGTCTGTCATGTATATAGGCTAAAATCTTGACCTTCTACAATTATCCGTTTCATAGTGGTATCAATAGTCACTATAGGATCTTGCAATTAAAACTTTCATTAATGAATATAAAAAAATAGCAATGTAATCGTTGGAGAGCGGATTAAAGTCAACTACCTTGAGCGTAACTCTCATGTTGTCAAAACTGTTGGGATACAACTTTTCACAATGACGACCGTTAAAGGTATATAGTCAAAAGTATAATTAATGGACCCTAATGGTATCCCACGAGGTGTGTCGTCAACATTTACCAGTCCTACAATTATACGAATTCGACAATCAATTGAATGTTTAGGTGTATGAAATACAATAAATTTTTACGGTAGATGACCTTGTGATCGAACAAAATCTAAAGCATATAACCAAGTATTTTTGTTAAATTCGTGTTGGGTAACTTGGTGGACGCGCATTATGAATTCTTGAGTTAGGAGTGACTCCCTAGATTGTTGATTCATCATGACGGCTTGTACAACCCCAATCTGACCAAGAATAAGTGTTGTTGAACTAGAGGATGACAGATTAATTAGAAGGGTGAACAAAAGATGGAAGGTCTGAGTCATCAATGTCAAGAAGCTCCCATGGGTTATTGTCCATGATGAATGAGACTTTGTGAAAAAAGTAAATGGTTTGAAGATGATGAGATAAGGTGAGTAGCAGACAAAGGTGTTGAGTTGCATCTAACCCTCCTACTTTATATATAATAGGTGATCTAATGTTTTCACGTGATTGATACCAACGATTGAGATTGTACCGACAATATAAACAATTTTGAGTCTTAATTAATTATGTTTGGTTTGCACTATTCAAAAAAAATCAATGTTTAGTCAAATCGTCTTGGAGAAAGTATTGTTCAGTGACATCGTCTTGAAACAAGCAATGCAAGGTAAAATCATATGGGGGAAAATAATGTGGGGTCACATCTTTTTTTTGGCACAAAAGACAAAACTCTACAGGATTCTTTACAAGTGAACAATAACCTCATTTTCTTCAATGCGTTATAGGCCGTTAATTATCATCGGTGCTATTTCAGCCACTCCTTTTTTTTGGCTCAGAGGACAAAGCTCTACATGACTAACGGGTGAATAGTAATCTCAGTGCTATCTCGCCCATTTCTTTTATGGCATGGAGGACAAAGCTCTGCAGGATTTTTGATGGGTGAACAGTAACCTCGTTTACGTTAATGCATTATGGTCATTGATTATCGTCGATGTTATTTCAGCCACTCCTTTTCTGGCACAGAGAACAAAGCTCTACAGGATTCCTAACGGGTAAAATCTCCAAGTCTTACTAATTTTGTCTTGTTTTTGGCCACTTAGTTTTTTTTTAAAATTGTTTTCTATTTTTTTCTTACACTTTTTTTATAAAATTAATTGTTTTGTTTTAAATTTATTTATTTAACTGATTGATATATATATTAATTTATAACAAAGTATAATTTATCTCGAATAGTATTTAAGAAAAATGCATATATTTAAATATTCAATATAAATATAATTTAGTTAAATATTTATCAACAATACATATATTTAAGTTATCTAATTATTTTACCTTAAAAAATTAAATAAATAGAACACGTTCAATTTTTAATAGTATGCATTAATTCATGTAAAACTATTATTACTCAAATCGTATTTTAAAAAAATTAATCCTTTAACGAAACCAAATTTATCTAGTTTGAAGAAAATGAATAAAAGAAGAGTTACATAAATAAAACTTATAAGCATCATAATCCTTTGGGACTAACACGGTTAAAGTAACAAATGTTTTTAAAAAAAGCAACAATCAAAATTCCAATAATGAATTACAAGTTTATTATAAAAAAAATGACAAGTACTTTACATAATGACTACACAAATTCATTACGCAACAGAGCAATTATTTCATCATTCGTTCTTGATTTCCTTGGTTTGTGTAGCTAGGAAGGGATTTCATCTAGAGAATGCCCAAAAGTTGCATTCAACTTAATCGGACATTTGGTACTAAATTCGCAATAAATGAAAAATATTTTTCAGACATCATCGTCGTGTTTGAGCTCCATACAGTTGTGTGCAACACAACCATCACCTATGTAGTTTGGTTGACAGTTAAAAAACATTTATTAAAATTCTGTAGCTTCTATTGGCGTGAAAAATTATTTTTCTTAAGGCAGCAAGCGACATGTCCTCATTTATTGGGATGACTTTTGGATTAGTAAGGCATTCAAATACTATCCCTTCATTTTTTTGAATCATGTTACAATTGCAATAAATAAGAGTGGATACACTCCATGTTTTAAGCAAAGATATTGAGTTACATCTAACCCCTCCATTGTTATAAATATTAGGTGATCTATTATTTTTACGTGACACATATCAACGACTAAGATGGGATCGATAATATAAATGATTTAGATTGAGTCTTAATTAATTACGTTTGATTTGCATTATTCAAAAAATTCAATGTTTAGTCAAATTGTTTCAAATAAATAATGTTCAGTCAATGCATATAAAAAAAATGTAGTGCTAAATCAACTAATGCATTGTTCATTGTTTATTCAATTAACAATGTTAGTCTCTTTTAAGTAATTCAAAACATTTGATATGTATAAATATGATAAGTGATTTTATTTTATAGGAAAAAATATTTAATGAACACTCACAATCTAGGGAGAGAGAAAAAATAATTATAAAAAATATAACTTTTATAAGATTAATGATATGATAACAAAATAAACATGTAAAAAAATAAAATATGTAAATAAGTAGGTAAAAATGCAAGGATTGAGTTTGTCGACTATTGGTTATAGATTTTTTTTAGCTTTGATTTAATGTATTTAAAATTTTAACTTAGTCTATTAATCAATTTAAAAATATATTTTACATTTAAGTTTTTACATAAATCTAAATAAATTATATTTTTTTATAAATTAATATATATAAATTAATAAACTAAAAAAATTGAAACAAAAAAAACACTAACTATTTTAAAAAATAGAAAATAATTTAAGAAAACAAAAACAAACAGTTAGTTTTTTTTTAAAAATGTAACAAAAAATTAGGAAAAAAAAAACAGATTCTGAAATATGTTTTTCAAAAATACATTGTGAAATCGATTCCTGGAAAAATTATTTTACAACGAAAAATAGAAGAAAAAATAGAGCTAAAATGAGAAATCGGTTTTGAAAAAAGTGATTTTTCACTTTACACAATGATTTGTATTATTTATGTAGATAATTTTTGTATTATATTATTTAGATAATTACTTATTTTTTTATTATCGGGGGTGAAAAATTCAACAACTCCTTGCTATAACTGTTACAATATATACGTCGGCAATGACACAACTGATCAGTCATTAAATAAATAAAAAACATACTGTAAAGCGGAAAGCTTCTACTATCATTTTAATAATGTGACTTCTAGAATCTTTGAGGGTATCGAAGTAATTATATCTCAATAAAAAAAATTAACTAAAAAATAGTACTACGTACTATATGTCTAAGCAATATTCAGAATCCAAGCGTTTAGATCAAATTATTTCTAAAAATTATAATCTAATTAATATACAAAATTTATTGTTACTATTTAAATATTATTTAGTAATCTAAATGGTAATTAAAAATGGTATCACCAAGTACAAAAGAAATAATATTTCCATGATAAATAAAATTGACACTGTTACTGCCAAATAGTGATCGGACACTAGATGATATGTGTTTTAATAATTTACTTTTATACTTTGATATAAAATAAATGATGAAAATTTGAGTAAAACAACAAGAAATTATGTTCATCATTAGGAAGTAGGCTCGTGAACATGAAGCATCTCAGGGTCTACGAAATTCATATGTGTAGGGTCTTACCTCGATGTCCTTAGGTCTCTATTCCTATGTGTCGCAAAGTAACGCAAGGCTTCCCAGTAGTAATGATACAATGTGGCAGGACGTATCTGAGAGAATTGTTTTGCCTAATTTTCACAATATTGGCTAGCTAGGTATCAATACGAATACGATGTATCATTACTAAAAAATATGGTGTACAAGCTACCATTGTGTTGATTAGTCAATCCCAGATACCTGATCAAATGAATCTAACGGCAAAGAATCTGATTCATTGGGCCCATGCAACTCTGAAAGGTTATGACCATCCTCATCTGTGACATTTAACATGGATCATGCAATAGTACACCATCTTAGATGCTCAACAGTTAACAGTGCTTGCTTCTCCAATACCAATTGAGATGATTAATTAAGAAAGAGTGCCAGCAGATACAATTATTTATATTTTTGCAAATTATTAATGTCAAATTTCCGTGCCCAACTGTTTTTTTTTTCTTCATTCAATTGTGCATAGGGAAAAAAATTTGTAATGCACCCAATGCATTAATACGCCAAGTGATGTACATTAAATATATATAAATGCAGAATGGAAAATTTAGGAATTGTTATATTATCTTTTAATCAATTTTAAAAATTAATTTACTTAAGATTTTTGTTTTCTATTTTTTAGGAAACTTATTTGTGATATGTGTCCTTAAAATATGTTATCATGAAATATTCTTTATTTAATTTGTCTTGATTATGATTTCATATTTTGAAATGTTAATTTACCTCGGATTAGGATTTTACATTTAATGAAGATTTATTTATAATTTTATTATATTTGGAAATATAAATACCCATTATAACCTTCTGACTTCTAGCTCAACTTAAAGTATATAAAATCCTAGTTAGAGGAAATACTCTTCTAAAAAAGTAACAATTGTCCTAGATAGTTCTTTTGAATCAGCAATTGCCTTATTAATCTAACTGAGACTAAGAGGGTCTAACTTTTTTTAGAGAAGACGGTCTAACTAAATTAATTAAATAAAATAAGATGTATGAATTGTGGGTTATTATAAACATTTAATGTCTATTTTTTACTCTTATGAATATATAATAAAAAAGTATTTTAAGTGAGAGAAATTTTTAAGTTTATTGTTTACCAACCATCCGGACAAGAATCTCACTTACGTACATAATAAGAAGTGTAGGAATTTTCTCTAAAAAATAAAAGAAGTGTAGGAATTGAGGGTAATAAAGATGCCATAAACGTAAACCTCACTCCCAAATTCCAAATTTTAAAATTTAAATCGGTGTTAATTGAGATGGTGGGATATCTTTTCCATGCTGTTTTTTTAGTGTATCCTTCGATGGGTTTGCATCCTCTTCAGCACCTTTTTCCTTCATTCCTCTCCATCCTTTTTCTCTTTGTTTTTTCCTTTTAACTTTAATCCCACACTTTTCTATTTATTTTCTTTCTTCTCTTTTCTTTATTTTTTTGCTGCTGCACAAGTGGGAGCGAGAGAGAATAATCCAATTTGATCCTTCCATGCACTCAATAGTCTAGAGGCTAATTTCTCATAATACAACATTTACTAAAAGTGATAATTCTTTTTATTAATATTTTTTTTTCGTATACACATAAATCTTAAAATCAAACTCAAACATCGTGTTTTAAAGGGTCCAAATTCCTTTTATTCAACCAACTCATGTTGATACCATTAATTTTATGAATATTCAGGTGCCCCCTTTATTCAACGCATCCTTCAGCTATATATGGATTTAGTGAATGAGGTTTGATCTTTTAATTAATTGATATAAATTTGTTTGCAGGTCTTTATATATATACACTTTATTTTTATAGTCTAGCTAAATACACCTGGCCTTTTACTTTTTGCAAAGTGTCAATGCATAATATGCATTTATTACCAAATAATACTAACAATTAAATAGTTAAATAATAAAAGTAGAAGAAAACTATGCCAATCGTGATATTGGTCCTAGTGTTTGGAAAGTGTCACAATTCTGGTAGCTGTACCCATCAATTCATAGTCCTGTTGTGTGTTGTTTTTCTTTCTGTATTGCATACATTGGATGCTTTCTCTTTAGAGAAGAGGAAGAAGAGATTTAGAGAATGAGTGAGTCTTCAACGTTGAAGATTAGAAAGCTCTCTCTGACCCTTAGTACCCTTCTTAAATATACTTAATTATTAACAGTGCGTTGAAATGTTAACAAAATTTTGTAGTACTAAATTTTAATTTAATTTTCTGTACATATGCTTTCATTTGACTTGTGTACATGGCTCTCTCTCTCTGTCTCCTAAATGATAAAAATAATATTTTTTTAACTGTCCAAAAACCGGGGTCCTTATTTATAAGGCACAAGCACTACCCACCAAAGCTTCATTCAGATTAGAAAGTGAGAGTTTGGATTCTCAAAGATAGATTGACATTTTGCACAAAGAGAGAGAGAGAGAGATGGGAAGAGCTCCATGTTGTGACAAGGCAAGTGTTAAGAGAGGGCCATGGTCACCAGAAGAAGACACAAAGCTGAAGGAGTACATAGAGAAGCATGGAACTGGAGGGAATTGGATTGCTCTTCCTCAGAAAGCTGGTAATTAAGCTAATGTTACGATTTTATTAAAAAAATAATGCTTAAATGTGCTTTTGTGAGATCTCTTATATATGTGCAAATGTTTATGATCAGGACTTAAGAGATGTGGAAAAAGTTGTAGATTGAGATGGCTCAACTATCTCAGGCCTAACATTAAGCATGGAGATTTCTCAGATGAGGAAGACAGAATAATTTGCAGCCTTTATGTGAATATTGGAAGCAGGTATAATAGTTACTAACATTTAATGCAACACACTGTCAATAGTGCTGAACAATTATTTTTAGCATATTCTCACCAATCTAAGCATAGAGATTTCCCTAGCCTCTTTTTTTTCGTTTAATCGCCACAAACCACTTGCTCCGGAGAAACACTGATAAAGTTTCTATTAGTGTAGCTAAAAGAGGCAAATAATAATAAGAAATGAGAGAAAAAGAGCAATATAAACTAGTCCTTTTTTTATTAAAAAAAAACCCTTTTTTTCGAAAAAAAAAAACCTTGATTGTTGTTCAGAATCTGCCTAGCACTTCCTCATGCATGCCAAGTTGATCCAACACCAGTATCCACTATCTATAATTAAGATATTGAGTAAATAACTTTTGTTAATGGGAAGCTTAATTAATAACATAACCTATTAGGATACACCTAGTGATATGAAAAGTTTGAATAACTTATACAGCTTACACAAGGTCTTGAGTTCAAACTATATACAGAAAAAAAACTGACCTAACTTTCATATATTTATTAACAGGTGGTCAATTATAGCTGCTCAGTTACCAGGAAGGACAGACAATGATATCAAGAACTACTGGAACACAAAGTTGAAGAAAAAACTCATGGGTTTGCTTCCTCTTTCTCATCATAGAAAACAACCTTCATTTTCATCCTCTTCTACCCTTCAAAACCCTCCACTCTCTCCTTCATCTCACCAACTGTACGGAGAGTACTGCACCTACACCCCAACAACAACCACATCTTTCACAAGTAATATTGAACCACCCTTTTCCCTTCCTTCAAGTAACTATGCAAGCACAAGTAACATAACTACCTCAGTTTCTCACCCCTTTTGCCAAAACCAAGACTCCATCCAATGCTATTACCCTATTATGAGAGACAACAACAACAACAACATGCTCATGTTTGGAAGCGAAGGAAGTTGCAGTGCTTCCTCTGATGGAAGCTGCACTAATCAAGGGAGAGAAATTATCAAGCAAGAAGAAAGAATTGGTTGCCACAGCTACAATAATAATAATAATGATAACTTTATGCTTAGTCACAGCAACAACATTAATGACGGAGAAAAGTCATGTGCTGCTGGTGAGTGGTTTAGCCAAACACTACTAACACCGTTGGATTATGATCTTGAGGATATTAAGCAATTGATTAGTAGCAGCAATAGCACTACTAGCTTCAATAATGTTGATGAAAACAAGACAGAAGAGAAGGCCATGTACTGCTACTACTACTAGTGACTGCAAACTGATTATGATGATGATGACTGAATCTGACTACTGGTAAAAGATATGATGATGGAGAAAGGGTATGTTGATGTTGGTGTGGCAAAGATTCAGAAGAAAAAAAAATTGATGAGATTTTTTTGGGGTTCTGCGTTCTTTGATGAAACATTTCTTGTTTTGACAGTACATGGTAAAAGCTTCTTTATATTTTGTGCATATCTTCTCGGAAAGGGTGATGATGATTATGATGACGATGACGAAGAACATGATGTTAGATTTTTTTTGTTAATTAAGTATTCTCTCCGATCAGATATTAATGTTGTGAAAAACAGCCAATGATCAATTCAAATTATTTTATATTAGGGATTATATATATATAAGTATATAACATAGTTTAGTGTGTTAAGTACTACTACTACGCATTGTTATAAATTGATCTTTATCTTCTTGATATGTATTATGTAAATTATATATGAGAATTTGTGATTTGTTATCTGTCAGAGACTGCATTAAAGAAAGAGACTATGATGCTAGAAGTCTGGGTGCTCACTAACTTGAAATTATGGAATAAATTATTAGCCGTTTTGAACAAGTTTCTTTTGATTAGTGGGTCTGAGGACAACAAAGGCGGCAAAAACCATGAAACTTGTTTCCTTTAGTTCCTGCGAAACAGAAGCCATTGTTGACAATTTCACCCAGATTTTTAACATTAGTTTATCTAAAAATTAAAAATAAGAGGAAAAAAAAAGTACTGCCATTAGAGTGCACAATAATTTTATAGTACTGTCATTCAGTAATAGCATACCATAAATATAAGTTTTTTAATTTTAATAATAATTAATTAAAAATCGTACTAATAACTATTTATAATTAAATAATATAGTATAAAATTATTTTTCGCTATCAATATTTAATCATTAAACTCTGAAAAAAAATATTATTTTTTTTCCTTTATTAGAAAGTAAAGAAAATATGTACTCAAAATTTTTACATTATCAATTAATCATATATATCACGCACCATAATAAATTTGTTGTACATCTTTTACATCAACTAATTTAAAAGTTATACTCAACATGATTTTTTATTAATTGAAAGTAATGTAAAAAATTTATACTATAATACAGAGAAAATAAATTTTTAAAATTAGTTATGCGTTTTTCTCATAAAATTTTGAATATTTTAATCTGTATTTTAAAATTTTACTTGAATTTCGTGGTTAAACTGTATTTTTAATCTTTACACCTGATATTCAGCTTTAATTTAGTTCTTATATAAAATATTGTTAATTAGCCAGGTTTAATTTATAATTATTTTAAATTAACCCACTATCTTATATTATATATAAAATTGTTTGTTTACCAACATTACATTCGTTCAAGTAAAATTATGTTTGGATTCTTTAAACAAAATTTTGATTCTTGTAGATAAAAAATATAATTATAATAAAAATGGATGGTTGAATAGATTTTCCAATAAAAAAATAATTATTAACAAAGGCAGTAGAAATTTTGCAAATTAAACCAAAGAAAATTGTTTATTTAACGTTTAATACATTAAAAGCATATGGATCACATAAAAAATGTGTAACATACATAAAGATTAGAAACAATGTAATTCTGGTCTATGATATTTTTGCTTTTGTTTCCATGTTTTACGTAAACTTTATGTCAATTAATTTTATGATATAATAACAATAGATGATAGGGACGAAATTAATTTAAAACGATAATACAAACAAGAACCTAATTGAAAAACATTTTTTTTATAAAGATTAAATTAAAGAAATGAAAAATTGCATAAAGAGAGAAATAATGTATTTTAATTGAATTTAATAATACAATTAATTATTTTTTATCAACGAATATAAAATTATTAGCTTTTATTAACACATTTAAATCACATACAGTGGAACAAAAAATAACGTATTAAATCTAAATGGACCCCATGTATATACATGAACCCTCCCCTAGCTGGTGCTCTTCCTTTTGTTTGTTTTTTAAATGAAAGAAATGCAAGATTATTAAATAACAAAATCAAGCTCCTCAAAAGTACTTATATTTATATATCTTATTATATCATCTTTATAGGTTATTTATCGCTCCCAATGTATAGTATAATATTTTTTTATCATGACGTTATTGATATGAATTACGAAATATTTATCAGCAAAATTGTGATTAATTTATTGAACATCTTTGATATGATTTTATTCTTCTAACCATGTTTTTTTATATTATCTAATACTCAAATTTAAAATCTTAGATAAGGAGATCAAATGCAGTGATGATTCTCGACAATTACACACATGTGCAGTTGTGCGTCAATTAGAAACAAATAATACAAGTACAACACTACAAGAGATGAATTTGAAGTTAATTATAATGATCTAATTAATATTTGTGTATGCATGGTTTCATTTAAGAAAAATAATAAAGCATGAAGCATGCCATTGGCAAATCATGTACAGGAACAAGATTGATGATAATATGTTGTTGGCTTGTTCCGAAGGCATTGGGGATTGGGAACGTAAACAGTATAGAACAGGAACAGCATACGTTTGTAGAAGCGACAAAATTTAATTTTTAGAGAATTTTTTTTAGTTTAAATAATACTAATGTAAACTTTTCCTTTGAATCTGTAAATTAATTCATTAAAGAGGCTTAATTACTTTTTTTTTTTTATCATAGATTACACCACATTGACTCATCAAAAAAAAGATTACACCACATTGACCTTCTATTTTGTTTTATATGGGAGAGCGTACAAATTAAATTATGATGCTTAAGAGAGAATCAGCGAAGAGTCAGAATATATCTTCATCAAAATTCAAATTTTACACCTGAAAAGCAAATTTAACATTAAGTGATTAGCATATTCCATTTTAAGTTCAATCAATTGATTAATTAATAGTAATGAATTATTAAGAAGTTATTAGTTGTCAACCAACCAATAGGATTTGCATAACAGAATCATCCAACTGGTGGACTTTGATTGACTATTGTCTGCAACCAATATAGAAGAACACTCTCCACAATCACATCATTTGAACTTTTTATTTTATCATTGAACTTATATATTTTTCACTTTAATTGTTTCTATCTTGTTCATGGAATATTTTCCACAAACCATAATTTGAATAAGAAATAAAGTGGAAAATAATGTAAAGCCATAATAGACTGTGTAATGTAAACCAAGAGACATTTTAAGGATTCTTATTCAAATAAAATTATATGTTCATACGTATTAGTTAAAAAGCAAACCAAGCACAATTTGACTAATTAATCGTTTCATACTTCTGTGACGATTGATGACTTTTTCGAAATCTAGAATGTTAAATAAGTTCTCTCGTTGAGTATTGGAAATGGACATACACTATATTTTCTGCATTATTTCTTTCTTCACTAAAACTAGGTTTTAATATTAATTGTTATGGTAATTATGCAGAAAGGAGTAGGAACTTTAATATTAGAAAACCAATATTAAAACTATATTACTAGACGTCAAGTTAGAGAAAACTATTTTGTAATCAACTTAGACGTCTAGGCCTAAAGGTAGCACAACCCGTGCAAAGGGTCCAATTCAAGAATATTGGTTCTGATTTGACTACAATTTTTTTATTCTTCATGGGAAGCTTGAAAAATATTTTACATATTAAATAACATTAAATCTTAACTTGGTTATACGATCTAGATTTAATTATCTTACTTTTATATAAGATATTTTCATATAATATGTCCTATATATATATAATTCACAGCATAATCCTTGTTATTCACTCTGTTTTTACTACAAATTTTGTGTTCTTCATGGGAAGCTACATCAGTGGAGAGATGAAAATGTATCACAGAAGAACCGGGCCTGCAACAAAAACAATAAGAGAAGATTTCACAGCAGAAAGCATGTAGCAACAGTGCAACATTATATATAGAACAGCCATGGACCAGATCATACCAAAAAGGAAGACAAAAACCAAATTATATTCCAAAAAAAATTAGCAGTGAAGAGACCCTTTGAAGATGCCAGCATTATGCTAAAACCAGCTTCGCCAAAGAGTTGCAAATAGGGATACTAATGGATAGGATCTGGGAGTCCTATAGTATCCATCTTCATACCTGCAATTAAAAATAATACTTGTATGTATTCTTTCATACCCGTATTAATTTTAATCTCACCCCGTATCCTTTAGATTCCAATATACTCTTACTTGCACCATCACATGCACTTTACTTATGTATAAAATTAATGATAATAAATAAATAAATAAATAATAATTAAAACAATAAAAAAATTAAATCATATACATATAATATTAAAAACAAGCAAACATAACATTGGTTCGTCCAAATTTAAGTTATAAATAAATAAAATTACAAAGAAAATCATTCAACATAGTGATTGGTATAATTAATGTTCTAATCACTTAACAAAACCCCTAATTTAACTTGGACATGGTGAGGATACTCTCAATTAGCTTATAATTATATATTATAAATTAAAAAACACAAATAGGTAAGATATATAAATCAAATTAGATTTAGGATTTTTCACTCTTTAACGGTGATAGTCTTGGAGACTTAGAATATTAGTCATAAAAAATATAATTATTTTTTACAGAAAATTATATATAAATATATTAATTATATATTATATGTGCAAGCGGGTACTATAGTACCGGTACCCACACTCATATCTACCTAAATCTGTAGATATATATCTATCTCATACCCAGCATCAATATTATGGATAATTATTTATTCCATTTATAATTTCTTTGTAGGTGTCCCTAAAATCTAGATACATTTTTGTTGTCCCTAGTTGGAAACAAGTGTTTGCATGGGAAAGGATTATTCTAAAGTGAGCTTGCTTCTAATTCTAAAGTAAGCAAGTGTGTAAGACTGTAAGTATAACCATACATCAACTGTTATTAAAGTGCAACACGATCTTAATCCTCTATGATGTGTTTGGGAATTGGATTTTGGAGGGAATAAAGAGGAGAACAAATTTTTCGTATTTCTAATAATTCTATAACTTAATAATTTTTCAAATAAAATAATAAATTAGCATAAACTTAATGTGCTTGTTTTTGTTTATTTTTATACACATTGCATGATCAAAGGGATGTACAACTTACCTTTAGAATAAACTCACTTTAAAGGAACTTCTTGTGTTTACATCCTCGTTTTTACAAAGTGAAGTGACACGCCAATTTACTCACTTAAAATCTTCATAAAAGGATTGTTCCAAAGAATAGTCAACTATACAGAATCAAGTGGTTTATTGTTTCTGAATTAGATATGCACATAGCACACATTTGGAGAACTAGCAATTTGATACAGATATACATAATTTAGCACGTCGAAGCAAAATTTGATATCCATGTAACATGGTTCTTAATTCTAATATCATATAGAATATTTTGGGAGGACAACATTAGATTCAGGAGGAAAAACATATACAAGTAAACAAGGGCAAAGGAATTGAAAACCAGAATGTTCACCTGAAGGTGTTATCTTTAAGCATAAGCAGTAGCTTGTTCACCTCCTAATGTTTTTAGATCAAAGAGTTTCAATCCAGTATTCATCAGGATCCTTTATAAATGCTAAACCTTTTATTTCCCCTGCAGAAAATAACTCCAAAATAAAGAAAACTTGAAAGTAATGTTTGAAGCAGTAATGCTGGGAAAAAAAACCATGTGATGGAATCAGCAGGGTTCAGACATTTACCATTTCCATTGACATTTAACATTTGTGCATCACAAGTTACTAAAAATTTGCAGCCAACAATTGAGAGCCCAAATGCCAGATAGTTGTGCAACTATGTTGGAACGGGTTACTCCTCCACTGCTGGCCCAAATCCAATTGAGGGGTCTAAAACCCCAAACCTAATTTACTACTATATATACATTAGTTGAGGGTGTAACTAGGTTAGATCAAGACCTAAACCAAGATAGAACAGAAATCAAGAGAGAGCGTGAGAGTGACTCCGCCGTTTTGTCATTTGACTGTGTGAGAGAATCCGCAGAATTGAGAGCCTCAAGTGACATTCTTGAGTGCTTATTTGAGCTAGCCTGCGTGCTTGACATATTTTGAGAGTTCTTGAGTGAAACACTCTGAGAGTTAGAGTATTACCATTGTTGGAGAGGTTGGGTGTACCACTACTTTGTTGTGTTTGATTCATTGTAACCGGATTACTGTTATAGTGAATATTTGACCTGGACTAGTGTCCCGTAAGTTTTTCCTTTCCAGATTAAAGGAAAGTTTTCTCACGTAAAACATATTAATTGTATCTCTCCTCTCGTTAATTGTTTGATTGATTATGTTATCGCATTTGATTTTGAGGGTACGTATTTACCCAACATTGGTATCAGTACTTGACTATTTGAGAGAAATAGTTTTTCCCAACAAACTATAATATGCTATGATTTCTATAATGCACAGGAATAATACAAGCCCAAAATAAATATAATTTCCATGAAGGGAACAAAAGCAATTCACATAGTTATCTTTTGTACAACAGACCTAAAACACAAACCATTTGTAACTGTTAAAAAAATGGCAATGATGAAATTGCAGCACTAGAAAGAATTGAGAACTAAGACAGATTGTTACCATCATCTGGTTTCTTAACAAACTCAACTCCCAGTTTCTGAAATCTTTCACATGCCTTGTATGTGTCATCAACTATAAGTTTGATATCCTATTTATCCAATAAGGCAAAGAACACTATAAGTAAATGTAGTAAACAGTCACGGAAACAAATAATTAATTACAGCCATGTTAATGACATGAAAGCTAGTATAAAATATAGCCAGTAAACAAAAATAATTACATACATGTCAATGACAGGAAAATTGTCACCAGAGTGACCAGGAAAAAATTAACTTCTTCAAATAAGGACCTTAACATTGCAAAAAGAAGGCAAGAAAAATAGTAAGCAATTCAGCATTTTTTTTTAAGGAAAACAAAAGCGTAAACAGAAAATCAAGAAAAGACCAAGGTGGTAAAGTCAAAATATTTACCAAGTTAAATGAAATGAAATATCATACCATAGCCAAGAGGTTCAGAATTGCAATTGTGTTACCCTTTGAACTCTGGATCATTTTCAGTACCCCAATTACTGTACATTATGTTATTGTTAGATAAGAGACACTGGGATAAAGAAATATGGCATATTTACGTTCCTTACTGTGTTAATTCAATTGTAGCCTTCTGAGAAAAGGTCCAAACCGTTCTTTCAACTGGATTACTTGGAGCTTTTGTCGTATCCTAAACAACAAAAGTTATGTAAGAAAAAAAGATGAAATAAAGGGCATTTCAATGAAAATTAGAAAAACTCTGTATAGAGATAGTTGATATTTAAGAATTATTTAGAAAAAAATTTTTATTGCCATCACAACATATGCATAATCCACATCCAGTAATTAATCCAATTCACCCAACTAAATTTTCACTAGCAAACAGGTACGACAATATATATCATAATTATAATTTCCTCGTAGCCCATAAAGTATAGGCTGAACTACATCTCCGGAAAATCCAATCTCTTAAGCAAACTAAACCAACAAATAAACTGTTGTCTCATTCAAAGCATTAACAACCAAAGACGAAACTCAAAATAATTAAATTTCGCAGCTAAACATATAATATATATATATATATATATATATATATATATTTATATCAATGCAATGGTCTAATTAAGTGTTACACTAAACACAATATATTAAATTCACCAAAAAAAAACACTTTTTTTTTCATATAATAATAATAAATAGCTAGCTAAGCTCACAGTTTGTTGCATAAAGTAAGCCTTAGTAGCTTGATCAGTTGTATGGAGACCGGGGTTGTTGGAAGGTGATTCCTTCGGTTCAGCAGCCATTCAGAACAATCGGAATTGATTCGGTTACTGTGTCCATACAAGTCAAGTTGTGCTCTTAGTGGATTTGTTATTTATACGAGTGTTGCAGAGAGAACGTACCTTTACCTTGTGATCTTGAATGTAGAGAGACAAGAAGATGATGAATGTTATGTGTGATTGACAAAATTAGAATATATGAAACTTGTATTTTGAAACATATTATTTAAACCGTTGATCACATTAACTAGGGAGTTCAATGATACGTCAAAATTGAAGTGAGAGTCTATGCGGGATGCGAAAGAGACTCACCAACTAACAAGTCCTAAGTAGTATTATCCCAAGGGACTTCTCACTTCTCAGTCACAGTTAAACAAAAATTTAAAAAACTGCCACGTGGCAACATCTCATTGAATGCACCATTGCTAATGATGAGTCCTTCACGCCCAGATTGTCATGCGTCCTTTCTCAATTAATTCTCTTTTGCACTAATAAGAAATCTAGATATAGCTTGCATGTAGTTGTAGTTAGATCTCCTAACTTTATAGATCAAGTTTTCCATTCATTAATTAATGGTTTAATTATACAAATCATCCTTGAATTATAATTGAAGGTTCAATTGAGTTCCTCAATTATTGAAATTGAATAGTTCAATCAAATTATACAATTATTTAAAAACACTTTTCAATTGAGTACCTCAATTATTAAAAATTTAATTAGGTTATCTAATTATTTAAAAATACTACAATTATATTATTTTCATAACTTGTTTAATGTGATTGATTGTATTAACAAATGTAAAAATGTCTATTTACATTGGCAACGAATCTTATCAATAATTCTATTTTTACATCAATTGCATTAGAAATTGATGTAAAAATTTCTTGTTTTACATTGATTGTATGAAAAATCAATGTAAAAATGCCTATTTGGTCAACATGACGAAAAATTATATAATTATAATATTTTTAAATAAATGGAGGACCTAATTGAATTTTTTAATAATTAAGGAACTCAATTGAACTTTGAATTAAAATTAAGAGACAAATTGTATAATTAAGCCTTAATTAAAAGTGGAAAAATAGAAAGTTCTTCGCCCATAGTTTATGGCATGCAACCTTTCTCACCTAATTCCCATTTGTCCTTTTAACAAATTTAGTTAGAGTATGTTTAGAGTACCATTGCATCCTCTCAAATGCAGTTTGCCCACGGCACCTCCATTATATCTTTTCCATTTAGATGCATAGAAATTCATGGAGCCGAAGTTTCGACGGGTAAATAAACATACACTCAAGTTGCATACTTGTATAGCTTGTTTAAAAAGGACATGGTTTTCCGCATCTAAACAAATGCTATTATCTTTTTATCAGGAGAAATCAAATTATGTACTAGGTGATTTATAATAACCCACATACTAATTAATCAACTAAATTAGATCTCATCATCTAAATATACGCTACTAGTTGTGGTTTTTGGAATTTTTACGTATGGAACATAAATTCGGGGTTCCAAAACGTATAGTTAGATCTCCTTACATTATAAAGCTATGTCCATACACTGTTTCCGATTAGTTAAGTTTCTTTTACTAGTTAAAAAACTAAAACTTGTTTAACTTTGTTAATAATATACTGAAAATCATAATAAAACGCAAAAAAAATAATCATAGACTGCACAATTTATCCATCCCAACAAAAAAAATTCTCCTTTTACCATAGACAGTGAATGCCCTAGTTAGCATTTGGCTCTCACGTATTCTTACTGTTCTAGAGTCCTGCATATGATTATGTTAGAGTGTCTTTAGAAGTACTCATTCGTATCACACATCCAATGCAGGAGTAGAATCAAGTCACCAATTCCGATATTAGCTAGGTTTTTGAAATTAAAAGGAAAAAAAAAAGTACAGGATTCACAACACAATCTTGTTTATTCGTTCTGGTTTGACTACAAATAATTCATTCAGGTGAAGCTCGAAAAATCCTACATACTCCACATACGAGCAAAGACCCAATTAAGTCAGAGATGAGAACGTATCACAGAAAAGCCAGACCTGCAACAAAAAATAAAACATTAGATTTCTGAGCAAAACCCATCGGAAACACTATAGAACAGCCATGGAGCAGAATACCAAGAGGGAAAGACAAAAACCAAATTGTATTCCATGAAATATAGCAGTGAAGAGACCCTTTTGAATATGAATATTCTAGCATTCTGCTCCAACCAACTTTACCAAAGACTTGCAAACAAGTGTTTGCATGGGAAAGGATTCTTCTAAAGTGAGCTTGGTTCAAAAGTAAGTAAATGTGCATTATTTCATCCACTGTTAATAAAGTGCAACACGATCTTAATTTACTAAGGCTGTGTTTGAGAGTTGGATTTTGGAGGGAAAGAGACAGGGAAAAATATTATTGATAGTAATTCACTAATTTAGTGATTTTTAAATAATAAATTAACATAATGTGCTATTTTATTTATTTATTTTATAAACACTAAATGGTCTAAGGGGGTACACACGAGAGTGGATCCTCTACAGTGAACAGAAAAACATGATCCTATGCAGAGTTACCATCTCACCATTGTTTTCTTAAAAATTATATGTTATGATAAAATTTATTATATAAATGAAATTTAATGAAAGGTTAGGATCTTCTACAATGGTGGTAATGTCACTACAGTGAATAGAAAAACATGATCCTATGCAGTTACCATCTCACCATTGTTTTCTTAAAAATTATATTTTATGATAAAATTTATTATATAAAGGAAATTTAATGAAAGGTTAGGATCTTCTACAATGGTGGTAATGTCACT
>CM023951.1:13569170-13601103 GCA_013407115.1 Glycine latifolia | reverse complement strand
GCAGACCATCCATTCCAGGGTATACACCTTACTCGCTTATAAGATAAGCTCACTTCGAAGGAACTTTTTCCATTTACATCCTCGGTTTTACTAAAGTGGAGCAACACGCCCATTACTCACTTAAAATCTCATAAAGATTGTTCCAAAGAATAGTCAACCATACAAAATTGGGTGGTTTATTGTTTCTGAATTAGATATGCAGATACCACAAATTTGGAGAACGAGCAATTTGACAAGGACAAACATAACAGCATGTTCAGGCAAATTTTGATATGGATGTAACATGGTTCTTATTACCTTATATCAGACAGAAAATTTGTGAGGACATTATATTCAGGAGGTAAAACATATAAATAAATAAAGGCAAAGCAATAGAAAACCATAGTATCTACCTTAAGGTGTGATCTTAAGCCTAAGCAGTAGTTTGTGTTACATTTCCTATTGTTTTCCGATCAAAGATTTCAATCCAGTATCCATCAGGATCTTTAATAAATGCTATACCTTTCATTTTCCCTGCAGAAAATTATTCAAAAATAAAGAAAACTTGAAAGAAATGTTTGAAGCAGTAATACAGGGAAGAATCAGTGATGGAATCAGCAAAATTCAGACATTTACCAATTCCGTTAACATTCAACATTTGTGCAACACAAGTTACTCAAAAATTGCAGCCAACAATTAGAATCCAACAGATAGATAGCTGCGCAGCTAAAATATGCTTAATTTTCTTTAATCGCTGTACTATCACAAACATCAGACGACAATAGCACCAGCATCCATACAGAAGGCAAGTTTTGGTGTGGTGTGGTTCCAATTGTTACACAGCATTATAATTGCGTTACATTAATCACACAGCCTACTAGAATTATTACGTGCTATGACCGCACCCCATCTCTTGCACTTCATAGTTAAATATAACAAGATGAGAAGGCCTGAATAGAACAAGCAAGATAACATCTAGCCTATTTAATTCAAACCCTTGCTTTTAAAATAGATTTCACCCCCAATTTTCTGACTATTTTAATATTTCACAGTAAAGCTATCCCTTAACATCTCTATATTTAAACATAGATGCCTTCATGCACAGGAATAATGCAAACCCAAAAAAAATTCAATAATAAATTGTCATGTAGAGAACAGAAACAATTCACATAGCTATCTATTGTACAGCAAACCTAAAACACAAACAATTCATAGCTGTTAAAAAATACAATGATATACTCACAATTGTATATGGGAAGTGGGCACCATTAGAATGAATTGAAAACTAAAGAAAAATTGTTACCATCTTCTGGTTTCTTAACAAACTCAACCCCCAGATTCTGAAATCTTTCACATGCCTTGTATGTGTCATCAACAGTTATACCAATGTGTCTTGTATACAAAAAGACAACTTACTATTAGAATTCAATCTCCTATTTATCCAATAAGTCAAAGAATACTATAAATAAATGTAGTAAATAGCCGAGGAAATAAATAATTAATTACAGCCATGTTAATGAATGAAAACTAGCAGAAATAGAACCAGTAAGTAGCAGTAAAAAAAATTACAGACATGTCAGTGACATGAAAACTAGGTCACTGATAGCCTTGAATCTGAAAAGAATACAAAGCATATAACCTAAACAAAATTCGGGAAATGCATCCCATTTACTCTTTTGAAAGATAGGAAGGTACAGAGGGAGGAAACAGAGTGAATAAGAATAGAGCATTAGAGCCCAAGTATTATATGACTGATTTGACTTGATATGATGTGATGTATTACAATGTGATGATATGATCATGAAACCAAAAGCACTAACCTTTTTATACTAATCATAATCCTAACTAGAAAGGAAACAAAGCATGAGATATGGAAATATGGTAGCCAATCCTATAACAAGGAAATGAAGAAAATAATCCTAAAGGATAATTTACGATATTCTAAGGTATGCTCAAGATAATATAGGATATCTTCACATGATCTAGCATTGTTTAGTTACTCCAAACATTTCAAAAATTAGAACCTACTAAGTTCATCATTAATGAAACCAATGCCTCTCTTGACATTTCCTGTTTAAAGGAAGCAGACACACAACTGTGCCACAGTGTACAAGAGAAAATTTTAACAATAGGTGTTTACAACTAAATGTAATTCATGAAACATGTTAACTCAAAGCATCAAATAAGGACCTAAACACTGCAACATATGGAAGCAAGAATAATAGTCAGCTATTCAGCATATTTTTAGGATAACAAACTCAAAGTGTAACCAGTGAATCAAGATTAGAGTCAAAATCTGTACCAAATTAAATTAAATGAAACATCACATACCAAAGCCACGAGGTTCAGAATTGCCATTGTGGTACCCTTTGAACTCTGGATCGCTTTCAGTACCCCAATTACTGTACATTATCTTACTGTTAGATAAGAGACACAAGGATAAAGAAATATAACATATTTATATCCTTACTGTGTCAGTTCAATTGTAGCCTTCTGAGAAAAGGTCCAAACCACTTTATCAATTGGATTACTTGGAGCTTTTGTCGTATCCTAAACAACAACAAAAAATGTAAGAAAAAGATCAAAGGTTAAGAATTATTTAGAAAAGATTTAATATTGCCATCACAGCATATACATAATCCAATTCAATTTTCACCACCAAAAACATTGATCATACCTCATAGCCCATGAAGTACAGGCTGAACTTCATCTCCGGAAAATCCAATCTCTTAAGCAAACTAAACCAACCAACAAACTGCCATCAGCATTCATAGCATTGACAGAAAGGAAGAAATTCAAAAATAAAAAAGAATTTGTAGCTAGACAAAAATATATTAGTTGAAGTTTAATTTTAATCGACTGCCAGTGTAGATATTTTAACATATCCAAATATGACTTCTAAAATAGTTATTATAAAATTATTATAAAAGTTAAAAACTTACAACTATACATGCCAATCCTAGATGGGATGATAGTGCCTCATTCTAATTAAATTCCATCACTTTTATAGAGGGTCAAGTGATCAAGTCCATTTTCAAGCAGTAACAAATAAATAAATAAAAGGCCAACACACAAAAAAATGTTGTATTGTATCTAAAAGAAGAAAAAAACTTACGACATGCCCAAGACGCGAGAATAAAAATCGAGGCTCACTTTGGGGTCTTTGATTCTAAACATCTGCAATTGAGATCACAGTTAAATAGTAAAAAATCAAACTCCTGAAATACACAATAACAATAATATATAATAGTAAATTAGAAAAAGCTAGCTCACAGTTTGTTGCATGATGTAACCCTTGGTGGCTTCGTCAGGGGTTGTGTGGAGACCGGGGTTGTTGGAAGGCGATTCCTTGGGTTCCGCAGCCATTGAGAGGAATCGGAATCAGAATCGATTCACTTTCTGCGAAGGAAAAAAGAGAACGTTGACAACATAAGAATATAAGAATATAAGAATGAGAATGAAAGAAAGCACAAAATCGGAACCTTGGTTTTGGGGATGAGAGAGAAATGGGATGGGATTGAATGAGGAGATAGGAAAGGTTGGGGTTTGGCGATGAATCGGAGACGAGAAAGGCGGTGTAAGGAAGCGGTGACTGCTATTAGTGCATTTGGTATTTATGAGTGATTGAAAAACAGAGAGAACGTTACCTTTACCTTAAGATGTTGAAGTAGATGAGGATGACAGTGAGGGAGAGACAGAGAGAGATCAGTAATGCAGACAGACTAAGATCATGATTCTTGTTCTTATTTTTGTTTAATTATTATTAAGAACAAATGATTAAGAAATTTAAAATATAAATATTTTTATTAAGTGACAAAAAATTGTGTTGAATATAATTTTATTTTATTTTTATGATTTGTTAATAAATATTTTTTTTAGTTTGTTAACCAATGATATAAAAGACACTTATTGAATTCATCTTAGATTTTAATCAACCAGAAGAAATGTGATTATGCAAGAAAGTTATTTTAAATTATTAAAATGGTTTTCAGATTTAATTATTTTGGGAATCAACTTTAAAGGTTGTTTTAACTCAATTAATTAGCAGTATAATTTATAAAAAAAATATTTTGTGAAGATTAATTTTGTTAATTCATTCTTAATTATGAATTGAACATTCTAAAAATTGTTAAAAAAATATTATTGTTTTGAGCAAATAGAAGATTAAATAAGATTAAAATAAAATAAAATAAGTCATGCTTTACTCTTTTCTTTTTTCTTTTCTTTTTCTTTTGTCACCTTTCACCAAAAGGAAATACTTAGGAACAGTGGCGGAACTAGGGGGTTAGGGTAGGTCATCGCTCTCCCTAAAAAAATTAATAAAAAAATGAAAATGAAAGAAAAAAAAAAAGAGGAAAGAAAAAATATTAAAAAAAAGTAAAAGGGGAAAGAAAAAAATATAAAGAAAACGTAGTAAAAAAAAGAAAAGAAAAAGAAAAAATATGAAAACAATAAAAAGGAAAGAAAATGTAATAAAAATAAAATGGGAAAGAAAGATAATAGAAAAAGAAAAAAAAGGAAAGAAAGATGATAAAATAGAAAAAAATAATAATAAAAAGGAAAAGAATAAAGAAGAAGAGGGAGAAAGAACACTATAAAATGAAGAGGTCTGGACACAAAGGAAACACAAATCCCAAGAGAATAGAAGGAGTCAAAAAAGTTGTTTCATTTGGTAAACCAGTAAAAGAGAAGAATTTCAGGTATTCCCTCATTCCTTTCTTTTTTCCTATTTTTCTCTTTCTTCTTCTTGTTGTTATTCTTCTAAAATAAAATAAACTATTATTTGCATTTGAAGATGGAGTTACAACATTTTGAGCTTGATATTCCTAAACATCCATATTTAATTAATTTATCAACTACATCTGAATTATGTCAAGGACTAGCAAGAACTGGAAAGTGCATCATTTACCCTCTTATTGATAGAGTGATTAGATTTGTACTCACTCTTCCAATTTCTACAGCAACTACTTAAAGATCTTTTTCAGCTATGAAGATAATCAAGACCAGACTTCGAAATAGAATGGAAGACCAATTTCTTAATGATTCTTTGATTACATACATTGAAAAATAAATTGTTTTGAGTCTTAGCACAGATTCAATTATAGAAATTATAGATGATTTTAACAATATAAAAACACGTAGAGTAAGAATCAAGTCATGAAGTGATTTTAATTTCTGTAATAGTTTTTTTATATTAGATTTGTATTGTTTTCGGAGTAATTTTATTTATGATATAATTTTTTTTATATTCGCCCCTTCACAATAAAATTCCTGACTCCGCCACTACTTAGGAAGACACATATATCACGTTTTGTACATTAACAATCAAGTAATTTCAGCACGTAAAAATAAAATAAAAATATTAATTGCAACTATTAAGTAGCAAAAAGGAAATGTTGTTAAAGGAAACAAAAATTGGATTTTGATAAGTTGGTTGGCAACTTTTTTAGAGTAATAATTTATGAACTCTTTATTTAAATATTTCATTAACACTAACCACCTCAATTTTAATTGGACGGAAATAACTTAATTGAAGCATTAAATCGTTATTGAAGTTTTAAAAAATATTGAAACTTAATATTAAACACTTTCAAATAATTAACTAGAAGACTCAATTGAGTAATAAGCCTAAATCAAAGTTTGCTTGTGTGCCTTCTTTATGGTCTCCCTTTCACCACTAGCTTGAGTTTGTTACTTTTGATTCTAATTTTTTGATGGCACATGCTCAAACATGGTTGCAAATGTTTGTAATAGGTAGTTGTGGGTGTTTATTTTCTACAACTGTGGAAAATCCCAAGGAGCAAGCTTCAATGAATGCGAGAGATTCCCATAAGAATAAATCTACTGGTTGAAAACTTTTCTAAAGAGTAAGGTGTTTCAAACTCAACTACAAACAAGTTAATGTTCATTAATCTTGTCACTAAAGAAATGTCCGAGCAGCATCAATATGTAGTGGTTATGCACAACATTAGGTAATTTATCTCTATGTTGTGGTTTGTTACACTACTTTATGTCTCCATGTGAAGGAAACTATTGTGCCAATTAGGTTGCAAAAATGGGTTTTGTTATTACTAGTTTGTGATTCTCCTGATCTTATTTGATCTCTCTCTTTTTTTCTATCTGAGTGTATGGGCTCCTTTAATGATGGTAGAATTAAGTACTTGAAAAAGAACTTTGACACTCAAGTCAATACATGAGTTAAGAGCATATAGTAAGGACAAATGTTATTTACCTTCTTTTGGTGTCTCCTCTTGTATAAAAAGTAAGGTTGAGCTCAGATGTAATATTTATCCACAACGCTCACTACGGGCAGTACCAAGGTCGTAGAGGTCAATTACTACCATGTTTGAGTTACCAGAGCATGGTAGAATGACGTCACATGATGCAAGACAAACAAAAAGCAAAATATGTTATTCAGGATGATGTCTTTTACTTTCTACGTGACAAAAAGTACTTATTTCTATAAATACTTTCTTGATTGATCCATAATGATAATTAATTTTTGTTTTAAACCCATTTTGGTAATATAAAAAAAACACCGTGAGTAGACCATGCTTGCTCCATCTAATGAGCAAGTTGATAGTGCTCATAAAGTTAGCATTACATGAGTAACTATGAAAAATCACAGTCTCATAATTTTACACTATAATATAATTCAATTAGGCAGGTTTGATACAGTTATAAAATAAATATATTTAAAATTCTAATAGTCATTTTGAACTTTGTTGGATTTTATTGGATTCAAGTATACTTATAGTCTTATAGATACTCTACTACATTTTTTTTTAATTTTTAATTTTTTTATATATTTTAAATGAATTATATATTAAATTTTTCATTGTATTTTAATTCAAACAATATATATAACAGAAATTAAAGTTAAAAAATTAAGAATTCAATTATATTTTTAGTTAAATATATGTTTTTAAGTTTTTATTTAATTATTTAACTAAGTTAATTGATTTATATTTTTAAAAATTATAATAATAAAATCTTTAATATTATATATGTGTGTGTTGTGAAAAAAAATTGTAAAAAAACTTAATAGTAGCGGGTACGTGTAAAGGTATAATTTGTCACTCATCCTCATTCATATCCCTATTTAAACATTTCAAGTAATATCCATATCGTACCCTTATTCGATCAAAGCATGTATTAGCTAACGAAGTCAAAGAGGTATACTACAAGATTCTTTGTCATGTCTGATTTAAAGTATATCTATACTTATTAATGTGTATGCGAGTGGGATTGAGTCTAGTGGAAGGTCTTATATGACATAGTGAAAGGTCTTCTACGAAATATAACATGAGAATCAAGATTTGAATTTTCACTTAAAGAGATATCGACCATGTCTTTAATAGAATTATACAGAAAAAAATACTATTTTATATAAAATTAAATTTCATTTTTTTTAAACGAAAACATATATTTATTCACACTTTTACTATAATTATTATAAAAATTAATAAATAGCTGATTGTAATTATACATCAGTTTAAATAACCTTTACATTGTTGTATATATACTATTTTTCATGATATTATTTAACAAATTTATCATCTATGATTTTTTCCTCCATTAGACATAAAAAAAAATTTATTTATACATTTACTTCCTCTTCAATTTCATTTTCAACTCATATTTATGTATTTTTTTTTCATTTTTCACCATATATAATGCATCATATTTGTTACTTTCTCTTCATCTCTCTTGTGTACACTCATTTTTACTTAAAAATATGGGATATAGGTTCATCATTTTCCTAAAGAACGTAAAGTATTTAAATTTTCTTGTTTTATTAATAAAACTATATAATGCTAGTTAATTCATTAATTACCACTGCATAAGGGTCACATGACTAACCTTATGATAATTACGTAAAACAATTAAGAATGTTATCCAACCTAACAACGGATCAAGTCTAAAGTTCGGTATATAATGTAATTGTCATTCGGAAGAAAAAAAATTGTGCTGTAATTGTCATTCAGACAAATAAAAATGTAATGTAATTGTCAACTTTCTTAACACACCTTTAGCTCCTGAGGTGCAATTTTACTTTATTTCATTTCAAGTCTCCTATTCACCAAAAAAAAGAGAGTTAAAGTCTCTCAGAACAACGTGAAGTTTGCTACTATTTTAGACATGTTAAGTTCACCAATCTTAAGACTGGTGCTGACCGAATAACCTCTTCACAAAAATTTGACAATTTTTTTTTCTTTGGTAATATTTATGTAGTATTTTTCTTGTGTTGTCAGGGTTATGGTATGACAGAAACTTGTGGCATTGTTTCTGTGGAGAATCCAAGAGTAGGTGTTCGTCATACTGGCTCAACGGGCACGCTAGGGTCAAGAGTCGAAGCTCAAATAGTGAGTGTGGATACACAGAAGCCTCTCCCTCCTACACAGTTGGGAGAGATATGGGTGCGGGGACCTAACGTGATGCAAGGTAAAGTGAATACCATGGAGCATTCATGCTTATGCATAAAATTCTCAATCTCTAATATTTACTATTGAGAAATGCTACACTCCTTAATATTCTTTTGGACACAAATTTTGTTGGATTTTACTTCTTATTTAATGAGTTTGTATCTTGATTTTGTACTTATTAGTTAACCAACAGTAGATTGTGTGTATCAATAAGTTATTGGTTGGTCAGAGTGGTATTGGACTCATTCCTTTCAAGAAAGTTCTCGGATTCATCCCTTGTGGTTGTGGATGAAAAAAGTGTGATTGAGAGGAGAGAACCCCACTAAAGAAAACTACTAGGCAAGTTCCTCGATGAAAATTAGTATCGACATAGTTAGTAGATATTCCGTACCAATAATAGCATGATTACAATAAAAACAATAGATTTTTGTTAGAAATAATTTGTTAGATAGTGTATTGCTAGCACTTCTCTTTGTCATATCCAGAGTCGCGTAACCCTTTACTTCTCTTAGTCAGTGGGGGGATGTTTTTTGCTTTATACAGAGTAACATAACACTTTACTGGCTGAAATATGACAAAGGTCAGCAGCACTCAGCACCATGGTGTCGCATTTTATTGGATTTTGGATCTTTTTTTAAAAAAAAAAATGGCTAGAAGCAGTCATGGTAAGGATAAGCATCCCATAATATTGGACTTTGGATCTCAAAACAATTAACCATGGTAAGTTGATAGCTGAATTTCCTAGGCCAGACAGGTTAAACACACCACTGTCCACTGTATGATAGTTTGGTATGAATCTGCCAGTTCGGTTCACTTTGTACCTGACACAGCTTGACCATGTCTAGTCTCAGTTCATACAATTGGACACTTATCTTCTCCCTGCTGCCCTTCTGTTCTTTCTAGTTTATAAAAATAAAAATAAAATAAAAAAGATGTGTGACAAATGCATTTCTTAAACAAAAGACGTGGTCGGGTTAGATTCTTAAAAAAACATGAATCCTTTTCCAACATTAATACCATCATATGGTAATGTTCTTGTTATGCTTCTACGAATATAGTAAGAAAGGGACTTTTGTGGTTATTAGAGCTAAACTGTCCGATGCCCCCCTCAAATCTTTTTAGTCAAGACTTGAGTATATTTGTAAATCCTCTGCCAATGTAAGTGCTCCCCCTTGAGTTAATAATCTGATTGAAACAACATCTTCATACACTGTTAATGTTCCTTCTTCATGCTTTTAAACAATTTTGTGAGCATAATTCATCTTATGACTAATTTGTAAAGGGCATTATAAACTGTGGTGGCTTGGTTTATATTCTCATACAACAATACAAGTCTATAAGTTTTTACTTGTCTGACTTTCTAATTGGAGACTGTAATTCAGGTTCTTCTTTCACTCCATGTTTTCTGCTGGAATGTGGTGGATTAACATGTTTTTTTACTTTATATGGAGTTTGGTATTAATTTGTTCTGTAGGCTTTTCCTATATAAAACTTGGAGCCAATGTCACAAAAAATTTCAGGCTATCACAACAATCCAGAGGCCACGAGATTGACTATAGATAAAAAAGGGTGGGTACATACAGGAGATCTTGGATATTTTGATGAAGATGGACAACTTTATGTGGTTGACCGTATCAAAGAACTGATCAAGTACAAAGGTTTCCAGGTATGTAGTGCAAATACCATGTCAATAATGAAAATGATTTTTTCTGCTATGCTGTACATTGCATGATTATACATCTGAAATCTTAATCAAATCCTTGTAAGTCTCGGTTTACTTGATTATCAGAAAGATAGTGGGGTGTTGAAGTACATTAATTAAACAAATGCTCCATGTCCCAACTTATAAATGTACAATTGTAGTAATTTAAGTTCACAATAATGCATGTGCTTCTCCGTTTGTGTAATTATTTGTTTATATTACTATAAACCTTAGGTTATCCGGAACAATAAATGAGTTTTTTTGCCTCCTTGTAACTAGTTTGCACCAGCAGAACTTGAAGGACTTCTCGTTTCTCACCCTGAAATACTAGAGGCTGTTGTTGTGCCGTAAGTATCTCATAAATTATATGAAATTTGACTTTACACGTATTTTGTTATCTATTATTAGGAATTCACACTTGAGTTACTTCCTTTGCAATAGATATCCTGATGATGAGGCTGGTGAGGTTCCAATTTCCTATGTTGTTCGCTCACCCAATAGTTCGCTGACTGAAGAAGAAATTCAGAAGTTTATTGCTAAGCAGGTAAGAGAGAGATAAAGAATAAAGAATGAGCTTGATCTTTGATCGCATCTGAATTATTAGTCTATGTGCATTTTTGGTAGTTACTCATTTTTATACTTGTTTACAGGTTGCACCTTTCAAAAAATTGCGAAGAGTAACATTCATCAACAGTGTTCCTAAAACAGATTCAGGAAAAATTCTCAGAAGAGAACTTACTGCAAAAACACGATCCAAAATATAATATATTGCATTCTTTTTGGACAAACAATTTCTGAGATATATTGAAAATTAGGGTTGCGCGCATCAGTGCATCCTGCAACAATCCCTCCATAGTCCAGATTATACTAACATTCCACATGAATGTTGTGAATTTTATAGGAAACACAAGCAAACTCTCAATTATATACTCTACTTAACAAAAGGAAAGTAAGAAAGTGCATCTGGTGTTTGTGAACTAAATTTTCTTCTTTTAAAGTTAGAAAAAATGTTAAAAAAAGAAAGAAAAAATTTACAAGTTAAATTTCTATATATACATTATATAGTATAGTAACAAATATGATTTTTGAGATGATGATTAAAATAGTCAACAAACTTAACATTTATATCAAGTTATGATTGATTGATAATGTATTCTTTTTTTTACATTATAAGAGCAAGTAATATTATTCATCACTAATTTTATTTTCTTTTTTTCTTTTTTTTTCTTATTTTCTCAAGGTTCTTTTTAAGCTTAATTTACTAGTTTCTATAAAACCAATAACTAACAAATATTTGGTGGGGGAGAGGGGGAATATGAGTATAATAGTTGTTAGAATTGTTCTAGCCCAAGTCCAGTAAGGCCTAATAGACCCCCACACACACCCACACACACCCACCACACCCACTCACTCACTCACTCTCTATTTTTAATATTAAATTAATTATTTTTTTGAGCCTTTGATTATAGAAAAATAAATTAAATATTAAGTTATACACTAATAAATTGTTGCTCTGAGTAGTAGTGGTCTCAAGCAAGATCTTAGAATTCGAACATTGGAAGATAAAAAATGAAATTAGAAGGAAAGATCCAAGACAATAAGTATTTTATATCAATAACATGGTATAATAAAAAAATTAAGTTATATAAGAAATTCATTGAAATTCATTTGAATAGATTTTGAATATTTTTTCTTATAAATAAATAGTAAATGTAATTATTATTATTAAATTATGATCAAATGACCTATTTTATCTTTTATCTTTTAAAATTTTCAATTTGGTTTTTTATTTTATTTTTTGTCAGTTTACTTATTTATTTATTTTAAATTTATTTTGATCCTTTTATCTTATTAATTTTTTTAGTTTAGTCCTTTATCTTTTTAAAAGTTTATTTTGATCATTTATCATTGTTTATTCAATTGGATCATTTGGTCCATTTAAGATTGATGTCGTTAATCATTTAAAAATATTTTTTTATAGTTAAAATAAAGAGGGGAGGGAGAGAAAACTTAACAAAAAAATATATTTAAAGATTTAACAACGTTAATTTTAAATAGACTAAAAGATTAAATTGAACAAAAAATAAGATAATTGACTAAGTTGAATTAAAAAAAAGATAAATGATCAAATTGAACTTTTAAAAAATAAAGGAATAATTTAAACCAAAAAAAAAAAGATAAAGTATCAAATTGATTTTTTTAAAATAAAGGATAAAATTGAATAAAAAATAAGATAAAGATTACCAAATAAATTATTTAACCTAAAATTATCTAAAGTATATTTGGTCCTCCTTAAAAGAAAAAAATTGTAGGATCCACCCCTAGAGCTACTAATGTAATTAGAGAACAATTCAGAATTCTTACTATCCCACCAAAAGATAATTATTGTATTTAATATATTTTTAGTTTCTGTATTTTAATTTTAATTAATTTAATTCCTAAAATTTTTAAAAATAGTAGATTTTATTTCCTATTACAAAAAAATTTGATCATTAGAAGGGACAAAAAATACTATTTTTTATTATAAAATTCAGAGATTAAATCGATCAAAATTAAAAATTGAAAACTAAAAATCATGTTTTACCAAAAATTTAACTAAAACACATTCCCATAATTATTCTACCAAAACGAAGATAATCACTTCATCTTATCTCATAAAAAAAGGAGCCTATCAAAGCTAATAGAACTCCACATCCTACTACATCTATCTTAGCCTCCTATACCTCTAACCTTGACTTAAGTATTTAAAAGAAAAGTATTAGAGTACTTGCAAATGATCTCTCCATGTGCTCTTTCCCCTAGGATTCAGCCTATCTAAGCATTCAACTAGGTTCCAGCTTTCCATCAAAGTCTAGTTTGAAGGCATGCGGAGCACATCTAGGTAAGTCATTGGCGAAACACTAAATTTGTTTATGGGAACAACTGGTTCTTATTCTTGATAAATCTAGAACAACCTAGATTGATTTTGTTCCATTAATTAGGTTAGTGCTTGTGATCCCTAAGAATGAATATCATGGTGGAGAAATAAAGAGATAATTATAATTGCTCGCGAATTATTTAGGGCTTGTGCAAAATGGATAATTGTCTCTTGAAATCATAAGCAACTCAACGCCTAACAACATTGAAGCACTTGATCGAGAGCACATTAAGAAACTCATTAACGAAGTTCACATCGTGCAATTGTTCATTTGGGTGTTCAGGCAAATCTAATTTTGACTCTTAGTGAATCACAGTACTAGATTCCACTTTTTGTCTTTATTTGTATTGAGACCTTCCTACCTATGATGGAAATTGTATGACAATCATAATTTCAAGGGCTTCAATGGAGGAACACTTTTTAGGCCTGCTAACTAAATTAACCCCAATTGGTCTTTTTCACATTACCAAAGCCAAAATGCTGGTGTAAGTCAGCAACAAAGATTGTTTCTCTTACTTTTTTGCATTGTTCATACCAGCAATTTCTCTTGCTTTTCTTATATTTAATTTTTTACATTACAAGTGGAGGCTAGTTGTAATTGTGTTACAAATTCACCGTATTATTTTTTAAGTGGAGGCTGAGGCAGTGGCAACCTGTTTCTCAACGGTGGAAACATTATGACTTTTATCTATCGTTTCGACGGTGATGCCCTTGGAAGAGTAAAGTGTAAGCAGAGAGAGAGAAAGAGATTTCACACACACTATAATATCCATAATTTTTTTGCTCCCCATCAGTGCATTTACAGTGCCTGAAGGTTTAATTTTTATTTTATAAATTTAGCTTAAATTATTTTTATTTTATAAATTGCTCCATTATAAAACTTTGCTAAATGATTTCACAACAAAGATAGAAGATTATAATATGAAAATTGATAATTTATATTATGTTTCTATACAAGAGTTGTCTTATGCCCTAAACCTATAATATAACAAGCCCTTCTTGGTAATTTTTGGGATAATAGAAGGAACAAGCTTTTACGATTTTAAACCTAGCCAAATAAGATGAAGAAGGCTTTCAAAAACTAGGGTTAAACTTGAAACAATTTTTAAAATTGAGGTTTTAAATAAAAAATGAATAAATAAAGTAAACAACAATTAATTAGTGGATAAAATATATAACAACTCGCTTGACCCAATTTCATGCATTTGAGCGCATACAGTAACTTCTTTAAAAATTCTAAGCAAAACTTGATATTTGTACAATTGAAACCAAGTAACATGGGATATGAACCTTTTAAAACATTATATAAACAACACAAAATTCAATGCCTAGAAAGTGAAAGAGAAAAATATTAGATATGATAAATGATACAAATGTATACAAATATATTAATAAAGTATTTAAATATATACAAGTGTCTATATATCATCATTTTTCAATTTTTCCTTCACTTTCGATTTCTACAACAGCTTTATATTGGTAATAGAAATATATATATATATATATATTAGTCAAACTTGTTTACTTTGAAATGATTTTTTATTACAATTTTTCTAAAGAAACAAAAGGGGGGAAAAGTTGTCTCCTTTCAACTTTCAAAATCATAACTTGTCAACCATTTTATTATTCTGATAGTTACATATCATTGCCAACGATTAATATATGCAATGTATTATACAAGTTTATTATCAAGGATCCTTATAAATTATTTAAAAAAAAGTATTTGATAGGTCAAAAATCAACTAAAAAAATTAGTATTTCTTTTCTTTGTAATACCTTTATGTTCCTTTGACTCCCCGTGGTTCAAGCTCCATGTTTGAAAACATGAAACTGTGTTTAAACCGAAGCATCTCACTCGGTCACTTATTCAGGTTTGAAATTCTTTTATTTCAGCTAACATTTTTTTCGCGTCAAATCACAAATAGAAAACAGAAGGGAGAATAATATATTATTCTTTTAAATTTATCAATCTCTCTTTTTTACGTCTTAAATTTCAAAACCTACCTTACATTTATTTTTTATATAATATTAGCTATCATATGTATCATTTTTCTCCTTTTTCTTTCTGCTCTCTCTCGATATGTGCACTCTAAAGTTTATGTGTATTCTATTTTTTTTAATATGCACAAAAGTGACTGTAAAAAAAGAAGTGATAATCAGGATTCATTCAAGATGTTTACACTATACCCAAAACGCGTGTACAGCGCGTTTCGCGTTCTTCGATCGTCAATATTACAATTAGAATTAGTAAATATCAATTTGTTTGTGTGTGATGTTCTGCAGGTTAACAAATGAAAATGAGATAATCATAAAATATCAGTATATTAATTGAATCACAGGCTAGGGCATAGTTATTTCTAGCTCATAGATATTCTTTCGTTAGGTCAATATATCACAAATTAAATATGAACCAGAAGAACTTGATGATCATGTTAATAGCCCAGAGGTCCATTGCAAAAACTATCGGCTAATAAGAAGCAATTTGGTTTCATGATATGAGCCCCATAGAATCATGGTCGAAAGGAAAGGCAAACCAAAAGTAAAGAAAAATTATTAACTCCCATCTCTTTCTCAAGATGAATTCTAGTTAATTAGATTAATTAGAAAGGGAAATCAAGCCAGTGTGGTTAATTTCTTAGACTCGAAGCCATTTTAGTATCAACATTTTCTTCATGAAAACAAGGCTAAAATTCATTAGAACCATGTGAATGGTTCCATACACCCTCAGACTAAATTAACAATATTCCTGAGACATATACCATCTCAGGTAAGAATTTGATAATTAAGCTCTTCAAAACTATCCATTGTTTCAAAAGGGTGGCTAGAATTTATATATAGATCATGTACTCAAATTGAACCTTGTTTTAAAGAAAGCTTTAACATAAATAAATAGAGGATGACTTCACTCCCATATTCAGATCTAGATCTGCACAAGTACGTACGGTAAGTAACAACATATCATGCTATGAAATGTAGAGGGGAAAGGGAATCTACAAGAACCAAAAGCTACAGTGATCTTACCCTTCTTTTCATTTTTTCCGGGTAAACCTGCACGGAGTATCCTTAGCCGAGAACTAAAGACTTATTTTTGTAAATTAATACTGAGATCTATTTTCTGGTAACAAAAATTCTTTCATACCCACAAATTTAAAAGTCGAACCTGATAACATACTTAAAGAAACATAATTATTAATCGACTGTTGTATAACATGTTAATAAATCTTTCTTACCCTTCTTTTTCATCAGGAGCAAGCAACCCACACAAAATAAAAGTTGGTAAATAGTTGATATATATATATATAAGCCAAGATGTCATTCACCTGCAGATGCACCTGCACCTCGTGCTTGGTTTCTCGTCAATTAATTCACACATATACTACGTAATCTTTTTATTCCTTCTCCATTGACATGCTTTTGTGGTAGTACGTCTTAGTAGTTGAATAGAGAAAACCAAGTAAAGTGCAGGTGCAAATGCAGGCAAAGGCAGCATATTGGAACGAAAACAATGGCCTTTTCTATTCTTTCTACATGGGGTTGAGAATTTAGTACGCGTACCCATCATTTTATGACGAGGATTTAAAGGGAGAGGGAGAGAGAGAAACGGGAAGGGGTAACATAATAAGAGTTAATTTAAGAGCTGTTAAGTGAAAATGTACATAAACAAAATTTTAAATATAACTAAGTCTCAAATAAAAAAAATTAACCATATGAGAATCAAAACTTGTAGTGATTGAAAAAAAATTTGACAAGACATGATGTATCATAATTATGCTAATAAAGGGTTTTGTGGGAGGGTGAAGGCAATGAACAGAGTGATTATTGGTTTGATTATAAAGGGATAAGGATTTGATGAAGATATCCATTATATGTTTTTGTTCTGATGTTCAAAGTAAGAAAGAGCCGTGCAACCACATGTCTGCCACACAACAAGCTGGTCTTACATCACGTGAAGTAAACCATGACATCCACGTGGGATTTTATTCCTCGCCAATCAACCACTGCCACATCAGCAATGGGACTGACGCATCGTCTACTTTGTTTTAAGTTACGTGTTACGCCCCGTTTATATGCAAAAAAAAAAAAAAGTTACTGTTAGAACATGTTTTTCAATAACGCCAATAGAAGGTTTTTCCGAGTAGGTTTCTTCAAAGGAGTTTTATGTGGGAATGGCCTTCCCATCCCAGCCGTAAAAAAATGACACAAAATCCTCATCTTTTATTTTCTTTTCTCTTTTATATATTAAAAAGTTAATAAAATATAACAAAAACACTAATAAACTATTGGATTTTGAATGTAGCCGTAGGATCCTTCTTCTGCATTAACTAAAGTAACTACGGGTAATCCATTCTAGATACCTTTTATGCGTGTTTTTTTCCCAAGTGATTTTTTTGTGGAAAATTAAAATATAAAAGTAGAATCCTAGAATTAACTCTAATATAAATATTACTTTTATTATTTTAAGTGCCGATATTTTAGGAAAAAAACTATTTTTTAAATAATTATTACAAAATAGTAATTCTATCATAAATGCATGACATTGCATAATTATAGATATATGATAGTGTAAATAAAATATTTACATTGCCGATGAATTTTAATTAGTTATTCTATTCTTTTAAAAGTTTAAGATAATATTAATTTTTATTAAAAATATTTTTACTTTCACCTAATTTTTAATTATTTGAAACATTTCTTGACAAATTAAAAGAACAAAGAAACCAAGAATAATAAGAATGTGTTTTCCTAAACAATTTAACTCATTACAAGAAACTTTGCAATTACTAATAGCCACATTGGCAGCATTTGGAGGATTACAATTTCATCAGATTGAACCTACTTATAACCAAATCAACCTACGTTCAACCTAATCAATCACTCACATCACTTTTCTATTTATTCATTAGAAAGTGGAAAATTTTTGTTCAACGCTATTTTAACGAATTTTCAAACACACCAGTCTAGCCATCACTAAGTTGTTTCATACTAGACAATTAATTAACTAAGTGGATCTAGCTCACTTAATTAAATACTGTGTAAGTTATTGTAAATACTGATATTTATATTTAATTTTTATGGGTAAAAAAATATTAAATAATTAGATGTGACATTTATCAAACCATTTAAATATTTAAAATTCTCGTAGGTAAGTGTTTTAGGCGTTGGTAGCAATGGGAAATTTGTAACCATAGTTACCTACGACATGACTTTTAGTAATTATTAATTTATTGTTTTCATATAATTGTTTAAATAATTATTAATTTAAATTTAAATTAATAAAAAATTTCTATTTTTTTATTAAAATAAATCAAATTTAAGTAAATAACATAAAGAACCTCATACATAGTGACAGTTTAGAATCTATAATTCATTCATTGGCTTATTAGCATTAAGTAATAATTTAAAGAACTTTTGAATTTTCTTGTTAGACAACCTTTCAAAATAAGTGATATTCACACAATTCTACTCATGCATCATAAGAGTGTCACATGCATATGCACAAAAAATATGCATCATAAGAGTGTCATATAATATGCATATGCACATTAGAAAATTGAGAAAAAATTGTGAGTGACATCAAGTTGATGAGCTAAAAATTATAGAGCTCATAGAATAAAAGATAATTCCATAAAAATATTTCATTGGATTGATTGATATGATAAAAGATAAAGTATACTGTCATTTTGGTCCTTAAATTTGTGGGACTGTTAGTTTTATCACATTAGTCCTTAATTTTTTTGGAAACACAATAATTCTAATTAAATTGAAGGAAATTAAAAAAAACTCACTAAAGATGTAAATCTACAATTACATTAGTCTAAAATATTAAAAAAACGTGTGAATAAAGTGACTATATTAACATATACCAGTATTTAGGAACTAAATATTACTAAGTGATTAAGTTATACACTTATTTCTTAAAAAAAAGTTTATGAATTCATTTGACATTTTTTAAGACAACTTATATAACATCTTGTTAGTTGCAGGAACTAATGTGATAATATCTATCATTTTTAGGAACTAAATTGATTATTTATTCATAAAAATACAATAAGACCGTATATGTATTAGAGCTAATAATTTTTTCTGGCAAACTATTAACAACAAGTTAACATTTCTATTAAACTAACTACTCTTAACACATTAAAACAAGCTCGTAAGTGGTAAGTGGTAACACCACAACTAGCTTGACTAACAAACAGCTAGAAAAATAACATGTCGAGAATAATGCCTTTTGTTCTGCACATTGTAAGATGAGACAAAAATAAAGGGAAAAAAACATGGCCCAGATTGGCCACTAATGGGACGCCTCGAACAAAAGAATAATGGGCTGCGATAGTTTTCAGGATGTTGCTTCCTGCACTTCCATCACTACTTTCTTCTGCATTTTATTACATTTCGAAAAGTCCAATCCAAAATACAATTATGTGAATAGGGGGAATTTAAAACAAGTGGACGGTGACCTACGCAAAACACACCAAAGAGAGACGCCATGCACGACCTCCTTCCTTTTCTACAACTTCGTAGAGGTATTGCGTGAACTATGATCAAATAATTATTGTTATGTTATTATATAAACAGCGATTACATAATCAATGTCCATGTATTCTTCTTTTTCTTTTGTAAGAGCCTCCTTGTGCATAGTTGCATAAATAGTTTTTTTTATAATATTTTTAATTTTATAATTTCACATAAATTTAAATATTCTACACAAAAAATTCATTACAATGCTATGATTATTAAAATGAGTACTAAACTTAAATTTTGTGAGTTCTACAATACTTGAAAGATATATTATTTATGATATAAATAATTTAAACAACAATTGCTTATCATGTACTACAATGAATAAAAAAGTTAAACGTTGCTTAAAATTAAATAACTCTCATTAGAAATGCTCTAAAGGTGAATCAAAATTAATAATCAATTTTTGTTTAAATTGGAGTAGTTTGCTAATTTTTTAGATTTAACTACCCCGTATAATTCACAACTAAACATATCCTATGCAAACCAAAAGCTTATACTACTCACTATTTATTTTAATTGCTATTTTTTAGGGAAAATAATTAAAATTGGTTTAGAGACCAGTCTAAGTTCAGCCTCATCAAACCAGTAGAGAGGGAGAAGGGCTCAAGCCCTGAACCGCATTTATAAAAAGTGAGGGGAAACCCCTGAAAATGGCATAATGTAATTGGGCTAACAACTCTACACCAACCAAAAAGCACTGGTCCAAGCAAAATCAACTTAAATGTTTCTGTATTTACACGTACGGCCAATGAAAACATTATACTAGTACATATTATAAAATGCACATGAATGAAAATGAAAAAGAAAAAGAAAAAATGTATTTATGAAAGAAAATCAGTTGAATAGTAGATTAATTAATTATGTTTTTCCAAAAATAATTTCATTTGGATGTGTGTATTATTCTATAATAAATTTATTTGTCTAAAAAGAAGCTTTTTTCTGGTACAAATAATATTTAGAAAGTTTAGTGTGTGAATTACATGGAATAAAAATTATACATGAAAACATCTCAACTCAATATTTAAAATTGTATATGAAAATAATTTTTTAAGATAATATATTTATATATATTAAAAGTAATAAAATTTATTTATTTATTACTTTAAGATTTATATGACATTCATTGAACTTTTTTATTTTTTATAAAACTTTTATAACAATATAAATTGATGTTTATGAGAAATTTACTCACTTAAATATATTACATCTGTTAAAGTTATTTTTTTATCAAAATATTTCATAACATACTGTATGTTTACGGTAAAAAAAAAAAGTTAGTTTTGTTAACCACTTTTACAATATATGCAATCTAAATCATTGTTCTCTTCTTTTTATTTTTATGAATATCATTTTATATTCTACTATATTGTATATCCCATGTATCTATCACATAATGAAAATCTTCACAAGTGTAATCAAAAGGGATCTAATAGTTTCCTGTTATTAAATACGATGCACACCCTGGCAAAAAAATTTAAATAATGTGATTTAAAAAAAAACGAAAATATTGCATTTTAAAATTTATTTACGAATCTACTGCGGTTATTCATGTCGGCCCAGGACGTGACTAATCACGTCGACCCACGACGCGACCCAGGCCAAGTCACGTCCACCCAGGACGTGATTCATCAGGTGCTGACACGTGTTATTTTGAGACACGTGTCATTTTGCGGCGCGATGCGTAAAAACTTCGGAAGACCATAACTTTTGACTGGGATGTCTAATTGAGGCGAAATCGGTGGCCATGCGTTCGAAATTGAGAGGAGAAGCCGCTAGCAATTTTCCAAAGGGGACTTGCCCAAAAAATTTTCCCCAAAAGAGGCCTCTAAGTGCCTCAAAATCGCGATTTAATCGTCGAACACCAAAAAAATTTCTTATTTTCTTATTTTTTATTTATTCAATTAGTGAATTGCACGCTATTTGTTATTTGTCTAATTGCTTCTCTTAATTTTGAGCATTTCGACATAAAATACGCCTCCATCGGATATTTCTATCAAAATTTATGACTGTTTAAAGTTATATGCATCATCAGATATTGGGAACTTGCCAGCGGCTTCTCCTCTCAAATTCAAGCGCATGGCTACCGATTTCGTCTCAATCGGACATCCCAGTCAAAAGTTATGGTCTTCCGAAGTTTTTACGCATCGCGCCGCAAAATGACACGTGTCTCAAAATGACACGTGTCAGCACCTGATGAATCACGTCCTGGGTGGGCGTGACTTGGCCTGGGTCGCGTCGTGGGTCAACGTGATTAGTCACGTCCTGGGCCGACGTAAATGACCGCAGTATATCCGTAAATAAGTTTTAAAATGCAATATTTTCGTTTTTTTTTTAAAACCGCATTATTTAAATTTTTTTGCCTGCACACCCTTACAAGTAAAGCCCCGGGTAGCCAAGGAAAGTAGGTCTAATATTAATAAGAATATGATTCGTATTTCATAAGTACTTTGGTTAAAATTTTGCTGCTGATGTGAAGTGTTTGTTGAGTAATAATGTATAAATATTTTTAAATCATAATAAATATTTAGAAAGAGAGTTTTATTGTTTATAATAAATTAATGATTTTATCAAACTAAAATAAAATAAGTGCATGGTTGGATTAAACTTTGTAAATTTAAATTTGGTCAAACTTAAGTTTGTAAAAATTGCTCACGTCTAACTTCTATAAAATTAAGTTTTTAAGGTCCCAACTGGTATAATTGCATGCTGGTCGATAAACCAAACATTAAAACTGTGCAATAAGGGAGGCCCAATCCAATTGAAGAAGGATGGTGAAAGACGACACCCATTTGCCTGGCAAGAGCCAAGAAGTTTCTTCTTTCTTGCTCCACGAAGCTCCTTGTGGAAGAAGGAACCAACGCCTTATTAATAAGATGTTTCGCGCAGCATGGGCCCCACTCACCTATGCCATAAACACGCACCATGTGCCTTATTATTTCCCTGCTATATATACCCACATTTCGTCATAAAGTTTCACACTTACCACTACTACCGATACTCCTCGCACAACACAAACACACTCTCTTCACTCTTCACAAATCACAGATTCACAATGGGCGCGGTAACTCTCTCTCTCTCTCTCTTTCACTCACTCACTACTTTGAGTAATTTCCTTTTATTTTGTTCTTCACATGTTAGTACTTAATTTGTTAAAGTGTGTGTTGTGTTGATGATGTTGCAGAAGAAGAAGAATGGCGGCGGAAACGCCAACAACAACAAGGAGAACGAAGACAGCACCGTCACCGTCGTCCTGAAGGTCGAAATGCACTGCGACGGTTGCGCTTCCAAAATCATCAAACACCTCCGCGGTTTCCAAGGTTTTGCTTGCTTCTACACACTCATGAAACTCATTTCATTTTCACTAGTACTATTTATGGATCTATCTGGAATTTAATCTCTGTATTTTTTTATAGCAAAATGCTAACCGTCAAAAGTGTTACCAGTACTAATTATTTAATTTTACTGTGTTTGAATTTGAGAGTTGAGATTGGACTTTTTGTTGTTGAAGGTGTGGAGACGGTGAAGGCGGATAGCGACGCCGGGAAGGTGACCGTGACCGGAAAAGTGGACCCCACGAAAGTGAGGGACAACCTGGCGGGGAAGATAAGGAAGAAGGTGGAACTGGTGTCTCCGCTGCCCAAGAAGGAGCAGGAGAACGAGAAAGAGAACAAGGGTGCTAAGCCCAACAACAAATCCGAGAACAAAAAAAACCAGGACAAAAAAACCAAGGACAAAGAGGTTTTGCCCCCTTTGTTTTTTTAATTTAGTTTAATTTAATTTAATTCACTTTCTCTGCCACTGCCAGTCTGGGATTTTTTTATTTTCTAATTGGATTCTGGTGACCTCTGTTTATTTTTTAAAATTTATTTGTCGCTTATTGTTTAATTATGGTTAATTTAATTATCAGGTTGTAACCACCGCTGTTCTGAAGCTGGCATTGCATTGCCAGGGTTGCCTAGATAGGATTGGCAAAACTGTGTTGAAAACCAAAGGTTAGTTAATTAATTAGTTTTTTTTGTTTATTTATTTATAATTATTTAATTTGTCTCTTGGTTTGGCTAATTGGGCATGAACATGGACATGATGATGCAGGAGTGCAAGAAATGGCCATTGACAAGGAAAAGGAAATGGTGACTGTGAAAGGGACAATGGATGTTAAGGCTCTGGCAGAGAATCTCATGGAGAAGCTGAAGAGGAAGGTTGAGGTGGTTCCTCCAAAGAAAGACAAGGAAGGTGGTGAGAAGGAAGTATCAGGGAATAAGAAGAAGAAGGGTGGTGGTGGAGGAGACAAGAATGAGAATATTGAAGATGGAATAGAGAAAATAGAGTATAACAGAATGGAGTATTTGCCACCACCTGCTTTTGGCTTTGGTTATGGACCTTATGGTGGTAGTTATGGACATGGGCATGGCAACATTGGTGGGTATAGCTATGTGCCAGTGTACCCGGAGCAGATGCACTTTCACTTGCATGCACCACCATCACAAATTTTCAGTGATGAAAACCCGAATGCTTGTTCTGTCATGTGAGTGAGGGTGTTTCTTTCCATTCAACTGGGTGATGGATGACGATAATGATGGTGGGCTTAGAGAACTAGATACTAGAGTCTAGAGTGTTTCTTTCTATTCTTTTCTTTTTTTCAATTTTTGGTTTTTAGAATTCCACGGGAACTTATGAGATGTTTTTGTGTTTAGGGAAGAAAAGGGGGGTTTTGAATTTTGATGTGATTAGATAACCAATACCGTTGATATATTATTATTAAATGGCAATGCCAATTTCAGAATTTGTTATTACTAGTTGATGCATAATGTAAATGATGGAGTAATATGGAGTTGGAAATGGAATCTATCTCAATTCCCACACACCTTGGTCCAATTTGCTTTTGTTCTATGCTGTGTTGTGTTGTGGAACGAAGAAGTTGCTGCCAATTTTCCCGATAATTTAATGATTGTGTATGGATTTTGAGGGATGCACAGAAAAAGGGGGCTGGCATGAACATGTCCTTATTAGGTGTCCTGTGTCCCTAAGAGAAGGGTGTTTGGTGCACTCATTAGTTATGACGCTTATTCCTACAAGTTTCTTGTGTGTCCTTTCCTTTCTCCCTTTATAACTTGTCCACTACTACTAGTATAGTACTACACCTTAGGCCACGCCATTTGCCTCGAAGCAGGGTTCGTTAGTGGGTTTAAACTCTGTCCCTTGCTCACCTTTATCATTTGTCCCATATGTTAAACTGCTCTTTTTCCATCTACGCTTTCCAATTTGGCTCTTTCGTTGTTTCCAATGTTCCCACGAATTAAAATGCTGCTCAGCTCTCAGCTCTAACACATATATAATTGGGTTTAATTCAAGATTTTTTTCCATAGAAATGGGATTATCCATTTGTATTTTGATGGATGATCTTATCTTCACCACTACTTGAGTAATAACTAAGTGGTACATAAGTGTCTTCAAATTAATAGCTAGGAGTTAGAATCTTCAAATTAATTAATCTTAGTGGTAATGGGTTTGATTCTTCAATTAAGTAGCTGGGAGTTCGAATCTTGAATCTTGATTCTTGTATACCAGAAAAACTTGGTTGGAAGAAATCAATCCATTTTAAGTGTCTTCAAATTCCTTAAAAGAAATTTATTTTGGTGAATAATTGAGTTTCAATCATGTCTATAAGTTAAAATTAATTTTTCATTAGTCGATTATTAGTTAATTTATAGATTTTTTTATAAGAAAATATATTTGAAAATTTTTATAAATTAATTAATATAAAATTAATTTTAATTTTTGAAAAAATTATTTTTTTCTTCTCATTTTCTTCTTTTTTTAAATATTTCAAAAAAAAAATTCAAAAAGACCCTAATTATATATGTTGGTGTACTCAGTACAAAATCAACCATTTATGCGTGTTTACATCTGACTCAGTTTTCATTAAAAAAAAGAAAATAACCATAATCATTAGTGTTATGTGATGATTATTTACTTCTATTAATTACTGCAAAATACTGTTTTATATAATGATTATTATGAATGACTCGTGGATTCTCTTTATGATCACTTAATGCCTATGCATTTGTTTGTACACAAAAGTTGTTATATCCCCTGTAACAACTGAGCTACAGTATTTGGGTTGCATGTGCTACATGATCCTAAGAACTAACGTGAGGGATCATGATGACAATGCATCGGGTTTTATGCATGGCATATTTCTTTGGTGACGATGATGCTATGCATGACCACTGACCACGCTACGGTGCACTCAATGCCCCCTTGATTTTTGTCTGCCTTTGGCAAAAGAAACAATAACCTTTGTAAAAGGATGTGAAAAGCCAAAAACCACTGGGTTCAGGAACACTTTTAAACAATGTTTTCCAAATCAAATTCGTCTTCTAATTAGTGATTAGTGAAGATATAAATTTATGATTCATTAGTTTGACTGGTTAAATTGATGATAGTTAAATATAAATTTAATTGTATCTTTGGTTCTTAAACTTAACCTGTATGTGATCACTAGTACTAGAAACACTCTTCATATTAGAAATTTATAATTGTTCTAGAAAATTGATCTAGTGTATAAAAATTCAATTAAAATACAATGATAATGCAAAAAAAATTATATATTATCATTCAATTTTTTAGGAGATATTATCACTCAATTATGGATTACTATGTATGGTTAACAATTTTAGTTTTGTAATAAATATTTTAAAAGCGACATTTAGAGTAGTTTTTAATTGGTTAAAAAGTAAAGATATTTTATACTTTCAATGTATCATAATTAAATTCATATTATAATATATGAGTAATAAATAACATAAGATAATAAAATAATAAATAAAATAATTTTAACTAACATGAAAAGATCATAATTTTTTTTAATAAATAAACTTGCAGATAAAAAATTGTTTTTTTTGTGTGTGATAAAAAGTGGCATATGCATTGCACTCCTTTCCCCTTTTCCTTTTATATACTTTGATGTTAATTTTTTAATCTAGTTTTTTTTAATAATATAAGAATATTCTGCCCACTAACATAGCCAGGAGTGGTTGACCCTTTGGCTCATTTTTACAAACTTTTCATCAAAATAGGTTCTTTCAAAAATAAATTGCTGATATGTGTCTATTTTTATCAAAGTTCATGATCAAATTGACAATTTGAAGATTTGACAGTTTAGTCAGCAAAAGAAATGAAACAACAATTTTAAATAATGATTTCATCATTTATTGTTTTAAAGGAAGTAACAATTCTGAATTGCTACTTTATCACATCAAAACAAAATAGCAATTCAAAATTGATGGTTTGTCACATTAGTGTTCAATAATTTGAAATTGTTGGTTCATTAATACAGTTACTTGCAGTTGTTGGTTTGTATGCGTGCAATTGAAGTCCGCAATAAAAATTGTATAATATATGTATCAACATTGGTTCAAATACACTGGAAAACAATATTATACATGACATCGAAACAACAATTTGCATTATATAGGTAATTTATTTCACTAATTATATATATGTTGGTTTTTGCTCTTTTAATTTTTCCTTCCATAACTCTTTTTGGCATATATAATTCAAATGTCAAGACTCACTTAATATAACTGTTATTGTTCAAAATGGAGCTAAGCATAGTGTTGTTTCGATACAAATGGTTGTTTCCATGTTTAGTATAATGTTTTCGCTTGTACTTGAACCAATGTTGATTCATGCATTCTACATTTTTTATTACATACTCGCACTACACACATATGAACCAGGTTGCGGGCAGCTGTATCAACAAACCAACAACTTTAAATTATCAGTTTATCACGTCAATGTTCAACAATTTGAAATTGTTGATTCATCCTTTTTGTTGACTAGTGATAGGAGAATAACTGAAAGTTAGTTAGTCAGTTATATCTTCTGCTATTGTATTTCATATATATATATATATATTCCTCATGTACAAAGATTATTCATTGATCAATAATATTTTCTCTTCATTCTTTTCTTTCATCCTTGTATACCTGCGTCTTCCTTGCTGCTTTTCTATCTGAGCCTGATACCTTTCATGGTATCAGAGCACATCTATGATCCATGGACTCCATCCTTGATTCTCCTCGGTCTGAGACAAGCAACACGAGCACACCAGCAACAAAAATCATCATGAAATCTTTTTCAATCCCAATTGCAAACAAACTGGATGAAGAGAGCTTTCTGCCATGGCAGCAACTTGCCTTAGCCTCCATTCATGGTCACAATCTTCAAGACCATCTTGATAAAGACAAAGTCCCTGCACAGACATTAGAAAACCAAGAAAGCATAATGGAAAATACAGCATACACCCACTGGCATTAACAAGATAACCTTCTTGTTTCTTGGCTCCTCTCATCGATGAACATGGCATTCAAAAACAGAATGGTAGGATGCAATTTTGCTCATGAAATCTGGACAAAGCTCCAGACTTATTTTTCTTCACACACACATGCAAAGGTCAAGCAACTCAAAAATCAACTAAAGTCTGTCAAAAAGAAAGGCTCAGCTTCAGAATATCTTCTCCAAATCAAGAAAATAGTTGACTCCTTAGGAGCTGTTGGAGCTCCTCTCACTGATGCAGAACACTCTGAGGCTATCCTTGATGGATTAAGTGAAGAGTATGCTCCTCTAATCACATCTTCCATGTCCAGATCTCCTCCTTTATCTATAATTGAACTTGAAGCATTCCTATTGGCTCAAGAAGATATGCTTGACCGTTTCAAGAAAACAGAGATTACCCCTGTTCAAGCCAACTTCAGCCAACGAAACACTGCACAAGATTATCCTGGAGGTCGTTTCTCAGGTGGACGCAGAGGTAGAGGGGGTCGTACCTTCAAAGGTAATAGAAACCAAGGTTCTTTTTGGAATCAAAAAACTCGATTACAATGTCAAATTTGTGGTAAACATGGTCATCCTGCATTAAGATGTTTTTACCGCTATGACACTACATATCTAAACACCCCTCAAGGGCCTCAGCAACAGTATCCTCAAAATCAGAATCAGAGAACTCCACCTCCACCTCCACCTCCTTCTTTTCACCATCCCACAGCCTATCTAGCAGGTCCCGCATCTCTCATTGACACAGCTTGGTATCCTGATTCTGGAACTACTCATCATCTCACGCATGACCTTGCTAATCTCTCATCTGGTTCTGAATACAATGGTTTTGATCAGGTTCATGTTGGCAATGGTGCAGGTATGCCTATACAACATGTTGGTCATTCTTCTTTCACAACTTCTCACTCATCCACTGTTTTTAAACTTGCTAATCTTTTACATGTGCCTTCCATTACCAAGAATTTAATAAGTGTCTCCCAATTTACCAAGGATAACAATGTTTTCTTTGAATTTCATTCTGATCATTGTTTTGTAAAATCTCAGATCAGCAAGAAAATTGTTCTCAAGGGCACTCTTAAAGATGGCCTCTATCAGTTCACCAATGTCCATCTAAATTCACAATCTTCTGTTCAAAACTCACCCATTGCCCTGTTTTCTGCATCTAATTCCTTTGATCTATGGCACAAAAGATTAGGCCATGCTGGCCCTAATGTTGTTAGAAATGTATTAAACAAATGTAATATTCCTTCTTTAGTTCAAAAACAATCTTCAGCTTCCTCTGTTTGTGAAGCTTGTTGTTTAGGCAAAATACATCAATTACCTCATTTTCACTCATCTACCATGTATAATTCTCCACTTGATGTGATTTTCATTGACATTTGGGGCCCTGCTCCTATAACTGGTACATCTGGCTGCAAATATTATGTGTTGTTTGTTGATGCTCACACAAGGCTTAGCTATCTTTATTTACTGCAAAATAAATCTCAAGTTTATTCTATTTTCCTACAATATAAAACAACCATTGAGAATCTCACAGGGTTTAAGATCAAACATATTCAAATTGACAATGCAAAGGAATTTACATCCAATCATTTTACTCAGTTCCTTAAGTTTAATGGCATCACTCATAGACTCACCTGCCCTTATTCACATCAACAAAATGGTAAGGTTGAAAGGAAACATCGCCATATAACTGAGGTTGGTTTAGCTCTCTTAGCCAATGCCAAATTACCTTTACTTACTGGGAAGAAGCTTTTAGCACTGCAGTTTATATTATTAATCGTTTACCATCACCTATGCTTGATTTTAAATCTCCCTTTGAGCTAATCTATCACAATACACCAGATTACAGCTTTATGAAAGTTTTTGGATGTGCTTGTTTTCCTCTAATTAGACCATACAACAAACATAAACTTGAATTTCGATCCACTAAATGCCTATTTTTAGGATATGCTGCTAACCACAAAGGCTATAAGTGTATGTCTCCCTCTGGCAAAATCTACATTTCTAGAGATGTCATTTTTGATGAATTTATTTTTCCTTATTCTGATATGTTCTCTAATACTTTTATTGCTTCATCTTCAAATCCCTCATGTTCTATTCCTCAAATACCTCTTCTATCCACACATAAAGCCATTACTCCATCTCCTATTACACCACCCACTGGTTCCACAGGTGCTACTAACAGTTTTTCTAGTGTTTCTATTTCAGATCCTGCCTTTGCACCACCACTGCATTCATCTTCTCCACTTGCTACCAATCCAAATCCAAATGTTGTGACCTCAAGTCATCCTATGCAAACTCGCAGCAAGTCAGGCATTTATAAACCCAAATCTTTTGCAACCATATCCACTTCAACTCCTGACTTAGTTAACTCTGCACCTTTGAATATTTCTCAAGCTCTAAAATGCCCACATTGGAAACAAGCAATGGTTGAAGAATACACAACCCTCATCAATAATGATACCTGTACCCTTGTTCCACCTCCAACCCACACACAACCTATAGACTGCAAGTGGATTTTTCGAATCAAGAGACACCCTGATGGCAGAATTCATAGATACAAAGCACGCCTAGTTGCCAAGGGATTTCAATAAAGAGAAGGATTTGATTTTAATGAAGTGTTCAGTCCAGTTGTTAAACCAGTTACAGTTTGCCTCATTTTATCTATTGCTCTTACAAATGGATGGAATATCAGACAGTTTGACTTTAATAATGCTTTTCTAAGTGGTGTTCTACATGAAGATGTCTACATGAGTCAACCATCTGGATTTCCTAGCAGCAATCCTCAGCTTGTTTGCAAATTAAACAAAGCTATCTATGGTCTCAAACAAGCCCCTCGTGCTTGGTTTCATACCCTCAGCCTCACATTGCAGAAGTTTGGATTTCAAAACACCAAGTCTGATGCATCATTGTACACCAGATTCAATTCCTCTTCCACCATTTATATTCTTGTCTATGTTGATGATTTTTTAATCACCGACCATGATTCATCTGAAATTTCCGCAATTATTTCTCACCTCAACAATCAATTCTCCCTTAAAGATCTTGGTACCATTCATTTTTTTTCTTGGTTTAGAGGCAGTCTACACTTCTTCTACTACTTTACATCTGACCCAGACAAAATATATCACTGATCTCTTGGATAAAGCTAAAATGTTCTCTGCTACACCTATGCCAACTCCCATGGTTACAAATCAGAAGTTATCAGCTCATGGTGATACTGCCTTTTCTGACCCCACTTTATACCGATCTATTGTTGGTGGTCTCCAATATGCCACTATTACTCGTCCTGATCTTGCATTTGCTGTCAACAAAGTAAGTCAGTTCATGCATCACCCACTTGAAGTTCATTGGAAGGCTGTTAAAAGGATATTAAGATATCTTGCGGGAACTATTAATCATGGTCTTGTTTTTCATAAATCTAATGATTCCCGACTCATTGCCTTTTGTGATTCTGACTGGGGCTCAGACATAGATGATAGGAAATCCACAAGTGGCTTTGGTGTATATCTAGGATCCAATCTTATTTCTTGGATAAGTAAAAAGCAACAGGCAGTCTCAAGGTCCAGCACAGAGGTTGAATTTCGAAGCTTGGCAGCAACTATGGCAGAAATTATTTGGCTTCAATCCCTACTTACTGAATTACATATCCCCTGCACAAGTCTTCCAACAATTTTTTGTGATAACTCCAGTGCTGTTATGTTGGTTGCCAATCCCATTATGCACCAAAGAACCAAGCATTTTGAAATAGATCTCTACTTTGTTCGTGACCGTGTGCTACATCAACGGGTTTTTGTTCAACACATTCCTGGCTCTGATTGCGGATGTGCTTACTAAACCTCTATCAGCTTCTGTTTTTCATCGATTTCGAACCAAACTGAGAGTTATTACATCTCCACTGAGTTTGAGGGGGGATGATAGGAGAATAACTGAAAGTTAGTTAGTCAGTTATATCTTCTGCTATTGTATTCCATATATATATATATATATATATATATATATATATATATATATATATATATATATATATATATATATATATAT
>CM023951.1:13463478-13569160 GCA_013407115.1 Glycine latifolia | reverse complement strand
CTTCCTCATGTACAAAGATTATTCATTGATCAATAATATTTTCTCTTCATTCTTTTCTTTCATCCTTGTATACCTGCGTCTTCCTTGCTGCTTTTCTATCTGAGCCTGATACCTTTCAACTAGATTACCAGATTCTTAAATTGTCAATTTGATCTTGTACGTTGATCAAATCAGACTCATGCTAATAATTTATCTTAAAAAAACCCATTTTGATAAAATAAATTATAAAAATAACCTAAAAGAGTCAATCACTTCATAGCGAGAGGTCAACCAAACCAAACGATGAAATACTTTTCGGCTTTTTCTTTTAGTAAGTGCTTTAATAAAGTGTATTCACAAGTAGGTATGCTCTCCTGTATATTCACAAAAACAAAACATTATTTATTTAAAGATTCCGTATCCATATGGTTAAAGGTCTTTTATTTTTATAGACTTTTCCATTAGGTTAGCTCTAAGACGGTGATTGGTGCCGGGGAATGCAGATGATAATATAATTGAGTTTAGCAAAATTAGACAAATAAATAAAGGTATTTGTCTATACATATGGAAATTGAGCTATGTATAATACAAGATTTTGCTAAGGTCACACTATTGTTTTTATATAAGCGTATTAATAAATTATAATAAAAAATATTTTAAAATACATTAATAGTGTACATTGTTAATACATCTATACTAAAAAAATAATGTAGCTCTTATATTTGGTTGAACAATAATTCACACATTGCTCACAGAGTCACAGTGGTGGCTAGGTTGAAGCCAAGGAAGGCACTTCACACAGGCAACACCGGTTGGTGCCTAAATTCTACGTACTAACGTACATTAATGAAAATAAAATAAAATAAAGTGAGCTTTATTCAGAGTTGAATTTTTCCCAAATGGGGCCACACACGTAAAGGGTAAGGCACTGCACTAAAGGACCTTAAATATTCTTTTTCAGAATACGTTTGAGAAGGAAAAGGTTAGGGGGTTGCACAAATTTGTTCAGCTAGCTGACGCCTTCTTGGCATTTGGCAATACGCTTTATGCAAAGATTACTGCCAAACGTTCTCTATGGTAGCTCCTTGTTTTGTGCATAAAGCAAAAGCAAAAAATCAGAGTTCTTGCTCTTACTTTTAATTAAGTGCTTCCCTGTTATTTACAAACACTATTTACCCAAGTTAATTATAATTTGGCCAGTGTAGCTAGCTATATTCACATTCCATTAAAGATCCCAATCATTTAAATCTTCTAAAAAAGTTTGATTGCTTCGTTTCTTGTTTCAGGTGAATGGAAACATGAAAATAGCATATGTGAGTTTACAAAATACTCCTATAATTAACCATGCTATTATATAGTGTGTTTGGAAACATGTTGAGAAATAAAAAATCATGTTTGAGATGTGGAAGTTATGATTATTAGCTTTTTAAAATCATACTTGGATTTGGAAAATCACATCCAAGGATGGAAGCAAACAAATTTTAGTATGAATTCTTTGTGTGTATTAAACATTACTTCTTTTAAAATGGAGTATACGATAGCGATTATTAAAAATAAATCATATAGTTTTCCTTTTCCTTGAAGAAGCCAAAATAATAAGTATATGGAGTTATGATATCATAAATATGACAACCAACCTTAGCAGATATGCCAAGGCTAGAGGGTAGAGAAGGAATTTTTTTACCACATAGTAAAATATATATAAAAAAATCTGATTGTAAAATTTCATTCAATAATTTTACAGTTCAAAAACTAGGAAAGTAAAATAAAATAAATTTTGATAATTTATATTAAATTATAAATTAGACATAAAATTTAGCAAAAGCCCCAAAACTTTTAGATACAATCCTCGCGATGAGTATGTACAGAGCCAAGCTCTGAAAACTTGAGCTAACAATGTAAGCTATACGACCAAATATCAGCTTGTGCTTATCCTTCAACTCTTCCTTTTGATCATTGAAGAAACACAATTAATGGCTGAAAATGACAATTGGTAACAAAAATCATTGGTCAAAAAGTCTTCTCGTCTTTCTTAAAAAATAGAAGATCTAAAGGGTTAATAGTTATAATTAGTTTGTAAATAATTGAAGTTTAGATGGATATGCGACTGAGCAACTTGCAGTACGGTTTGTCGTCGCTTCAGTTGAGTCGAAAAGCTATGCTATGTGTTGAATTTAATGGGGTCTCGAATGAACATTTTCCAAAATTTATTGTACCCTTTTCTTATCCATGGTATCATAGGCCATGACCCCAAAAGTCATTTCATGTGGAGTATGTCTTTTAAGACTTAAAGTCAATGGATTTTAGAGGCTTTCGAACATGAAAATAAAAAACAAATTTAATAGAGTGCGGAACGAGCAATTTCCAAAATTTAGTGTCCTCTTTTCTTATCCATAGCATCATGCATGGGCCATGACCCAAAAAGTTTTTCCATGCGTATCTTTAATTTAAGGCTTAAAGTCAATGAATTTGAGAGGATTTCGAACATGGAAAAGACCAACACCAAATAATTTTAAAGGCGTACGTGACTTTTTCTTCGAGGTTAGACGATGCAAAGCAAACGCATAAATGAAAAGTCTTCATAATTATGAGTAGCTGAACAGGAAAAATAACCTTTTCAAAGAAATAAAAGTAAAATAAAAAACATATTACACTGATAAGCAGTGGGACGTGCAATGGTACTCTATGCAAAGAAAGTTAGTAAGAATGCGATTTGGGCGTGAGTTTGAATTTTCTTATTAATATAAGAATTTGTATGTGAATAATTTGAATCTACGAATATAATTTTTAGTCTCATCAACAAATGCAATTACATAGTCAAATACCATAATACAATCATATGAGATTTTTTTAGCAATTGAGGGATCATCGACGATATTTGTCTTGTCATTTGAATTTCTAGACGGAGACATTCACTGTGTAATTAGTTAATCTGTTTTGCAAGCAAGTAGGATTATCTAAGACAAAAACAGTTTACCAAAAAAAAAAAATCTAAGACAAAAACAGTGAAGATCGTAATAAAGCAAAGGTTAATAATTATATATAGCTAAAGCAAAAAATGAAAAGTGCATTGGAACCAAAAGTTAAAGTAGATGATATAATAAAAACAAACTCAAATATACAAACAATGCTTAGCAGTTGAAGAATGGCCGTAAATTAATAAATAATAAAAACATAAAAGATTTCTGAAGCAAATAAAGTTCCACGAAATCATGACAAAACAGTACTGCCAATGCACAAGAGTCGATCTCCAAGGAAGGAAAGAATCAAACTAACATGAAGCTAAGTATCAACAAGAACAATGAAAGATAACATTAACAATGAAGCGCGTGCATATATAATATACATTTTTTTTTTTTACTTTAAATCATGTTTTCAAATGAAAAATCTATACAAATTGAAAATTGAGTTATTTACGTCTGTCCTGTCTATACAAATATAAGCTTATATTATTATTCCTTAATTATAATATATATATTGCCTATCAAAAATAATTATAAGCTTCTATGCTGCTATAAAGTGAACTACAAATTTAACATGTTATTGCTAGTGCTATCATGTGAGTTTATCTTCTAATTAAAAAAACATACTCCCTGCAGAAGAAGCAAATGACCATAATTGAAATTTTCTTCTTTGGGCATTGCACTACAAAAGAAATATTTTACCCAATTTCTACAAATGATATATACCTGCAAGATTTTCATAGAAATGAAGTTTTGCATCCACCATATATACTTCCTTCACGTCTAGCATGATTTTACAATCTAGTATGATGAACCCAAAAAGAGAATGTAATAAAAAAATATTGTTTAAGTAACAAGCAAGACTACATATAGCAGCACCCCGTGGACTCAAAAGTATTGGAAAGTCTGATAAATCCCAAGTAATTGTTGTATAAAATTCTATATTACTGATAAATTAATAATTATTAATCAGAAAATTTTTATTTTTGAGATTTCTTTACCAGAATAGACTTTATATTGTGACCACTGAATAATGGTGGTTAAAAATCCTTTATATTGTAGTTACAAAGGTCTTGTTCGGCATCTTTAGGAATCTAGCAAGTAGCAAATTAAACTAGTAACCTTTCTAAAATGTCATTTTTATTCTTCTAATCTTGATCTATTCCTTCTTCTTCTTTCCCCTTAATTCAGTGGGACCAAAATATGGTTGCCAAGATTCTGATTTTTGGAGAAAATAAGAAAAAAAAATGTAAATGTTTAAACTGTTGTTTAATACAATAGTTATGTGAGTATTTAATGATGATTAAATAAGATGAAACATAATAAAATCAAATCAAATAAAGTTATTATTTATTATTTAAATATTTTTACAATGAAATAAAATTTTACCTCATACCTCAGATTGAAAACGAAAAATAAAAAAGATATTGAATAGAATAAAATAAAATAGATTTCATCAATTTTTTTTATTCTCAAATAATAACTTTTAATATCATTTTGTTTATTTCACTTTATTCAATTACTTTTCATGTCTCCAAACATAATTTTAAAGGTTTCCCTGATATTAACAAGAACAACAATACAAATCTTATAGTCTTCTAGTACTAATAAAAAAATACAAATCTTCTAGTTGGCGATTTGGGTTTGGTAACTTTATCGGATTCTCATTTGGGTTACGAACCCTATTTGATATTTTAAACAGTGAAATTGATATTGACCCCAATACTATTGTTAATGGTTCTACCAAATTATAGTTCCGTTGTATAATCATATACAAACGTTTTTACTGTAGTATAAGGGTGCGAGCAAAATATAAAGTAGAAACATGTTTTCATTTTAGATTTTGTAGGAAAACATGCTTTTTTTTTATTATACTTTGTATGGACTCCTTGTATTATAATGATTTTTTTTTTTGTATATGAAGTGCATATAAAGTACTCAATAAAAATATGTTTCCGTTTAGCATTTATTTTGACTTAAAAAACATAACATAATCCAACACAATCGAGTTGTGATTTGGTTATAATAAAAAACATGAGAAGTGGGGGAAAATTAGAGAGGTACTTCATCCCATTTTCAAAAAGTGATAGGAGCCAATAGCAATGAGATAGAGATCAATATCAATTCCCTTTAAACAGCTTCCGTAAGATCCAAAAGTATCTCCAATGCATTTTGTTTTTCACCAAAAACAAAAATATAGCCTCTTGTTTACTTTACTTCAACAAACACATCAATATTTTTTTGGTTTGCCAACATGGATCAGCTATGTTTTTGGTAAAAACAAAATCACACTTGTTTTAGGGTCGAAATTTGCGGCCGTTTCTTTTCTACACTCTATTTCTATTCACACCCTCTCTTTTTCTATTTGATTTTTCTAATATTTCCAGAATACCATTGTCCCTCTTTCCTTCTCAACGGCAACACCTCCTTAACTCTGCCTATCCATTTTATTTCTCTCGATACTCTTGAGGAGTGCTAAGAACACTCTATTTAACACATTCTTTTAAACACTTTCATTCTAATATCTATTTGATTGGTTATAATTTATTCAAAATAGTACAATCAGGAGAGAATAATTAAATATGATTTAAGACCCACAAAATTTTATCATTTTTAATAAATTTCAACCAATAAAAAAAGGATGTGTTCAAAAAAGTGTTTCTAAAAGTATGCTCTTAGCATTTCTCATTTCCTCTTTCATCTCCTTTTCTCTCCCTCACAACCTTCTGTTTCACTAGCACAATTGTCTTTTATTTCTCTCACAAAAATATCACAATTTTTTTAATATATAAAAATATCTTTATGACAAAAATTATTTTGTATATATTATGAAACTAATTTACTTAATTTAGTTACTTTTTATTCATTTTGTAACGTATAAAAATTAAATGATTTACGAAAATTAGTTTCCTTATCACAAATTTTCAATAATAAATCCCAAAAATTAATTTTGAAAAAGATATCTCTAAAAAATTGCAAAAAAGGACAAAGATGTGAAGGGGAAGAAAAGGGTTACAAATAGAATCCCCTAGTTTGTTTATGCCAATGACCCACGGGGCTGGTTTTGGTCTTTAAACGAACATGAGCATTGTAGGTACTTCTTGCACCCATTCTAGAATATTTTTTACCTTCCGGTTTAGTAATTCTGGAAGACAAAAAAGAGGTGCATTCCGGAAGCCATAAAGGAAGCGCAGGAAGACAAATGGGAGGTGCAGAAGGTAATAGCCGCGTTGTAGAAAGATTTGGGCTTATTAGCCCATCAAAAGAACGGGCTAGGAAGCCTATAAGGAGCAGCTTCAGTGGTATTTATTACGTTGCATAAAATCAGAGGGACCTCACACACAATACCACTTGTTGGTGCAGTGCTATGCCAACACAAATTTTATAATTTGACTTTTACTTTTCTCAGTCCAACTCCAACACGCAACCAAAGCGGAAGAAGCCCACACCCCCCTCTCCCTCTCGCTCTATAAATATCCCAAACTTTCCCCACACACCCTCCACAACTAACTACCCCCTTAAAAACTCATATCTCGAACCCTAATCTCTAGCTCGGGTTCGTGTAGCGCCAAACCCTAGGGCTCATTCTCTAGATCTATTAATTTTTTCTCTCCTCTCTCTTTTCCGATCCACCGTTGGAGATCGAAGATGGTGTCCGACGCCAGCAAGAAGAAGGCCGCACAAAAGAAGGCCGCCGCGGCCGCCAAGAGAGGTGGCAAAGCTGCCGCCGCCGTTATGGCCGCCGCGTCTTCCAAAGCCGCCGACAAGGTCGCCAACGGATTCGCCGATATTCAGATTTCGGATCGGACCTGCACCGGCAACCTCTGTTCGCATCCTCTCTCCAGAGATATTCGAGTAAGTAACCCTAACCGTAAATAGGGAATTATCGAATAATATACGATTCATTTTTATATAGTTAAAAACAAAATTTAAAATAAATAGTTTATTTTAGATGAATCGTGTATCCGTTAGAGATTGAGAGATTTAACTTATGCCAGGATTATTTTAAAATGTTCTGTTAATGATTGAAAATATCTTGCCAGACAGCATAACTTTTTAGCAATTTAGCTAAATGATTTTCCTTCTTCTGTTTTTTCTATTTAAGAGAAATTCTGCCTTAGTTTGTCAATTAAAAATTGAAAGGCTTGCCTGCTTTGCATGGTCATTGCAGATATTTTTCTCGTTTTTTAAGAAGAAAGCGTTGGATAATCTATAATTAATTATTAATCCGGTTTAGCGTATAAGTTTTTTAGAACCGAGTTCATAGCGGATATATAAGTTTATTGACTCACTTGTTTGCTTTGCATCCTCGTAGCAGACATTATTTATCTTGATAATGTGTGAGTTTTCTAGAATGTGGTAGACATTCCCGGTTTAGTGAGTCTTACTTGTAGCTTATTGTTGCTAGCGTGCGTGCACGTAAGTTGAGCGCCTAGCCGGGCAGCTGGGTCTGTAGCATGGCCATTCTACCTTGTTGCTAAGGTCACATATATTGGTTCTCCTTTGTGAATGTAACCAAATAAGGTAGGTGATATTGTAATGTTGTGCATCAAAAGGACATTTCTGCCATATTAATTATGACTATTTGTTAATGTTGAAAATTATCTGTTTGTATGACGCATTTTTGTATTCTTACAGATACAGTCTCTATCCGTTACATTCCATGGACATGATCTCATTGTTGATTCTGAATTGGAGCTGAATTATGGAAGGTTTGTTGTCATTACCCCGTTAGTCCAGATAGGATGTTATAAATCATAACTGGAAGTTTTACTAATGATTGTGGTTGCTTGAATTTCTTTTAGGCGTTATGGTTTACTTGGATTAAATGGTTGTGGAAAATCTACACTGCTTACAGCCATCGGTTGTCGGGAACTTCCAATTCCCGACCACATGGACATATATCATCTAACCAGGGAGATTGATGCCTCTGATATGTCTGCATTGGAAGCTGTCATAAGCTGTGACGAAGAAAGATTGAAATTGGAGAAAGAAGCAGAAGCTTTAGCTGCACAGGTTTGTTTAAGTAATTATGCATCTAGTTTTTACCCCTTTGTTTTATAATTTTGTATGGCTTGCTATCTTTGAATGAGTGATTATGGTTCCAGGATGATGGAGGTGGTGAATCCCTTGAACGCATTTATGAACGATTGGATGCCCTAGATGCAGCCACTGCAGAAAAGCGTGCTGCTGAAATCTTACATGGTCTTGGCTTTGACAAGCAAATGCAGGCAAAAAAGACACGTGATTTTTCTGGTGGCTGGAGAATGAGGATTGCATTAGCGCGAGCTCTATTTATGAACCCAACCATTCTTCTACTTGATGAACCAACCAATCACCTTGGTATACTCTCTGCCCTGGAAAGAGTCCCTCTTGTTTTTGTAAATAATTTTTATCTGTCTTATGCATTAATTGGTTGGGGTGGTAATATTTGTTGGATAACCTGATATTTTATTAAAGGTCCTGACAATGCTTTATTTAGTTATTTGATTGAGTTATGTCTCAAATAAATGCAATGATCATATCAAATGCTTTCTAACCATTGGATAGGATTGTAGATGTTGCGATGGTTGGATTGCTTCCAGTTTGGATAGTATAGTGGATGCGTTATATCAACATGTTTGATATGTGATTCAGAATGCCAGACCCAATCATTTGCATCCTATCATTGTTTATGTCTTGTGCTCCCTCGTTATATTATGAAAAAAATTTCAACCCTCCCCTCTCGTCTATCATTTTGTTTTATTGTCTTGTCTTACTTTCAAATTAAATTTGACGTATGCATTTTGTTCCACTTTTTTATTATGAGAAATTCCCATCTACATCTTTGTTGCCTGGAATAACTTTGTACATATATTAATTTTTTAAATCTGTTTGCAGATTTGGAAGCTTGTGTGTGGCTGGAGGAGAGTTTGAAGAAGTTTGAACGTATTCTGGTTGTGATTTCACACTCTCAGGACTTTCTTAATGGTGTCTGCACTAATATTATCCACATGCAAAGCAAAAAACTGAAGCTCTACACTGGTAATTATGATCAATATGTTCAGACACGTTCTGAGCTAGAAGAGAACCAGATGAAACAGTACAAGTGGGAGCAGGAGCAGATTTCCTCAATGAAGGAATACATTGCCCGATTTGGCCATGGTTCTGCTAAACTAGCTCGCCAGGCACAGAGTAAGGAGAAAACACTGGCAAAAATGGAACGTGGTGGACTTGCAGAGAAGGTGGTCAGAGACAAAGTTTTGGTATTCCGTTTTACCGATGTTGGGAAACTTCCCCCTCCAGTTCTCCAGTTTGTTGAGGTGTCATTTGGTTATACTCCTGATAATCTCATCTACAAGAACATTGACTTTGGGGTTGATTTAGATTCTCGGGTTGCACTGGTTGGGCCCAATGGTGCTGGGAAGAGTACACTACTGAAGCTAATGACAGGTGACTTGATGCCTAGTGATGGCATGGTCCGGCGTCATAATCATCTTCGAATTGCACAATATCACCAGCATTTGGCCGAAAAGCTAGACATGGAAATGTCTGCTCTCCAATTTATGATTAAAGAATACCCCGGCAACGAGGAAGAGAAGATGAGGGCGGCGATTGGGAAGTTTGGGCTGTCAGGTAAAGCGCAGGTGATGCCAATGAAGAACTTGTCAGATGGACAGAGGAGCCGAGTGATATTTGCTTGGTTAGCTTGGAGACAGCCTCAGATGCTTCTTTTGGATGAGCCAACTAATCATTTGGATATTGAGACAATTGACTCGTTGGCCGAGGCATTGAATGAATGGGACGGTGGCTTGGTGCTTGTCAGCCATGATTTTAGGCTCATAAATCAGGTGGCGCATGAGATATGGGTATGTGCTAATCAATCTGTGACCAGATGGGAGGGTGACATTATGGAATTCAAGGCGCATCTAAAGTCAAAGGCGGGTTTATCCGACTGAAACATACGAGTGGATGCTGTCGGTGTGTAGTATAACATTACAAGGTTATGATTTTTGTTCGAGCAGAGATCCATAATAATTTTTTTTAGTTACTATTTCTTGTGCTTATCATTTATTTGCCTGGTTGTTGACCAGCGTGGATGAATGGGATTTCACCCTTAGGGAACGAAGCTTATTCTATAAATGAACTATTATTACCGAGAATATTATTTTTGTGGTATTATAATTACGTTAATTCCCCTCTCCGTTAGCTTTTTTATTTCCTTTACGACCTCGTAACTTTTCATCCTCTATATTTTAAACATCCCTTCTATTTTGCTGTACCTCTTCTCACTCCACAACTAGTGAGACCGTATTTGCTCTTTTTGATACATGAGAATGAGAAAGAAAGACACAAATAAAAAACGAAAGTTGAAACAGCCAGATCTATATTATGCATGACTCCCATTATGTCTGCAGGCATAAGGGAGAAATCTGGGTGGGACAGTTTGTCCAGTTTGAGGAAGACATCTTTATGAGTTGTTTCATACTTGCTCTGGCATTAGCTTCCCCGAGAGTGTTGCAATTTAACATTCCAATCCATATTCATAAGCTCAAGAATCAGCTTAATCAAGTGTTGCAATTTAACATTCCAATCCATATAAGCTCAAGAATCAGCTTAATCAAAGTAGAGTGTCAATGAAAAATGTCACGATGCTTTTGAATACAGCTCCAACGCCATAGCTAAATCAGACTCACAAAATCCATCTTTCCAAAGCTTTTTGAAGACCATGGTAAATTGCCAAGAGTAACCTTGAAAGCTCGGCTCTGCCAGCAGGGCCGGAGCTAGCTTAAATTTTATGAGGGGGTCACATAAATTAAATAAAATATAATAACATTAAAAAAATTAATTTTTTTATTCTTTCCTTTTTCTAAATAAATTAAGTGATATAGAGGGACAATATAAGAATTTTCTAACATTAACTTATTTGATTATAAATTTTTTGGGATAGTCAATTATGTGATTAGGGGAGCAAGTTAAGAACATTCATACAAATTTTTATGATGTATTTTTTTGGGCTTGCCAAGAGGAACAGCCCCTGGCTGCTAGGATTCCCCAAGGAGGTTCCATCCATGTTCAACTTAAATTGCATGTAGTTGAGTAGGTTCCCATCTTATCAAACGGATAGATCTCTGCTAAGAGAGTTGTCTAGCATGTGCCATAAGTAGAGAGTTGACTTGATTAGTAGTGTAGAATGATGTGTTCACTTTCAGCACCATATGAAGTCAGTTTTATTTTTTTATACAAAAAAATCTATTAAATTTAATTTTAAAATAAATGTTTAAAAAATCAAAAACAGAAACTAGATATTTTTGTATCTTCTATTTTGTTGCTTTTGTGCTCGCATGCAAATTTGAATTTGTCATCAGTGATACTGATAGCCTTACTTGCTCTTGTAATTCATGGTCTATACTGATAGTTTTTGAAAATAAAAATCAAACACATTTAAAAACCCGTTTCTTATATATTATCTAGTCGGGAACATGCCTAGTAAATTAGTAATTAACCTTCAATCACATTTTCTTTTCTTAATTGTATGTTGAGTAAAAATTAATTTTCATATACAAATCTCATCATATAATCTGTTACGATCACATTATTTCCTTTTTTCTTTTTCTTTTTTTGAAAAAATATGAATTATATTAAACCCAAATAGATATACAAAATAGACGGGACATATCCCCCTAAAAGAACAAAATAGACACATGCTCTAAGCGCAAGAACCTACAACTGATTCACTTAGAGTATGTACCTAATAAAGATGCAACAAGTGAGAATATCTATAAATAAGAAATTTAATCTTTTTAATTACATCATCTACAAAAAATGTGGAATTCTCAAAAAGCAAAATGTTCCTTGACATCCAGGTGCAGTAGATCGTAGTTGGCAAAGCTAAGCACCTAAATCTGCCCAAGGTGCCGGATGTTGCTCCTCCACGAATGAGCGAGCTAATAGTGTCCTGTAGAGAAACTGTTCTTATGTGAAGCGGAATCCAGTCTCGTATTATGCCCCAAACCCAAAGAGTAACTTTGCAAGAGAAAAACAAATGAGCATGGGATTCTGCTTCAATTTTGCAAAGTGGACAGAGGTGACCTATGTTCAGGAAAGCGGCTCGGTCTAATGTCAGTAGACAGTTATTTGTGGCCAGCCAAAAAATAAATGACATCTTGGATGGAATAGCAGTATTTCAGACCACAGGATACCAACGGATACAAGGCTTGGATACCCGGATGTAGTCATAAGCCTTTCCTGCTAGCAATTGTTGATTGCTCATCTATGAGTTAAGAGTTTCTTTGGTAGCCTCCAAGTTGCCTTCTCTGGTAATAAGCAGGTCACTGATGGATATAATCTTCTTAATCAAAACAGAATCCGAGGCACTGCAAGTGAAATCCCAGACCTTGCCTCCTTTGAAATAATTGTGGTGCACCCAATAGATCCAAAGGGAGTCTTTCTTAGAATAAAAGTCCCAAAGAATTATGGATAGGAGAGCAAGGTTCCAATCTTTGAGATTGAATAACCCCAACCCACCTTCTTTCTTGGGCGTGCAGACCTCGGTCCAAGCTACCAATGGCTTCTTTTGACCCAAATCAGATTTACCCCAAAGAAAATTTCAGCAAGAGGCATTAATATGATCGATAATAGAGATGGGCAAAGGGAAAATACCCATCCAGAAGTTGGCAATGCCTTGAATAACAGGTCGAATAAGCTCCAATTTGCCTCATATGAGAGAGTTTTAAGGCTCGAACCCTGAATGAGACCTGAAATTTGGGTAAGCAGGGGATCATAGTGGCAGACATTAAGTCTGGATGCCAAGAAAGGAACACCTAAATATCTAAAGGGAAAACACCCTAAACTAAATCCAATGAGGTGGTGGATATCTGAGAAAGTTGCTTGATCCATTCTGGCTGAGTAAATAATTGACTTATCAAAGCTAATAGCCAACCCAGAAGCATTACAAAAATTTTTGAGCTTGGAAAAAATAGTTGAAACGGAAGGCAAATCCCCTCTGGGTAGCAGCATAATATCATCTGCAAAAGCTAAATGGGAAAGATGGACAGCAGCACAGGATGGGTGATATTGATAATCTATGTTGTCTTTGAGGCTCTGAAGATCATGGAAAAAATATTCCAGACAAAGAACAAAGAGGTAAGTTGAAACAGCTAGATCTATATATTATGCATAACTCCCATTATGTCTGCAGTCATAAAGGATAAATCTGGGTGGGACAGTTTGTCCAGTTTGAGGAAGACATCATCATGAGTTGTTTCATACTTGCTCTGGCATTAGCTTCCCCGAGAGTGTTGCAATTTAACATTCCAATCCATATTCATAAGCTCAAGAATCAGCTTAATCAAAGTAGAGTGTTAGTGAAAAATGTCACGATGCTTTTGAATAAAGCTCCAACGCCATAGCTAAATCAGACTCACAAAATCCATCTTTTCAAGCTTTTTGAAGACCATGGTAAATTGCCAAGAGTAACTTTGAAAGCTCGGCTGTGCCAGCAGGGGCGGAGCTAGCTTAAATTTTAGGGGGGGGGGGGGGGCACATATAAATTAAATAAAATATAATAATAACATTAAAAAAATTATTATTTTTTCTTTCCTTTTTCTAAATAAATTAAGTGATATAGAGGGACAATATAAGGAGAATGTTAAAACACATTCTCTAACACTAACTTATTTTATAATAAATTTTTTGGGGTAGTCAATTATGTGATTAGGGGAGCAAATTAAGAAAATTCATACAAATTTTTATGATGTATTGTTTTGGGCTCTCCAAGAGGAACAACCCCTGGCTGCTAGGATTCCCCAAGGAGGTTCCATCCATGTTCAACTTAAACTGCATGTAGTTGAGTAGGTTCCCATCTGATCAAACGGATAAGTCTCTGCTAAGAGGGTTGTCTAGCATGTGCCATAATATTAGAGTAGAGAGTTGACTTGATTAGTAGTGTAAAACGATGTGTTCACTTTCAGCGCCATATGGAGTCATTTTTATTTTTTTATACAAAAAAAATCTATTAAATTTAATTTTAAAATAAATGTTTAAAAAATTAAAAACAGAAACTAGATATTTTTGTATCTTCTATTTTGTTGCTTCTGTGCTCGCATGCATATTTGAATTTGTCATCAGTGATACTGATAGCCTTGCTTGCTCTCGTAATTCATGGTCTATGCTGATAGTTTTTGAAAAGAAAAATCAAACACATTTAAAAACCCGTGTTTCTTATATATTATTTAGCCGAGAACATGCCTACTAAATTAGTAATTAATCTTCAATCACATTTTCTTTTCTTAATTGTATGTTAAGTAAAAATTATTTTTTACATACAAATCTCATCATATAATATGTTACGATCACATTATTTCCTTCTTTTTTTTGGAAAAATATGAATTATATTAAACCCAAATAGATATACAAAATAGACGGGACATATCCCGCTAAAAGAACAAAATAGACACATGCTCTAAGCGCAAGAACCTACAACTGATTCACTTGGAGCATGTACCTAATAGAGATGCAACAAGTGAGAATATCTATAAATAAGAAATTTAATCTTGTTAATTACATCATCTACAAAAAATGTGGAATTCTCAAAAAGCGAAAGGTTCCTTGACATCCAGGTGCAGTAGATCGTAGTTGGCAAAGCTAAGCACCTAAATCTGCCCAAGGTGCCAGATGTTGCTCTACCATGAATGAACGAGCTAATAGTGCCCTATATAGATCTTCTGTGAAGCAGAATGCAGTCTCGTATTATGCCCCAAACCCAAAGAGTAACTTTGCAGGAGAAAAATAAATGAGCATGGGATTCTGCTTCAATTTTGCAAAGTGGACAGAGGTTACCTATGTTCAGGAAAGCGGCTCGGTCTAACGTCAGTAGACGGTTATTTGTGGCTAGCCAAAAAATAAATGACATCTTGGATGGAATAACAGTATTTCAGACCACAGGATACCAACAGATACAAGGCTTGGATACCCGGATGTAGTCATAAGCCTTTCCTGCTAGCAATTGTTGATTGCTCATTTATGAGTTAATAGTCTCTTTGGTAGCCTCCAAGTTGCCTTCTCTAGTAATAAGCAAGTTACTGATGGATATAATCTTCTTAATCAAAACAGAATCCGAGGCACTGCAAGTGAAATCCCAAACCTTGCCTCTAATCTTTGAGATTGAATAACCCCAACCCACCTTCTTTCTTGGGCATGCAGACCTCGGTCCAAGCTACCAAGGGCTTCTTGTGACCCAAATCAGATTTACCCCAAAGAAAATTCTGGCAAGAGGCATTAATAGGATCGATAATAGAGATGGGCAAAAGGAAAATACCCATCCAGAAGTTGGCAATGCCTTGAATAACAGGTCGAATAAGCTTCAATTTTCCTGCATATGAGAGGGTTTTAAGGTTCCAACCCTGAATGAGACCTGAAATTTGGGTAAGCAGGGGATCATAGTGGCAGACATTAAGTCTGGATGCCAAGAAAGGAACACCCAAATATCTAAAGGAAAAAAACCCTAAACTAAATCCAGTGAGGTGGTGGATGTCTGAGAGAGTTGCTTGATCCATTCTGGTTGAGTAAATAGCTGACTTATCAAAGCTAATATCCAACCCAGAAGCATTACAAAAATTCTTGAGCTTGGAAAAAATAGTTGAAACAGAAGGCAAATCCCCTCTGGGTAGCAGCATAATATCTTCCGCAAAAGCTAAATGGGAAAGATGGACAACAACACATGATGGGTGATATTGATAATCTATATTGTCTTTGAGGCTTTGAAGATCACGGGAAAAATATTCCAGAGAAAGAACAAAGAGGTAAGGGGAAAGATGGTCACCTTGCCTCAAACCTCTTTGACCTTTAAAGTTCCTGTATATCGATCCATTAACCACCACACTGAAAGAAGTAGAAGCGATGCATTCCATAATCCAAGAATAGAATTGTGCTGGGGATCCAATTGAATTAAGCATCCATTCAAGAAACTGTTAAGAAACAGAATCATAAGCCTTATGCAAATTAATCTTCAAAATGCATCTAGGAGAAACTCTCTTTCGGGCATATTTTCGGAGGAGCTCATGGACAAGGAAAATGTTGTCCATCATTTTGCTATTCTTTAGAAAAGCAGATTGGAATGGACCAATGATTTTTTCCAGAACATGAGCAATACGGTTAGCCAAAATCTTGGAAATAATATTGTATAGAATATTGCAACAAGAAATGGGCCTGTAATGGTTCACTTGGGAAGCTTGATTAGGCTTAGGAATGAGGGCAGTGACAGCATGATTCGTCTGCTTTAGGAGTTTTCCTGAAACAAAGAATTCATTAACCGCTGCAAAAATGTCATTCCCTATGAGGTTCCAAGCCTTCTTGAAAAACAAAGCGTTAAAGCCATTAGGTCCAGGCGACTTATTGTTATCCATACCTGAGATAATATCTCAAACATCTTGCTTGGAGATGGGAGCTACCAAAGAGGCAAAGCAATCAGCAGGAACTTTAGGGCCAACATTACAAATTGCTAAGGAGGCAGAACCTTGCAAATCATGAGCACTAAATAAAACCTGGAAATGATTTACAAAGGCATTTGCAATTTCAGGTTGAGATTTAGTACTCTGGCCATTAGGCAACTAAATTGTGGCTATAAAGTGCTTGTGCCTATTTCTCTTGATCAAGGCATGGAAAAACTTGGAACATTTGTCTGCTTGCAACAAATATCTATTCTTCACCAGTTGAACTATATTTCTAGATTCAGCTTTTCTGAGTTGAATGATTTGACCTTTGCTTTTGTTAGCAAGATTGAGAAGGGAGGCATCAACCAGATTCTGCTAAAGGATATTAAGCAAATTATTATACGCTGCTTCAGCATTCTCCACACGATTGGAAATGTGACTGAACTCTTGCATATAGAGATTCTTCAAAGGGCCCTTAAGAGATTTTAGTCTTTTGCAGACTTTGAACATGCTACAACCAGAAAAGGGTTGTCTCTAGCTCTGCTACAATGGACAAAAAATTTGGGTGATCCACAATTGCATTGTTAAATTTAAACGGAGAGTTGCCTCTAGTCACAATTGGATTAGTTGTCACTACTAATGGAGCATGGTCAGAAATTGATTCAAACCCCAACACTTCACAACATGAATTTTCAAAAAGGCTGAACCAATGATGGTTGCAGAGGGATCAGTCAATTTTACTCCAAACCCTGCCATTGGTCCAAGTAAGCTTAGAGCCATGACTATTGAGATTCTCAAGGCCGAGCTCCGAGAAACAATCAACAAAATCCCGCATTTCATAAGCATTAACGGCAACACCATTAACACGGTCAGAGGAAGTAAGAACACTAGTGAAGTCTCCTATTAAGAGCTAGGGGCAATCCACTGAGTTTCCAATGTTGGATAAGTTAATACACAGAGCTCTTCTAGCCATCACTGAGTGGAGCCCATAAATAAAGGAAGCTTGGAATTGCTTTCCAGTTATTTTACAAAAGATGGAACAGTGAATCAGTTGTGCCGAAGATTGCAGAATTGAAAGATTCACTCTGTCAGCTCTCCAAAGAAGGAGAACGCGACCAACGTTATGAGAGGCAAAGTTATGAGAGAAATCCCAATCTCCAAAATTTCTCTTCATGATATCATTAACAAAACAAGCATTCAACTTTGTTTCTAGAATAGCCATCACATTAACTCCCTTATTACGAAGGAAGCGTTACATCCTATGATGCTTCAGAGACAAATTAAAACATATGATATTCCAAGAGGCAATGATCATTGGGATGGACGAGAAGCGGGCTCCCCGACACCTTTATTAATCTTGTGATTTACACCTTTCTCTGACTCTGGTAGTATCAACTTATTAGATTTGCTCACTACAACTAGTTTTTCTGGCTTTCGTTCCTAGTTTTGGACTTGGCTGGAATAAATTCATCTTCAGGAGCTTTAACTGAGGCCAGGGCTGCATGGAGCACAACCCCAGTTTTATCAGTTGCAGGTTGAGGAGCATGAACAATGGTGTTAGCTTGTTGAGGCTGCATGCTGGTCAGTGAATGTGAGAGGGACTGGTTTGGTCTAGCATTCCCACTGGTTTTAGACATATCAGGTTTTGAACTTACTTCCACTACACCTTTTTGAGGAATTAAGGAGGGGGAGGTAGACTCCTTTTTCCTTGTTGTTGGTATGGGTTGGTGTTCTTGCCTTACTTTGGAGGCAACTTTGCTGCTTTCAGAGCTATGTCCAATCATTTTACAGTGATTACAAAATGATGTCATACTCTTATACTCAATATGCTGAACAAGGGAGTGACCATTTGGGAGCTTGAAATGGACCTCATCAATGAGATTCAGTGAAGAATCAACTTCCACCAAAGCTCTAGTAAATGAAATGGAACCCTTGGAAGCAGTGAGATGGTCCGTTCGAATGCGGGAGCCAATCTTGGAAAGAATTTTCCTTAAGGCCTGGGGGTTCCACAGCTCAAGAGGAAGATTCCTAAGCTTAACCCAAATAAGAATTTTGCTTAGTTCTTCATAGCCAAAGTCGAAGAAAGGAGGCATTAATTTCAGCAAAAGTGGCCTCTGAAATATGAAATAAGGCCCTTCAGAAAGGACTTTGTTCATATCATCCTTATTTTCGAATTTGAAAATTAGTCATGCACTGTCATGTGCTGAATATGAGAATTTTACCCCCCATTTTTTTATAGCAATCAAGCAAGGCTTTCTTGCCTAGGAGTCGCCCCGCTACATAGCCTATAAGGCTGTGTCCCCAAGCCTCCTCTAGCAGTTGGATGTCTCCTTCTTCAAGCAGAACTTCATCTTCAAAAGAGGGGACTGAAGCTTTCAGGTTAAACCCTTTGGATGGCTTCCTGTTATCCTTAAACAGATTCACCCAAGGAGTAGGTTTATCCTTATGCTGTTGAGAGTCAATAGCTTCAGTTGAAGTGGAGTCCTCATCCTCTGAATCAATGTCCTCTTCTCCAAGAGTATAAGATTCAGACATTGATTTTGGCAAAACATCAAACACCTAGAGTGTGGATTTTTTTGTGAAGGCTTGACTGGTTTGGGCATATTGTCGAATACCTGGTGTGCAGGAGTTTCCTGTGAAACATTCACTACAGCTGGAACTTCATGGGTTCCTTTCAAACAAGCAAAAACACCAGAAGTAGAACAAAATGTTCCATCTAAACCATAAGGCATACTCACAGATGCAAACTTTTCATCTGAGTTTTGCCTTTTACTTTTGTTTTTTCCCATTGGAGACCTAGCAAGTCACACTAGTTTGCATAGGGAGAAAAAACGTAACAAAACCCAGGAGGAGAAAACAACGAACAGAGGAAAAAAGGCTAAGATTAGCTTATCTTATGCATTCTGTCCTAAGGAAAGCTGACAAACTAAGAGCTTGAACCTCCCACGGTAGTTGTTAGGCAGCTGGGTGACGTCCAAGTTGGGAGAACTCACCTCGAGTTAGAAGAGAAACCAAGAGAGAAAGGTGTGTTACAGCCAAGGAAAACGCAAGAGGTGTAGCCAGCACGCTCACACCCTAAAAAAAGCTAAAGGAACGAAGGAGTTTAACCTCCAATGGTGGCAGGAGCCATTGGGAATCACCTAAGGAGGGAGGTTTCCTTTTCGCGGCTGGAGCAATTTCAAGAGAGAGAAAAGAGCTCTTCTTTTGGCTCATCATTTCCTTTTTTCTAATTAGCAATAAATGTACCTTTTGGCCAATACATTAGCATTTGTATTATAATGGCTAATAAACATGCATGGTATCTTAAATCTTAATAGGGTACCGATATACCTTTTCATCCTCAACTAATAAAAAACAATTATTTATACATTAAAATCATATAATAAATTAGTCAGTATTTAATAGTTTTAAGATTGTATTAAATTTTGTAATTGCAACAAATTAATTCTACGAGGATTTATATTTATTTTTAAAAAATAATATATTTAAGATAAAAAAATGCAAAAATATATGAATAGAATGGGTAACAAAAATAATCCTACCTACCATTTAACAATTAAAAAATAACAAGATCTTAATCAATAAGTCATATGTTGTGAGTTTCATATAACCTATAAAGTGAATATTACACATACATGTGTATTATTTATTGATTTACTTATATATGGAATTGGTATTAGTACCTTTTGAAATGCACATAGCATGATAGTACTTATACCAATAAACATTTCCTAATATTAAAGGGTTGATACATTTGATCGAGTCTTGTGTTCATCTTAGATGTGAGTTGAATTTGATTCCACAGATGTCTTCCTCTGAACTAAACTTTTCAATGAAAAAAAAAAGAAACATCCTAATAAAATCTTTTTTTTCTTTTAGTCCCGGCAATAGATAGATATCAGTAGCTTTCAGCCATGGTTTTGTTGCAGGAGTTTCAGAAGAATCTCCCTCTTTCTTTCCATTCCTGAGCCAATAACAACCTCTCAAGTTCACTTGGCCTGCAAGGAATGTTTAGTGCACCATGTTGATCAAATCCATACTCTTGTGCTGCTTTCTCCAATAGACTCAAGAATGTTGAGTTGTTTAAACAGCTCAATGGCACCAAGAATCTCTTTGTGATCTCCTCTTCATGCTCAGCAATTACTGCAAAATGTCCTTCTTGCACACACACCGTGTTATTATCTCCTTCTTCATAATCATAATCTCCACAATAGGAACAACTTGATTTATTATTTCTGCGAAATAAGATACTCTTTTGTAGCTTTTCCAACACACTCTTCAACTTCAAAATACCACCTAAAACCCTCTTGTTGCTGCTGCAGCTTCTTACATTAAGCTCCGCCATCGCGATTTTATGTACTACTACTGGATTTTTTGGTGTTTTTTCTTCTTTTTTTGAGCAATTTGATATGGGTGACACAAGTTATATTTATAGTGTGTGTGCATGGTGGTGGAAGAAGAACTTGAAGGAGGAGGAAAAGACTAATATTGGACGGTAGATACATCATGTTGAACACAGACCAAACACGAAAGAGAGATGTGGTAGAAAGAAGTCACTGATTCGTGGTTAAAAAATGTACATGCATGAGATGAGACTAGTGCATGCATGCATGTGCGGGTGCAGAGTGCAGTGTTGTCGAACTTTAATTTACTAAGAAACGTCTCTTGTGGATGTCATGTCATGTCATGTATCTGCCTGTTCCTAATTATTTATTGATTAACCAACTCTTTACAAAATATCTTTAGAGTAATGATTAAAAAATTAATTTTATTTATTAAAATATAAAATTGTATTATATATGATTTTCAAGATTATGGAGCATGTAGGACCGAGTCTATGAAATAATCCGTGGGGCAGGTACATTTTACTTATATATATTAGGCAGAAAGTGTATATATATATAGGTGCGTTTTAACGTGAAGTTGTGAATTGTTCTACCTATAGTTTATAGCAGGTTTCAAACAAGTTTTTAAAATTTATTGGATAGTGGCTAGCAAATAAATAATTAGCCTTTTGACTTAGTATGTATGCTCGTATATAGGCAAGAATACATGGCCCTCCACCCGCTAACTAGCATGTATATGTATGTTTATGGGACAATTAGATATATCTTTGAATTGCAATTGAAATTATTACGGTGCACAGTCTAATCCAATATAAGTCTAACTGATCAAAGCAAAATGAACAACAAAATAAAAGTCTTTGTTGACAAAATAACTTTTATCTCAAACATAATTTTTGTAAAGAAAAACAAAATACATTATATATCTAGTTTTATTAATTTTGTCTCGTACATTTAACACTCCATCTTATGTTAAGTAAAAATTAACCGAAATTATGAATAAGTAAGGACTTCAATAAGTACAATAGTTTTTTTCCCATGTTAGATGAAGATTCAACTCAAAGGGAAAAATAATGCCCAACATAAATGTAAATTTTGATTTAGATCTTTTAATTTTTGGTTAAAATTAGTCTTAATTCATATATTTTGAAAACAATAATTTGGTCCTCGTATTTTTTATAATTGGTAAATCGATCTCATCTGTCACCCTAATATCCTAAGTTCTATAAATTAAGAGATACAAAATTCACCAATTATAAAAAAGAGAGATTAAAACCATTATTTTTAAGTTTATAGAATGAGACATTATTTATTGTCTCTTGCAGTAAAAAAAAAAGTTTAGAGAATAAGACTGATTTTAGCCAAAAATTAAAAGTGGTGACACACATTTTACCCAACAAGGATTCATGACATACACAGGAAATATTTAAGAAAAATCAAACCACATGAAGGGAGTTTAATTATCTTGACCATTCATTACTATAAAAAACTTCCAATAATGGTTTTACAAGGATTTTAACAATAACTTTTAACCGTTGTTGAATTAAGTATAGTAGAAAGTTTACCACTTTTAACGATGAATTTTAAACATCTCAAGATTTCAATTTTTACTCATTCACTAAACCGTTGTAGATAATATGATCAAGATACTTATATGGCATGATTAAGTGACTAAAAAAGATGATAAATGTTAAATGTCTTACATGACTAATGATATCAACAAAGATAATTAAGCAAGATTGGAGATGTAATCATGAATCATCACTTACTACCCGAGGGCGTGCAAATATAATTATGCATTACTTGTGACTAATTTGCAAATAACAATATTATAGCACATGAATTTTGTATTCAGGTTTCTGGTGATGGATCTCAGCCATACGTTCTTTTATTATAAATCCAACAATCATGCTTTAATCTATTCAGGTCTCGTTGGACCATCGTGGGACATTTCTTAAGTGAATCATGTTACACGCAATCCCGAAAAAATATCTCTAGAGTATAGATATTTTTAACGATGCTAGCCGTATTTTTCGTGCGTGAATCGTGATACAACTATATGAAAATAAATATGTTGATTAAAAAGATAATGTATCTTTTGAAATTTTTATCTAGACATATTATTTTTTAATTTACAAATAAAATTAGAAGGCATCTTTGATTATTAAAAGACATGCAAGACTGACAGTTAGAGATTAAAATTTAAAACAAATATTAAAATTTTAAAACCAATAAAAAAAACTTGTCAATAATTCCTTTTATGAAAAATGATTGTCTGGGGAAAACGGAAAAGATGATATGGAAGAGTGTTATTCTTTTCTTCCTGAAATATTAATTAAGTGACCCTTAATAAAAATAGTTTAACATGTGAAAATGACATTTTTGATTACAAACCATTATTTATGTTCTATTAATTTTCTTCTCTAAATATATTTTAGAATAATTATCTAGATATAAGCAAAAATTAGTTTGTTACAATAATGAAATTGAAGTATATATAATGTTAAAGATTATATCTGCATACTTTTTTTCACCCAAAAAAAGTATCTGTATACTTTGATAAAGGAATTCCCTTATATATATAACTTGAAATAGTATAATTATAATAAATATAACATATGATTTGACAGATTTAGTGATAAGTGCCATTCAGCAAAAAAGACAGATTTAGTGAGAATGACTAGGCACACACTTTTAGCCTGAGATCATTATAATTGTTATAATTAATCGACTATAAAATGGTAGAAGTTTATTAATTGTGATCAGAATTCGATGCTTAACTATATTCAGTGATTAAATATGAAAAGTGGTTTGATAGATGGTCAATTAAACAAGTCTCTCTTAACCAATAAGTGATTGGTCTATTCAGTTTTTTTATTTATAAGATCTTAAGTTGAAATCAAGTGAATAAAAAAAATAATTAAGAGAGAAAATTTTATTAAAATTAATCAACTAAATTTTCTAACAAAAATTAAAATTAATAAATATTTCATACTTGTATTATAATAACAAAAATAAAAACAAGTCTCTCATATATTTATAGTCAATCACCAATTAAAAAGGTTGTGGCAGAACTTTATATGTGGTTGGAGTTTTGTACCTATCTACAATAGTACAATTCGTGATTTTAATATGAAAAGTTGTTTGATGGCTGATCAATCAAACTAATCTCTCTAATGAAACTGATCATAAATTTTGATGAGTAATCAAGTATAAGTAGATTGTCGGTTAAATATAAGTATCATAGCTGGTCAATAGGGATGTAGAGTGATGAAAGGCTATTGACATTTTTTTTCCCTGTTACATAAATTGTGGGGAAAATATTCATTTTCATGTAATTTTATTATAAATATTTTTACATCATTAAGCAATTTGAAATTAATTTAATGATTTTTGAAACTGTTGTCACAAAAATGAATAATTTTATCATACATAATAATATTAAATTCAAATATTTAAATTATCTCATCTTTGTGTATTTTCATTTTTTATATAAAATAAGCCAAATTGAGAAACGATTAAGATGTGTATTTCTTACATTAAATTTTAAATTTTAAAAAGTAATGACTGAAGTAATATAATTAAAAAGTTTAAGTTTAATTATGTAATAATAATATGTTGAGAAAAAATATATCAAGTGAAGAAGATTGCTTAACGGTCCTTAAAATGTATCAAATTGATTGACGAAATAATATAATACTCATAATTACTATAGTATAACATTAATTATCAAGTGAGAAGGGGCAGAGCAATATTTTCCTATTTTTATAAGTTTATTATCTTATTTTTACATTATTTTTCGCTTATTTCTCTTCCATCACAGTATCAAACAACTCAACATTTAACTTTGTTTCTATTATATTTCTTTCTTTTTAAATTAATTTTCTTCTATTTTATTCCACTTTTCTCTCCTCACAAGCAATCAGAACATACACATAGAAACAATATAAAGGGTGAATTGAAGTTATGTTGAAACAAATGGATTTCTAGACACATACTTGCTGTGATAACAATTGATCCTAAAGATGCAACATCGTATCTTTAACATACAGATACATCCACAACGATGCACCCAATATTATATCCAAAATTTGTGTTGTGCAATACAACTGAAAATTATTTAATGCATCTCATTTTTGCTTGGTGTATCTCATAAATTTTATTATTCCATAAATATCCTTGTTTATTATAACTTCATCATATGTAACCTTCTTCCTCCAACTCCTTCCCACCACTAGTCAGTATGTTGTCACTATCGTCCTCCTTTCTTCGTAGACGAGGAGCTTATTGTTTCTAATAATATTTTTCTTGAATTTCATAGTTAGGGATTGACCAATCCATAACAATATACATTACAAATTGATCATTTCATAATTGTTTTAGATGAATTACATATCACTCATTTTGAAATTTATATAATATAATTACAAAATGATTGATCCATAATTGATCTAATATAATTGCAGATTGGTCAATCTGTATCAACATATAACTATGATTTACCAATTTATAACAACATATAACTATATATTCATCAATATGTCATTTCTCCAACACAACTTGACATCATCTCCTTCCTGTTCTCCTCGTCGCCTTCACCCAAACCCATTTGCACTGAGCCCACCAAGCCCAAAAACACCCTGCAATGCCTCTAGGTTGCCCACAAAAGAAAAATTGAATCTTCAGGTAAATCAAAACAAGCGACAACACCAAAGGAGAAAAGGGGTTCAAGGTAAATCAGAACAACCCCCATTGTCCTTGCTGGTTTGGGTGATTCGATTTGGGTTCGGAGGTTAGTAATTTTGACTATGTTATTGGGTTTGTGTTTGGTTTGACTGGTGATTTGTAAGGGTGTTCAAAATTGACCAAACCAAGTGTAAAATTGAAAATTGACCCAAAAAATCGCAAACCGCAAAAAACCAAATGCATCGGTTATGTTTGGTTTTTGTTTTCCCAAACCGTGTAGTTTAGTTTGATTTTCAATTTGGCACATGAAAACCGAACCAAACCGCACTCATTAATTTAATATAGGACTCACATTAGTCATATACATATACGATAATGTAGCTTTAAGCTTATGTAAAACAAAAATACTTATACTTAGTATAAATCTAAGACTAAAATGCATAACATTGAATCTCTCACTCTCTCCTCTCTCATGGAATCCTAAATTGAAAGCCTAAAATCACTCTCCATGCGACGCTCTCTGTGTTTGTGGTGACATTTCTCTCCAATGATAATACTTACTATTTTTTTTTAAGTTTAGTTGTTAGAACTTGTAAAAAAATATTACATATTATTTTACTTTTAAGTTGAATGGGTTATTATTTAAGTTGAATGATTATTATTCAAGTTGAAAGTTTTAGCTGCTCATTTATACCGTTGATTGTTGAATTAGTTATTATTCAAGTTTTGTCCAACTATAACAAACTTTTTAAAATATTTTTTTAATACTCACGAGCAAAATTTTCAAACTACAAAAAAAGAATCGAACCAAACTGCACTTAATTTTCTTGTTTAGTTTGGACTAATTTTAAGTCAAAATCGTATCAAACCGCTCCACGAACACCCTTAGTGATTTAAGGTTTGGAAGGGTCAATTAAGTTAATGGGGTTCAAGCCATGAGGTGAGTGGGGTGTCATGGAGGAGAGTGGTGGTGAGGTGGCTGTAGAATTCCAATTGCGAGAGTGGGGAAGAGGTGAAGGGCATTTATGTCCGTTTAGGATAACAATCTTTAGTTATAGGGTGTACCTAGTAAAATGAGGTGCGTTATATAATTGTCCAATACTCCATACAGTGCATGTGTTGAGCTTAAGCCCCGTCATAGAAGCACTACAAGTCCAATAACCATTATTCTATGCTATTGGAAGTTTGGAACCCTTTTCACGCATGGGTTCACAAAGGGCCCCGTGGCTCGGTTTTATAGAAATTGCTAATGGCCTTTTGCTTAGCAAAGTGGATTTTAGGGAAATTCTATTTGTATATCTCTTTTCTCTCTTCACCTTCATGTTTTTTATTTATTTAGAAATTAAGTTCTGAGATATGAAAATTAATTCTCACAATTTTGAAAATTATTTTTTTAAAAGACAAAAAAAAGTGAGAAGCGCGAAAATAATCTCCTTGAATTTTATAAGGTGCTTAGGCCTGATGCGAGCTCCAAATATATTGATTAGTTGCTTGTCATTGGACTTAAGAAAGTGGTTAGTGATCGTGGGATGATACCTTGGTTTGAGGCAGCAGTGTTTGCAATTTTGTTCAGGGGAAAAGTCATTTTTTGTAGGCGAAAAATGACCTTTTTAAGGCAAAAAGTCATTTCATTCAAATATAAAAATAAAATGTTATTTGGTTTAAATCTCGGTCAAAATAAATCGATTTTTTTAGTTCAAATTTGTTAATTTTTTTTAATTTGATAGTTAATAAAATAAAGCAAAATTTAATAATTAATTGAGTCATGATCAATCCGTAAAAATGTCATTTATTATATAACCAAAATAAATAAAACAATAAAAGACAACACATGATAATTATAAGGTCATTTTTAATGTTGTTGCTTGCAAGGATTGCTTCAAGATAAACAACATTTACTTTTGGAGAGTATGATGTGGCATTGCTTATATATGTAGAATTGTTTAAAATTTGTTAAGGTTAAAAAATATGATTTTTTATGTTTTAAATTAATGGATTAATGTAGGGCGCAATAAATTAAGTACTCACTTTAACAATATTAATATAAGAATGAAATTTTGTGTAAAGAACTTAAATTTATAGTGTTATAAAATTTATAAAATTAAGATAAATAATCTATTTAAATAACTATATTTTTATTTGTAGTGCTCTAATTTGCTACTTAAACTATGTTTTCTGATTGAAAGAGTTTTAATATGAACTAAACTTAATTTTGAAAAAAGGTCTTAAATTGATATATTTAGTTCAGAAGTAGTATAAAACTACAACAACTGAAAACCAACTTTTGATAAACATCATTTTAGTGTAAAACTGTCTTAAAGATGCTTTATCTTTATTTCTAAACTAGCATTTTAGTCTGAACTTTACAGGTCAAATCCCACACAAAAAGTAAAAAACCATTAGTATCATATAATTCAAATATATTTAAATGATTTCGATAAAATTTAATAAATTTGTGTGCAGAAGAACATTAAATTTATCTGACTATAAAAATTGTCGATATAATAAATTAAAATAACTAAAATTCAACAATAGTTCTAATCCATATGATTTTAGTTAAGGAATAAGGATTGCAGTAAAGTGTGTTAAAATTAAACATAGGAGCAATATTTGTTACCCTTGTGATAGGAGAAACAATGATGATCACTACCCCTAAGAAACTAGAGATAATTTATCTCCACGATTTCGTAGACGAGAAGGACAACATAAATTAAAATAGATAAAAGATAAAAGGCCTATATCCATAAATAAAAAAAGATAAAAGACGAAAAAATTAGATCATAAGAAAAGCGAGAAAGGAAATAAATTTTAAGAGAGAAAGAATAACGAATATTTGCATATAGGGGCAATGACCCATCACCTATGTTTGAGAGAAGATGATTTACAAGAAATTGAACGTGAGAGAGTAAAGAAAATAAAGCTCTTTTTTTTTTAAAAAAAAAAAGTTCTCCAAACCAGATAATTATTTATAGATATAAAAGATTAAATTCTAATAGTTTTTAAAAGAATTTACCAATTATTATAAAAAATCTTATAACAATATAATTGTTTATTATAAATCTAAAATATAATTTATATTTTTAAAAAAATATTTGTTATTGCAAAATTTAATTATAATATAATTTTGTATATTTTCAAAAAATTATGTATTATAAATTTTAATTATATAAAAATAAAATTTATCTATAAAGTACTGGTTTATAAGATAGGTGCAAATGAAAATTGATTAAGAATTTGAAATTACAACGTAAAAAAAGATATTTTTTTAAAATTACAATCATCTTAAATTTTTGTTTACTATCATTATTATTATTGTTATTGAGGGGCAAGTGGCCAATGGTAAAAAAAATTGTTTATATAAACAATAAAAATCTTTAATTTTATTATGTACAATATTTTAAGATTTAAAATTTAACCTAAATTAAATTTAAATTAGAGATAAGATTTACACAATATTGGATTTCTATATTGAAAAATGATAATATTGGATTAGATAATAAAAAAATTGATTCCTAATTCCCAATACAAAAGCTATAAAAAGAGACTCACATGCCCATTGACCAATACACTTCTCCATTTTCTTCTTTGCGTTTTGCTTTGGTCTCAATTTTGATAAAGGACTATTCAAAGAGTATAAGGACCTAGAAGCTTTTCATGAGTTGAAGAGTCTAATGACAAAGTCCAAAGCTAAGCTTCTACAAGAAGAAATTGGCAAGAATATCAAGGATGAACTACTCATCAAAGACAAAGAAGGAGGAAATCAAAAGGAGTTGAATTGGAGCACAATAAAGATTGTCAAATAGCTCACTTAGCGCAATAAGTTCACTGAGCACAATTCCTTTGGCAGCGGAGAAATTGCGCTTAGCGCGAGTGTCTCGCTTAGCACAATTCCCTCTACTGAGGAGAAATTATGCTTAGCATGAATGTAAATGCACCTTAAACCGTGCGTTTAAGGGGTTATTAGAGACTTAGTTGTCTTCTTATGTCTAACTCTATAAATACTCATAAACTCCTACTTTTGGGAAAAACAAAATTGTGAATGAATTAAGCTTTTGCTTAGATTGAGAGCATAATCCATTCTTGATTCTTGATTGAAACCAAATTTATTCTTATTAAGGAAGTTATTCATTTGTGGTGAATCCTCCTCCAACTTATCATTCCTCTAAGGATCATGATGTCATCCTTCCCCATCTTCTTCATCTTCTCCATTTTTAGTTTTTGAGTTATAAGAAAACCATTAATGGAGTCTTGGAATTTTTGCATCTGGAACGGTCTGATCCAAGCGTGTATGTCTTGGACTTCATCATGTGGTATTCAGAGCTTGAATTCAGAGAACAATTCAAAAAGATTCATCTATTAGGTGCAGTTTTAGTTTGTGTTTTTTTGTTTTCCTAGAAAAATGAGAAAATGAATTTCCTTTGATTCCTGTTTGTTTGTGTTTAATTGTGTGTTTCTTGTATTTTTTTGAGTTTATCTTACACGTGCCTTCAATTCCCTTATCTTTTTGTTGAATTTGAAATTGATTTGATCATGAATTGATTGTGGGTTGTTTTTCATGTTTTTTATGAAACTCATAGCACTGCTGAATTTTGTTTGAATTTGATCCATAAATATTCTGTTTGGAGAGCACTAGGGCGTTTATGCAAATATAAAAGTTTTTGGTCCTAAAAGAGAAAAATAAGAAAGAGAAAAGAACATAAAACAAAATTATTTTGGGATCAAAATGAAAATATAAAAAATATGAGGTCTCAAGAGTAAAAAAATTAATTTACAATCAAAATTTATAAGCCCTCTCTCTTGTGTGCTTATTGTTGAATTTCTAGTACTTCCATTTTTGCTTAATTACAGTGTTTATACTTAGCCATTTTTTTACAACATTAGAGGTAAAATCTTCCATGATGAAGTCCAAGACATACACCGGAATTTCAAGACTCCATTAATAGTTTTCTTATTACTCAAAAACAAAAAAATGGAGAAGATGAAGAAGATGATGTCACGATCACTAGAGGAACGATAAGTTGGAGGAGGATTCTTTTCACAAAGGAATAGTTTTCTTGATAAAAATCAATTTGATTTTATTCAAGAACTAAGAAGAGACTATGTTCTCAATCTAGGCAAAAACTTAATTAATTCACATTTTTGTTTTTCCAAAATTAGGAGTTGTTGAGTATTAATTGAGCTATGCATAAGAAAAAACTATCCTGGAAGGATTCCGTTAAATGAGACATTTGCACTAAGCATAATTTATCCTCTGTAAAGAAAATTGCGCTAAACGAGACACTCACGCAAATTACAATTTATCCGCTGCTAAAGAAATTGAGTTGAGCAAGCTTATTGCAGTAAGCAAAGTAATCTTCAATGTGCTTCAATTTTATTCCTCGTGGCTTTCTCCTTCCTTGACTTTGATGAATAATTCATCATTAATTCTCTTAATCATCTCTTATGGTTGAAGTTTGAGTTTGAACTTTGTCATTATAGATACTTCAACTCATGAAGTATTTCTAGGTTTTATGTTCTTTGGATAGCATATTATCAAATTTCGTCATTGCGAAGTTCTTTGATCTACCCATATGATAAAGTTTAAGTTTTGTTCTTTTTATGAATTTCAGGAAATCTGGGAAGAAGGATTTTTCCACTGCGATTTTTGAACGGAAGAAATCGCCGAATTGGTTAGTCGTGGATGAAGCGGTTAACGATGACAATTTGGTATTTTCCATGCACCCTCAAACGTTTGAAAAAATCAAACTTTTTCGGGGAGACACTGTCCTCATCAAGGTCTCACTCAATTCCAAAAATTCTAGATTTTTATTATTTAATTTTATTTATTTATTAATATTAATGTTGTTGTTGTTGTTGTTATGGGATTTGTGATGCAGGGGAAGAAATGGAAGGACACAGTTTGCATAGCTCTTGATGACGGTAATTGTGAAGAATCAAATGAATAAAGTTTTTAGGTCAAATTTGAGGGTTTGTCTTGGAGATGTTGTTTCTATGCATGCGTGCCCTGATGTCAAGTATGGGAAGCGCGTCCACATTCTTCCCATTGATGATACCATCAAAGGTGTCCCTGACAATCTCTTTGATGCTTACTTGAAACGTGAGTGAATAATACCTTTTTATTAAAACGTTGTGTGCTTAATGACTATTAATATGTAATACTTTATTGCAAGATTTTGTTTTTTAGTTGTTGTACATTAGTTAAAATTTGTGTTGATGTTATAAGAACTTTTATTGTCTACTATGGATGCGTTTGGGTAAAAAGCAATGATTTAGCACTTGTCGTACGTGTAAGTGCTTATGTATAATTTTTTTTGTAATTGAAGAGGGAATAAGATTAAATTGATTTCATATGTTGTGAGTTTTTTTCACAAGTTATTTTGAAGAAATTATTAGAATAAGCTAAAATTAGAGTGCAAATTCAAATGAGATCTTCCAATCATAATACCATTATGTTTTTTCCACATTAATTGCTTTTGGTTGTTTTTATTTGATAGAGGACTATCCAAAGAGCATAAAGTTCTAGAAATACTCCATGAATTGAAGGGTGCAATGACAAGGTCTAAAACCAAGCTTCTACAAGAAGAGATGACCAAGAGAATCATAATTGGACTATTTAACAAGGACAAGGATGGAGGAATACACAAGGAGATAAATTGGAGTACCTTGAAGATTGTAGGCTATGAAGCATGGACACGACCAAAATCAGAGAGAATCGCGTCCGACACAACCCGACACGGTGACACGCGCTGACACGGTATCGAACACGCGGTAAACAAACGCGTCACGTTGACTGTTTCCGACACGCAAATTTGACTGTGTCCGACACGGTCAAAGGGTAATTTTGTGAAGAAAAAAAATTAAAGGTATTAATTTTCAGAACTCACTGTTTCGCAATTTTGCTTCTTCACCCTTCAGTTCTTCACGATTTCTCGCTTCTCCCTCCTTCACGTTCATCGTAGCGCCATTCCCTTCTACTTCCAACAGCTGTTCGCTTCTACGCTCCTCCGGCCACCGTTCGCGTCTCAGCAGTCACAACAGGTAAGTGCTCTTGCTGCTATTGTCTAATATGCTTCATGGTTCCATGTCGTTCGTGTCTCTCTCTCGACCACCGTTTGCTTGCACTCAGTCACCCACGCCCCCAAATGGGTTTTACTATTCCCTCGCTATTCACTCTCTCACTTTCACCAAGAAACCCAGCCACCGTTCTAACTTCTAAACAAACCCAAATGCGTGATGCGTCTATTGTTTTGCTTTTTACTGTTTAAAAAAAGCATTAATCTGTAACAGATCTCAAGGACATGTCCGTTTCAATTGAAAAGCATAATTTGTTACTCTTTAAATTTATATTTTTGCTTTTGCTAATTGCTATTGTTAAAATGTTCAAGTATTTTTATTTTAATTCCCTTATTAATTGTTTAATTTTTTTTTTGCTTTTTAGGTTCAAATTTATATTTTTGCTCTTTAGGTTCAAATTTATAACCTGTTACTCTTTAAATTTATATTTTTGATTTTGCTATAATTGCTATTGTTAAAATGTTCAAGGATTTTTATTTTAATTCCCTTATTAATTGTCTAAAATTATGCTTTGTAAAATCTCGCACTTATTATTAGTTCTGTTATTAATTGTCTATGAATAATTGAATATTGTTTTGAAGATTGAAATGCAGCCTCTTTGAATTTTTTTCGGTTACATTGAAGGGTATTATTAGTTTAGTTTAATTTTTTTTGTTAAATTATTAAATATTAAATGAAATATACACTATATAAATTAAAAATATTATTTAATATTAAAACGTTTCCCAACATGTCAAAATCCATAATTTTTTAAGATTGACGTGTCGGAGAGTCGAGTCGTGTCGTGTCACGTATCGCATGTCGGTGCTACATATATTGTAGGAGAACTCACTTAGCGAGAATATCGAACTTAGCGCAATTCCTTTCATAGCTTTTGTAATTTTTGTAGTTTTCGTAATTTTTGTAATTTAGTATTTTCTTATTTGTGTAATGGGCCTCAATGTGCATTTAAATAGGCCCAAACTATGCATTTTTATGTTTTATTAGATGCTTAACTCTATAAGTACTCTAGTTTTGAATAACTTTTGATTGAACAATATTAAGCATTTGCTTGAATTAAGAGCTTAGCCTCTTCTTGGGTCTTGGCTGAACCCAAATTGATTCTTATCAAGGAAGCTTTCCTTTGTGGCGAATCATCCTCAACTTATCATTCCAATACTGATTGTGACATTATTCATTACCATTTTCTTTATCTTCCCCACCTTTTATCTATAAGTTCTACTATCTATCATTGATATCTTGAAATTGGCCTCTGGAAACGATCTAACCTAAGCATTCATGCTTTGGTAATCATCATTATTGGAACAAATGGTGTGGGATTATTAATGTTCGAGGGATTTCATTATGGTGCCTCCCCACTGAATATTTCTGTGTTGTTTAAGGTTTTAACTTTATTTTTCAATAATTTGCAGCATATTTCTTGGAGGCTTATCGTCCTGTCAGAAAGGGGGATCTATTTCTTGTCTGAGGATGAATGAGATGTGTAGAGTTCAAAAGTCATTGAAATTGATCCTATGAGCAAGAACCTGTGAAAAGAGAGGACAACGAAAGGCTGGATGAGGTTGGCTATGATGATGTGGGAGGTGTCAGGAAGCAAATGACACAGATTCGTGAGTTGGTAGAGCTTCTACTAAGACACCCACAACTTTTTAAATCAATTGGTGTGAAACCACCCAAAGGAATTTTGCTGTATGGACCCCCAGGCTCTGGTAAGACATTGATAGCTAGAGTTGTTGCTAATGAAACTAGAGCATTCTTCTTTTGTATTAATGGCCCAGAGATTATGTCTAAACTGGTTGGAGAGAGTGAAAGTAATCTCAGGAAGGCATTTGAAGAAGCTGAAAAGAATGCTCCCTCCATTATCTTTATTGATGAGATTGATTCTATTGCACCCAAGCGGGAGAAGACACATGGTGAAGTCGAAAGGAGAATTGTTTTGAAATTTTGACTCTTATGGATGGATTGAAATATCGTGCTCATGCTATTGCTATTGGAGCTACAAATCGTCCAGATAGCATTGACCCTGCATTGAGAAGGTTTGGTAGATTTGATAGGGAAATTGATATTGGTGTTCCTGATGAAGTTGGAAGACTTGAAGTTCTTCGCATACATACCCAAAACATGAAGCTTTCCAATGATGTAAATTCAGCATGTTTAGCTTCCATTTCTGTTGGTGGATTTTGTGGTTTTTTCTTTTATCATTTTTTGGTACATCTAACTACTGGTTCTCCTACTGTAGGTTGATTTAGAGAGAATTGCAAAAGATAATCATGGATATGTTGGTGCTGATCTTGCTGCCCTTTGCACTGAAGTTGCTCTTCAATGCATCAGGGAGAAGATGGATGTCATTGATTTGAAAGATGAGAGTGTTGATGCTGAAGTATTTAATTCTATGGAAGTTTCAAATTAGCATTTCCATACTGCTTTGGGAACAAGCAATCCATCTGCTTTACAAGAAACTGTTAGTTGTTTTTTTTATTCTTTTTAATTCCTTGAAATTTAAATTATTATTTAGCAGGTGAGGCTTTCTGGCTTTGCTGTTTCCTCCCCTCCCCCCTAATTAGCAATCTTTGTTGACAAGTTGTTGAGGTGCCTAATATCAGCTAGGAGGATATTGGAGGCCTTGAGAATGTCATGCGTGAGCTGTAAGAGGTCATAAATCTCTACTATTCTTGTTTAAACGTTTTTACTTAGTTTTATATCAATTTAATCTGAAAGGATTTTGCATTTCTGGATGTAGACTATTCAATATCATGTGGAGCACCCAGAAAAATTTGAGAAGTTTGGTATGTCACCACCAAAAGTAGTTCTCTTCTATGGTCCTCCAGGATGTGGGAAAAATTTGTTGGCCAAAGCAGTTGCTAATGAATGTCAAGCTAACTTCATCAGTGTGAAGGGCCCAAAATTGCTCACTATGTGGTTTGGTGGAAGTGAAGCCAATGTTCGAGAAATTTTGACAAGGCCAAACAATCAGCTCTATGTGCCCTCTTCTTTGATGAGCTTGATTCCATTGCTACTCAGGTATATTTTTGTCACGTATTTCTAGTTTGTCATATTAATTGATATCAAATTGAGTTTTATAATTGTATGTGTTTATTTGTTGGACTTTATTCCTTCAATGCTGGCCCAAGCCCATTTTGAGGGGTTTAATATCCCAGACCTAATTTACCATTATAAATGCATCAGTTGAAGGTGAAATTAGGTCAGACTAAGACGTAGAGTGTGAAATGGCACAAACATCGAGAAAAATTGAGCGTTGAGTACGACTCTGCATTCTGAGAGCCTCAAGTGCCATTCTTGAGTGTCAATTTTTGAGCAATCCTGCATGCTTGCATATTTGAGAGATCTCGAGTGAAACACTTTCAGAGTTTGAGTATCACCATTGTTGGAGAGGTTGAGTGTACCACCAATGTGGTGTGTTTATTCATTGTAACTGGATTATAGTTACAGTGGATATTTGATTCTAGACAAGGTCCTGTGAGTTTTTCCTTTCCGGATTCAGGGAAGGTTTTCTCACGTAAAACAAATTGTTTGTGTGACTGTCTCTCTCTCTCCCTGTTGTGTTTTTTGATTACGTTTCCGCAGATTTGATTTGAGGGTTGACGATAACCCACCTTTGATTTTTGAGGGTACGACTGTTGCGCTGATTTTACCCAACAGTGGTATCAGAGCCCGGGTTCGACGGGTTTTGAAGGAGATGAGATGGAGAACAGCGGTATCACCCACGACGGAGATATGTTCAGGTTGACCGTAAACAAGTTTGCGTATTGAAGACCGATGATGGAGGATCACCTTTACTGCAAAGATCTATACGAGCCCATTACCCTTGCTGTGAAACCGACTGGCAAAAGCAACAAGGAATGAGAGATCCTGAGTCGAAAGGCGGTTGCCACGATCAAGAAATATATTGATAAAAGCCTCTTTGAGCATGTGTCCGAGTTCACGAACGTGTACGAATTGTGGAACAAACTAGAGTCCATGATTCAGAAGAAGACTCAAAGGAACAAAGCACACCTGGTTCACCGACTTGTGAAGATAGAATACAAGGACGAGATGAGCATGCTTGAACACCTCAGCACCTACAAAGGGATTGTGAATCAGTTGACCAAAGCCAAGATGAAGATTGATGACGAGTTGCAGGCTTTACTGTTATTAAGTTTGTTGCCAGAAAGCTGGGATACTCTGGTAGTGACATTGAGTAACTAAGCTCCTGATGGAAAATTGAAGATGGATGTTGTGATGGACAGCCTCTTGACTGAAGAAGCCAAGAGAAGAGAACGGGGTGTAACCAGCACGTCTGAGGCTAACATTGCTGAGAATAGAAGAAATTCTGATTCCCGGGGTAGTAGCAAGAGCCAGGGTCGAGGTGGACAAGATAGGTCCAGAGGTCAATCAAGGCCAAAGCATGACTTGAAGTGCTTCTACTGTGGGAAGGTAGGACACAAGAGATCAGACTGCCGAGCTCTACAGAATGATGAACAGAACGGCTGTGTGAAGCCGGATCAGATTGTTCCCAAGAAGAGAAATGAAAGGAGCACCACGGCTGTGGCTGCTAACCCGAATGCCGAGATATTCTTCCTTAGTGAGGAAATGTTGAACATAGCCCATGATGATTGCACCTGGATTGTTGATTCTGGTGCCTCGTTCCACGTCACCCCACATGAGGGATTCTTCTCTGCTTACAGAAAGGGAGATTATGATGTTGTGAAGATGGGAAATCAGGTGACCAGTCGGATTGTTGGTGTTGGTGATGTAACCCTGACCATAGATACAGGGTGTCGGGTTACGCTGAAAGATGTGAGACATGTACCTGACATGCGTTTGAATTTGATCTCAGTTGGAAAGCTAGATGATGTCGGGTTAATAAACTACTTTGGAGAAAGTAGATGGAAGCTGACCAAAGGAAGCTTGGTTGTGGCTCGAGGTAAGAAAGAAGGCTCCTTGTATGTGATGCAAGGAAGGACGATTGGTGGAGAAACCAATGTCATCCGGGATGGAAAGAACCTTGAGCTATGGCACAAGCGCCTCGGCCACATGAGCGAGAAAGGACTCCAGATATTGGAGAAGAAAGAACTACTGACTGGGTTGAAGGGCCAAGTGTTGGAGAGTTGCACACATTGCCTAGCTGGAAAGTAGCACCGAGTCTCGTTTGAGAGACCGGATCAACCCAGATGACGAAGGAAGATTTTAGACCTCGTCCATACTGACGTTTGCTCCATGTCAAAGATCGCTTGGAGGAGCTCAGTACTTTGTTTCTTTCATTGATGATCATTCCCGCAAGGTGTGGGTTTATTTGATGAAGACCAAAGACCGGGTACTTTAATGTTTCAAAGAATTCCATGCTATGGTTGAAAGGGAGACTAACAAGAAGTTGAAAGTGGTTCGATCAGATAACAGTGGTGAGTACTGGGGTCCCTTTGAAGCTTACTGTAGGGAAGTTGGGATCCGACTTGAGAAGACACCTCCCAAGACTCCGCAATTGAATGGACTTGCTGAGAGGATGAATCAGACTATTGAAGAGAAGGTCCGGAGTATGCTATCCAATGCCAGATTGTCGAAAGCATACTGGGGAGAGGCCGTCAGAACCACGGTTGATCTAATCAACCTTTCACCATCAAGACCACTTGAAGGAGACATTCCGGAAGAAGTCTGGACAGGTCGGAAAGTGACCTATGATCACCTGAGGGTGTTCGGATGCCGAGCTTTCGTGCATGTCCCTAAAGATGAAAGGGCGAAGCTTGATGCAAAGACTAAGGAATGTATTTAGCTTGGTTCACCGAAAACCGAGTTCGGGTTCAGAATTTGGGATCCAATCAATAAAAAGATAGTGAGAAGACGAGATGTAGTATTTCATGAAGATGAGACAATTGATGACATCTCGAAGCCCGAAATTTGGGTTCCTGTTCGACATGAAGAACCTGTTTCTCCTATCCGAGTTGAAGCAGGGGGAGAACCCAATGAAGGAAATAATGACCAGCAACAAGCTGATGAGGATCAAGATACTGAGGTCCGAGTTGATGTGGAGAACCATGATGAAGCGGGTTCTCAAGCGGCCGAGGAAGAACAACCGAGATACCCCACTAGAGACAGAAGATCTTCTACAAGTTATTCTTCTGATGAATACACCATCATTGCTGAAGATGATGAGCCTCAGAGTTATGATGAGGCCGTGATGAGCTCAAACAAAGAAGAATGGTTGAAGGCAATGCAGGACGAGATGAATTCCTTGCATGAGAACCAGACTTATGAGATGATCGAGTTGCTTAAAGGAAGACGCGCTCTGAAGAACAAGTGGTTGTACAAGATCAAACCTGAAGAGAATGGGTAGAAGCCGAGATACAAAGCCCGAATTGTGGTGAAAGGCTGCAATCAGAAGAAAGGTATTGATTTTGAAGAGATCTTCTCTCCTGTTGTGAAAATGACCTTGGTTCGGACTGTGTTAGCCATGGCGGCTTCGATGGACCTTGAGGTAGAACAGATGGACGTGAAGACCGCATTCCTTCACGGTGAGTTGGAAGAGGAGATATATATGGAGCAACCTGAAGGGTTCCAAGTTCCAAGATGCGACGACATGGTACGCCGGCTGAAGAAAAGTCTCTATGGCTTGAAACAAACACCTCGGCAGTGGTACAAGAAAGTTGAATCCTTCATGAACGAGCATAAGTTTGTGAAGACTGAAGCCAACCACTGCGTATTTGTGAAGAGGTATGAGGTCGGAGATTCCTTGACTCTGCTACTTTATGTTGACGATATGTTGATTGTAGGGCAAGATAAGATGAAGATTGCTAGATTGAAGAAGGCATTGAGCTTGTCCTTTGCGATGAAGGACCTCAGCCCTGCAAAGCAGATTCTCAGAATCAAGATCATCCAGGATAGAAAGAAGAAGCTACTGTGTCTAAGTCAACAGAAGTACATTGAGAAGATTATAAAGAGATTCAACATGGACAAGGCCAAAACAGTAAGTACCCCCTTAGCCAGACACTTGAAGCTGAATAAGAAGCAGTGTTCGAGGTCTGATGAAGATAGAGAAGAGATACTGAAGATCTTGTACCAATCCGTCGTCGGAAGTTTGATGTATGCAATGGTTTGTACTAGACCCGACCTGGCGTTTGTTGGAATGGTGATCTTTTGAACCCCGGTAGAGAGCACTGGGAACCAGTGAAGTGGATCTTCAGGTACTTGTGAGGAACGACCGAGTTATGCCTCCCTTTCAGAGATGGTGAAGCTGAGCTACAAGGCTACTTGGATGCGGATTTAGGGGGAGATTCCGACTCGAGGAAGTCGACGACCGGATATCTGATGAGATTTGCTGGAGGAGCAATCTTGTGGCAATCAAAATTGCAGAAGTGTGTGGCACTTTCGACAACCGAGGCCGAGTACATTACCATGACTGAGGCAAGCAAGGAGATGCTGTGGATGAAGAAGTTCCTCATGGAACTCGGTCATGAACAGGACAAGTACGAGTTGAAGTCTGACAACCAGAGCGTCATTCATCTGGCGAAGAACTCGACCTATCACTCCCATACTAAGCATATTGATGTACGATATCACTGGATCCAAGATGTGGTGGAAGATGGACAACTAGCACTTGCCAAAGTGCACACCGACCAGAATTGGTCCGACATGATGACCAAGCCGGTATCAGCAATGAAATTTGAAGACTGTTGTGAAGGTGCCGGGTGGGTGAACCCGTCTCATTGAAGAGGCCGGATTGATGATACACCCGTCACATTGGCGGGTTGTGTCAAGTCAAACCCGCGTGATAGAGATGCCGGGTTGTTATGAAGAGTTGAAGATGTTGGGCTGAGTTGAACCTGTTCCATTGAAGATGTCGGGTTGTGTTTGATTTGCCGCATTGAAGTCGTAGGGGGAGAATTGTTGGACTTTACTCCTTCAGTGCTGGCCCAAGCCCATTTTGAGGGGTTTAATATCCCAGACCTAATTTACCATTATAAATGCATTAGTTGAGGGTGAAATTAGATCAGACTAAGACGTAGAGTGTGAAACGGCACAGACGTTGAGAAAGATTGAGCGTTGAGTGCGACTCCGCATTTTGAGAGCCTCAAGTGCCATTTTTGAGTGAGCCTGCGTGCTTGCATATTTGAGAGATCTCGAGTGAAACACTTTGAGAGTTTGAGTATCACCATTGTTAGAGAGGTTGAGTGTACCACCAACGTGGCGTGTTTGATTCATTGTAACCGGATTATAGTTATAGTGGATATTTGATTCTGGACAAGGTCCCTTGAATTTTTCCTTTCCGGATTCAGAGAAGGTTTTCTCACGTAAAACAGATTGTTTGTGTGACTGTCTCTCTCTCTCTCTCCCTTTTGTGCTTTTTTATTACGTTTCCGCAGATTTGATTTGAGGGTTGACGATAACCCACATTTGATTTTTGAGAGTACGATTGTTGCGCCGATTTCACCCAGCATTATTAACGCTTACACATTTGTCAAATATTACAATTATCCCATATGCCAAAGTTATGTTTTGAATGTTATTTAATACCTTTACAATTTTGTGTGTGGGCGCACACACACTATCATTGTCACAGAGAGGAAGTAGTGTTGGAGATGCTAGTGTTGCTGCTGATAGAGTTCTGAATCAACTTCTGACTGAAATGGATGGCATAAATGCCAAAAAGACTATGTTCATAATTGGGGCCGCCAACAGACCTGATATCATTAACTCAGCACTTCTTCGGCCTGGTCGTGTAGATCAACTGATCTATGTTCCTCTTCCTGATCAGGAGTCCTATTATCAAATCTTCAAGGCCTGCATGAAGATGTCATCTGTATCAAAAATGTTAATTTGGGAGCACTAGCTCTGTGTATACTAAAGGCTTTAGCGATGCTGATATAACAGAGATATGCCAAAGAACGACTTTTTTATAGATTGGGGGTATTTTTATTTCTAAATTATCATTTGGGGGTAAAACTTAAAAAAAATTCTCATTTAGAGTAAGTCGTGCCAGGTGGCACGACTTCTACATCAGAAGTCGTCCTAGGTGTCACAACTTTATTATTTTTTTCTTTTTTGCTTGAAGTCGGATCAAAATTTATGACTTCAATGTGCATGTAACTCATAAGTTGTATTGTTAATTTTTTTTAATTTGGAATTAAAATTTTTATTTTTTTATAAAATGCATTGGGAAGTCGTAAATATGTTTACGATTTTAAAGTTTTAAATACATTAACGACTTTAAAGTGGTGCTGCACCTTTTCTTTTAGCAGCTTTTTTTTTTGTTTTTTTTTTTTAATTGGTAACTGTCATATTTATATTTACGTGGTGTAACTTTTTTATTTATTTTGGTTTGGTTTTTTCATTGATGCAGATTTCTTTTTACGTGGTGCATGTTTATTTTTTTTATTTTGTTTTGGTTTTTTTAATTAGTAATGCTCTAATATATATATATATATATATATGTGTGTGTGTGTGTGTGTGTATGTATGTATGGTTGTTATACATTTACGCTGCTGTTAATTTTGTTTTTCATTTTTATTAGTTTTTGTAATATTAGTTTTATTTTTTGAGTTACTTGGATTTTTTATATATATAATTTAAATTATTTTCCTTTTTTTTAAAGTTTTTTTTAATTTTTAAATTTTTGGTAGTAATTTTAAATTTGTAATTTGGATAGAAATATTATTTAATTAATTTTTTTGCTAATAGTAGGCCTTTTTTTATATATTAAATAAGATATATTAATTTTTTTTGTTTATTTATTTTGGAAAATATCATTATCTTAATTAATCATTTGATTTGGAATACTAATTTTAAATAATTTTGATTAGAATAATTGTGTGGATAGTTAAAATTATACTATAAGAATAATTGTTATATTAACACTAGATATAATTTAAGTAATAACAGTAGTTGAATGTCTTTTATAAAAATATTAATGAACATCAAATGAAGATGAGAAAGTAAATAAAAGTAAAAAAAATATAAATAATATTAATTGTCAACTTTATTCTATGGACATTTACGATGTTTATGTGATTCACTTCTATACAATAAACATTTTTTTTGGCTTATTTGGAATTGCCTGTGTTCACAACAAATATTATTATCAATTTTTTATAGGTATTTTCAATTTTTTATTTTAAAATTACTAACAAATTATAAAAAAAATAATTAAATAAATATACATAATAAAAGTAATTATAACATTAATTTAAGATATATTTAATAAAATAAGGTTCAGATTACATACTAAATATTAAACCAAATTAATTACAATAATTAAAATTACTTGCTTTTTAAATAATTAAACTAAACAATTTTTTATTTTTTAAATAACCTTCAAACTAAATTACAATATAAAAAATTCAAATAAGACAAATTATAAAAAACAAACAAAATAAATTAAATAAATAAAATCAATGCTACGTAACCCATATATATGTAAGGCCAGAATATAGCTTATTTAAATAAATGAAAAAAAAAAACAAAAACAAAAGAAAAAAAACCAAAATAAATTAAAACTTTCAAAACAGTAAAGTCATGTTTATATTCACGACTTCAAAGTCATGAATATAACCACGACTTTTAAGCTACCTACAAAAAATTATATATGTACAAAAAATTAAAAATAATAAATTAAATAATTAAAAATAAGTAAAGTGGTAAATATGTGTACGACTTTGAAGTCATACACATATCCACGACTTTTGAACACACTATTTTAAAAAAAATTACAAATTACGATTTCAAAGTCGTAAATTTATTTACGACTTTTGAGCGAATATTGCAAAAAACAATTCACGGAATAAAAAAATTAGCACAATGAAATCGTAAATTTTGATCCGACTTCAAGCAAAAAAGAAAAAAAAAATAAAGTCGTGCACCTGGTACGACTGCTGATATAGAAGTCATGCCAGGTGGCACGACTTACCCCTAAATGAGAGTTTTTTTAAGTTTTGTCCCCAAAAGGTAATTTAGAAATAAAAATACCCCAATATGTAAAAAACCCGCCAAAGAGCATGCAAATATCCTATTAGAGAAAACATAGAAAAGGTACGTTTGTTGTTAGGTGAATAGATAAAACTTCCTTTAGTCCTTAGAACTTTCAAGGAAGCAGTCTCTATGATGCCAGTTTACAGCTTTCTAGGAAGTCTTTTAAAATTTAATGAAGGGTTGTTTGCTAGTCTTTCAATTGTTCTTCTATGTTTTTCTGGTGCTTTCAGTCACTAGTGAAGTACACACTTCAAATTCATCTGTTAAGCATTTTCCTCAGACCAACAATCCCTTTTTAAATTTGTATATTTGTGATAATTGGTCAAGTAATAGGCTTAATCAATCTTCGTTATCTGAGGATTGATTCATAAAATCACATTTTGGGTAGGAGGTATAGGCCATGATAGTAATTCATCCTTTTCTTTTGCGTTTATTGACAATAGTTTTGTTAAGTTGTCAATCTATTAATTATCACAAATCTCTGATATTTGGGATCTACTGGATTACATAGTGTGAATGAATTGGTTTGGAATGGAGTGAGGCACACCATTCAGTTGTTTTTTGATTTAGGATCTGATTCTTTTCTTATTCCTGCTCAATGAGTTTCTTATCATCATGTTTGTGTTTGGTTTCTTTCAGGACATAGAGCATGAGAGGAAAAGAAGAGAAAACCCCGAGGTTATGGATGAAGACATGGAAGAGGAAGATGTTTCAGAGATCAAGGAAGCCCATTTTGAAGAGTATAATGACCAAGCCTAAAAAATTTAAATTTACTATATTCTGTTACAAAAAGCGTTAGCGACGGCTAGTTCCTGGCGCGAATAGCGCCAGATGCGGTGCCATTAGCGCCAGGATGCACCAAAAGGCCATTTTTTCACTGGAATCTGGCGCGATTAGCGCCATGAACAGGTCCAGGCCACTGGAATTTGGCGCCAATAGCATTAAATTGGCGCGATTAGCGTGGGAACGCAGACAGGACCACTATAAAAGGCCATTTTCGCGATTTTGGGGCTAGAAACCCCATCTTCTTCCTCCATTTGCACGTTCTGCCATTGTTGAACTTGGAAAGCTTCATACCCACTCATTCCTTGACCAAAACACTTCACTTCCAACATGAAAGTTGAAGGAAATCACCCAATGAGCTAGATTCCAACCTCCATTTTCATTGAAAACCATCAAACGTAGAGATCGCGTTCTCTAGAGAATTTCCCAATGTTTGATTTCTGAAGGGATAGGAGACGTTTTAAGGACTTGGAAGCTTGGAGAAGTTGTTCTCTAGCCTTCCTTGTCATTTTAGAGGTAAGAAACACAACTTTTACCGATTATTTAAAAATTTGTTCTTGAGATGAATAGTGACCCATTTGAGTTAGAGCTGAAATTAAGCTTGGGTCCTTTGGAAAAGTATGCTTAGAAGGTTGTTGTGATGAAGGTTTAGCCTTGAAATATAATTTTTATGGACTTTGGAATTTGGCTCTGAAGAATGTATGTGTAGAAAGAATGTTGGCTAAATTGATGATATTATGATATGCATGAGCCTTGGTACTTTTACAAGATGCGTTTAGGAGGCTATATAAACAGTGAAAATGTGTTGAAGTAATCGTTTTAGCCATATTGATAATCATTAAGATTGGCATGGATAGAGTATTGAACTCTTTGAATTGGCTTATGCAGAGTCTTAGGGAGACTCTAGGCCCTTGGTTAGGCCAAGATAGATCCTGTTGGGGGTCTGTAAGTCACTGGTTAGGTGACTAGTCTTTGAAACTTAGAAAAAGAGGTTATATGGAAAAGAATAGTGTTTCTTTTCATTCTAACGATTGAGAACCGTTATTGATTGCTTGTGTACCTTTGTATAGGGCGTGACACCGAGGGTGTTAGTGGCGGAGACCACAGTTCAGGGATTGAACAGCAGAACACTGTGTTTCCAGGTAAGTTCTTTGTTCTTGGGAGTGTTTCACCATACTCCGAGGGAGTAATGGTTGCATTCATGATTCATATGCATTGAATTGGATGTTATAGCTTTCCTCATGATAATATGTATGCTTGTTTCTGTGCTAGTGTATGGTTGCCTTTCAGATAGATCTTCTGGCCAGTTAGATAGATATGAACCTCCCTAGGAGTAGAGCACAACTCCTAGTCGGTTTGCTCACATAAATGGTGTATGATCCCTTAAGACCAGAGATAGGTGGTCCCGTCGCAGTTGAAGCCTATTCTTGGAGGTGTCATATACGTGCATCCATGTATAAAGGGGTAGCTTCCGATGGAATGACACGGGTGTGAGTTCCGGTCTCACACTGGGGACTGAGAGTCCTGATGCTGATGATGATGCATCTTTGGCGGGCGTAGTACCGCAGATACACATTAGAGCTAGAGAATGTCTATGTGTTGTTGTAAGGGCCAGGAGGCCTGGTGTTGTGATGCCTTTGATGTTATGCTATCATGGAAGTGAGACAGGGGGAGGAGAAGTTTCCAAGAACCCTGAGCTTACTGAGATTGTATATCACCCCGTGTGTGGGGATTATATTTTGCAAGTGATGCATCTAGCAGAGATGATGGGTTTCAGGCCGGGAGGCCCCAGTAGGGACAGACACTGTATAGTTGCGTGAGCAGTTCTTTGAGAGCATTGTGTCTCACTGCTATATGTATATGATATATTTTGTACTCCCGCGAGGGAAGATGTGCGTGCACATATATTTTTGGATCCTGTATGGATTGTGATGTACAGACGCTGTATATTTTGTACCCTCTTGTGAGGATGTGATCTGTGAGATCATGGCATTGAGTGCCTATTCTTTTGTATAGCCACAGTGATTGTTTTGATGATGTACATATAGATACATGTGGCTTCTGATTCTCCTGATATATCTGTATGGATATTATTGTTTTATCTGCCGTTCTTTATGTTATTTGGATTGTAGAGGCTTGTTGTAGTGTATTGGCATTCGTATATGTAATAAGCGGATACTTACCATACATGATGAATCAAGAAATATGGTTTTGAAGGGAAATGACGATGACGTCGTGTTTTTGAAAATGTTTCCGTTGTTTTAATTAATTGATTTAAATTAATTACCGCGCTAATCTGATTAAGTAACTGTTAATACACCGGATGCATACGGGATGTTACGAAGAGTCAATGAAGTATGCGCGTAGAAGTGTTAGTGATGTTGATATACGCAAATACCAAGCATTTGCTCAGACTATACAGCAATCCAGGAGCTTTAGAAGTGACTTTAATTTTCCAGCAACTGGGAGTAGGACCGTAGGCTCTGACCCCTTTGCAACTTCTGCTGGTGGAGCTGATGAAGACGATCTCTATAGTTAGGTTTTGTTTATTTAAAGTTACATACACACCTAGCTCGGAACTGCGAAGCCTTTTCCAGTTTTTACTTTTCGTATATTAATTAGCCAACATTAGTAGAACCGGATTTTTGTAAAACACAGATATATATGTGAATATATATATATATATATATATGATGGATGAAATTCGGATTATGTTGGAAAATAATTGAGCATATACTTCTTAGATTGCTGCCTAATCCTGGATTTCATTACTGTAGTGTGGTGGGCTCTACTTACTAGTATAACATTAACAACTTAATACAATTTATTGGATGTTATTATATGTGGTGGATTTCAAAAGCTTATAATAAAGGCTTGACAACTAATCAGGATATGAGAGAAGAAAAGAAAATACACCCATAGCAAGTAGCAACTCTCTTATATTATTTTCATGCCTTATCCCCTTGTCCATATAGTTTGCATTCCGGTTCGTGGGGTCAACATCGTTGGGGAGAGATATGCAATGAATCTGATTTTAAACTTGGCAAAATCTGATAGTTTATTTTTTTCATTTTTCAAATAACCCTTTTAATTAATAAAACACGAAAACTGACGATTTTTGTTTCTATTAACTTTTTCAATTTGTCAATTTTTAATTACTTCTTTTTCTCTTATAAAAGTTAAACAAACTGCCTCAAAAAGAGTTGTCGGAGGATGGCCATTCAAACTTACAACTGAAAGTAGACTGAAACACAGCCTCCTCGTATACTCCTTGGGATATCTAATATAATTTTAGTTAAACAATTCATTTGCTCATTATTTTAAGTTTTAGTCCATATAAAAAATATTTAACTTTTAGTCTTTGAACAGTTTTTCATAACGATTTATTGCTGACAGAAAGTTTAATGATTTTGTCAACCCGAAAATTTTCTTTGATATTATCAACAAGAATAAGATCTTAACTTTTTTTATGCATGTGTAGGGATTAAAAATTCCCGTTTTCTTGTGTAGAGACTAAAACTCAGTACAGTTACAACGGTAGAAACCAAGTGAATAAATTTAACTTAATTTAATTAACTGAAGACCAAACACAACAGGAAAAACAAATACAAGGCTAATGTGCCCACCACACTGAATAATATTGGAATGCATGAGGACATGTATAAAAAAAGACATTACATAGTATATCACATCACCCTATTTGGGTATTACATGGTATATAATATTCCTTTGGCATTATTACATACTTGTGCTTAGCGTAATGCATGGCAAATATGCTGATATGGCTTGGTAAAAACAAAAATATCTTCTCTGTTTCTCATGTTTGGTCAATGTCTTAGGCATTGAGCTATACACAACAGGAAAAGAATACTAACATTTTCACCTTGCCTAAGCACATCCTTCAAAATTGTAACATATATCAATCATAAATAAGCAAAAGCAAAAACAACATGATTATCTCATCTTCTCATATCCAGAAAAAAACCATGTACAAACTTCAACACTTGCAAGTCTTTTTTTTTTGGCCATTCAGGAAGACATGAACATGATCATCCTCATGGCTTCTCCGAACGCATTCCGGAACAGCCACTAGAGCCTAGCGTGTCATAGTTCACGAATCTGCTTGGAGCTGAGTTATGCCTATACCCTTTTGGCAAGCAATTCTTGACTTGTCTCCCTTGGAAGACATTTTGTTTGTGACCAAGATGTGGCTTCAAATAAGTTTCAGCTTCTGATAGAAATTGAGGCCTTGTAACTGTGCTAGGAGCACTTTGGGGAATGATCCTTGCAGCCATGGTCATGTGTAGGGAATGTAGAGAAAGGATGAGGTAAAGGGACAGAAGGGAGAAATGTGTAGTAGTAGACATTTAATTTTTTTTTTTTGAACTTTGTATAGTCTATGGTTTGAATTTGTGATAGAAAGAAAGGAGGGAGGGGTTTTATGCTAGATTATTGTAAAGGGGTTAAAACCAAGTGTCTTAAATAGGCTCGTGAATAGCTAGTGAATGCAGTTATGCACAGCTCATTGTTAGTACATCATAACTTTGGGGGTGTGGTGGAGGTGAGTTGGCGAGGTGGGTGCTCTTTTTTTGTGTGTGTTGTGAGGATGCTCGTGAGTTCATCTTATTGCTCTCAAGTCAAATTTGTGCTGTTTTTCTGCCCCTAAATCCAAGTAATATCTTCTTTTTGTTCACGATTAGTCAGCATATATATGATATTACTCATAATAATAATAATAATAATAATTAAAATTGATTATTTTTTATAGATTTAACTTATTTAATGAATCTTTCATAATCTTATAGTATTTAACAATTTTTAAATAATAATAGAATGTGTATTAAGAAGTATATTATTAGATTTAGTAGATCAATAGTGTGTGATAGAAAGAAAAAAAGTCCAACAGTGTGTCGTGTATTAGTGAAAAAGTAATTGTGATATTGCCAACCAATTGGGGAACCATTTAAAGATCATTGTAGGTAGCATAATAGCCCAATTATGAGTGTCTTGTGCCGTTGGTTAGTCATAGTAACAATTCAAGGTAATTAATTAATGAACTCCTATCTGACTACAGTGAATAACTACTGTAGTGTTTTACTTCCCATTATACTGGTTGGTCACCTAATAAGCCTAATCAATATTGTTTGGGAGTGGTAGGTTTCCCCCCATCCACAAATTTCGAAAAGATACTCTTAATAACAATAATAATGCCCCTCCTCACCCATAAAGTTCCCATTCAATACTTTAGTAATTATTGGACACCAATGTGCTAAGTGATTATAGACTAGATGAGATTAATTTTAAATGATTCAACTACAAGGAGACATGTAAATCTTGTGATGTTTAAAGGGAAGCAAAAGAACATCAACCCCACTGATCTTTTTTCAATGTTTATGCAAAATGGAAACAATTGGTTTAGTTGGGTCTCAAATTTAATAGACATGGGATGCATAGTGCACCGTAACTACTGACACTGGGCACAGCTACTCACACCCAACACATTACTTTACATCGCAGTTTTTATCATTTTTATCATAGTAGGCCCCACTATATTTCCTTCACATAAGCTCTTATTTTATCACATTACATAGTCCCCAGATATATATATGTAAGGTGCAGGTTCAAGGAAAAAAAAACATTCATAAAGCAATTTCACTGACACTAATAATTACACAAAACTAAACACGAACGGAATTGAGAAACTAGAATAAATATCTAGGGCATCTCCTAGGAGTTTATTTGCATTTTTATTGATTTTTGGTGGGTCCCGTATGCATGTAAATAGATAAGAAATAGAGTTTGTATTTTTCTTTAATGGAATTTTTCTTTGAATAAGTCTCACATGTGTAGAACATTTTCCTCTTCTTTGCACAGTATGATACTTGTAGTTGTAAATAAATTATTTTTTAATTCTTAAGTAAACGTTTCTTATACAAGATGTAGTGCTTAATTTTAAGATACTCAATTTACCGCCTAGACCACCTCCAAGGAGAAAAAAAAAATATTTATTGAGTTTAAACAACTCTACATACTAGCGCTGAAGATCGCCTTACATAGCCTCATAACATTGCTGAACCGGTCATAAAATGTGCAAACTCTACCATTTATGTATGATTCACAGTCTCAATAAATTTTTCCAGCATAGATGAGTTAGATGATTAAAAGAGAATGAAAAAAAAATCACGGATTCGGTTAACATAAATTATCATTTGTTGATAAAAAAAAGATGGGTGAAAGAGGAAATATTCAGTTGTATAAATTTCTCCCCCTAAATTGTAGAATTCTAGCCCATTTTATTTTTTATTTTGACATGGGCTGATACAGTAATTGTCTGTCATGGTTTTGATTGTGGATATACAGTGGAATATGTCAAGGATCAAGAAATTATTATATGATTCCAGATTATTAGATGTGTATGATTTCGATGAATCTCTATGAGGATAGCGAAAATTTAAGGGTTTTTTTTTTCAATTGAAAAATTCAGTTAATTCATGTAAAGATTGGACTGAGCACATAATAGTCCAAACTATACAATAATTTCTCCAAAAAGGATGAGAAGACACCGCCAAAATTATTTTGCTCACGGGAAGCATGTCACTAGTTGGAGCTGAGTTCCAAGTTCTACCCGCGAAGCTAGTCTGAAGCTTACATTAGACACGGATATGACACAATATAATTATAATATAAGAAAATATAAATAATTTTTTTAGCACAGTATAAATCTCAAATAAAAATGCACAACTAATTATTTAAGAATTAACACGATTTAACAAAATATCATAATTTGTCTCTTATTATGATATTCCTATTTATTTAAGTACACATTTTGAAAAAATAAGTTAAAAATTATAAAATACAGTTATGAGTATTCGAAATGTTTACGAATTTAAGCATTTCACATAAGGGTGTTTACGGGTCGATTCAGATTGATTTTGATCAAATTTAGGATACAACTCAATCAAATTTGATTGGTTCGGTTCAGTTTGATTTTCAGAATTTTTTTTAAACCCAACCCAACCCGTTAATAAACGGTTTGGTTTAGTTTGGGCCAACGAGTTACTCCTTTAAATTGATGTTTTTTTCTTAGAACTACTATTTTATATCATGATTCATCCAATATAATTAACACAATAAGGTAAATAGTCATTTTCATCCTGAATATGTAGAGACATGACAAATTCGTCTTCGAAAGATGAAAATTCAAATTTTAATCATCGAAAGTGAAAAAAGTGCGACAAATCTATTCATCGATTAATTTTTGTTTGTTACCGTTAATGAAAAGGCCTATGTGGCATAAAGGGACAAAAATGTCACAAAAATGATTGTCAACATGGCTGCAAATTAGATTAGATCAAAATGTCAGTAATTTCCATTTGACCAAAACATCAGTAAGTTTTGATAAGACAAATTTGTCAGATCCCAAATTTCGTTTTATTTAAGGGTAAAATACAATTTAGGATAAATAGTCATTTTCGTTCCTGAATGTGTAGAACACTGACAAATTCGTTCTAAGAGATGAAAATTCAAATTTTAATATATCCATTTACATGCGTTGCAAATTTTCTACAACTATTTGTTTGTCTTCTCAGATCATTGACATATTATTGGAACATAATAGTATCGTAGAATATTTTTGTCCAATAGAAACTTACTAACATTTTGGTTCAATGGAAATTTACTAACAATTTGGTTCAATTTATTCAGCAACCATGTTGGTAATCATTTTTGTGACAATTTTGTCCCTCTGTGCAACATAGACTCTTTTATTAACGGTAACATATGAATGAATTTGTTACACTTTTTCACTTTTTGGGACTAAAATTTGAATTTCCATCTTTCGATGATGAATTTGTCAGTGTTTTACATATTCAGAGATGAAAACGACTATTTTCACTAACACAATATTATCAAATGTTTGAAAGTAGTAAAATTGATTCATTTAATACCATTAACATAATATTCTAAAATAGACTAATACAAATTAAAACAAAATATTCTTTAACGAGATTTACTATAATAGACTGAATTACAATTATTTCCTACAAACTAATTTCTTGCAATAAATTTTTGTGCAACCAGATTTGTTACAACTAGATTTGCTAAAACAAATGAACAAAATATGATCCATTAATATTATAAACATTTGCAGTTGTAACACTTGGAGACCAATATTAACTGTATTTAAAACCAAACCAAAAACTCTAAATTTTTTGATCGATTTTGATTGGTTTAGTTCGATTTTGATCGAATCTATAGATTTAAACCCTTGACCCAACCCATACATGAACGATTTTGATCGGTTCGGTTCGATTTTAACTCAAATACATAAATGATCCAACTCAAACTGTCCGGATCGATTTAAGTTAATTCAGATTTACAGATGACCCGTATCCATGAACACCCCTAGTTCGACATGAAAATGTCTGACGCACATGTGACATATATTATATACTACTATTATTTTAAAGTACTTTTTTTGTCAACTTATTTTAAACCCCCTAAATCCATTTTTTATCTCAATATGATTTTGTAATTTTAATCTCTAAAAAATTATTGTATATTTAATTCATATATTTTTAAAATTTAATATTTTTAGTCTATAATTAATCTATTATCAATTTTTTAAACAAAAATTACCTACATATACATGATAACATGACAACACAATAAATATATTAAACTATCACATCATTTATTATGTCGGTATGTAAGTGTCACATGATCCTTAACAAGTCACATTATTAATTTTCATTAAAAAGTTAATGACATATAAATGATGGATTAAAAAATTATTAAATTTTAAAAATGTGAGAGACTAAGTATTTAATAAAATTTTGATAAACCAAAATTATAAATTATAAAGATAAAAAGGATATTTAAAATTATTTTAATAGTGTTCATTATCATTGATGTTAGTGCTTAACAATTTCTTATAATGTATGACTTAATATATTTATGAGTTTAATAGTCATGTATTATTAATGCAAACAAAATTTACACCATCAATTAATAAAAAATTATCATTGATATAACTTTTAAAATAATTATTATAAAGTTTAATAATTTTATAATATATATGATAATTTTTTATTAAATGATTGTGTAAAATTATTTTATATTTTGAATAACAGCCTATTTTCTCTATATTTATTTAAAGTTTACCTCCTCTATTAATTAATACTATTTTCAGCTTATTAATTAATACTACTTGAGCATGGTTAAAATGGTTTATTGGATTTAACAAGGTCTTCTATAATTGGTAGATAGTTAAGTTTCTTAAGTGTGATAATAAGAATTTTATTCTCTGACCTTATATATGGTGAAAATTTTGTCAAGAAAGACAAAATTTACTTCAATAATTTCTACAGTTCAAAAAATCAGTTTCATAATTTCTAATGACAATTTTTACTTTTTTTTATAATGAGAATACCTTACTTTTAAAAAATGATTTATTGTTCAATTTGAAGCTTTCTTAATTTGTATGATTAGCACCCGACTAAGTGAATAATTCATTTTTGAGAATATGGTAACTAAGTAACAACTGTATAATTGATAATAAAAAAATATCAATTGATATTACATGTACATAAACAATAAATATTTTTGTATTAAAATATTAGCAGTTGATGTTTTTGACTAACTATTTAGGTTATTTATTTTACCCTCCCTTAGTTAAAAGAAGGAGGGATGAAATTAATCCCATAAGGAACTTTTATGAGGCCGAAAACAGTAAGTTAATGTTTCTATTTACCATTACTCGTGTATACGTGAAATATGTTTTTATTTCTTATACATTATAAAAAAAATTGATTTTAGTATGTTTATTTCACTGGTTGAGTATTTTAATATCTGAACTTTTAAGATAAGTGTTTATAGTTCTTGAAATGACAAATATTATCAACATTGTTTCATACTTGACATTTGTCCTAACTCCCAACTAAAAACATTGACTTTAAAAGTTCAGGACCAAAACTTTGAATGTCAAAGTACAAAGATTAGAACCAAATTTTTTATGAAATACAGGAACTAAAAGTATATTTTGTTTTTATTCTTTAAAAACATATTATTTATTATAAATTTTAATTTTAATTTTATTTAATAGACATATTTATTTCTAAAATTAAAGAGAGAGAGAAAGAAATATCAAATGAGATGAATAACCAAATGGAAAGAGAAAAAAATATTATCTATATATATTTATAGATAATATTTTTTTTCCATTTGTTTATTCATCTCATTTGATTTTTTGTTTTGCTATTAACAATAATATCTTTTTTTATAATTTTGGAAAGGTTTGAAGGGAAGGTGATAAGGGAGCAGCAGAGAGAGTGATACTGGGTGGACAGAACAGAACAGGATAGTTATCTGAATGGATCTTCATCCAAGTGTGCGGCACCCTGCTTCCCTTCCCTGCTTCTCTCACTCTCAGAGTAAGATATTTTTTCTCCTTATTTTCCCAAATAAAACAACTACTGTCATCAATCCTTATTGTACTTTCTGATTTACATTTATTTATGTGGTAACTGAAACTTCATAAAGCAAGTAGTTAATTTTGGTGTATATTGAAGATGTGCTTTTTACTTAGCAGCGGTTATATTATTCTGTTCGGTGGAACCACCGTGTGCCAATTCATTGCTATCCTCGTGGAGGAGTAGTACTACTCCCGGTAGGTTTAGACGTGTAGTTCACGTTCACCATTTATCATATCACAGGAATATTGGTTTCAAGGGAATGCAAAATTCAGCTACGAGAATTAATACTGGTTGGTTAAGCTGGGTTCTTAAATTGGTTTTGGTGGAGTTGGATTCTTTAATAAACACAATTTCATACTTGTTTAAAATAGAACAACAAGAATAAACATAACTTAATGCATGTTCGGAATACACCTAAAGTATGCCATGTTTGGAATTCTCCCTTCTTTTTAATTCATTGGAATAATTAATTCCTTAGCTATAGTAATTTATTATTGAAAGATAAAAAATAAAAATAAAAACTTATTGTGCTCCTTTGAAAATGGCTCTTCCATCTGCTGATGAAAAACTTATGGCTACCTGCTACCTGACTTGTTAAATGTTGATGATCTAAAATTTAAAGGGAAAGCTGTATTTGCTAGTCTCATTTTATTCCTTGAATAGATGTGAAGTTACAATTGCAAAGAAGGAGATTATCCACCGTTTCCTCTGCACTGGCTGAGACTGTAGCTTCAATGGCAGTAGCTGTAACTGTCGTTGGTGCAGCAGCTACCCTTCTTGTAAAGAGATCCAAAACTTCTGAGTCATCACAGGTTAATAATTTATCTTTATTGTTTGTATTAATTATTAACTCAGCAATATGCCAATGTGCCACTAAAAAATCAACCTTTTTTCCAAACAAGAACATGAAAATCTTTGGAAGGCTTCTAATGTTCAAGTGCTCAATGGTTGTTGTAGTTGTAATTGTAGTGTAATACATTAAACTATTAGAGTTTCTTACAATTTGGATTTGGGTCAAACTCTATCCTACCAAACCAGCATGTAAAGTGATAGTGTCTCCCATTTACATACTTCAATATCTAGATCTTACATTGACTAGTAATATAGTCAACTTAAAGTATATAAGTGGGAGACAACCCTCACATTAGAAGTCAGTTTTGTAGGGTTAAGTTAGACCAAAACTCAAATTCTAAAATTGTGTTAGAGCCTATCATAGCTGGTTAATAATGTTGATCTTTCATGTCACTTGACAACTTGGTGATTGTATTCTCCAAGGTGAATCATGCTTCCACTTCCTTTTAGTAACGCAGCATAGATCATTCACTGATACCATTATTGCCAGAATTGGGCTAGAACGGAGATTGAAAGAACAATGATTAAATTGTGTGCTGAATTGGTAACTATTTTTTCTAAATTAAGCTCTTCTTTTGAAATTAAAGATTCAAGTCAAAGTATGTGAAGATTGTGGAGGTTCTGGTATATGTTCTGAATGCAAAGGTGAAGGATTCGTTCCTAGGAAACGTTCCGATGAAAGTGCTGAGAAGGCAAGAGTGCAAGCTAAGAACATGGCAACCCGATTCACGGCAGGGTACTATGTTCTTACATCTCTTTTCCCCTAGTATTTAATTTTGAGTTTAATGAGCATGCATTGATAGTGTAAAACAGTTTTGTACTATCACCCAATCATAAATCACCATTGATATGACTCTTAGGATAGTTATCATAAAAGTCAACAAACTTATTAGACATGGTAAGTTGTGATGAGATGATGGTGTAAAACTATTTTATACTGTCGGTTCACAGTCTATTTTCTCTTTAATTTTTTAGTTTAGCCATTCAACTCAATTACTTGTACCAGGCTTCCAAAGAAGTGGAGCTATTGCACAAAGTGCTCTTCTGGTCGATCCTGTTCAACCTGTGGTGGCAGTGGAAAGCTAAGTTAATAGTTTAGCATTACATGTTGTCTACCCAGTTCAGAAGACAGTTAGTTCCTCAGCATTTCACATGCTCTTGTTCAAATCACGGTTCAGAATATTGAGGCAAGATATTGAACTCAAGCTGATGACTGATTGACATTCACTTGTTTTCCTTAATTTATTCTGCATAAAGCAAAATTTTATATGTATGTAATTCAATGACACTGTATATATATGCATTTGTTGCACTAGAGAGGTGTTGAGTTTAAATAGACCAAGTAGGGTCTTGATAGGATGAGATTTGAGTTTACTGTCAATATACAAAGGAGTATTTGTATTTGCACTAACTTGCACCCTCCATATGCTCCCATGCAAATTGGATAACACCCTGATCCCATGTAACTTCTTTTAAACATTCAGATTATGTCCGTACCATGGTTTTTGCTAGTATCTTTTCCTTATATGAATTATGGTGAATGAAGTTGAGTTTCCTTTTATATTCTTGAGTTTATTTTTCTTGGCATTCCTGAGATTTTTCCCTTTTCGATTAAAATAATTACATTGAAGTAAAGCACAACATAGTATTGATAGTGTTTAGGAACACTCGAGCAGCATGAAGTGTTAGAGAGCTAAAAGCTTAGCTACTTGAAAATTAACAAAACTAGACAAGGAAGAATCTAAATGTGGAATGCTGAGATGATTAATTTCTTCTTATCTCAGTTACATTGGAATAGCACCTTAAATAAGATATAGCTACTAACCTAAATTGATAATAACCTTACAAGTGTCATCATCCATCTTTAGGAAATAAAAGGAAAATACAAAATCAAAAATATTAGATAATTAAAATTTTTCGACCCAATTGAAGGGGTTTTGGTTGGTATACATGAGGTAATAGGTTCTAGCTTCAATGCGATCATTATACAAAACAAAACAAAAAAATTCCAATAAAGTCTTTCAATCTGTTAATTTTATTTCTTTTGGGCATAGAACCCCTTGTTATGGATAACCATGAAATCTGTAAGAACATACGTATGTAGTATGTACCTAACAAGAATGGATACAAATAGCAGAATCAGCAAACGGCTCAAGCACAGAAGCATAGTACAATATTCAAAACTTGAGCACCAAAATTTTAGCCTCACTCTGTCCTCGGATCCAAATTTCCTACGGTCAATTTTTTTATGCATTCTCAGAGTCAGCAAATCAGAATCATTAGATAAAGATCAGGGGATTCAGATTTTATGTCAATAACAATGGTTTCAATTTTTTACCTTCTTCTGTGTTTGTTATGTTTGTCTTCACTATTGGAATGGAAAATAATACTAGTTTAATTATCTGCATACCCAAAACCGACAATAGCTCACAAACATATATCATACTTGTAATTTGTCTCAATCTTGACATGGTCAAATACTAACATTAGATTTGCCGTCCGAAGAACTTGGAAAGTCGGAATTGAGTGAAACAGCAATAGTAGCATGTATATAGTATACGACAGATAGTGGTTACCGTTCTTATTCAAAAGCAAACGTAAGCACGTAACCCATGTAAGCAAAAATAAAATTTGAAAAAGGGGCAATGCAACGTCTGCAACATTTCTCAGTTCACACGGAACCCAAGCCAAGTGAATGTTTATAATATTGGCATCACATTGTGTTAGTCAGAACTCAGAATATGCAACTTATCTTAAACAAATCTACAATTATTGAGTTGAGGAATTAATATTTCAATTTAATTATTGATTCCATTCCACTAATCAAACGTCATCAACTTAAACAAGAATTCCTACCATCGAGATCTGCGTTGACGTATTATTGATAGTGAATTAGTGATATCATTCACCAGCTAATTAACAACTCCCCATCCTGAATCTGAAGTTTGTTCTCTATATTGCTCCCATCGTACACGCCAGAATATTCAATGTGTACATATTATAAGATGATGTAAATATATAAATTGCACACCAAAATTCAAAACACAGTACATTATTATTTTTTTACATCACTTCTTTTGCATAATCATAAATTGATTCTTGCATATATATATATATATATATATATATATCCCACGTATACGTACTAGTATTTCAACTCCTTTTTTTTGGTTAAAATAAAAACTTATTCAATCTGAGATTCCCTTTAGGTTGTTCCTCATTATTGGTGGTATTTTCTACTGCAGTAGTTATACCATACAGCCTTAAAACTTGGGATCCGGATTCTCCAATCACTCCATTCACTCTTCAACACATTCACCTACATTCAGTAATTTAAAACCGTCTGGTGAAGATCAGACGACTCATATTTTATCTCATTCGATCAACTTCAATTGTCTGATCTTCATCCAATGGTTAAAAATACGCTGAAGGCACATGAATGAGTGCAAAGTGGAGAAGCTAGGCATGAGTTGGAGTTGTGTTTGGTGGTGTTGGTGCTGAGGCCACACGCTTACCTCTCTCTGAACGGCTATTCTCAGCAAACTTGAGACTATTCTGGTGCAACCCTTTTTGCTTCTCATCCTCGTTCCACTCAGCGGTGTAATAGTATTCCTCAGTGGACTTGTTGACATCCTTTGAAGGAGGGAGGAACATGCCACCCCACTGAGGGAAGTGAACAAGAGTCACAGGAAGAGTGCAACACACAATCATGACACCCATAAGGGAGAGACCAGTGGAAGTAGAAAACCTTGAGGTTGAAAAGAAGATCAATTGGGTCAAACCAGAACCAAAGTTTCCACCTGCACCAGTTAGGCCTGATATGATCCCAAGAGAACGCCTTGAGATGAAGGGAATGATGCCAAAAGTTGCACCGCATGCAGCTTGAGCACCAATGGAGAAGAGGATCATGGCCAAGACTGCAATGGGAAGGGAATTGGCACGCCCAAGCCATATGCAGAAAACGCCTCCTAGGGTTTGGAGGATCCACAAGTTCCAAAGCCTGCCCCTCATGCCAAACAACCTGGCTGCAACATCAGAAGTGTATCCACCAAAAGGACGAGCTAGGAGATTTGCCATTCCAAATGAAGCAGCAATGATTCCAGCAGTGTGTAGCTTGAGATTAAACCTGTTTTATATCACATAACTAATTTATTAGGAAATGTAATGGTGTTTTGGTGGTGAAGGGAGAAAGAAAGGGAAGAGAGATAGTGAATTTGAATTTAATGTTGACAAAAACTAATAAATTAACTAGTAATATTTGTCAATAAAAAATAACAAAAATACTAATTAATTATGAATTCAATAAGTATGCACTTTAGTGTAAAACTTTTTACCAGAAATTATCAAATTTATTATATGTTATAGTTTGTAATTAATTAGTCGAGTATAAAAAAATTTGTATTCATTAGGTCATATATTATTATATGGTTCATCACATATATAAAAAATTAATTAGTAGGTAAAAGTAAAATGTTTGTTATTCTATTACCAGTTGCTTTGTGAGGGAGATCATATTATCATATGTGCAGATGAAATTAAACCTGGGGCCTTTAGGCTTGACCTCAATTAATGATGAACTGAACTAACCTGTCATAGAAATACTCAGCAATGACATTGTCAGTGGTTAATTCAACTCCCATAGAGTACCCATAGAGGAGGGCAAAAACCCATGTCCTGTAATTTGTTATGGCATACCATAGCACCTGAACACAAAATGAAGCCAAATTAGCTAATCATGAGTTAATTAATTACTTGATTTTCTTTTCTTCCCAAAAAATTTCCCTACTTTGCCTGATTCAGTATTTGATGATCTTGGTAAACTAAGTAAGGACAATTTATTGTGTTTTCATTTTCTATTTTCATAATTAATAATAAAAATATTACATCATTTTTTTAAAAAATTTTAAAGATTGAATATATATATATATATATATATATATAACAAAAAAAGAAGTTAAAACAAGATTATTTTATATAATTTTTTGAAAAAATAGAAAAAAATAAAAATAATGTAATAATTTCATAATTATTTATAAAAATAAGAAATGATTTCTGAAAACATTTTCAAAAATCAAATATGGAATACCTCTTAAGAAATTTAATATATTGATTTGTGTCCTCAAACATATACAGAATAAAGAGCCTAACCTTGGAGAATTTGTCTTTGGCAACATTACCCTTCTTCTGCAAGGCACCAAGGTTTCCATCAGGTAAATCTTGGCCTAGGGTTAGGACCAAGATCCCCATGACCACATGCATCCAACCAGGGATGAAGAATGCAATCCTCCAAGCAGTAAAGGGAGTAGCCCCAGCTCTTCTAATCAACTCATAAACCATAGGCATTATGAGCTGAGTGGCCCCACCACCCATGTTCCCCCACCCTGCAGCAGTCCCATTCACAAGCCCTATAATCTTACTATTAAACATAGTACTCATCCAATACTGGCATGAAACAAAAGTGGCCAAGGAAAACCCTATCATGAACCTCACTGCTATGTAACCAGCAGCATCATTCACAAAAGACATGCAGAACACGGTTGGTGCAGAGAGCATGATGAGGAAGGCACAGCCGTAACGCGGTCCAAGTAGGTCACAAACCGCGCCCATTGTGAGCCTGGAGAAGATGCTGCCGGAGACAGAGGCAACACCGGCGTTCCCGATGTCGGCTTTGGTGAGGTTAAGGTTGTCGCGAATGATGGGGACAAGTGGCGCCGCCGCGAAGGTCGAGACGAAGCAAGTGAAGAAGGATATCCAAGACAAGTGGAAGGTTCTCATGTGAGGGTTGGCTAAGGAAAAAACCTTGAAAATTTTTGCCTTGTGCTCAGAATCTACTGGCAAAGCGAAATTTGCTGTGGTGTCTGTAGGGACCATAGGGGAAGCCACTGAGGCTATGAAGGTTTGTTCCCTTCCAGTTACTCCATGCATGGAGCTTCCTGGAGAACCCTCAATATCAGCCATAATTAGCCTTAACAATGTGTTAAATTTGGAAAACTAAATTAACAAACAAAGCTTAAACCAAATTAAAGAGAAAAAGCTTTGTTGATTTGATGAGTTGTGAGGGAGAGACAAGGAGTGTGATTGTATTTATAGTAGAGGGAAGGCGTTGACAATGCGCAAAGAGCCAATGAGATTCCCAACGGCTGCCAAGGTTTATGCATTAAACAAAGGTGTATTTGACGTAATGCATTTCGCCGCGTATGCCAAAAAGAACCCATGGTATATCTCAAAGGTTCATATGTGACACATATATCAACTCTGATAGAGATTGATATGCCTAGTTACGTATGCTGGTAAATAAATATAACACACTTGTATGGTGCTATTATTCAACGCTTTGTCTCTAACTTTAACCATTGGGTTTGATCTTTTAGATAAATTATGGGTGGCAACTTGGCACATGATCATTGATTGTCATGGATGATCATAACTAAATATTCTCACAAGTACATACTTACTTCAGAAATATTAATTAACAACACATTTTTTTTAAACGCTATCTATTATTAACTTAAGAAGTTTATTAAAAATTATAAATTTTGATAAATTATATTTCTCATTTAATGAGTATGATTTTATAATTTTTAATAAATTTTAACTAATAAAATAATTTTTTTTTAAAAGTGTGTTAACATATTGCTAGCACTCATCTATTTACTGTATTGTCTCATTAATTAGAATTTCCTATGCTGCATACTTTAAAATTATGTTTGGTACATGTTTTGTGGGTACACATAGTCTTACATTAGACGTAAGTATGAAAAAACTTATGTTGAGAAAGGATAATCTTCAAATAATCTAAGTGATTTGAGAGATTAATCTTTCTCTTTTGATAAAAAATACTTTAGTTCATCTAAAGAAAAAGGAACGAATGACAAAGTAAAGTATAAACAAGAAACAAAGTTAGGCATTTGCAATCAAAGGAAATTAAGTGTCAACTAATGATATTTGGACATCCAAATATTTTAAACATCCTATTAGCATCTATTACTTCTCTCTATCTCTCTCTTTTGTCAAGAATTCTTATATTTCATCAACAACCTTAATTTATATATATTTCTCTTTCTATTACATCGATTTCATCATGTATCATATCAATATTTTTCTCTTATCTCTCTCAAGATATCAATTATTTTTGAAAGTTTAAAGACTTTTTTCCTTTTGTCAATCATATATTTATTATGTGGATAAAGATGCATGCATGGAAACCCACATACTATTACACTACTACACAAAAATCTTCTTAAGAGTGGAAACAATGACAGTTCCTGCCACACGTTAATGATGGTTTTAGGTAAAATCACTGTAAAGTGATGACGGTTTTGATAAAAATCGTGGCATTCTTCATCATCTTGCTGTTTGGCCTATCAGGGAGATGTATACATAAGTAATCATATAAGTGAATTAGACATCACACCTTAACCAAAAACTTTAAGACTCAAATTTATGGGTCTTCTCATCACTTATATAATACTCAACTTTTCAATTTCTATCCGATGAGGGACCTTACCTCACACTTGTACTCAACAACTTTCATAGGCTTTGCTGTGTTGGTTATTATTCTTACTCCATTGGAGGTTTGTTATGAATAACAACTTTATCATTGGAAAAGATAGATTCATAGGAAATTGATTCTGAATGTTTATATTTGTGTTTTGCTCCAACAATATTGTTGTGAAATTAGGGTTTTCGTACTTGAATAGAGCTTGTCGTGTTTCAGAGCTTTTGGTTGAGAGTGAGAGAATCTCTAAGGCTTTGCTAGGTGAAAGGAATTTGAGGGAAAAGATAGGAAAACGATCTTTGTATTTGGACTAGTTATTCCTCCATTACAAATTTACTTTGTTTCGATTGAAGTTCTTAAATGTGACTAATTACTGTAATTATTGCTGTTCCGTTTACGAGAAACAGAATGTACCCAGCAAGGTTTGCTGGGATTTGCTATGGGATCAAACTCTCCCTCTCTGAAGATGCCTATGGAGATGAAGCACCCCCAGGAAGATGATCACTGCCGGAAACAACACAAGTGGTGTGCTGTGTGTGCAGTGTGAATGGAAAAGAGAGAGTTAGGATTGTTGTGTACCTTTCACCATGAATGATGCTTTATTTATAACAGAATACCTGGACCTTGGGAAGATATTGTTGAGGCCCTTTATCTTTTGTAAAGATATTCAGATTATCTAATATATGAACGACACTGGTTATAATTATATCTTCTGTTTTATCTTCTATCTTTTGGTGGTTGTAGAGTTTAAATATTTGAATGGGCCTATCCGTAACAATTGCATTGAGTGTCATTGTTGAGTGTTTTAGAATATATGGGTGATTAAATCATGCAATGCATAGAATTGTTCTCACTCATAGAATTATTCTAACTTGATATTGGAGGTGTCGAGTTTGAATGATTGCGCCTCCGCTGGAAAATACCTATGGTCTAAATTTTTTTTTATATGAAAAGTAACTTTATATAACTCTAAAATAAAGGAAAAGAAAATTCATTGTTTTTAATTGGATGTTATTTTCTCACGACTCATGCTACTGTCACAATTCAATAAGAAAAGGACAAGATTTGGTGCAGTCGGTTTTTCCACACATTCACGTTCACAGGTATTGTAATCATTAATTAGATAAACATTAGATAATTTAGTTTTCGATTTATCAAAGATAAAACATATATACGCCGATAAAATAAAAAAAAAAAAAAAACATGAGCCGATCTTCACTTGACAGACCCAAGTTGTTGATTGCGTGGAAAAATTTATTGGAGGTAAACCAAATCCAGAAAAATGCGATGGGCTGCTAATAAAAAAATATCATACTATTTTAATATAAATAATCTTATTTAGTATTTTTTTCTGAACATTTTTATTTTCAATTATTATAAATCTTTATAATATTTTATTTTAATTTTTAATTAAATCAGTTAGATATCTTTTTTATATCCAGATACATAACGTATTTTTTACACTAGTCAGAATAAAGAAAAATATAAAAAGATGGAGGCAAATATTAAATTATAACAATATTAGTAGGTAACTAAATCTCTTAAACATGTTAATGGAAATGTAATTCCTGACTATATGTAACAAAAATATTTTATTTTGTTTAAAAAAATAAAACTCACTTCAATAATTTTTATACTTCTAAAATATTAGTCTTTAACTGTAAATTGAGAGATAACTCGAGGCAAAAAAGCAGATAAAAAAATTAAATGAGAAAAAAGTATATAATTATTAAGTGATATTTCTCTTTAAAAAATCAAGAAATAGTAAAAGAAATCATTTTCTTAATTTTCCTCTTTATTAATAATGACGAGATTTGTTTTTATATTTTTTTAATTGAAATATCTATTGCGAAAGAAGAAAAAATGTCACTGATTCAAAAATTAATAATTGAGATTAAAAAACCATGTACATAAATAATTAAAATACCATTTAAATTTATTTAATTTAAACTTATATATCCTCTTATTGTCTTTCTTTACCTATATAAGATATTCCTTTTTATAAAATAAATTCCTTGTTTTAGAAAAGTCAAATTCAATAATTACATAATCTCATAGAAAACTTCATGCAAATCGTTAGAACTTAGTAATGGAAGTAAGTTAATGAATAAAAAAGATGATTTTTTGACGACGACATGCAAAACATTGGGATTTATTTATTTATTTTGATGCACGTATATAGTTTCACTTCTGCTTCCAAGTGTGACAACATTTGACCCAATTTGATAATTCATATTCAAAAACTAAACAAATATGCTTCACTGACGTAATCCAGATAGTAATAGTTGGCAAGTAGTAGAGAAAAAGTTTGTTGCCCCTCTTTGATAACAACTTTAGGGTTTGAACATAATTTAGGCCAAGCAAGTTGCAAGTTGCAAGTTGCAAGTCAATCAGTCAATAATATTGGCTTTCACATATACGAAAAATCATCCGTTCATATATTCTTTTAAATACAGACCCATTTTAGTTTTTGAACACAGATGAGTTTAAACCAGATTTTCGCACTTATACGAGTGAATGTGTTATGCGAGAAACGAATTCAAGTTACCTCCTCGTAAATTTAACATGTATTGTTAATTAGAGACGAACTTAATTATGTAGTAATAATGAAGATATGTAAATATATTCCTTAACTTTAAAATTTTTACATATAAATAATTATTTTTTAAACTTAATTTGCTCCCTAATTTTATATATTTGTATCCACTGCTCCAATTACTCACTCACTTTGGAAAAAAAAACATTTTAGCTATTTTTTTTATAGAAAAATAATATTTGAAAAATTAATATCTTAAAATCAGTTTTCATCAAAAATTTCTGATACAAGATTGTTTTTGAGTGTCTTTTTAGTTTTGAAGATTGTTTTGACTCTTATGAGTTCCTAGAATTCAATTCATCAAAATTTAACAAAAAATTATTTCTGATAATATTTGATCATATATATAATTAATTTCAAAATAATCTAATTTTCATAACTATTTCAAACACACTTACGTCACAAACAACTCCTCTTAATTTAATGATGATTTTTTTTATGGCAAGATACACTAAAAAAAATTCAGAAAAAATTAAATAACTAAGAAAGTACACATTTTAGTTTGGGAGAGTAAAAAACATAGAGCCCTAACTTTGAGAGATTTTAAAAGCATACTTTAGCAAAAAAAATATCATCAAGCTCATGATTAATTGATGCAAGATTTTTCCAATATGATCAAAAGTGTCAAGTTTGAGTGATAAATATGCACTTCTATTAAATATATACTCAAGACAATAACTTTGACGCAAATGATCATTTGGTTCTTATAGATGTACAAATTTTACCTTTTAGTCTTGCTTAAAAAACACTTCTTTTAAAATGAATATCTGAATAAAGTATAAGAGGAATCAGGGACGTATCTACATTCAACATTGTGAGCGCAATTGTCGCCCTAACTTTATAGTTTTTATTTATATAATAGACATGTATAATTTTTATTTATTTTTATAATTTAAAGTATAATAAAATAAGATTTATTAATAATATAAATATTGTCATCACAGATTTATTTCTAGTCTCACTCTTTTTATTTTCTCAATTAAGCATTTATAAAAAAATATTTTTAGATGTGTATTTTACATACTATAATTAATAAAAATAGTCTCTTTCATTCATTTTAAACTATCTTTCTTTTATCTTTACAAACACATAATATTTGAGTATTTTAATGTATGTCATTTTCAATTTACATTTTTTTATCTTCATCTTTCAATTAAATTTCAGTAGTTTTTCTAAATTTTTTATCAATAGTTAAAAATAATCTAAAATATAATTTAAGTTCTTCATTGTAAATTAGATTCTTCATTCTCAATCACATTTTTTTATTCACAAGACTCAGACTCGAGAACTTACTTAAAGGGACCGGGTTTAATACCACTCAAACAATCAACTTGTTGATTAATTATATTAATTTATTATGAATTATAATTATAATGTAATTTATATATTAAAAATTATGTATTTTTATTTAAATTTTAATTATATAAAATAAACATTTATTATCTATGTTTCATAAACTAAAATACTAATTTATATACATGAATATTGTCCATCACTAAGAAGAATGTTAGCGACATTATCTTTGACATTTTAATTCTAACACCTTTGTTAAGATTGATTGAAATTTATTAAAAATTACTAATTTTGATAGGTTTTACTTCTTATTCAATCATTTTCTCTCCTAATTTAAAAATAAAATAAGTGTTTTAAAACTTGGACCGACCCGGTCGATCCAACCAATTGGACTGCGACCTGGTGGTCAAATTGGGTCGAGCCATACATTCAATTGGTTGTGCTTTTGACCCAGAGCGACCTAATCGGATTTATGATCAAACCAGTGACTCATTGATCTAGATTGGGTCACTTATCATTTCTTTTTTTTTCTTCTCCTTGCAACTTGAAACAGTGTCATTTCAAGCCATTTTAGAATCCCTCTCGAGTCTTCGCCTCTCTAGATTCTCCTTCCTCTCGCAATCTCGTGGCGTCTCAGTCTCTCCAAGTCCAAAGAGTATGCATCGTCGCTAACCACTGCTACGTCGTCGTGCTATACCATTGAGGTCGCCCTCACTTCTACCTCTGCTTCAGCAATTCTTCTCCACCGCTACCACTGCGTTGTCGTGTCCCTCGGTAATGACTTAGTTTATGCTCTTTAGCCATAGAAAAAAGTTGAAGTTGTTTAAGAACATATGTTGAACTTAAACTTATTTAGCTATTTATTTATGTTTGTGATTTTTGTTATTTGTTTGTTTAAACTTAAACAATAATATTTTTTTAATATTTTGGTATTTAAATATCTATGTTATGAAATTATATTAATTTGTGATGTTATTTTTAAATATTTTTAAGATAATATAAAACTTTTATATTTTTTTATTATATATCAAGTCATATGGATCAATTAATGATCCATCTATTTGATCATTAATGTAATGATCTAGTATTATGATTGGATCAATCACGGGATCAATTTTTAAAACTATGAACAAAAGTTAATAACATTGATAGTTTTTTTTATAAATTTCAGTCTATTATAAATAAATAAAAATTAAAGAAAGTGCGTTAAAAGATAAAGTAGCTAAACGATAAAAAGAGTAGATTGTCTCCGTCTCCCTTGGCTTTTGTAATTTAAAAGTTGCGGCAATTGATGGCGACAGAAACATACCGTACATAACCCAATCCACCCTTTCAGGAGCTCCTATAGTTGTTTCAATTATTCAAGACCACTAACTATAATACCATACATAGGTTGTGGCTGTGATTAATTCGTTGGTTTGTACACGAAATAAGCGTAGATCTTTTCCGTACTAGTACTTTTTTAAAAGAGATGTGCTTATTACATTTTTAAGTGTATTTTTTTACGTGCAGTCGATATTTATTTTTAATATAATACTTGTATAAACAAGTTTTATTTCATATATGGAGTATATCGCAACAAGTATTAACTCTAGTTTGTTTTGAAAATAAGAATAATAAATATAAATTATTAAATCATGTTTCAATAGTCAAAATTAAAAAATAAATATGCATAATTTTTTAAGTAACTATGTAATCATTAAACTTACTTTTATTTTTTATCATCAGTGCATGATAGTATTCTATGCGCAGATTTATAATTATCACGTCCTTAAAATATAAAATCTTAAGAATATATTTTCTATTACATTCTATTAATTATTAAGTATTGATAAAAATATTATTGTAACACTATTATACTGTCCTGTCAACACATTAAAAATATGTTGTCAAGGGACGGATCTACATCCATGGGAGTGGGGCAGTTGTCGTGACTAAAATTTTATCTTTTCTTATTATTAATATACTGTTATATTTTAATGAATAAAAACATACAGTTACATTTTAATTTCTATTGTTATATCTAATTATTATATAAGATATTTGTATTCTTACTCATTTTATTTTATTTTACTGGAGAATTAAATTTTTAAAAATTTGAGTTTAATGCTTATAAACTAACAAAAATAATTTTATATAATTATTCAATTACATATTATTATTTGAATTATTTTAAAATTCAATAAATTTATGATAAATTATAATTGAATAATTATATAAAAGAAATTATAGTGCATAACTCTTTTTATCTTGGAAAATTACCTTTTAAATTTTCTATTATAATAATCTACTGCATTTTTGTACTGAAGTACTTCTGTACTTATTAAAGATAGTATAATTAGTTTATTTTTAAAAAATAGTTTTTATGTGTTTTTATTTTAGTTTTGATTTCTTTTAGTCTTGTTAGTATGTTTGTATATCCATTATGTTCAACTTATCGTCAATTCAACCCTTTTATTTCTCTTACATTTTCTATTGAAATATGGAAAAGGTCCACTCGACGGCCTGTAAAATGAATTTCCAAACACATACATAATTTTTTCATGCATTTGTTTTCATTATTATTTTATATTTTAGTTACAAAATTGTCAAATTAATACATAACACTTAAATATTTAAGTTATGATATTTATTGGATATATCTTCAAATATAATAAATAAAAAATATAATAATTAGAACGCCAAAAAAATAATTAAAAACAACAAGAAAATATTATTACTAAATTGCATGACCTATGCTTCACTTTTGTTGCTCAATATCTTTTTTATTTTTGTATGCTATATATCATCAAGAATTTAATGTGAAACTGTGGTAAAAATATTAAATTTGCGAAGAATAATTATGATATATATTTGTACTTTTAATTACATTATATTATATTATTAACCTTACCAATTCATATGCATATATTGTCGCTCCCACGGTTTAAAATTTCTGGATCTGGTCATTGACTGTCGTCACACTATTTTATACCCTGACATCAATATTTGATAGATATATATATATATATATATATATATATATATATATATATATTATGTAAGCTAATGAATAAATGAAAATTACACAATTAAAATAGTGAGAAATTAAATTTGTGAAAAAAGAGTGAGACTAAATTCATAAAATAGAGATAATAATAAGAAGAAGATAATTAATACGTAAAAAACATAATTAAAGTGTTTTTATTAAAGTGAAAGCACATGACTTTCAAGTTTATATAAATAATGTACGAATAAAAAAAACTACACTTAAATAATGTGTATTTTTAATTATTACACTTCAATCATGTATCAATTTAATCTTAATTGTATACTTCAACGTTCATACTTGTTGACTATTTATGTAAAGAAATAATTCACCAAAAAAATGATGTAAAGAAATACAGGGTATCTTTTTTTATTTATTTTTCGTATATCGTCCAAACATTATGATTAACTGTGCGAATTACAATTTAGGTTAAAAGACAATCAATAAAGAGATATATTTTTTAAAATAATAATAATAAACTGGGTTAAAGTTGTACATGATATCAAAGCATTATATTTGAAAATGAAAAAATAATAATTAAAGGCAGACACTGGTTAAAAAGGCAAAAAGGCGGATCTTTATTGAGTTGCAAAAAAAAAAGTGCGCTCCTGTGAGTTGGAAATGCGTTCTCTTATAATTTTCAATTAGAAAAATCCTATTTTTTTTTAATAGCAATTTAATGGAAAGGAAATGATTTAGAAATAATGGATGTTGAATCTTATCCTAATTTATACGTTGGTTTAAAAACACAATAAATACAACGAAGAAGCTAATGATAACGAGACAGCACATTATGGGTAATTGGGCATTCGGCTTTCCACTCCGATTCTGAGAAATATCCAGTTGAAGTTATTGAAGAACCAATCTTCTTAGATCAAATTTGCTTTGCTTTGCTTCTTTTTTTTTTTATAATTCAAAAATATATTTTGAATTGCTTTGACAAGTTATTTAGATCATATTAATATTTGCAAAATTATGGATTTCAGACTTCAAAGTTTGAGAAGTGATTTGTAAATATTTTTTCATTCATTCACTTCTAGAGCTGTAGTTTCACTAATTTTGCTGATATCAAGTCTTAGCGCTAATTTTAAACATTTAAAAACAATTGCATTTCATTAAAAAAAATTTATCACAAAATATAAAAATGTAATAATTTTTTCAATAAATTTTTAATTGAATTTTTTAAAAAGTATGTTGGTGAGTCATTTTAAATTCCCAAAATATCATCCTATCCATTGAACCACTACTAAACTCAAAAAAAAAAAAAAAAGAGGTTTATAACCTGTTCTGTACCACATAACATTAAAACGAATTTACAAATACAGCTTAGTTACCAAGAAACAATCTAAAGTTCATTAAAATATCATTTCCAGTAATTAGAATATGGCGTCTACAATAAATCATTACAAACCATCGGTGATCAAAGGTTTTTAATATTATGCACACTAAATGCTTGTATTTCCCCTTCTTTGGACTGGTTTGTAAAGCACGACCGTAACATATTTAGAGTGGAAACGATGAGTGAATCCCAACGCCACCACAGATCTTGGTGACTCTCTATTCTCGATGTAAAGATGATTTAGAATAACATTTTGAGGCAATGGAACAGTTCCTGTAGTGTCTCTATTAGCAGGATAATTGAGCAAAGTGTGTTGTAAATGTGAAGGGACCATAGGTGGATCCCTTGCCTCATCTTCATTTCCAGGGTAGACATTGTTGTAACTGGAATCGGGAGATTTTGGAACTTCAAATCCCACCACAGTTACTTCATCCTGCAGGTAGATTGTATCTTTTAGAACAACTAGGCTATTATGAACAGGTAATTGATGAAAATATAAAGAATAAACCACTTGCATGATTTTCAGAGTGAGAATTGCTCATCTTGGAGAATTGGAGCCCAACCGCTAACAGTGTGAATGCATCAATTGGAACCCAAGTGAGATTCGAATATACCTGAAGAAAGAGTAGCTTGGTCTTTAATGCAGATAAACTTGATGCAGTTTATCAGTTAATCTAAGGAGGCAACATTTACAAACATGCACACTACATACACACACATCAAATCTGCAACCAAATTAGAATTGACTCAAACAACAAAATGGATCATTTGTTCTCATATATGTCTGTCAAAGGCCTGTGTGCAGGGAAGAATGCTTGAGTTTTACTCACACGGTGCATTTGTGCAAATGGTAAAATCAACATCAAGATGGACAACCAGTGTTTTATGGACAAAAGATCAAATTAAAAGTCGTTCAGTAATTGCAATCCTAGTAGTAAACTGAACTATTGTTTTCTTCAGTTTTCCCAAAGAACAAAGTGAATGCAGGTTTTAGTCATAATCCATAATCATATCCTCAGCATAAATCTTCTAAACTGACTCACCCTTATTGTATAAGGTTATGCAAGCTCCATTCTCCCAGAATGAATTGCATGTTGAACTATGTAAAAAGGACCTAACCAGCAAATCTATTCTCATGAACACATGTCAACCTCCATCAATGATAATAAATACACAAGACACAAGGTAAGGTCACTCACATGCCAAACTTGATCAGCCATTCAGCCCTACAACTTAAGTAATGAGAACTAGCTAAGTGGTTAAGTGCATTTTTTTTTTTTTGATCAGCAAAAATAATATATATATATATATATATATATATATATATATAGAACAAAAAAGAGTACAAGTAGTACTGAGAAAAACACACACCCAAGCTTCCTACCAGGACTTTGGCAACCTAATACATGACACAACCTGAATTAAGGTGCCAAAGGCCATCCTAGTGGTAGGCTCGCTCAAGATCTAGAGACAAAAATAGCCAGAAAAAGTGCCCTCCCTACTTACAAAACCCCTCTCTAATATGACTAGACCAATGATAAAAAGGAATGTCAAATCCTTTCTCCAAGTTAGCTAGCCAAGACCAACAGAAGAATAAAGCGTTCTCTAACAGCTTAGGCCCATTAAAAATTTCATTATGAAAAACAATTCTATTGCGATGAAACCAAATGCTCCATGTCAATGCAATCCACCAAGCAATCCACCAAGCATGCCACCAAGCAATCCACCAAGCATGTCAATGGTAAAGTGCATTTAATTCAGAAAAATTAAGAATTTGTCTCTATATCATGTACCACCGTACTTGCAAGTAGCAACCATCAACCAAAAAGAAGTTCCATATGCAGCACCTTTGTAATATTCTTTATAACTGACTCTTTAACATAAATCGTCAAATGCCGGGCCATTGGCAAACCCCACCTCGAATAACTACCCCTCCCAAAGGTGAAAAGAAATTTATGATGTTCAATTATGCATGAGAAAAGTAATTTCACAAAATAAATTATTGATGATGCGACTTTAGGAGCTAAGTCAGTGGATGTTGATCTCCAGAGTTTTTATTTATCCAAAAATCTTTGAAATATTAACTTGTCCAAATAGTCTTTTTTGATAAAGCATAGACCAAAGTATATAAATGGAAATGAGGATGAACTCATAAGAAACTCATAATACAGCAAAGCAAGGAAAGATATCTTAGTAATGCAAAAATTTGCATTGTCTAATCTTTAAGAAAACTTACAGGCAGAACTCAATCAAAATGAATGAACTGAAACCCTAGTTACCATTTTACTCGATGTAATACACGATAAATTTTATTCTTTCCAATATAATTCTAAATATCATTTCAATCTAGCCAAGGCAAATTGGGAAAAGTTACTCTTAACAACAGCATATACTAAAGGCTTAACCATAATGGTAAGCTTAAAATTGGCATTTGGCTTAATGAAACTAGCATTAGAATTCTCATCAATAACCAAAATCGGATATTTACATATGAAAGTCTCATTAACAGTTCACCCCACAAGCACCAGGGAGGAAATACATAAGCCATAAGCTATAAGTACCAGTATCGACGCAATAAGTAATAATAACACAAATATACAAGTTGAAACCATGAAAGGTTACCGTAGATGGAGTTTTTCATTTTCAGTTCAAGGGATCCACAGTCCACTCAGAAGGTAAAAAGAAAGAGAGGATCTACTGCAGTTAATGAACACAACTAAATACACTTAACAAAAAAACACAAGCGAAAATACTCCATGCTAACACACAATCAAGCTACAAGCCCACATGAAAATTGGAAACCTTACATATAAAACAATAATAAACCACTCAACTAAGATTATAATTTATAACTGCATTTCTTTCTTCCTAAGAAAACCTGCCCCTAAATCCTTACTTAATTAGCAATCACACCACATAGAATCATAAAACAAGATGCAGTTCCCATGTTTCCTTCATATTTTTTTTCCAACGAATCAAACTAAAACCAACTTTCCCACCAAAACAACAAAAAACAAAAAAACAGAGCACAAAGCACACATTGCATCATTCATTAATTTTCATTTTCAAAACAAAAATACCCCAAATCGAGCATTCCAGTTCCACTAAATTAGAGCTGCGAACCCAAACACGGAACAACAAGCACACAAAGGGGAAGGAAAAATCCTAATTCACAAAAAAAAAAAAAATCACTGCCAAACCGCATGCCAAGTGCAGAAAACATTGAAGGAAGAAAAAGTGAGGAGAAACAAAACAATAAAATAAAATCATACCGCGTCGCACGATTCGGTGGGATTTGGCGTGATAGAGAAAGGGAATCGAAAACAAAACGCATGAATTGGAAGAAAGGGAAAGTGCAACTCTTGCAAACCCTAATAGCGAAGCAAAAGAAAGAAAAAAAATATGCTGTGTGGTGTGTCCGGACACGAGGAATTTTGTCTTAAAAAGGCTAAATTCAATTAAATAAATGGTTCAGTTATCGAGCTTTAACATTAACCATTTCGCTGACTAATTTAATAAGGCAAATGTTAACGAGTTTAATATCTATATCTATATCTATTTATATATTGAAAATAATATAAAACTGTTTTATATATCCAATTATAAATGTTAATAAGACAAATATTAATTAGTGTATTTAGTTTATTGATTATGAAATTAGAAAGAGAAAGATTTTTATTAAAATATGTAAAATTATATGTCCATCATTTTTATTGCTCTTTACAATAAATATATTTTAGTTTCTTAATTAATAATCTAAGAGAATTTAGTAAAATCCATTTAATAAAACAGTTTTATAATATCATCCAATCACAAATCATTATTTGAATTGCTTTAAGATTATTTTAAAAATTAATAAACTTATCATACATAATAATTATTATTGGATCAATATGTAACAAAATATATGTATAACCATTTTTTTCTAATAATATTTCTTCTAGTCTAGATTATAAGAAAAAGACATATTTTATATTTATTAAGAAAACTAATTAACTTTATTAAATTGTGTCATTTTCAGTTAAAAATATATATTTTTCTTGAACTATCTTTCATTTGACTTGATATCAAACATAAAAAAAATCTTTAATTTTAATAAATAAAAAATATTTTAGAAATAATTTTATTAAATGAGACATATGTAATTGAAATCTGTTTATATTTAAGATAAAAAATAAGAGACTTTTATTATTTATATTCAATACGAAAATATCCAGTTTTCCATCTCATTTTCTTTATTTTAGACTGAATTGTATTATTATATTATATAATAAATATATACTCAATCAATGTATAATTGAATACTTACATTAATAATATATTTAAAGTAAATTCTTTTTTAAAGCTACTAGTGTTAATGTTTTATAAATTTTTAGTATCATTCATGATTTTTCAATTATATTTCTATTTATATTTTATATAGAATTATCAAATACAAAGTCGATGTATTTAATATTTTAAAATAAATTACATTAAATATTTTAAACTTAATTATCAATTTGGTCTCCAAATTATATTAAAATGTTTAATTTGATCTCTAAGTTTTAAAATATTCAATTTAGTCTCAAAATTATTTTAAAATGGATCAATTTAATCTTTTCTATAAAATTTAAGCTAATGTCATTAGGATCCCAAATTCTAGCCGTTTTAATTTATGAATAATGGTGATTTTTAACCGCCATTATATTTACTATTAGTTTATGAAAAAATTATTTCTTTTTCACTTTCAATTTTTTATCTGTTTCATCTTGCAAAGGTTTTGCATAGCATAATGGTGGCAAAACGACACAACAATGGCACGACGACACCATGCAGTTTGGGTGGGTTAGATCTAGACTTTTGTGGGTGTTGTTTGGTGGGTTAATGTGGTGATGATGAAGTTGGTGTGATAGGTGAAGGGTGGGGCTTGAGCACCGATGTTAGGGACATGGTGATGACTACGAGAGTGCAGAATGCGGATTCGAAAGTGAAAAAGAAGAAGAAATGAGAATCGTTTTATTTTCTTAAAATAATAAGAAATATAGTGGTGATTAAAAACCACCACTATTTATAAACAAAAATTGTTGAAAAACATTATTTCATTATGTCAACTTAATTAGATGGAAAAAAACAAAATTGATCCATTTTAAAATAATTTGAGAATTAAATTGAACCTTTAAAAATTTGGGACCAAGTTAAATATTTTAATATATAATTTGGGAATCAAATTGATAATTAAGCCATATTGGTGGTCAATATTTAGAAATAATTATTATGAAAGAAATTCTTGTTATTAAAAAGGAAAAATATTAATTAAATTACAAAATAGTATTATATTAAAAATATAAATTTATTAAATGCTACTTTTAAAAAATAGAACGATGAATATGATACATTAATTTAGTAATAAAAATAAGACTTAAATAACCTTTTTCTCGTTATAAAATAGGAGATTTTTTTTAATTGTATTCCTTAAAAAAATATTTTCATTTTAATTCTTCAAAGTATTTTTTAGTTGTTATTATCAAATAACAATATTAAATGTTGTGGTAACAAGTGACGTTCCACTTCATATATAAGTTTTTAAGTAAACTATATTTTTAAATTCTCTTATATTTAACATGGTAGATAATACGAGTTGATTGAAGATTTAAAATATAATTTATCAAAAAATATAAATAAATAAAAAAGACATATGTGAGTGTCTTATTAGACTTGTTAATGTCATGATAAGTTAATTTATTACCATACTCATTATTACTATGTCATCAAAATTTTAAACTTTAAAGGACAAAAAGAATTTTTAACAGACTAAAAAATATATTTTATAAGGACCAGAAGGTTATTTCAAGCCTAAAAACAATTCTAATATTTTATTTTTTATTAAATAAATAGATAAATATTTTGATTAATAATTTTAACATATGATATTTAATTATTTAATAAGAAAATATCAATGAAATATATTAAATTATTTTTATTACTAATTTGATATATTCTATTTACTGTTTTGTTTATTAAAAGTAATATTTGATAAACTTATATTTTAATATAATAAATATTTTGTATTTTAATTCATATTTCCCATTTTTCATAACAGGAAATTCTATTATAAATTCTTATTGTTAAATGTTGACCTGTGATTAATTCAACACAAATATCGAATATATTTATTTTAAAGCTTTTTTTACTGCCTTTTGTTTAAAACATTAAATACATTAACCTTGTATTTAATAGTTCTATAAAACATTAATATAATATTATAAAAAATGTAACATTGAATTTTAACTTTTATTTCATGATATATATTTTCAATCTTTTTATTAAAATTTAATTTGAACAATTTTTCAATTGTAATAATAGTATTAAATAAATTAACAAAATTGATATTACACTTAAAAAAATTTAATTCTTACAAAATATACATGTTTAATGATTTTAAATTTATAAAATACTTTTATATTATTATTCAATTATAACCTATCATGTAAAAAAATATTTATTACATTAACTATAAAAAGTTGTAACAAAAACTAATATATCTGCAGTCGATGTTAACATTTTTCTAAAAACATTTTTACATTTTTCAAATTTTCTAAGGAATATACTTCTTCATACAGTAAAAAAATTATTGCATTGTTTATTACATTTGTTTAATTTATATACTACACTATATCTTCATACATTTTATTCATATATGGATTACAGAATTCATGAAACTATTCCTTATATAGCTTCAAGTAAATCACTAGTTTTTGTTTCTATTTATAAGATCTAATTATCTAATTAGTTAAAATTAAGAAAGATAATTAATTTAATTGATAACTATAAATTTATTTTAAATTTATATATTTTTTCAAAAAGGATCTTAATAACGGGTGTCTTAAGACATTTATTAAGGAACTAAAATAATAAAATATCTATTGTGAAGATTATAGAAAAGCATAAAAATATCATAAACAATATAATTTTGCACATTTCAATAAAAATATTTCATTTTTAATTCCTTGACCAATATTCTAAGCATGTGGATTAATATTTATCTTTCAAAAATATCATTACCATTAAAAAAATTATTTAATTAGAGATATTTTTAATCTAAGAATATTAATACATGAAACAATATGCATTAGATCTTATACATAAACAAACAAATTTAAAAAGTTAAGTTTTAGAAATAGGAATGGACTATGGAGGTAGTGATAACTATTATAAACCAATTGTTTAATAAAAATAGTCTATGGTTTTTATAAATAGAAATGATTTTTTTATAAACACCATAGCTATCATTCATTAGATAAAAATATTTCTCTTAAAAAAAAGAGAAAAATATTTAATATGTTGTATACTCATAAACCAATTACGCTATGGTTAATGAAAGTCAATGAACAATCAATTCAGAGCCATTAACTACCGTTGACCAATCAAAATTTAGAAACAAAATTCAATATTCACAACAAATAACAAAATTCAATGGCATTAACTACACTTCGCAATAAACCACACGTCCACTCTAATCCTTACTGTATTTCATTTTCCACATTTTTTAATAGGCAAAATTCATTTTCCACATTCTCTAATTCAGAAAAAAGTGCACCCATGAAAAACTAGTGGAAAGTGGAAACCCCAAGAATAAAGATAGTAACTTCTTTCAGGTCCATACCCAGTTATGGGCTCAAGTTTCCTCTTCCACGGAGCGCGCTCATGACCAATTGTCGGGAACAACTATTCCCACTTCCTTAATTGTTATTGGCATTGATCATTCTATCCTTTTTCCTTTTCCTTTTCCTAATCCCCCAACCCTTCTCCCTTCCTCTCTCACTTTCCCCTTCCTCTTTCATAACATACCTAACCATTCTCCCTTCCTCTCTCACTTCTCCACATCTTTTATTCTTTCTCTCTCCTTCAAACCACCCAACTTGGTAATATCTTTTTATACAATAGAATCAAGATTTTGTTGTATTAAAAAAATACCAAAATCATGATTATGTATTTTTTAATTTTTTAAAATACGATAGAATCATGATTTCATTATATGTCAAATTTGATACATAATGAAATTATATTTCCGTTGTGCAGATATATAATGAAAAACGTGTTTCTATTGAGAATGGGAGTGACAAAAAAGTAGCACAACAAAAATACATTTTTGTTGTGTAACTATCATTGTAAAATGGAAACATGTTTCCATTTTGCAAACATGGATAAAAAAAATTAACATAATCATAATTTCATTGTACACTTGTACAACAGAATCAGATTCTATTGTTAATTTTTTTTTACCCTATTTGAAAAAAGAAACCTGTTTTCATTTTGGTTTGTCATAGGAGCAATTTTAGAATATCACAAAAAGGCATCCACTAGGTAGTACCAAGAGCAAATTAGATAGTGTTAATAGTAATACCCTTCATTGCCCCCATGCAAAATCAAAATCTGAAAACCCATGACTCAAGAAAATACAATTCAATAAAACAAAAAATCGATTCTATTTTTTAACAGCAAGGACATATTTGACCAGTTATTGGTCGTGTCCCAATCTAAGGTGGACAAAGTTTTTGGGCTTAAAGAGTGATTAAATGATTTCTTATACTTTTCTCACCCCAAAAAAATAGTAAAATTTTATTTAACCCTTTGAAATTATCAATTGGCCAATTGCTTTTACTTAATATAGAAATGATTCTTATAAATTTCAAAATTAAGATTAAAATATAAAAATCTCCTAATCCAAATTTGTGCTTAAATAAACAATTATTTTTAACCAACCGAGTTAAGAGCATATTGGGAGTTGTAATTTGAAGCATTCCCAAGACAACAACTACATAATAACAATGTGTTATATAATAGTATTTGGGGATCTTAGTGAACCCGTGATCTAACCCAACTCAGTTATATTGGATTGAGTTTGTTAAGTGTTTAGGTCGAATTTGATCAAATTTAATTAAGATTCAATCACATATAAGATGAGTAATGAATTTTTTTAATCCTATCAATTCATACCATATAATTAAATTAATTATTAAATACAAACACATTAAATTTTTACTCACATGATTTATTAAATTAAATCACTCATGATGTTTTCTTTTTTAGGTTATTGTTTTTATCTTTGTATTGATTTTGTTTATATTTACTCATGTTAACACAATACTTTATTTCTATCTAAAATAAAAAATCATATTAACATTGAAATCATTATTTCTATTAGTTAAATTATTGTCACAATTTTATCTCTTTTGAGTGTATTTAGTCATTATATATTTACAAAGCTTTAGATAAAAAAATATTATTTTAAAAAAATATTATTTTAAAAAAATTTAATTGTTACTAAATAAAAATATTTTTAAAATATTTAGACCCAATTAATACAGCATGACACAATCCATTTATGATCGGGTTGAGTTGAGTTGGGTATATTAAAAAAATTGCACAAACTCGACTGGACCAAACTCATAAATTTTTTATCAGATTGAGTCACGAATTTAGTCAAATCCGACTTGTGAACATCCCTAGTGTTATGATTAATTAAATGAATGTTAAATGATCATTTTATTCCTAAAAGAATTTAGTTTTTGAAAGAATAAAAATCCTAATTTAGTCCCTAAATATATAAAAAATGCGACAATTTTATTTTGTTATTAAATTTATGAAATCATTTTATCATTAACATATAGTGTTCAATTCAAAAACAAATTCATTAATTTTTTATTACCAAATTGACATTAATTTATAAAGTTTAGAGATTAATTTGTCATTAAGTCATACATACATAAGTCGTAATTGTCACACTTTTATGCATCCATAAATTAAATAAGAATTTTTCTTCTTTTAGAAACCAAATTATCACTCTTATTTAATTGGTTTAATTTTAATCCTTTTATTATTAAAAATTCTAATTTGATCGCTTAATTTTTAAAATTATATCAATTCAACCCTTTATATCTAATTGATGATTGATGATAACCACGGCAGGGATCGCGTGTGAAAGTGACAAATGTCCAATTTTGCTAATGTTGTTACGAACAAGTAGACAGCAAAGGATCTTAAAAACAAAGTAGACAGCAAAAGAAACATTGATGCAATTTTGAAAATTAAATAATCAAATTAAAGCTTTATTAATAAAGGAGCTAGCCAAACTAAAAAGATTAAACAAAAAGAGGGATAAAAACATAATTTTGCCTAATTTTAATTACTTATATATATATATATATATATATATATATATATATATAGGAAACCACATTAAATATTTGCATTCTAAAGCAATAAATGCTTTCACTTTTTTATCTATATATTTATAATTTAAAATCATAATAATACATTATAATCTAATAGATGGAAAATAATTCATTTTATTAGGATTTTGTTTTTGATTATTGTCAGAACATTTCCTAGTTCCAGTAAAAAAGAACATTTCATAGCTACAAATAATTAAATGAAATATTATGCTAGGTAACTTATGAGATATTTTTCATATCAGATAAATTAATTCACATAATTTTATATAGAGTAAAGAAAAGAAGGAGATTGAAAATTTTAAATTTTGTAATAATCACTTTTTACATATACACACACATATAAAGAGAGGGAGGCACAGATTCTTATGAGAAACTCACATATTTAATAAGAAAATATTACATTTATTAAATTTAATGAAGATATTATATTTCATAAATATTACATTTAATGATATTATTAATGTGAATTGTATGTTATATTTAATTTAATAAATGCAATAAATAATAATTTTAATGTTTATGCAAATATTAACTTACATTAAATTTTATTTTAAAAAAACTTAGTAAAGTAGTAACATTAACTGAATACATTAATTAAATATTCATTAAATACATTAAATGCTTCCATACATTAAATTATAATAAATACTTGAAATAACATTTTTACTAAATAAATTTGTTTATGATTTTTTTACTGCAATCTTGTTTTTGATTTTTGAATATAATATATTAACTAAAATTTCATTTACAACAAATAATTAAATGAACAATTAAAACTATGGATGTTATGTAATTTATTGGGTATCATGCATATTATATAAATTGATTCTCATAATTTTATGCAGAATGAACAACACAGTGAGATCGAAAATTTTAATTTATTAATTCATTAATTTTTATAGTATTCATTTTTACAGTAAAAAAGGACACATATAAAATTTGTATTAAATATAAGAGAGAAATGAGATATTTGTAAATTAAATAATTTGTTAATAGAAACTCGAAGAGAAAACTAATTGGATTACTTAAAATTAAGGTGATATAAATTAAATTATTTAAATGAAGATCATTAGAGATAGACAAATATGACATATCAATAATCGATATTGTAAATTAAGTGTATGTATAAGAGGATTTCGTGAAACTCTACCTTTTGACAAAGTTATGACACGTGAAAAAGAATATATTTATATATAATATTAATTAATGTTAGCCAATATAAATATAGATATAAATATAAATAGAAACACTTAAATATATTTTTGTTCTTTTATCTAATTTTTTAGTTTAATTTTGTTTTTCTAAGTTTATGTTTTTTATCCTTTAAAGTGACTATTAAACCAAGTTTTTCACACACATATTAGCCTATCACACATTCACACAAATATAATTTAACTTGAAGGACCAAAAATAGTAATTTTAGATTTTGGAGGAATTAACTTTAAAAAAAGAATTTTACTGAGACAAACTAAAATTCGTTCATTTTACAGGAAGCGGAATAAATAATTTTAAATTTTAAAAGGATGAAAACAAAAACAAAAACAAAAATAAAAATTTCTCCTACCTGATTAAGGATTAGACATTGTTAAATCCTAATTACTAACTGGACCCGTTGACAGACTTCTTAATCTCTCTATTGTGCATTCCACATATATATTTTTGTGATCAACAGATTGACCTACATGAGCGAGGGTCAGCTGCTTCAGGTAGTCATAACTACTAAATTATAGGGATTTTGGGGGTGTTTCTAAGTTGTGTTGCCTATTTTCTCTTAAACAATTTTTAAATTCAAAATATATTATTTAAAAAAGAGTTATTATCTTCCATAACCACTTGTATTTTAGGGAAATGCCTATGATCCTATAACATTATTGCTCCTTTTTTTAACTTATATGTCTTATATGTTCACACAATTTTGGTCTTTTTAAACCCCCGGATCATCAGATCAAACTAACTAATCATAATGCAGTCCCACTAATTTAATTTGGGTTGACCATCAACTATCATGCTTGGCCCAATCAACTAACTTGATCGGTCGGTTATATAAGCTAAAATGGTTGTCTCAATTTGCTATATTGATTAGTTGATATATTATCCGATCCAAATGAAATCAACTATAAAAAAAAATGCTTAGGCTTTTAAAAATGATGACGGAGTAATTGAGGAAGAAAGCACCATAACCCCACCCAAATCGATTCTCAGATATGAGTTTTCTGTCAGATCTAAGTTTCTGGTAGAGTGGGTGCTATGGTGCATGTGTTGGACAGAGGTATGGACGAAGAATTTGCCGGCTGCAGAACATTTTAATTATTTTTCTTAATTTTTTATTTTATTTTGGTTTCGTTGTCGAATCATTGCGATTGGCGTTCTTGCAATAGGAGGGTTCTTGTAGCTTTTCGTTTAAACTTATCTTTAGCAAGCTAGGAGGGTAATTTTGTTTGAAGAAGCAGAAGATTATTTCAATGCCAAATTCGCTTAGAAACCCTGAAGTTAGAAAAGTTAGGAAATGGAAAGGAAAGTGGAGTGATGGGTGTGACAGAGTGCCTCGGGTCACGTGGGCATGAAGTGCAACGTTGGTGTTGCAGAATTAAAGAAACTGTACGGATGGGACCACGAGAAGGGAGCGTGGGTGGAAGGAGTGAAGGAGCACCTTACACGCTGTCCATTTTGATTTTGCTTTTCATCTTCCGTCCTCAGCAATCACCACACACACTTGTCATCTATAAAAAAGTTTGATGCTAAGTTAAATCAGTCACGACTTACATATATACTATGCATGAAGTCAATGGTACACACTTGACAATTCACTTATTATCCGTTTCCATTCAAATAAAGGATAAGAAAAAATATCCTAACATATAAATAATAGTTTTATTCTACTTAAATAAAATTAAAAGATTAAGTGAATGAAAAATACTTATTAATTATAATGATAACAAATGTTAGATAAAGAAAAAATAGTATTGATCAATATTCTCAAAATCAGATTGATGAATGAATCGATAAAAATATTGGTTTAAGAGTCAATAGTTCAATTGTGATCAAATTAGGATTGAATTGATTTTAATATTTTAATATAATATTCTAGTAATATTGAAAAAAATAATATAATATACATAAATTGATAATAATAAAAATTAAATTTCACTTAAAAGGGTAATAAATTATAATATTTATATTTTCTTTTTTAAAACCAAAACGATGTTATTTTAAAAGTAAAAAAAAAAAACAGTTTTAAGGTAAATAAATTAAACCGTTAATCCATCTAGTCCAATTTTCAATAAAACATTAGATCAAACACGTGATCATTTTTTATCAAATCGGCGGATCTAGTCCAATTTTCAAATCAGTGCTATTGATTCATTTCATCAACCCTTCTCTTTTTTTAGCCAATAATTGTGGTTCACAAATCACAACAGTAAGAATTTGGATAGACAACTGATAAAAAGTGAGTGCACTACTACAAAATATGGCTTTTACGACGCCAATTCAACGTCGGTTCCCCGAAGACCGTCGTAGAAAGTGGTGCGGTGGCATTTCCGTAAATAAAACCAACATATCAACGACGGTCTTACACAAACCGCAGTTGAAACGTCAATACTACATCGGTTTTCAAACAACCGTCGTAGTTTATTCATTTGGCATTTTACCAAAACGACACTGTTTTGGTCTTTACCCATTATCCTCGCATTACCTCCTTCGAACATGCCAGACTCATTTGTGCCCTAGCCACCATACCCACACGCTCTGTTCCTTCTTTCTCTCTCCCTCTCCCTAATCCCAAATCCGAAGCAAAAACCACCTTCACATTCACAACCACACCTCCGCGATAAAAAAAATTAAGTAACCTCCCTTATGGAAGAGCTCTCCGCGGGGCCTGTCGTCCTTGCCGTCATCAAACCTGAAGCTTCCAAGGAGCCGCCGCTGCCGCCGACACCGACGTCTCCGCCGCTTCCTCTGTCCGATTTGCATGCAGATCATCAAGGACGTGTTCCTCACCACGTGCGGCCACAGCTTCTGCTACATGTACATCATCACGCACCTCCGCAACAAGAGCGATTGCCCTTGATGCGGCCATTACCTCACCAACACCAACCTCTTCCCTAACTTCTTGCTCGACAAGGTTCGTCACCTTCACTCTCATCATCTTTATTTATTTTATGATTCTGCGATGCTTGTTCTGCAGTACAACTTGAATTTAGTTTTCACTTGCGAATTTTCTTAAATGTTGCGTTTAAGAGAAGAATCGTTTATTTGCGAGTCTCTAAATCTTCATTTTTGCACTGTAATTAGTAATTGCTTCTTATTGCAATGTTGCTAACTTCATCGTGGTAGTTTTTAGCCTGTGGTTCGCATGAAACTGTGGATCTGTGTTGATGCTTTATTTAGTTTGTGATTCCTTTTTCTGTTTTTGATGTTTTGAATTTTGGTGTTTCATACTTTCATTTGTAGGTACAAACCGATCTCCAGTTTATAAAAGAGGACATAAATGTTGTTGAGAAACATAGAATGGACTTGTATCCTTGGTTCTTTTCTTTCTGGAAAATCCCTGTGTTTTCTTCTCCCAAATAAAGTCTAACAATAATGCAGTTTTACATTTGAAAGGAATGACCTTTCGTAACTTTCATTTTACTTTATATTTCTTTTCCTTCCATTATATAGTCTAGGATAGCTGTGGGGTTAACTTGAGCATTTTGATACAGGAATGGTTGCATGCAGAATCCGTTCTATTGTATTTGTATAACCAAACTTCATTGTATTTTATTCTGAAACATTGTTATTATTATAATTTATACAACAGACCCAAGATTTGATATCTCATGCCTGGGAAAAGTCAGTGAGGTATATGAGAATGACCTAGATTTGGTGATTCAATTTTATAATTTCCTTTCAAAGTAAGTTCTCTCTTTCATGTAGGCTGTAGCTTTCACTCACTTCTTACCCTGTTAACACTCTCTTTAATTGTTATAACAAATTATTTAGAAAATGGCCATTCCATGCCTGCCTTTCCTAGCTGAGTAGTAATGACTTTTCAACAACTGAATAATTGAAACCCATCCTATTAAGGTGTACACTAGGATTATGTTACAGAGAAGCATGCTATCAGCTCTCCAAGTTTGCATGACTTGCAAGGGAGTAACTACTTGGAGAGTGGTGACATGAACATGATGGAGAGAGAGTGAGAAAAAACACTGCAGTGTGGGATATGTGAGAATGTAGGGAAAGAGAGTAGGAAGGAAATTTGTCAGTGAAGGAATAGGATAGGAGGTTCTGGGCCTCCCAAGGAGCCCAGGATATCTGTATTTTCTTCTGTTGGGAGGAAGTAGTTGAGTTTTATGCTATTTTCTGGTACTAGTATTATGCTGATATCAGAAATACACTTTCAGTGATAATACAACACTATTCAGCTATTTCTAGTCCAATACTATCACTGAAAAGTGGACTGGCTTGATGTTTCAACCATATTTAAGGAATGTGACAATTGCATCCTTGGAAGCCATAAACTTTACAGTATAGCTTGGAATTATTGTGAAATGCTTCTATTCTTGGCTGGATGTTTCATTAGGAATTAGCTTCATTTGGAGAAATAATCATTTTATTTGTTTTCCTAGATTTTTAAATGAGCCTTTGAAATTAAAAAAGAAATGTTTATTTCTCAAACATATGCACTCAGTGGAAAGATTTTGGCAAGTTTTTTACCTCAATACAACAAAAGTAACAACTTATAATTAAAATATCTCTATGGGTAAATACTGATTTCTCTATGGGTGTATTATTTGGGTAATAATTATTATTATTATTTGTATTATTGGGCTAATATAGAAAGTAAAAACTGTGCAGCAACTAGAGATGCTGAAGTACATGCGCAAGTTTCACTTGGATGATCAATCTGCCATCCTTGAGAAGGTAAATACTGGTTTCAATCTCAGTACAGGGAGATTTTGTTTCAAATCTTGAGAAGCATTGCTGCTTATTGCTCTAAAAATATTCCATGATTCTGATCTTTCTATTATGATACAAGCCATTCAAAGGAATATTACAGTGAGTTTTATTTTTTCCTATTTTTTAATGCATTTACTCAAATGACAAAGATACCCAACATAGAGAAAATGAAGTTTTTTCTTTTGTCATCATGGTTATTGCTTGCTTGGACTTGTAATGTAGATATTTATAGTCACATTTGTCGCTTTTATTTTTTTCTCCTATCGGTTCCCTTAAAGTAATTTATCTTGTAGGTGAGGCTTGAAGGTGTTTCTACAAACAGGCTTGGACAATTTGCAGTGGTCTTGGAGGTATATTATATCTTTTTGTTCATACGTGACATTTTTATCATGTGACCTTTTTTATTTTATAAAATTCAATAATAAATATATTTTTATTAGTGGACCTAAGACATAAATTTTAGTTGTTTTATCTTTAGTTAAATTCTAATTACATGCGGTACTATAAAATGAGTTGATGGTTCTAGGATGGAGAAAAAAATGGTTGCATCTGATTTTTTTGTAGAGTTTTTTATTTTATTGGCTTTAGTTTTTTTTTTTATATGGTAGGTGGTTCAATGACTTGATTTCTCTATTTGGTAATTCTCTATTTGGTAATTCTTCTTATATGGTCAACTTTGATTGTCATTTACGTGATATTGTTTAACTTATGTACACATGACTACATGTAACTATTGTCTAAGATGGTACTGGTTTGGTCACGTGAATAGTATCCAAAATCCAAACTGCAAAATTGTGTTATTATTATTTTACCAAGTCCACTATTTAAGATCTCATGTAGTCATTTCAATATTTCTGTATTTTATAGGGATGGAATAGTTACTTATTTAATTAGGCACCTATATATTAGATTCACAATTCCCTAGCCTATATTATTGTTGTAGTTTATCACCATTGACTTTGTTGTAGTTTTAGGAGTAGACCAGTGAACCTTAATCACTATTAATTATTTTGAAGCTGTCACCATTATTTTTTTTTCATTGTACCATTTGTAATTTTTGTTGTAATTTTAATTTTTTTCCTTTTGTTAATAGTTTCTTATCAGGGGGAAAACACTGCAACTCTTATCCTGTTCTCTTCTTTTAATTTAGGGGCACCCATTAAGTAGCAAGTAACTATATAAAAAAAGAAGTAAACATGTTTATATGAAAATTTGGAGTTTGTTTGAATTTTCACACAATCATCTTACTGTTTATGTTATATCAAATGTTGGCTCTATGCCAACTGCATCCTTGACTGCCCCCCAAAATGATGCCAAATGATTGAATGACATTTTATTATGTTATATAATACTGTTGTGTACAATTAGCATGAATTAAGTATTCCCTACAGTGGAATGAAGTGACACCTTATAGTTACATTTAGCTTATGAGTTTTTGTGCTATTTCATAGTTCTCTCCCCTACTTATAATTCCATCATTGTGAAGTTAACAATTTTCCTTCAAGGTCTATTGTTCGCATGTTAGTAATTCAATTCTTTTGATTAATGTGTTGACACCATGTATTTTCACCCTAGGTCCACTGAGAAGTCGGGCTGCAAAGGCTATTGGATTCATTGATATGATGATTGATTACTCATCAGCCAATGCACCTCTACAGAAAGAACTATCAGCAAGTAACATTTTCATCAGAATTATTCCTTGTAATGTACACGTTCCATTTTCAATTTGTGATTATTTGCACAACTGAGTTGAAATTTTGTCATGCAGAGGAAGTGGGCAACACAGCTGCCTTCTTAGTATCACCTTTGGCATCTGCTATCACTTGTGTTAAGACAGAATCCAAGGCAGTGAGCATTCTGTGGCCTCTCTCTGTCCTTTTTCTTTAGTTTTATCATTAATGTCTTCTTTGAAGTTTTAGATGCTATGATTAGTGAGTTTTATATTTGTACAGCTTTATGCAGGAGCCTTTTTGTTCAGTACCATTGATATGGATTATTCAAGGAGATAACCTTTCAAATCACCTTTTCCAGTTTATGAGCAAATGGGTTGGGAGCATATTGTTTCTCATTGGAGAAGTGATTTTAGCAGAGCCAGTGTTGTTATGTTTCTAGATTTTACTTATCTGGTAAAGATGTTGTAACATATGCTCAAAGATACAAACATGACAGTATTAGAATAGTAGAATCTGTTCTCTATTACACTTGGCAAAACATGTTTTCATGCTATATTGCCCATTTGTTATTTTTACCATTGTAATTTTTATATGTTGTTAATGAAATGATATTCATTTTTATAGACTTCATATGGTCCATTGATATTGATAATATCACCGTGGCGCTATTATTATCTGCGTGTAAAAAAATTGCAAAAAAGTATATTATATATATAAAAATGCACGAAACTACGACGGTTCATATCTAAGAACCGTCTTAGAATATGGTTTTCTAAGACGGTTGTCATTCATCAACCGTCTTAGAATGTCACATTCTAAGACGGTTCCTAGGTGGGAACCGTCTTAGAATGTAACATACTAAGACGGTTGTTTACTTCGAACCGTCTTCGAAAGCAGTATTCTACGACGGTTGTCCTCAAAAACCGTCTTAGAATGTTGCTTTCTAAGACGGTTCTACGATGACAACCGTCTTAGAATGTGACTTTCTAAGACGGTTGTGATCTAACAACCGTCTTAGAAAGTGACTTTCTAAGACGGTTGTCAACCGACGTAAAAAATGTATTGTTTCAACGACACCTGTAACAACGACGGTTGTTGAACCGACGTAAAAAGGGGTAAACAACCGACGTAAAAGGTGGTTTTTGTAGTAGTGGTGTGACGATGGTGGGTGTCAATGATCAAATTCAGCTAATCGACTCCATCATTTTAGCATTTGTCCATGACATTTTACACTAGCTAGCTCAAGATGGGATGGGTTTGATTTGACTAAAGATTTCATGCTGGTTTGATTTAGTTAGATTCTTTTGTTCTAAGATACTGCATTTTATGTGGATGATTCGTTTCATATATTTCATGAGTGACTTGGAAAAGATTGTACCAATGGATTAGTTGTTGGCTAGATTGATATTATCAGTTTTTTTCCCTTCAAACCATACATATATGTAAATAAACAGATCACCTGTTCAATCATATTGACATTATGAAGAGGTTGGCGCACTGGTGTTGCTTGTATGGAAATTAGAAAGATAAAGATTCAATTTTTTAGGTATATGTCACTAATTCCTCGGGTATGAACCTTTTTCCATATAATTGAGGTTTGTGGGGGGTTATTTTGGAGTCATATAGAGAATTCAAAAGTTCTAATTATACTAGTTAAGAAAAAGTATATGGTAATGATTTTATTTTTACTAATTATAAATGTAGTTTTTAAAGTAAATTATAGTTGTATTTAAGCAAGCGTCAATTTAGTTGGGAAACTCAGTTCTGGTTCTATGTTTTCGGACATGAAAGAATTCCAGATTTTGAAGGCTTTTCGGATCCCTGTACATTATCAATAGGCTCCTAAAATTTTCAAGTTACTTGGAAACCGCCATCCTGTCATTGGGTGAAATGCAACACCGATGGGGCTGCTAACTGCTAAGGGTGCCCTGGTCCAGCTGGATGTGGAGGCATTTTCAGGGACTATAGAGCTGCTTTTATAGGTGATTTTTCTTCCAACTTGGGTATTTCTTTTGCTCTTCATGCTGAATAGGTTGGGGTCGTGATAGCTATAGAGATAACTTTTGCTAGAGGGTGAAGAAAGCTTTGGATTGAGCGTGACTCCATGCTGATTATTCAGGCTTTTAAGTTGGATAAAATCGTGTTTTGGAGACTTAGGAATAGAGGAAAAAATTATATAAATCTTATTTATTTTATGTCTTTTTTATATCTCATTTATTGTAAGAATAAATTTTATATAGATAAACTTGTTTAACTTGATGTCATCGTCAATGATTTGATTTGGTGGGACTATCTTCCTTCATTTATTTGGGAATAGTTTTTAAGGAATAGATATGACCTATCTTGTTATAGGATCAAATGATTGTTCACTAGTTTTAATTTTTGTCCCCCTTGATTCCTTATTTTCCTTTTGGAAAATAATACAATGGAGTGTGTCGTTTTGGTTTTTGACTATTGTAGTGTCAACTTAGTTGAAATTACATCTCCTAATTTTGATGGACAAAAAGAATTAAAAACCCAATAATTATAAATGTGTTAAAATTGCATACAAGTAAATGATAAATTATGAATTATTTTTTTATTGTCGATAAATTAATCTTTGTTAGAAAAGCTAACTATCAATGTTTAATGAAGTTTTCTCTCCTAACCACATTTATTTTTGTTCACTGAACTTGAAACCAATAGATTACTTAAGGGCCCATTTGAGATGATTGCTAGTTTTTTTTTTATAATTTTAAATGTAATTTTCAAAACAAAACACATTTAATAAAAGAGTAGTTGAAATAATTTATAACTCAATTTCAAAATATCTTCTCATCCATTTTTAAAACAAAAAAAAAAATCATTTATGAAATTGGTCTTTAATTTTGAAAAACAAACTCTCCTTACATTTAACAATGGTTCTTACTCTTCTTCTTCTACCACCACCACCACTACTCGCACCACCTTCATCATTGGCACTACCGTTGCCTCCGCCACCACAAACACCAGTGTCACCACCTCCATCACTTGCATAAATACTGTCAGCACAATCACTAACACCTTTATTGACGCTATTATCACCCCTACTAGTAATTATTATTGACACCATCACTCTTATCATCACCATATATCATTGTTAATCATTACTATCGACACCATTACCACTAGCATTATCACCACCATTGTCGTTAGTGTTGTTAGGACTGGACCAACGATAAGTGAGACCTAAAACAAATTTTAAAAGAAATTTTTATTTTAAATGAGAGAACAATATGTTGGACCTTTTAGTTAATATATGTGATTTTTTTCTAATATATGTGACTTTTTTCTAACAAATGTGACCTTTTTTGTTTTATAAAAACTAACAACAAATATATTTTTTGTTGGAAGCCTAAAACTTGAGTTTTAGTTATTTTACTTTTGATCCGACTTTGAGTGTCATCATTACACAAACACACAAATAATAAATTGCACCACAAATATCTCTAATTAACATCACCATCATCACCACCATATCAACTATCACTATGGATGCCACTGTTACAAATATATTTTTATTGTCGTTATTATCATTATTATACAACAACAAGAAGTCCAAAATCCTTTTACTTGCTCTTCCTTCTCTCTTCCACGCTATAAATGACCGTAAATGAATTTTGATGTCTTAAAAAATTAATATCCAGTTTTAAACCAAGGATACCCTAAACATGAAAAATAAAATAGTTGAAAAAAACTTGGAAAATGATACTGTATTTGATTCATGGATGTGGGTGGCAAGTGGCAACAGGGTGATGTGTGGTGTAACGTGGATACCAAATGTATTCGAAGGAAGAAACAGGGAAGGCCCAGCCTCGCCATATATGGGACTTGACGCTAGTAGCTAATGCTATGGTAGGATGGGTCATGTGGGTCGCAAAGTTAGTGAGTCATCATTTCATTCAATCACCCTCTACTCTACCTTTGGGGATCAGGATGCCCGTAATTCCACTTACCCTCCTAATCTTTTATTTAACATCTATGTTTTAAAATTATAATCACCAATTGTTTTAATTATTAGAGTTACATAAAATTAATCTTTAAAACGACTCACTGTTGATTATTTTGTTACGAGTTTGTTTTGCAATAATTAAATTTGGCCTTTAATTTCATTTTTATTAATTAGTTTGGTCTTTAATTTTAGAAATGAAATATGAGTTGTTGGAAGCTTCCAATTTAATTAGTCATCTTCACTTCCAACCTTTACATATAACTATGTTAAAAACTTAGATGAAGAGGTTTATTATCAATAATAATCATATTCAACTTAAGCTAATTAATTCCTCTAAATTTATCGGTAAATTAGTTGTTAATGGAAAAGATTTCAAGTCAACCTTATAATTCCATATGATGAGTATTTGAATTCAATTACCAAGAGTCCAATGGTCTTCATATAATTAGACCATCTAAGATACCCTTTAGTTTAGAGATTATTTTTTAATTGAGATTGATGAAATTGAATATTATTAACCAATTTTCTTAGTTAGCTTGAATTAAATTTTTATACTTATATTTAAAATCCGAATAGGTAACTTATAATACACAACTTGAAGAGTGAAACTCTTACTCTCCTCACTTTTTCAACAAAAAAAATTCAATATATTTTTTCTTATATCTTTTAGGGCATAGGCTATTATGGAAAGGTAAATTTTCTTGTGTATGATACACAAAAAATATTAACCTTTAGATTTTGATCTCATTTCATAATAGTATGGTGCACCCTCCACACCTTACCACCACTCTCTTCAATTACACTATCGCTGACCACCATCATCCCCACCTCTAACCATGAGCACCGCCAACCTCCTCCGTGAGCCGCTACCTGCAACACGACCTAGATTTGAGCAAATGCATCAACCTCGACGCCACCAGATCTAGGCTTGTGGTGTCACCTCCGATCTTGACAATGTCATACGACCATCTCCTTCCCTGTACCACTATGCATTGTGTGCACGCTCCAACACCACTGCGCGCTACACCAACAACAACTCCTCTTCTCCGACTATGACACCTATCGCCCGTTTCTCCATCTATGGTTGTTAACAACACCCATGCAAGCACCAAACTTTGTTGTTCAGATCTAGAAACCCAAAAAACATATTTGAAACCCGCTTATTACTTTGTTCTTGTCGTTGTCGATTAAGGAGCACCACTAGGCGTAGGGGCTGTGTTGTTGATGTATTTTTGGCGGTGGTAGGTGGTGTTTTGCTTTGTGGAGGCAGCACCACCACTGCACTTGGCGTGGTTGGCATTGGAGAAGCTTGATTTAACATCCTCGAGGGCCACAATGGTGGTGGCATGACAAAGCCTAGTGTGCAATGAATGGTGGTGATGACAAAGTAGTTGGGGAGAAGAAAAAAGGTGATTGTAAGGTATGAAAAGTACATTATAATACTATGAAATAAGATCAATCTAAAGGTTAATATTTTTTTTTGCACCATTTACAATTTTTTTATACTTCTTCACCATAGTGTGTGCCATCTTTTAGATGTGCAATTTACATATTACTATTTTCATAAATAATTAAGAAAAATAAATCTCTCAACAATCTCAAACCACACTCTTTTTATTTTTATATTTATATCTAGTCTTGATCTTAAGTCTTAACTGCTTATCTTCTGCATGTCACTTTTAGACATAGAGTAAATTCACAAATTATCATAACATAATATACCAGTCAAGTGAACTTCGCAATTTGCATTTTAGTTCCAAAACAATCGAAGAATTTGTATAAAAAATTTATAAGTTATTTTTGTCGAGAGATAACAATTTCATGCACCTTTAGAACTAGGGATCCTAAGGCTTTGTTTGGGAGTTAGGAGGGGAAGGGAAGGACAGAGATTCAAGAAAAAGGGAGGGGAAGGGAAGGGAGGAAAATGAAGGAAGTTTTTTCCTCCTTGTTTTGGAGTTAAAAATATATTAAGAGAGGGAAATGGAGAGTTAATATGATATTTTTACAATTTTGTCCTTATTTCAAAAAGTTAAATTCAATTAAATAACATTGACTGGGATAGGATAATAATTTTATTAACACTGGCTGGGATAGGATAGTAATTTTATTACTTTACCTTCTAAAAACCCCCCAAATAGGGGGAACAATAATTTTTAGGCTTTGGAGGATTTCAGAAAAGTTTTAAAAATCCTCAAATCCTTTTCCTCAAAAATTAAAACTCCTAAACAATGAGATGTTCCTACCCAAACCTTTCCCTTCCGTTCCTTCCCCTCTAAAATCCATCTCCCAAACAAAGCCTAACAGATTTTTGTCGAGATAATAATTTCAGGCACCATTGGAACTAGGGATCCTAAGAAAAGCATCCTGAGAGCGAGACATAATTGAGTTCTCACCGCTTTCATGGCACGGTAACATACTTTGAAGATTTACCAAATTCATCACAGTAGTAATTGTCATACATCTCATTTTTTTAAAACAGATCAATGTCTCTCATTTCTCTTTTCTTTACTCTTTCTAGCACATGTTACTTATTATTTTTATATTTTTCTCTCTTTTCTTTCTCTCATTATGTATGAGAAATTTGTTAAACATACACCTTAAACCACTTGCAATGGGCCAACTGCATTATATACTTCTGCGTGGTGTACGTCAAAATCAAAACTCGCCATCCTTGTTCCCACAGAATTGAACCCCTCGCCAAACCAAACAGATAATTTTTCAACTATTACAACACTTGCAATAATTGTGATGTATGAGATATCCCGGCCCGTGAGGCATTCGATTGTCACTTGTTCTATATAGACAAACAGAAAGTAAATTATTATAAATCGTACGTAGTGGTCAAAGCTATCACATGCCAGAAGAAATGGTGTGTATATTCAGTACATGGCAATCCTTAAGTAAGGGTAGCGATAACAATTTTTGACTCGGTTTAAAGACTTATGGAAGAAGAATATGATATGAACAAAGGAAATAGAATGAATAAAATTTGAAAAAGTTATGAACTGTTGAAAAACATAAGTAGATAAAATATATGCGAGATTTATACCAATAGGAATTATATATAACTCCATCACTCTTGCCAAAACAAGTAGCTATTAATGGAGATTCCTCACAACTAGAATTCATGAAATGTTCTGCTAGGACATTGAGGGTTCCTCAAAGTTTAGAACTTGACTCTTCTCTTACAATCACATTATATAATCCTCCATTATTCCTTATGAAGCTTGTGGCACTTGCAAATGACTATAGTAACAATGGTAATGGGGGACTCCGCACCGAATTTCTTAATTTGCTTTGTGTTCACATAGGGTATAGCAACTTCAACTTTGGTTTAGAAAAGGACGCATGAGGGAATTAGGAATTTTTACACAGAGATCGAAGTTAACATAAAGAGGGCGTTTACTTATAAGGGAATTTCTTTTAGTTTCTAGAAAAAAGTTAAGAATATTAATTTCCTATTTTGGTATACAATATATTAACAAAAATTCCTAGTTCCTAGTAAACATTGAGTCCTACTGTCCTGGGGATGTTTTTGACTACTCACGCTTTCTATAAAATTGTTCTCAAGGAGGAAGGTGGGAATTCAACATTCAGAATAAAGTTTTTATGAATTTAAAACGACCACAATACCCTTATTAATTAGCTCACTTAATACACTTAAATAAAGTTTTGAAATATTTTATTACAATAAATAATTAAATTAAGAACAAAGGCTAACAAATGTCTCAATATACTTATTATAATCTTAAAATAAAATTATTTTATAGAATATACAAACTTCTTTTTTTAATATACATTATATTATATATTATACTTTTTATTTATTTATTAGTTCTTTTAAAAATAATCCAATAACTTATTAATAAATTATTTCACTAAGAATATCATCATTGTCTGAATATTTAACAAATAAATTATGAGAAAACCTAAAGAGAAATCCAAGGTAGAGAGAATGAAAGATTTTGTGATGTTAAAAATTAAGAAAAGAATATTAATGATCACACAACCTTTTTTATAACATCCAAATTTATAGAAAATATTATTATAATACATTTTATCCAAACCTAAGACTTGAATTATTAATTTTTAAAACTTACTTATTTATGTATAAAATTGTTAGAATAAATTATCTAAAATGTTATTTTATGTATATAATATACATCCTTTTTTACATGTTATCTACATAATTCATTAGAAAAAATAGTAATAATAAAATTAAATAATATACATAATAAATGAAAATAAAGTTTTCATAAACTTGATTAATTATTCTTAAATTTATTTTTCATAAAAAATTTAATTATTATATATCTTACTCAAATTAAACATTTCCTCAAAAATGAGTTGTTAGTGATAACTATTTTACATTCTCTCTTCTCTTGGTTATTGAAAAAATCTCATAATTTGAAGAATGTTTGAGCCATGAAAACTTGATAATCCCCAATTTTTTCAAATTACAAAAATAGGTTGTTAGAGAAAATAATTTTGTATCCACTTTGCCTTTTGTCATTGTGAGAACTAGGTACATTTAATTTTTCTATTGCATTACAAATATGTAAGAGTAAAGGGAATATCATTGACAAGTTTAAAAATATTTTCATTTTTTTTAAATTACAAAAATGGTTTTAAAAAAACTCTCTTATGATAAATAATAGATGAGTTCAACAAGTATGCACTTTCAGATTATTTTTTTTACATTGTCAACCAAAATGATATAATGTTTTCTACAACTTTTAAGGTAACAACAAACTTAATATATAAATAATGAATTGTATTTGAGTAACAACAAATTTAATATGTTTAACATATTATATTATGGTAAATATATTGTATATGATTTTTCCTTTCAAAAAAATATTTGTGTATACAATTTATATTAAATATTATTATAAAAAGTTAAACAACTTAATTTTTTTTGAAAAATCATAACTTAACTGTGTGGAAAATTTAAATTTTTTATGTATTTCAATGCCAAATTTATCACGGACTCAATTGAATTATTAATTGAGCCTGTATAAAAAATATTAATTGAGCCTTAATGAAACTATATATTTCAGTAATGAAAAATTTAGTTACATGTCACAATTGAATGGTGTCTGTTCATTAATTTTTTGGTAGATATATTAGATGTATCTTCTACTAAAGGCAGTTGTACTCGAGTTAGGTAGGAGGAGCAAAAAAATTCAAATTATATAGTATCATTTATAAAATAATTTTATGTCCGTTGATTTACACACTTTAATTTGATGGTGATTCAAATATTTATTTTAAAATGATAAAACTAATCTTGATATAACTAATTTAAAATTTCTGAACATAACTAGAATATATATATATATATATATATATATATATGTTTAAATTAATTTTGATAATAAATTTACATTTGAATATGTTTTGTTATCGGAAAAATATGAAAATGAATTTTTAAACTTTAAAACAAAACGGGTTTAATCAGCCGTAGGGTTTCTAAGGAAGGGAGTTTATATTTACACAGTGTATTTAGCCATATCGGACTTAGTAAAAGAACCATATATAGAGAGCTATGTTCCACCAATTGTCAATCACATAACAATATTTTTCAACCAATAAAGTCACGAGTTCTGTCACTATATATAAGCACCCAACCTCCTCCTACTGTTACACTTACCATCTAACTCCAAAATCCAAATAGGTTCTCTCTCTTTCTTCCTCATTCTTCCTTTGCTTTTATCCATATTGTTAGATCTCACACGTTATATTATTATTATTATTTTTATGTATATATTTTCTAGGCAATACATTTATATTTATATATAAATATTTGATTCTTCTCATACTTGAGCACTTCAGCAATCTTTCTATATACCTTTTATTTCTTCAAAGCACTTTTTCTTTCCCTTTACCTACTATGACTCTTAAGAGAGACTCATGTTTAGATTTGATTCTCAACTTCGTTTCCTTTTATTCTCCTTCTCATGGAGAAAGGCTTTTCTTTCATTCGCTGGAACTGAAAAGGATGTGTTCTAATCCTCACATTTGTTTCAGTTTTCATCGATCTAGAGGTTCTAAAAGCACAATTTTTTGCTGTTCGTTCTGGTCAAATTTTCTTTTCATAGGGATATTGGATTTCCTTCTCTCTTTTTTCCCTTTTTTTTTTCTTTTGGTTCTCGAGGAATGACTTCCTCTGGGTAGATAGATTCCTTTCCTAAAGTGGCCTCGTATACACCAAAACCAAACATAAATTTGCACATAAAATCTCTATTTTCCTTCCACTTTCTTCTCTCTGATTTTTTTATTTTTATTTTTTACTCTACCCTTAATCAGTCTCTATGTTTCATGATATTCCCCTTTTTCAGTTTCTCCTTGGACAATTTTCCGTTAGATTTGCCTTTTCTTTGTGTATCTTGTGCCATATATTGAGCCATAATAAGTACTTTTTTTTATGAGAGTGGGCAATGTGCTACATATATAGCTTCTATATGTGTTACTTTGTGTTTAGGAGCTATAGTTGCATGGACAGATAGATTAATAGTCGTTATTTGCGGATGTAGCATCATCAAGATTCACATGCAAACGCAGGTGGTGGGTGGGACTGTGATGCAATCTAAGTGCTACTGTGCCAACCAAAGCCATAGGTCTTTTGGAAGTGAGAATCTTGATGATGCTGCATCAGCCATAAACGACTTCAACTTTAAAAAGTTGGCTAAGGACTATTCTAACCTCAACAAGTGGGCAAGAAAAAAATATAAAAAAGAATTGAAAAACCAAAAAAACTGTTGTTGGGGGATACACATGAGCATGACACAGCCAAAACCTTGAGACATGATCTGATCTGTGCATTTAAACCAAGAGAGGTGACCTTTCCAACTTTGCTTTTTGTTGGTGTCAGGTGGGTTTTTGTGTTTGTGTTTTGCCCTTTGTTTTTTCAGTTTTTGGTATACTAATTTTTTATTGGTACAATATTAATGGATATAGGTATGGCCTTGCAGTGTTTCTTTTTCTGCTTCTGTTCTGTCTTCTTTTTTTATACCGTTGTTGTTATTTACTATTATTATTACTAGCTACCTATACACATTAATTAGCTCTTCAGGCGTTTTGCAGAGACAATCCTAGGTTATCTAGTATAGGGCTATTTTGGAGGCCGAGAGGAGCGGCTGTTTGGCCCTTTATGTGCTGCTGACTTCACAGATCAATGATGAATATTCTCTTTTCAACAGAGAAATTCTGGGATCTATATGGTGTCTTTTCAGTTTCTATATATAGATGACTTCATCCAAATCTGTAGAGAATGTTAGAGAGACAAGCACAGAGAGAAAGTTAAAATTAGCTAGATGTTGATGCTGATATTGTGACGGTAGCTTTTACTTTTGATGAGTATTTTCCTTACATCAGATCTAGCAATATTTCATATCTAGAATGCTATATATATATATATATATATATATATATATATATAACTAACTTATATAATTTTTTGTGTGCTGATGTTCAAAAACTTTGTCAAAGACATGCAGTTTCGTGCATATATAGAGTGAGTGAAAATGAGATATAGGAAGGATTTTCTTGATTATCAGTACCCTTGTGATTTTGTTTCTACTAACCAAATAGTTTTCTTTTGGGGTCTCATTCCCACAAGGTTAATTTGGCCTTGTAAATTATTACATATTAGAAAATACACAGGAATTAAGTATATGTATGTGTTTGTGTATGCATTTAGTAGTGCATATTGTTTCCAAGTTGGTTTGCAGTTCAGAAATTGTGAAGATTATTGAGAATGGAAACTGGATTGGGAACATGGATATACATGAACACAGACATATAATGGACATGTCTTAGTTCCATGGTGAAGACTATGACTTTAGTATGGACTAGTTACCCGTAGCTCTGATTAAGTGGAGCAAGGACCTCTTACAAGTTGGACCCTCCAAGGTATTCTATCTATGTAATAATGCTCAAAGTTAAATAGTAAATTTTTTATAATAAAAAAAAGTATATTCGATCTTATGTATATCTTCATTATTCATGATAGTGATCATTCAGTATATTCAGGATCTTATCACTTGGAAATCTGTGTGCCCCCATCACTGTCCAACTCTTGGTTCACATATTCTCGCTGCTCCATCATTATGAATGTTGTGTTGTGTACACTTTCTGTGCCCGAAATTAACCTCCCCACTACAAAAAAAAAAAATGGAAACAGCTTGCCCTATTTCTCTTTGTAGAGAAGGCTGTGGGGGCATATATGCATATTAGGCCCACTGATTTTCTCGTGCTCTCTCTTCATTGGTAAAGCCACATAATTTTTGTGGACTTTTACATTGACAGTTGATAAGGGTAATGTCGATCTCATGAGCTATAAATGTCTCCTGTTGTATAAATACCTATTTGTGTATATATATATGTGATGCAGCTAATTAATATGGGTACAAGTTTCAAACTAGACTTTGGTTCTTTTACAAGTTATAAATGAGAGAGAAAGACACAGACACACGTTTAGTAAACCTACATAAAATGATGGTAGATTCTCCTGAAATCACTTATGCACTTTTCCTCTAATAATTCACTTAAAAGAAGAATCTAAGAGGATGCATGTGATCAATCTGTTTATATTATTAAATCTTTGCCTATATTATTTCTATTGAAAGTGACAGACAGATAATGCTCTAAGTATAGATAATGCACTAAGTACATGCTTAATTTCAGGGAGTACACATGGAACTTTGTTTGCAGGTGATCGTTTAAATTAAAACAACAGCCTCTTGACTCTCTTCTAATTCAGGGGGCGAAGTTCTCCCACTAGCTAGCTTCATGGTTCTTGCACTTGGATCTGTTGTGAGTGTCCATTACATATATATATATAGTGGAATATACACTTCTTCCTCACTTGTAATTATTCAGCAGTGATTTCATTGCATTCCTATAAGCTGCATTAATTAGTTTATTACTTCAGTTACATTGAGCAATCCTTGGCTATCTATTTAATTGCTTAACTTGATAACTGATTGAGACTGTGTGATTATTGCTATGTAAACAAGAACAATAATAAATTAATAACAGAAATAATAGCTTCATTTCAATTTTTCTGGCCAATATAATATAACTATATTTTAAATAATATATTTATATTTTTGCCTTTCTTTTCTTCTTCTTTAGTTATCTTAATTTCAATTTTCAAAGGATACGTTAGCGCTGTTATTTCTGTCAATAAAATAATTCATCTATAGCGGGTATTGTTGATTAAGAAAACAAAAATGAGTTTTTATTGAAAAGACATATTTCTTATATTGAAAATACATAATCCATTTAATATTAATTCCTTAACCTTTGTAGTTTGTATATGGTAAATAGGTTAAAAGAAATCATATATATATGTGCATCATTGCTGTATCTTTATTTACATTGTCTGATCTTACTTTGCTTAGTATTAGTAATGGTTTAACCCTCCACAATGTATTTTGTTTATCATTTCCCGATCCTTTTTATCTTATCTCTACTGTGATGTATACATTTCATGAAATTTCTTGGTCCCTGCCAATTATTTATACAATTAATATATAAACACAAGATCAAACAAAATTGTAAGCAAGTATATGCTCATATTTTCTCATTAATTTCTTAGCATCATGATTTTGTTTTTGTACTTTCTCTTAGCATCATCGTGATGTTTAACTCTTAGTTTAGACACAAAATTATTCGGTCAAGTCTGAACTTTAATTTTGTTAACTGTACGAACTCATCATGCTTAGCCTTACAGAAGTTGTTGTGATGTTAATGTTGTGTCGAACTTCATATATGATGCTAGAACTTAATACTCTTGTATGTTTTTCTTTTTTAAAAATTAAAAAAACGAAAGCTGAGCTTAATTATAACAGCATATCTGATATCTGCTCGTGGAAAACCCTAAGTATACAAAAAAGCTCTGTACCTTTTTTCATACAGAAGGGTATATATGTATCCTATATATTGCTAGGCTCATAGTAATACATACATACTAATTACATAATTTTGTTCACGACCTAATATTTGTTAAATATGAATGTTTTAAAAATTGGACCGGCCTAGTTGGTTCAACCGGTCCAAACGAGAATCAGCCCTGTTCATTGGTCCAATCATTCTTGAAACCTAGGACATTTAAGAAACGGTAGAAATCACTAAAGAATCGGTGAAAACCAATCTTCTTAATTTTTATTTTATTTTTAAGTTTTCATTTAATCTAATTTTTTAAGATAAATAAAATATATAATTTAAATATTTCACAGATGTATCAATTATTTTATCTATTATTACTAATTTTTATCAATAAAAATATATAATTTGATTATTTATACTAATTTTAGATTCAAATTTTTTACAAGTCCAAATTTTTATTACTTAAAATATTATATAATTAGAAAATATAAAAATGATTCAACCAGTATTGAACCATTAAATCTTGAATCAATATTTTTATCGGTTCAGTCACTAGTCCAATTTTAAAAACATTATCAAATACACAAAAATATAATGTTTGTCTACTTGGGCAGTTCGGGCTTATCCTAAACAGACATCACTGAGCAAAGAAATTCTGTACGAATAGGTTTACTTTTTAATTGATTATATGGCTTAACTTTTTTCCTATTGATTTCCCTGCATTCTATTTGTTAATGTTGCAATTGTATCATATCGATTATATGCTTATAATCTTGATAGCATCCTTCTTTATTATCAATATATCCAATAACTATCAAATATTAATTTCTTTTTAACCCAAAATATTCTTCAATCGAGAATTAAGAATTAATTCCATGAGATTTGTTAATGTAAGAATTTGAAATCATATTTTTGACCACATATTTAAAAGAAAAAGATTATCTTTCAATTTTGGTTACCAAATATTACTTTTAGTAATATTGTGTGTTCAAAAACTATATCCTGTGGTAATTTCTGAGATTTATTAATGTCACATGACAATTATCTTATTTCCAAATTTCCAGCCACAAGTTGCACCGGTATACAACTTGTGCATTATATTTTGCATCAAAATGAACATAATCAGATGCCAAAGTACCAGATGGGGGTATATTTTAAATTAATATTCCCAGAAGAATAAGTTATAATGGATGTTAAGACTTTTAAATTAAAAGTCATAATATTTATTTTTTATTTTTTAAAACTATGACTTTAAAATTTTAGAAGTATTTATTTTACGATTTTAAAGTCGTAAAATTATTTTTTTAAATTTTTTTATTGAATTTACGAATTCAATTTTTTATGTATATTTTATTAAAAAATTGTAAATAATTTTTTATCTAAATATTTAATAGATAAATGTGCTTTAATTTCTTAAGTTTTATTTAATATTTTTATATATTTTTTATATGATTTTATTTAATATTTCTATATTTTTTATAATTTTTTTATTTAATATATTTTGTATATTATTTTATTTAATACTTTCTTAATGTCTGGTATATTATTTTATTTAACAAATTTTCTATATTTAATATCTTCTATTATTTTTTATATGATTTTATTCAATATTATTTATATTTTTATGTATATTATTTTATTTAACATATATAATATTTTTATCTTTTTTTATTAATGTTAAGGATAGTTATGTATTTTGTAAATTTAAAAAATAATGTAAAAAACTTAAATTTAAGTAAAATATTAAAATGTATTACATGTTCATTTAAAAAATATTAAAATATTTTTTATTAATATTAACCAATAATATCAACTTATAATTAGTAACAATATTTTTTAATGTTTTTTTAAACGAACATGTAGTACATTTTAATATTTTTATTTAAATTTAAGTCTTTTATATGATTTTTTTTAAAATTATAAAGAAGATAATAATCCTTAATATTAGTAATAAAATATATAAAATATTAAATATAAAAATATGTTAAATAAAAAAAATACAAAACATATAGATAATATTAAATAAAATCATATAAAAATATAGAAGATATTAAATATAGAAAATATGTTAGATAAAATAATATAAAAAAATTAAGAAAATAATAAATAAAATCACATAAATATATTAAATAATATAATATAAAAATAAAAATATTAAATAAAATTAAAAAATGCATTTATTTATTAATTAATTAAATAAAAAATTTATTTACAATTTTTTATAAAGAGTACATGAAAAAAAAAGCCGCAAGTTCATTTAAGCTTTCAAAATAAAAAAATAGCTAAAAAATATACTCCTAAAACTTTTAAGTGGTAAATTGTTTTAAAGAAATTAAAATTGTAAAAAATTTTACCATTTCAATTAAAAAAAATAAAAATTATAATAAATATTACGACTTTTAATTCAAAAATCTTAACATTTGTTATAACTTATATTTATGATAGTATTAATTTAAAATGTATTCCTAGATGATAAATAAGAAAAGAATTACCCCGATACTTTGGCGCATGATCACATGCCACTGCTTACTATATACATTGCTTCCATCATTCAGTGTCTGGTTATATCTCCTTTGGCAAAGAGGAATCGATCAACACAAATGGAATCCGTTCAGTCTGTCTACAATCAAAACCGTACCTCACCAAGAATCCATTTGTTTGAAGTATATATATATATATATATATATATATATATATATATATATATATATATA